>CM040120.1:158219498-158940183 GCA_022559845.1 Amorphophallus konjac | reverse complement strand
AGCCCTTGAACACAATCAGTGCTCGATCGCATCTTCAAGTATAAATCAAGCTTTTTCCATGCATGTAACAATAAAGTATGGCCAAGAATGTAATAAGTTCAATAAGCTCATGATAAGAATAATTCAATGAATGAATGCTTTAATAAGAATCATGAGAAATCAAGAATAACTTAAGCAAGGTTATGCTTATGGAAATAAATCGGCAGCATAACGGTACATGCTTTATTTTCCATTTATTATTTTAGGTTTCTTGATCAATATGATAAGTTCTAGATCATTAATAGTCCATCTAGAAATCTTGGAATATCAACCCTTGGTCCACCTTAGGTTAAAATACTCAAGCAGTGTGACGGTCGTGTACTGGGCCGTTACATGATGTGACGCTCCAGTATTAGGCCGTTACATTAGTCTGAATCCAGAACCAAGAAATCGGACTCAGTTGAATGTGACGGTCGTATATTGGGCCGTTACTTGTGCTTGACGGTCCAACATAGAGCCGTTACATTACTGATAACTAAAAATATCGATAGTGTAATCTAAGCAATGGGCTTTAATGGTACAACCAACTCGGCGTCCTAGTGGGAATCCCAGGCTCGCAGAGAATTACGGAGGCCTTGAAACAAGATTTCCTAGTCCATTGGAAGGAATATCCAATAGAGAGGTCCTCATGTCCTAGAATAATGTTCCTATAGTGCAAAGTGAACTAATGGACAACATACTAGAATATGCGCCATATACTTAAAGAAATGACTCTATTGATAAAGAAGAATGTGTAACAATGTGAAACCAAGATAAAACTCCGTCAATACAATATTGGAAAATCATGATTTAGAATACAAAATTTTAGAGTTTTAGCCAATGAAATTAGCATAACTTAAAATAACCTAAGACACATTAATCTTGTAATTTGATTATGAATCAATAACTAAACTTAAAGTCATGATAACAGGTCCATCTTAGCTATCTAAGCTTATTTATAAGTAAACTTAACTGGTTATTATTCTGCCTTGGGCTGGCAGAACACAGGGGTCTGACGGTCTAGGATAGGCGTGTTACAGTGCTTGTGACGGTTTATCAAGGGGCCGTTACAGTGGTGTAAAGCTCCTGCTAGGGTGCGTCAGAGACAATAGAATAATAAAAGCACAACAGGGTGTGACGGTCTATCGTAAGGCCGTTACATTCATGTGACGGTCTTACGTTGGTGCGTCAGAGAATCTGCTGGCAGTAAACTAAGTAAAGGTTTATGAAAACATAACATGCCTGGAAATCAAAATACTACCACTATCCTAGTCATGATAACAAAGTATAGGCCAACTATATGCATGGGTTTAGTGAATAGACATGATAATATCTTTTAATTTCCATTTAGGGCCAAGAGATGCATGAATGTATAGAACTATTAGATCATGAAATTCTTAGTCTATAATGCATGAAATCAAGCACAACCCGAGGGCTTTTATTCCTAACAAGTTGTTTTTACCAATCATGAGATAACCTACCTCTTCTAAAACCTTTAAACTTCGAATTTGATGCTAGGTGCTACCCTTAGTCCCTTGTACTTCTTGTGATAAATCAACAACTTCAATCTGCTCTATTTCCTCAGCCTCTTGACCTAAGGATGTGAAATTTTGAGGGTAAGAAGATGAAACTATTGGGAACAAAAAGTTCTAAAGGATTGAACTCTAACTACCTCGTTTAGACGTCCTAATTTCAGGGGACTTGCGTTCAGATTCCTGGGTTGCTAAGGTTGAATCAGCAACTTTGGAAGCTTCTATCTCCTTAGTTGCTTGATCTCCTAGCACGAAATTTGGAGAACTATTAGTATAATGTATACTAAACAAAATATTCTAAAGAACTTACCTCAAATTATATCTCCTTACCTTGATTCTTCACGAGCCAAAAGTAAGGGTTGCTCAGTTCAAAACTAGGTCCTATTTATCGGGTTTAGGCTAGGGTTTAAAGATTAGATCGATTCTAGAGTCCTTAATTTGCCAGAACCTAATCCCTAAGAGTCCTTAGTAATGTTATAAGCTCTCCCAAGTCAATCTCTTGTAGATAAGATCCCAAAGTTCTAATCTTTTTGCTCGTTCTTTCTTTCACGAAACTGTCAGAGTGTAACACATCAGCCTAGGTGCGTTACAGGGCTGTGGAGGTCGCCCGATAGGCCGTTACATTCAACGTGTATAGAGTTTCAATTTGATAAAACTCTTTTATTCATTTATCCACACAATTATCTTATATAAATAGTATTTATCCTTAAAATATGTGAATAAGCTAATTACCCTTCTAAAATATGGGCCAAACTTGATGGGCTTGGTCTATAAATCTTTTGGATAATAATTAGGTAGGCTAGGTTAGCTAATTAGCCTAATTGAGCCTTATAATGACTTATTAATCCAATAACCCCTTCATTAATTTATTTAAGCCTTTATAATTTCCACAAAATTATTTTAAAATTTAAAAATTATATATATAAATTCTGGGGCACTACAGCCATTGCTCAGAGTTTTATTTATTCTTATTATTATTATTTATTATTTTCATAGGTGTATTCTCTTGCTTATTTCCATTTTTGGATGTTGTTTAAAGACAATACGAGCTCAAGATCTTGTAATCAGACCAACCCTTTTACTATTAACTTTCAGAAATATAGAACATGGTCATGGACAATTACTCTATCGAATGATTTAATCCTATTCTAGATACAAGCATGGCATGCTCTAGACAATCAACAACAAAATATAAGATTACAAACGTTAAACCACTCTAACCATCATTCAAGAGGAGTAAGTCAGAGTTGACTAACAAGGGATGTATTAGGGATTGAATCCATCTCAACTCCCCCTGAATCATTGACCGATAAAACAAATGAGTAAAAAAAAGATTAGGGAGTGATGTAGCATGCAAGAATGACTTTCAGCTGAAAAAGTAGAGGATAGACAGTTGAAAAGGTCAAGATTCACTCTAGCAAGGAGGGAAGTGTCGACCTGCCTGGGTGGCAGGGTCGACCTCCTGAGACCAGACAGAACCTCATTTTTAGCCGTGTTGAACTATGGTCTCGACCTGTCATGGAAAGAGTGCCAACCTCCTGATACCAGACAGAAAGGCAGTTCCGGCCATGTATAACAGTGGTGTCGACACTTCCTATACTAGTGTCGACCTATTTCGTCAAAACTGCTCAACCTTTAGTGCATTGCCTGTCGACACTTCTCCACAAGTGTTGACCTGATTCTCTGATTTCTCTTAACTTACTTCAACACCTGTACCCTTCCTTATCATCATGACTTCTTGAAAACTGACAGCTTTTGACAATTCCATTTACTCTGGCCCATACTCATTTCAAGTACTGCAACCATCACCTCTTTTCTGAGTGACACTTATTTTAAACAATTCTCAATTTAGACTATATGCAATGCAGACACATGGCACTTGGCGAAGGTTTGTCCGAAGACTTCTCACACATGGTAAAAGTTTCCAGACAGGCCTGACCTGTTCCACTATAGACCATTTAATATACCATGTGGTCATGAAGTGATATGCAATAAAATTGATCAAACATGCAGTAATGATCAAAACGACAAGAATTGTACTTCCCCCAAAATTTGAGAATTAATGAGACTAGGCACACACACAGAACAAGCATATCATGTGAGCAATTTATTCCTAGCAAGTTTAAGCAATTGTAGCCAAAACATGAAGTCAGCAAACAAATTAGGCAACATTTTGAGGATTGCACAACCCAAGCTCTCTTCTAAGATAAGTGAATCTTTCATTACAGAGAGGCTTGATGAAAATGTCAGCAATTTGATGTTGTGAATCCACAAATATCAATTCAAAATTTCCTTTATATACTTCATCATGAATGAAATGATGCCTAATCTCAATATGTTTGGTCCTAGAGTGTTGGACTGGATTTTTTGCCAAGTTGATAGCACTAGTGTTATCACATAATATCGGGGCACAACCAAGATCAATTTGATAATTTTGGAGTTGGTATTTGATCCATAACAGTTGGGTGCCACAGCTCCCTACAGCGACATATTCCGCCTCTGCAGTGGAAAGAGCAACCGACTGTTGCTTCTTAGATACCCAAGAAACCAAACACCCTCCCAAAAATTGGCAATAGCCACTAGTGCTTTTCCTGTTCAGTTTACATCCAGCATAGTCTGCATCTGAATATGAAACAAGCTCAAAAGAATAGGATGCAGGATACCGTATCCCTAAATCTCAAGTTCTGGCAAGGTATCGGAAGATACGCTTGACAGAACTCAAGTGGGATTCTCTAGGATTAGATTGAAATCTGGCACATAAGCAAACACAGAACTAGATGTCTGGTCTAGATGTTGTAAGATAGAGGAGTGATCCGATCATACCTCGATAAGTCTTTGCATCTAAAGGTTTACCTTTCAGATCTGCATCCAGTGTTGTGTTGGTGCTCATTGGAGTTGTAATGGCTTTAAGGTTCTCCATTTGATATTTCTTTAACAGCTCGAAGATATACTTTGCCTGGCTGATGAAGCACCCTTCCTTGCTTTGGGAGATTTGAAGACCTAGAAAAAATTGTAACTCACCCATAAGAATCATCACAAACTCTGTTGTCATTAGTTGAGCAAATTCCTCACACATGGATTGTTTTGTGGAACCAAATACTATGTCATCAACATTAACTTGAACAAGAAGTATGTCATTTTTGCTTACCTTAGTGAATAAGGTTTGGTCCAATTTACGTCTTGAATATCCCTTTTCGGTGAGGAATGAACTTAGCATGTCATACCAGGCTCGAGGTGCCTATTTTAGTCCATAAAGAGATTTGTCCAATTTGTATACATGGTTAGGAAAGTCTATGAACTCAAAACTAGGATGTTGTTCGACATATACTTCTTCCTTTATTAGACCATTCAAAAAGGCACTTTTTACATCCATTTGTTGTAATCTTATTCTATGAGAACATGCAAAAGCAAGCAAAAGTCTAATAGCCTCTATTCTAGCTATAGGAGCAAAGGATTCTTCAAAAATCAATGTCAAATTCCTGATTATATCCTTGTGCTACAAGTCTTGATTTATTCCTTATTACAATTTCATTCTCATTTTCTTTATTTCTGAAGACCCATTTGGTTCTAATGACATTATGTTTGGTGGGTCTTGGGACAAGATGCCATACACTGTTTCTTTTGAATTGATTTAGTTCTTCATGCATGACATTTATCCAACATTAGTCTTTTAAGGCTTCATTGATATTTTTGGGTTCTATTTGAGAAACAAGTGCCAATTGATCCATTTCCTCAATTATCCTAAAGTGAGATCTAGTCCTAGGATGTTCATGCAGACCACCAATGATGTTTGACAAAGGATGATCTCTTAACATTCTAACATTGGTGAGTGGATTACCTTCATTGGCAGTAGCATTACCTTGAGTACTTGTCTCTCCTAGACTCTCACCTGGCCTTGTTTCATCTCCTTGTGGATCTTGATCTTCTTTCATTTTCAGAAATTCCCCATCATCTTTTTCCCTGCAAGATTCCTCATTTTCAGACTTGACATTCAATTCATCAAACATAATGTGTGGGGATTCTTCTACTGTTTGAGTTTTGACATTTAGGACTCTATAGGCCCTATAGTGATCAGAGCATCCAAGAAGGATGCCCGGTTCACTCTTGGGTTCAAATTTGTCCTAGTCCCATTTGTCATTAATTTGAATAAAACACTTTGCTCCAAATACTCTAAAATGAGCAATTGATGGCTTCTTACCTTTCATCAACTCATAAGGAGTCTTTTTGAATAAAGGCCTTACCATTGCACGATTGACAATGTAGCATGCGATGTTTACCGCCTCTACCCAAAATTTTCTTGGGAGTTGACTTTCAACCAACATTATCCTCGCCATCTCCACAAGTGTTCTATTCCTTCTTTCTATGACACCATTCTGCTCGGGAGTCCTTGGTGAAGAGAATTTATGTATTATTCCTTTCTCCCTGTAGAAAATATCAAAATCTGAGTTTTCAAACTCTCCTCCATGATCTGACATGATAGAGGAGATTGTGAACTTGCCATCATGCTGAATTCTTCTGAAAAAGGTCTGAAATTCTTCAAATGCATCATTTTTGTGAGATAAAAAGAACACCCAAGTAAATCTAGAGAAGTCATCTAACAATACAAATCCATATATATTACCACTTAAACTTACGATCCTGGTTGATTCAAACAGATCCAGATGAACAAGTTCAAGAGGTCTAGAGGATTGATTTACAATTCTATTTTTGAATGACTTCCTAGTATGCTTACCTTGGGCACATGCATCACATATTCTGTCACTATGCTTGAAAGAAATTTCAGGTAAACCCTTCACCATGCTGAACTTGGCTAGCTTATGCATGACACTATAGCTAGCATGTCCTAGCCTACGGTGCCATAACCAAGCTAATTCACTTTTATTAACAACAAGACATAGATTATTATGAGCAGGATCATCTAAGTCGACCATGTAGATATTATTGACACTTTTTCCTAAGAATTTAACAGATTCAGAATTTGCTTCATAGATAGTACACGCATGAGAGTCAAATAGGACTTTGTGACCTCTATCACATAGTTGACTTATACTAAGAAGATTATATTCCAATCCTTTCACAAGTAAGACATCATCAATGGCATTTAGAGAATTCTTTCCAACCTTACCTTTTCCAATGATTTTTCTTTTGTTGTTACCTCCAAATGTGACGTGCCCTCCTTCTTTTTCAACTAGCAAGTAAAATTTGGCTTTGTCGCCCGTCATATGCCCTGAACAGCCGCTGTCGAGATACCACCATTTAAGTCATTAATGTAAGACAGCAATTGTTTTGGAATCCACATTTGCATCTTTGGTTGGACATTAACAGATTCAGTCTGGTTTTCCTTTCTCAAAGGCACATGTTGTTTTTGAGTCCTTGATCCTGTTGATGCTTTTTGATTATTTGAGGGTGTTGATTTCTTTCTCCAATTGTTTTTCCAAGGAGCATTGGATGAAGTGGACAAGCTAGGGTACCTGAAATAATTAGACCTATATGGACTTTGAAACTCAAAGGGTCTGTACATGGGCTACATCGACCTATTAGGTGACCTGCGTCGACCTGACCACTGTGCGACAAGGTGAAAATGATGTTGGTATGATTGCGGTGTTGACCTGTTTGGAAACCAATGCCGACCTGACCACTGTGCGACAGGGTGAAAATGATGCTTCTGTGATGACGGTGTTGACCTGTTTGAAAACCAGTGTCGACCTGACCAATGCTCAGTCCTACTATGATACCTTGGTTTTGACTGAGGTGTCGACCTCCACTGCTGTTGGTGTCGATTTGACCGGTGCTGGTTGGCACTGGCACCTCCTTGGGTTTGAGCTGGTGTTGACCCCCTAGCTTGGACATTGGTTTTCTTTGTTTGCTTGGGCTTTTGCACATAGGTATGTTGGCCTTGTTCCCTATGTGAGTCCATTTTTCCTTTGCCCTTGTCCTTGATGGTTCCAGTGTTTTTTTCAGTTTGATCATTCTCATTGAACATCATTTTTATTAATGGTTTCTGTTTGGATGTCCCTTGTTCAAGAGCGAAGGTAACCAGCTTTAGCCCAATTTCTTTCTTGTTCGTTTGATTGAATCCAAGCTCTTCCTTTCCAAGGTTGCTTTTAATTCCCATAATAGCTTCTAGGTTATCTTTACCTTGAGTCATTTTTTCAAGGGAAGTTTGTTTATCCTGATTTTCTTTTTGTAAACTCTTCAAATCTTATTGAAGTTTGAGATTTACTCCCTTGATAGCTTCATACTTTTCTTCAACAATTTTATTATCATTTTCAAATTTTTGCATGCTCAATTTCAAATCATCAATAACTTTCATCAGGAATTCATTTTCTCTCCTCATTTCAATCAGTTGGGTTTTGTAATCATCATTTTCAGCAAGTGATTTCTATTTCTAAATTGGCATTCTTCTCAATTAGGAAATTATCTTGACTAGCTGAATTGTTCTTTTTCTTGAGAGATTTGTTTTCCTTCTTCACATAGTCATATTTATCAAGCAATTCAATAAAGGCTTCTTCCTAATCACTACAGAAGAAATTCTGAAAGGAAGAAGTTACCTCATCTTGACTATCTCCTTTGGTCATTAGACATAGCTTTTCTTCACTCCCTTCTTCAGAAGTGTTGTCTTCCTCATTTTCATCATCCTCCTCATCGCTCCATGTACTCACCATGGCCTTTGGTTTCTTGTTCTTCCACCTTGGTTGATTTTTCTTCAGGTTCTCTGGACATTCAGACTTTACATGGCCCTGTTTCCTGAAATTGTAGCAAATGATTTTGTCAGTTTTCTTAACATTTTCAGATCTAAACTTTGAATTTTTTTCTTACTTGTGGCCTCCAGTTTCTCAGACCCTTACCTTCTTTCCTCAGAAACCTTCTAAATTTCCTTGTGAGCATTGCTATCTCACTCGAATCCTCCCCTGAAGTGGATGACTCACCATCCTCTGAGGATTCCTTATTACTGGGGCTTGCCTTCAAACCAAGCGGTTTCTTCTTTTTCACATCCTCATCATTCCTTTTCAAGTTTAACAAATACGCCATAAGCGAGCCAACTATTTCATCAGGGGTAGTAGTGGGAAGATTCCTGAATTCTTCCATTACAGTGCCCTTTATGTGCCAAATTGGAGTTAAGGATCTAAGAATTTTCCTAACCAATTCATAGTTGGTGTAGGTTTTTCCTAGACCTTTAAGACCATTTGTAAGTTGTGTTAGCCGAGCATACATTTCAGTCACACTCTCATCAAGTTTCATTTTAAAGACTTCATACTCAGAGACTATCATGTTAGCTTTCGTTTCTCTTACCACTGATGTTCCTTCATAGATCACTTCTAGCTTGTCCCACATTTCTTTAGTTATTGCACATGAGCACGCTCGTGAGAACTCAGTTGGGTGCAGTGAGCACTGCATGACATTCATCGCTTACCAGTTTATGTTGGACTTTCGAATCTGCTCTCGGACCCACATTTCCTCATCCTCTGGGAGTAGATATGCTCCTTTGCTCACGACCCTCGAAATTTCATGGTCTTGTGCTCTCAGAAACACCTGCATCCGATTTTTCCAATAAGCATAATTAGTACCATCAAAATAAGGTGGCCTATTCACTACGTGGCCCTCAAGCATAAGCCCTTTAGACTCCATTCCACTAGTTCTCTCCGGGTTGTAAGACCCTAAATAAGAGAGCCTAAGCTTTGATACCACGTGTTGGATCTAGTAGGATGACAATCTAGAGCGGGGTGAATATATTGGCCCCCTTTTTAAAATGACTGATAGTAAATATGAAGTAGACAGTGAACAATCTGGTGGCAGATGATTTAAGTAGTATAATATCAATCACAATCGGCCCTAAGCATTCATCTAACGCCAGAGCAACCAGAGATAGAAAATACAAACCACACAAGGAACACAGATTTTTAAGGTGGTTCGGTCTCCCTATGGAGACCTACATCCACCCCTCACCAACTAGTGAGAATCCCAACTGAGCTTCACATCTTGCTAACCAGAGGAACAAATCCTCTAAATAGCTAAGCCTTACAGCTTAAGCTTACACGAGGAATAAATCCTCAGCACGCTGTCAAACAGCTTGCGGGCAATCAAGCCCTGACAACAGTTCTGAGATCTCCCTCAGACCGTCTTCCTACTCATAGGTAGGGAACACAACAACGATGACTAAGTTCAAAAGAAACAAGAAAACAAAACAAAATAAACTAAATGTATCAGATAGTAGAAGAAAATAAGCTCAAGAAGTAGAAATTGTCTGATGATGACGACGAGATGAATCTTCCAATCCCGTTCAGATATTGTAGTTTCCTCGCAGTAGGTTAAATGATTGCAGAATCGGCTTCCTCTATTGGGGTAGCCTCAGGCTCTTGACGATGACGCTCAAGTGGTGACGGATAGCCTGATTTCCAGGAGATGAAGCTCTGGCCGTCGATGCTCTGCTTTTTGCGATCACTTCTCTCCTTCTGTTCTTCTTGAGCCTACCTGCAACAGAAGCTTCTTCTACAAGCCTTTTTCACACACACGTGAATATCCCCTTTTCATTCGATTTTCTTCCGCATTCGATGGCCTTCACCTCTGGCCCGTGTCTGATACGCGCACTCAAAAAGGACAGACGATATTTTCATGGGACCCAGCTGGGGCATAAACCCACAAAACAAAAATGATTCTCCTCATAAAAGGTACTTCTAGAAGCCCTTTCCTCATACCTACCTTGGATCCAATGATTGGGATCTGGATCCAAGACCCAACTGGATTCGAAACTGAGATCTGGTAGACGCGATACTTGTAGTGTCGACACTCATTGATTGAAGTGTCGGCGCTTCATACAGGGATTCCATCGACTTGATAAAAGGAGCACTTTGGTGTCAACACTTGTTGGAATGAAGGTCGACACTAGCGACACGCCACGTAGCCTTTAGGCTAACGTCCTGACACTACTCTAATCGGTGTCGAGTCTTTCTGTTGCATTTGATCGTTGATGTAGACACTACGAGCTAGTGGTGTCGACACACTGAAACTTCCAGACCTCAAATAGAAATGTGATTTTCCATTATTTCTTCAGTGGTGTCGAGTCTGCTAGTGTCTGGTGTCGACACCCTATGTTTTTCAAACTCCAAACAGAAGCATGATTTTTCAGAGTTTTCTTCTGTGGTGTCGACAATAGCTATAGGTAGTGTCAACACCCTGAAAGTTCCAGAGCTCAAATAGAATGGCTTGCTCTGTGATGTCTACACTATGTTGGGCAAGGTCGACCTGTCTAACAACACTTGAAGAACTGAATTAGACATCCACAAAATAATAATGAATCATGGTGTGTTATCACCAAAACCTAGGGACACAACATGAATCTATAGAGGGACACCGACCCCTAAACAGGGCATCGAAAAAACAAACGAAAGTGAAGAACAAAGGCAAAAGAACAAAGAACAAAACAATAAAAAAATATGGCTCGCAAGGAGCAGAATGGCGTGGATATGATCTAGAGGCCAATCCACGAACAAATCCTCAATGTATCTCAGGCAACTATCATAAAACAAACTGGGTCTTCAATTCTGGAGCTAGGTTCTCAACCTTTCTTGATCTCTACTTGGGACAAAACTATCTTGCTTTTGTTTCTCTCAGCTTCTTCGTCTCTATTTTTCATCCTCTCCTCTTGTTCTCCTTGTTGATTACTTTTCTATGCGAAGAGAATCATTATATATATCCGAAGGGGTTTTTCACTCGAAATCCCAAACCAAGAATAGAAAAGATGATTGGTCCACGTGGAGGAGAATATTCCAAAAGTGATCTAAACTTTTCAGAAGACTACCATGTGGGTCGAGATGTGCGCGCCAAAAGACCTCCATTGGTTCAGGTGTGTCCTTCTTCAGAAGTTTCCATGATGGCCTGAGAATTAAGGCAATTTGATTAGGTTCAAAGGCACCTGACTCAATCTGGTTTCTCACGTGCTGAGAAAAAGTTGAGATAGCTTCTTAGTGCTCTGACCTTGCAGACTACCATACCGAGGTTCTGAACTGATGTGTCGAGACATGTGCTTCAGATGCGTCGAGATAGAATTCTTGGTCCTTCAACTTTGCAGACTTCCAAGTTGAGGTTCGGAACTGATGTGTCGGCGCATGTGCTTTAGATGCGTCGAGGCAAAATTCTTCCAGAAGGGATGTCGACTGATGCGTCGAGGCAGTGTAGCAGCTGCGTTGAAGTATGCCTTTGAAGTTGTTTCTATGACCATCACTGCTTCGATGCAGTGGTAGTCTTGCATCGACCTTATGACTTGAGCTGATTCTACATCATACTTTGCTGCGTCAAGGCATCACTTGGTGCATCGAGCTGTTGTATCAGTATCATGAGAACAAAGCCTGTTCAATACATTCGAGACTTAAGGTTATTTAAATGTCATATAAGATTCATAGCTGTCATCATCAAAACCAGAGATCCAACAATCTCCCCTTTTTGATGATGGCAACTATGAGCTATTAAGACAGTCATTCAGATTAATTAATTTTTCCATCAAGCATACATAGAAGAGAACATTCATGGAGAGAAGACTCATTTGGATTCATTGAATATAAACTGACAGATCTAGTCTTTTCAAAACATCAGGACAACAAAATGTATACTATGCATGAGTATGCATGCCAATGCATAATTCAATTTGACTGTACTGCTTCTCAATTTCTTTCTTTGTACTGCTTCTCAATTATTGCTTCTCAATTTCTTTCTTTTCTGACTATACTGACTGTACTGACTGTGACTAATGACTGACTGTGACTGATGACTGAACTCTGTACTCTCTCCCCCTTTGCCATCAGCAAAAAATGAGGGGATTTTTAAGTGGCATTTCAGTGATTCACACCCTAAGTGTGTCATCAGTTTGAGTATAGGCATCTTGTGTAGTGGGAGTGTGGTGAATAGCTGTAACACATTGAATGGATGCTCTTAACTCTTCAGCGTTTTGATCAATTCTTTGAGCAACAGATCTTATGTTTCTGTCTGAAACTATTTGTCTGTCCAGAAGAGCTTCATGGAAAAGATCCATCTTGGCACTAAGCACAACTATTTCAGTGCTGATAATTTCTGCTAAATGAGTGAGCTGTGCATCATGCTGAGATGCAAGAATTGGAATGTCAGAAGCTGTTGTTTCCTCTACAGCAAGAGCTGAAGTTGGTTCTAGAACATATTCTGAATACCACCCGTCCTCTTGGTCTACATGAGTTGGCTGAGGATAATGGTCCTTAAACACATTTACCATGTATTTGATGTCGTCTATGATCATGTCTAACTTGTCATTCATACCAGCATAGCTCCTGACAATATGGCTGTACTAACCTTTAGTTTCATGGAAGTATTGTTCAACTATGGTCAACTTGTCATCATGTTGGTTGAATCTGTCACTCATTCTGCCAATGTGACTTCCTGCAACTCCAAGAACTCCTTAGATATCCCTTACCAGTTTATTGAAATTTCTATCTGCCTGCTTGCTTTCTCTCTGAATGCAAGCAATTCTTCTATTGATTTCCATTCTTTGATGAGTCAACTGCTGCTCAAATTTTCTTGAGAGTTCCTTCATGCTAGAGTTGACTTTGGATCTGAACTGTATCATTTGATGATCAAAGTAGTTGGATTGCTATTTTATGGCACTATTGATAAGCCCAAATTGAGCTGACATGAACCTATAGAGAGTGGCAGACTCTTGAAGAGAGAGAGTGGTTGCATGAGATGGTTGGGAATGTCGATGAGATGCAGACCCTTGATGTTCAAAAGGTAGAGTTCTAGTCCTGTTTGGTAGAGCCAGTGCTCTTTGAGTGTCAAGACTTACTTCCACTATGGGTGCGACTGGAGGAGGTACCTCCTGTTGTTGGACAAGGTGCTGCTCAGCTGGTTCTAGCTGTTGCTGATCATGGTGTTCCTCAGCTGGTTCTATCTGATCCTGATCATGGTACTCCTCAGCTGGTTCTAGCTATTGCTGATGTTCAATTTGCTGTTGCTGGTGTTTCCGGCTGTTGTGCCTGCCCCTCAGGTTCATCTATTTGTGGTGGAGGGTGTCCAGGTAGCTGCATGATTATCTGTCCTCCAACCCTTTTGAACTTCATAAATTTTTCAACAAAGTCCATTGTGTATACGTTGGACATTGGGATTTCCCTACACTTCTCATTGTCCAAAGGAATCTTTTGCTTTTTAAAGATTACAGTCAGGTGAGCTACATAAGGAAAGTGTCTGTGAGAATTTTTGTAAAAACCCATGATCTGAATCATTATGTTAGGTAGACATATTCTGATGTTCTTGAACATGCAGTAGAATATGAACCTTTGTGTTTCTGTTATCCTACTTCGACCACCTCCTTGAGGAGTAATGATGGTTGTTAGGATATGGTGGACCAATATTTGCAAAGGTGGAAATGTATTGGTGTTGAAGCTAGTAAGGTAGGTCTGTTTGATGTCCTCAGGATTATTTGGTAATCTTGTCATAATGGTATAAGCTTCATGAGCGTTGTAATCAAAACGTATTTCCTCAACACCACCTTCTAGAATTCTGAGAAATTTGTGTAGAAAACGATTGCTCTACTCAATCTCAATTCCTTTGACAAAAGTCCACAATTTAGGGATGCTTGCATCATATCTCAAGTTTGCATAGAATTGAGTTACTAATCTAGGATAGTAAACTCTGTGTTTGCAGACAAACCATTTCCATCCTTGGAATTCAATCGTTTCCATTAACTTAGGAAAACTCTCAAACAGTTTGTGGTCATGCCTGTCTATATATCTGGGAAACAAAATCTTGACCTGCTCTCCCGCATCTCCTACAGACTATTCTTCTTCTCTGACAGGGCTTCATTTTCTGACTTTCATGGATATCTTTATCCTCTTGCTTCAAGACTCAGAATCCTGAATTTTCCTTTTTGTATACTTCGTTTGACGCTTCGACTGAGAGCGGCTAACAGACATGACCGTGTCATGCAAATGCTTGGTTTGAGGCTCCTTTGGTGGAGAGTCACTCTCTGAAGGCTGTCTGTCCGAAGCCTATTGCTTCCCCTTGCTACGAGTGGATGGTGGAGACATCATAGAGGCTGCACACCTAGGGGAGAAACCTTTGGAGTGGTGGAAGAGGAAGATGAGAGCAGCATAGTTTGAAGAGTGTAAAGGATTGGAGCTTGGAAATGACGAAGAGCAACTTCGACGCTAGAAGGAGGAAGATGATGCACCGATGTAGGTGGGGCAAAAACACAGGTGAGAGATGAAGCCAGTGAAATGATAAATGTGAAAGATAGTCGAAGGTAGAATCTACTTTATTTACCAAAGGAGGGTAAGATTACCAAACAACCCTTTTCTTATAAGATATAGGTTTGGGGTTTATAAGGTTTAAATCACAGAAGTAAACGACCTGAACTTCACTTGAATGCATATGCAGTAGAAGCAAATATTCATCAAAACAAATGCGCCCACCCCATTTCTTTTACCATTATTCATGGTTTTCAAATAATATCTCAGGAAGAAACTCTGACATATATTGTAAATAAACAGTTTTGGACAGTAGATAGATCTAGAGTCAACCAGAAGTTTTTCATACGCTTCATTTTCTTTTAAATTTAAATTTTTATTTAAATGAGCAGTCTAGTCTGGCCAACACTTTCTAATGCAAGGACTCACATTTATCAGATGCCAGAGTCCCTGGTTACTCAGTGTGACTGACCTTCATACTTCTTTTGAGTAGAGTTAGCAATCCTCATCCTTACTTGGTCTGAAGCATTTCATTGATGCAGAGATCCAGTTTCTCTGAAAGTCATGCCATTGCTCTGCCAAGTAAAATTAATGTTTTATGATGGCGTATTCACTGATCTATTTTAGTTTGTCTTTAAGAGTTTATAGACAATATGTACAGAGGATTCTTTTACTAAGAAAATTCAAATTACTCACCATTTCATGGATAAAAAAAATAGTTAGGGCAGCATTTATTATAGAATATTTTGAACCTACTGTTAATGTAGAAAGAATCAGTTAGGAACAAACACCGCTCTGATTTAATGATTATAAATAGAAAACCATCATGACATAAGACTATGGTCTATCAAGACCAAAGGTACTCTTACAGTGCAAGCAATGATACCCTCTGCCAGTAAAGTAAAGAAGATTTATAACTAGATGACTACCTTTCTCTCACAGAAATTGGATAAGATGATAGGGCAGATGGAGACAAAGAGCACAAGAGGACACAGATGACTGAATAACCTAACAAGGTTTGAAAGAGATGGAATTGCAGACATGTGTGAGAAGAGTAATAATAATGAAACTGCCTCAATGGGGGAAGGAGGTACGTCGAGGCAAGGGGTCGCATTAGACCAAGTAGACAGCCATAGAATGCGCTGCTCCGACAATCCTAATATGAAGCCTTGACCAATTGAAGTCTTTCAACGACAGGTCTCAAGCAGTCTTTAATAGCTACAACAAGGCAGTAATCAGGTGCATCGACCTATCAACCCATCTGACTCAATCAAGTGCAGTAATCCAATTACTGACACAACCACATATTCATTAGCCATAACAGCATTCATTCAACAGCATCAGACAACTGACCTTCCCAGGAAGATCAGCACAAAGTTTCACCAACAAACCAGACTCTCCGTGACTCCCCCTCAACCAAAGCATCACATATCACTGAGTTACTTGACTCCCCCTCACTTATAGCATAGAGAGTCCAACAATGACTAAGTTGTGAATATCAAAACTGACCTATTCTATATGCAGGTTTGACTCATGGTAATTGGCAGAGTACTTAGGTCCTAAAACCATCTCACGCATGATATGGATTTCCAGACAAAAGTGATCTGTCCTACTCCCAACATATCATTTCATATACCATTTGAGTCATGCATGGAGATGCATCAATAAAAAGAAACAATGATGGCAAGGATGGCATGTGCAGTAGGTTTCCAAATTTCAGCAAGAGCATGGGATTGACAGTTCACAATTTGTTTAGGATCAACAATTAGAGTAATAAAAGCAATAGAAGTAAATAGCAAGAATTCAACTCCAAGAAATTAAATGCAGAGTTTGGGTTTACCAAACTAGGTTACCTTATTTATTTTTAAACCCCCTTTTTATTTCCTTGCTCCAAAGCATACCTGTAAAATAAAAATTCTCATTTTCTATTCAAAGGTACCCAAGATTTCTTGGGTCCTGAAGAGTTAGCTGCACCTCTGAAAGGTGCTTTCAACATCTTTTGATCATGAAAATCATCAAGTTTTAAAATATAACAATCATCCATGATATGTCCCAATCTCTTATAGTAGTGACAGTGACTAAAAGCATTCAAATTTTTATTCAAATGATATGCATGAATTTTTGGTGGGAAGTCAGAGGTTCTGCCAGTTCTGTTATGGAAGTTGTGGTTCCTTTTCAAATGCCAACAATCCATGACTGTATGGCCGATCTTCCCACATTCCTGGCAATAAGGCTTCCTTTCTGAAAATGGTTTTGGCCTCCTTGAGACAGTGGCTTTTCTATAGGTCTTTAATTCTTCATTTTTCAACCCAACACAGCCATGCATTATATGACCAAACTGCCCACAATAGTGACATTGAACCTTGTTATTGTTGATAGCTTGGTTCCAACTGCATGTATGAGAATTTTCAAATTTTCTTCTGTTTGAAAGCTTTCTTGAGTTTCTGAACCCGTTTATTTTCTTGCATGCTTGCAATTCATCAGATTTCATAATGTGACATGCATGCATCATGTGACCAATTTTTCCACAATAAAAATAGGACTTTTTCTTTGTGGGTGCATGTGAATGTGTGGGAGAGTTATGTTCAACATGCACCATGGTAGCATGTTTCTTTTTGAACATATTCTAATTATCGTTGACCCCTTTTTGTTTTTTACTTTGTTTCAGATTTTTTTGATTTTCAACTTGTTTTGGGTTCTTCTGGGCAGTAAACTGAAATATGGGTGAGGTTGAGGTTTTGGATGGCCCAGAACTACTCACAAATGAAGTGTGGAATTTAGTTTCATAGTTTTTCTTATTCACTGGGTTATAGCCCAACCCTTCTCTTTGAAAATTGATTTAGTTCCATGAATCTTGTTCAAGTTATCTTTTCCCTCAACAAATTTTGACAAGGAGTTATTAAGATCATCAATTTCTTGTTGAAGGGATGATACACTAAGTTCATAACTTGCAATCTCTTTCTCACACTCAGAAACTCTAATTCTTAAGGCTTCATTAAGAGATTTAAAATCATCATTTTCCTATAGCAACTGGTTCAGCTTTTCAGACTCATCTAAGTAAACATATTTGCGTTTTTCTAAAACAAAGAGTCTTTCGGACATAGCAGAATTCAATTGTTTAAGTTTTTCATTTTGTTCCTTCAAGTTTTTGATTTCTTCAATGTGCTTTTCATCATTAGACACAGAGTTTAATTTTTCATTCAACCCTTCCTCTCTTTGTTCACATTATAAGTTCTTGTCAAGAAGGTTTTTATTTTCTTCTCTTAGGGAAGCTGTCAGGTCTTTTTGCCAGTCTAAATCAAGATGAAGACCTTCATTTAGCTCTTTCATAAATGTGAAATTATTACATGAAGAGTTGTTTGAACAAGTAATTTCAGATTTCTTTTTGAGTTTTGTATTTTCAATTTCAAGAGTTTTAGTGTTTCTTTGAAGTTTCACAATTTCATATCTCACTTTTTCCAGTTCTCAACTGCCACTTTCCAGATTTTTCAATTGTTGCCTAAGACTCTCATTTTCAGTTTTCAAAGCATCTATGGCATCATTTTCAGAACTAGAATTTACAGCATCATTCAACTTCTTATTCAGTATTCTAATTTATTTTCTAGATTTTTCATTCAATTCTATTAACCTTAGCATAAGCATTTTCCCAATCCTCTATAGAGAAATTTTCGAAAGGATTGCTTACATTTTCATCATCGTTTTCATCTTCAGTGAGTTGTATGCTATTGACCATGAGACACTGATGTTGTCCTTCCTTCTTGTGCATTGCAGTCAGTCTTTCCAATATATCCTTGGCGTTCCTGCAATCAAGGACAAACGGAAAGACATTATTATCAAGAGCATTTCATAGGATGTTGAGAACTCTACAATTCTCACTATCTTTCTTCCTATGAGCTTTGGTCCATTTAGTTGAGTCCTTGGGCAATCTATGTGGACCATTAGAAATCAGAAGCCAAAGTTTGGGATTAGCCGCATTAATAAAAGTGTAGATATTACCTAGCCACTTCTCAAAGTGGGATCCATCGAAAACGGGTAAAGGATCTATCAAGACAAATTCAGAAAGATAAAATTAGCAGTAAAAGAGCACATAGATCTTTTCTCTGTAGATTGTTAAATCTAAAACCAATCAGAGACCCGCCCTGATACCAATTGTTGGGTGCGAGAGTGAGATCTAAAGGGGGGGTGAATAGATCTCTATAAAAAATTATTGTGGATCAAAAACTTAACACCCTTTTAAAACTGAAATTGAATTAACCATATCAAAAGCTGGTGCTGAAGATGCTATATTCCAAACAAGGCAGAGGCCTTAAAGCACAAGTGCACGAACGAGGTCAAGAGCACGAAGCTCGCACTCTATGTAAAACAAGTCTCGAACACTTGGTGTTCACAGAAATTGAGTAGTGGCCAAAACAACCGAATGAAGTGCACAATCAGAGGATCATGTTAGAGCTACGATAAAGTTTGACCACAAGAAGTGAGCCAACGAATAATTATTTAAGTAAGATCAAATACGAAAGCCAAGCAGAGTGATAGGTCTAGGTGTATCTAGATCAGACATGAAATTGGTCACAAATAATCCCTCGAAGGGGGAAGAGGAAAAGGAATGACGACGCCAGTAAACCACAGAACGCATAGGTTTTTAGGTGGTTTGATCTGCTTCACAGATCTACGTCCACCCCCCACTCAAACCACAGTGAGGATTCACCTTGCAAGCGCAAGAAGCAGACTCAGTTGTGACACCAGCTGACACACAACTTGACTCCAAGGGAGACAAATCCCTTAAACTGATCTTGCTCCCAGCAGAGATCAACACCACTACACGAAGGAGTCCCCAAAGGAATGGTCCTCTCTACTTCTGAATCCTCAGAAGGAACTCGTGAACTACACCCGACAGCTCACGCAACCAGAGGTCGAAGACCTCTCTTCCTCTGAACCTACAGAGGGGACACTGGAGATTAGATCTCCCTTCTTCTGATCACTCAGAAAGAGCCTGTGAGTAACACGAGGCTTCTTACAACCGGAGACCAGGTCTCCCTTTCTCTGAATTTACAGAGGGACACCGACCCCTAAATAGGGCATCGGAAAAACCAGCGAAAGTGAAGAACAAAGGCAAAAGAACAATGAACAAAACAACAAAAAAATATAGCTCGCAAGGAGCAGAATGGCGTGGATATGATCCAGAGGCCAATGTACAAACAAATCCTCAATGTATCTCAGGCAACTCTCATAAAACGAACTGGGTCTTCAATTCTGAAGCTAGGTTCTCAACCTTTCTTGCTCTCTACTTGGGACAAAACTATCTTGCTTTTGTTTCTCTCAGGTTCTTCATCTCTATTTTTCTTTCTCTCCTATTGTTCTCCTTGTTGATTATTTTTCTGTGCGAAGAGAATCATTATATATATCCGAAGGGGTTTTTCACTCGAAATCCCAAACCGAGGATAGGAAAGTTGATTGGTCCACGTGGAGGAGAATATTCAAAAAGTGATCTGAACTTTTTAGAAGACTGCCACGTGGGTTAAGGTATGCGGGCCAAAAGACTTCCATTGGTTCAGGTGTGTCCTTCTTCATAAGTTTCCATGATGGCCTGAGAATTAAGGCAATTTGATTAGGTTTGAAGGCACCTAACTCAATCCAATTTCTCACGTGCTGAGAAAAAGTTGAGACAGCTTCTTGGTGCTCCGACTTTGCAGACTGCCATACTGAGGTTCTAAACTGATGCGTCGAGACATGTGCTTCAGATGCATCAAGGTAGAATTCTTGGTGCTTCAACTTTGTAGACTTCCAAGTTGAGGTTTTGAACTGATGTGTCGAGGCATGTGCTTTAGATGCCTAGAGGTAGAATTCTTCCAGAAGGGATGTGGACTGAAGCGTCGAGGTAGTGTAGCAGCTGCATTGAAGCATGCCTTTGAAGTTGTTTCTGTGACCATCGCTGCGTCGATGCAGTGGTAGTCTTGCACCGACCTTATGACTTGAGTTGATTCTACATCATACTTTGCTACGTCAATGCATCACTTGGTGCATCGAGCTGTTGTATCAGCATCATGAGAGCAAAGCCTATTCAATACATTCAAGACTTAAGGTTATTTAAATGTCATATAAGATTCATAGTTGTCATCATCAAAACCAGAGATCCAACAGTTCCTACACCTGCATATCCAATTCTTTCTTGCTGCATATCTACATTCAATTCTACATAACCCAATAGGAACACTTGTGTTCCACTTGTTTGCATGTTTATAAGTGTAAGACCCGCGAATTACGGATTCTTATCGGATTTATAATTCAGAAAATCTTCCATGAAATTGGGCAAGTTTGTGGGCTTTTTGCATGACTTATGCTTGAATAAAAGCATTTACATAATGAATTATGAAAATTAAGGGGCATTAAAATAATTTTGGTTCTTTTAATCCATTCTAGCAATTAGAGGTTTAAAATCAAATATATATATATATATATATATATATATCAAACCCTTTTTTCACCCACGTAGAAGGAACCTACAGTTCCCTCTCCCCTTCACACGAACCTTCCCCCCTCCCTATCATCTTCTCGGCGTGCAACTCCACCCGGCCCCGGGCGGCCTGGAGGAGAAGACTCTGGCAAGTTCGGGGTGACGGCGGACTACTCGTGAGATCGTGAAGGTGGCCTCGTGAGGTGTGAGGTGTTTTCCCCTTTGGGAGGTGATTTTTGACTCGAAGAATGGCGTCCTTTCGTGATTCCAAGTAGGGGGATGGATTATACCTTGCTTTAGCTTGTTTTCCTATAGTTTAGAGTAATTGTGAGCATGTTAGAATGGTCATTTGAATAAAAAAACTTCATGTGGTTTGAGTTCTTAATTTCTAGCATGTATAATCTTGGGGAATGCCTCTTTTGTTATGTTTTTGGAGCTTAAACCATGTAAATATGGCATATGACAGGTTAAAACATGTATATTTATTGTAATCCCCTCGTTTTGAACGAGTTGGGAGGGATTTAAAACGGATAGAGCATTTTTCATACCGTCTGAAATAGTAGCGGTCGTCACCGGACTGCTACTATGGCTTAGCGGTCTCCATAGGACCGCCAAGCTAGTTTAGCGGTCTCCAGTGAGACTGTCTTTCGTGAGCGGAAGAGTTGGATGGGTAGCGGTCATGCGAATGACCGCTACTATCTTTTGACTGCCTAATGAGGACCGTAACAGTCCTTTGGCAGCCCAATGAAGACCGCCACTGTCCTCCAGCAGGTTTTTCAGCTGTGTTTGTTCGGCCGTGTGTTTGGGGTCGTACCTTTAGATACTTTACATGCTAAAACGGTTTGAAATGTGTATTTATGTCCCATCTTGAGTCAGCTTCTCTTTCCTATGTGACTGACCCACTAGTCATAGCCCGACGACCCTTAGAGTCGGCCCACCGAGGAGAGGTGGCGGGGCAGTCCCAACATACGATTTTTAGGATAGTTCCCGTGGGCCCCCTTGCTTTGCAGTAGCGTCTGATTAGGGGAAAAACTAGCTAGAGGTCTGGCTCAAGGCATTGAGCTTGTGTGTGCACACGTGGTTAGGGGCATGGACTTGCGCTGACGATCGTAACCCTGACTAGTCCTTGTCTTTGGTTACAGTTACGGTGTCAAAGTTATCATGTTCGAGGCGAGTGGGAGACACCCGAGACGCGGTATAAGTCGTCAGTGGACGCGTCTGGTTTTGCTTATAGTGGTTTTTCTTTTCTCTTGTCACTTGGTCTGCAAAAATTTGAGTCTAATGGTGAATGAAAGATACTCATGTTTAATTATGCGCTTTAATTAGCATGAGTTTATGTGGTATTTATTTTTAGCTGTATTAATTAAATGATATTCTTGTACAACTTTCATTAATTGATATAGTTGCATACCAGTTAATTATTCCTTGTGATTAACTATTTTATTTGTACCCTTAGCTGCGAGGTAGGGATCTGCGGGACCCCTACTGAGTCAATGAAATGAGACTCACCCTTTGCTTTTCAGGTGAGCCGCAGCAGTCCTCGGGTTTCCCGCGTGGTTTCGGCGGACAGTCCTAGTGCCAGTGTGGTCCACTCCGGGGTATGCCCCGTGTAGTTGTTCTCTTTTGGTTCCTATATAAATATGGACTTGTACTTTGTACTTCTGGACTGATGTATAATTATAAAACTCTGGTATTGTAAATTTTGCTTCTACTTAATGTAATTATTTTACAAAAATGTGCATGTGATTGTAGATCTTTGTGCACCCACAGCCTCTTTTTCAACCCTTTCGAAGCCTCATCACTTCTTGGGTGGCGTCTCAGGGTCCTAATGGTATCGGGTCTCTGGTATCTGGGAAGCTGGGTCATTACAGTTGGTATCAGAGCATGGTCTTGTGATGGTATAGAAAGACCTAGAATTACATAGTCCAGAACAAGTCCACGTACCACTAATTGCTGGCTTAGGTTGTTTTCTGCAGTTACTTATGATTTTGGTTGTGTGTTTCCTCTCATGTTTTAGAACCAATGGCGCCGAGGCGAAGGACGCGTTTCCAAGCTAGAGTGCCTATGGATGTTCAAGGAGAAGAGAGCGGTTCATCGCCCCCTCCGGTGAATGTTAGAGGCCAAGACCGTGCTAATCCTGATGTTGGTGAAGGCGTGTCTTCTCAAGGTGGTCGTGGCCAAGCTTTGAAGGAGTTTCTCTTGTTCCAGCCACCTCAGTTTGAAGGGCAGCCTGATCCTAATGCAGCAAGGGCATGGCTGGATGCTACTGAGTGAGTTTTTCGCTCTATGGAGTGCGCTGAGGATGAAAAGGTAATGTTGGCTACTTTTCATTTGCAAGGGGTAGCGCTTGCTTGGTGGACTTCAGAGTGGAAAACGGCACATCAATCTCGTCCTCTTTGATTGATCTGCTGGAGAGAGTTTGTCTCTTCTTTTGAGCGTACTTATAGTCTGGCTTATCTCAGAATGAACAAGATGTATCAATTCATGGAGTTGGTCCAAGGTGATATGACAGTCTTGTAGTACCGAACAAAATTTGTGGAATTGGGCCATTATGCTCCACATATCATGGCAGATGAAGGGCTGAAGACTCAGCAATTTATGCGTGGTTTGAGGCCAGAGTTGAGGCAGCCTCTTATTGTGACTAGTGTGGCAGATCTGGACAGGGCTTGTCAGGCAGTGTCAACATTAGAGTTAGACATGGCAAGAACTCAAGGGTGTGCCCAAGCGGGGCCAATGCAGCAAAGTGGGCAGTAGCAGCAGTCGAGTGGTTAGCCGAGTGTTCCCGAGGTGCCATCTTCTACTTTTTCTGCCGGTCACTTGCCTTCTTTGAGGTCAAAATGTTGAGTTATGGTTTTGATGATTGTTGGCGTTATGGTTTTGATGATAACTAAACTTAATGTGTGATTGAGTGATGATAACTAAACTTATGGTTGATTGCACATGTTCTTGATGACTGTGTACATTCATGTTTAAATATGGTTGAGATGGAAAATGGCAATGATACATGGTCTTGCTTCTTGCTTGATTGAATTGGTTTTACAAGAGGCAAGAGGTTTCATAACCTCTTTAATGTGAACAAGCATGGTATTAACCCTGACTATCTTGCCTTCAGGATCAAACTCATGGCAGTCACCTGGTGAACCAAACGTGTGGATAAGCACCCTGCTTCTCTACAATCTAAAATAGGTGGTATATGTCATGTACTGTCAAGAACCATTGGTAAGGCTATTACCCTGTTATACACTCCTTGTTATTGAGTATTCCATGAGGTTATTTCATGAATAATTTACTTGGGATGATTGAGTTTTATCTCTTGATTCTTAGCCCAGAACTTGACCCTTACCTCAGAACATGTGTGTTTCAAAGTGTTCATATGCCCCTAGTTCATGAGGTTTCAAGCCCTTGCAAAACTCACCATCGTGCGCCCTCGCACGCGGATCGACCTGCTCGGTCAGGTCGCGGGGATCGACCAAAAGTTCATGATTATGTGTGACAAGGGGAGAAGAACATATGTGCCATTCTGTTAACATATGTGCCATTGTGTTGTATCATCATTATGTTTGATAAATCTGATTTGTGATCAAACAGTTTTGAACCTCTTGATTAGCATTATATCACATATTTTAAAAAGGCCAAAAGTTTTCTTAAAATTGGTAAACACTCAATTCACCCCCCCCCCCTCTTGGGTGTCATTGATCGCGGGACTTCACAAAATTCAGGCGGATGGTCAGGAAGCAAAATAAGTGGCAAGATCGATAGGCTTCAGCTAGTAGTGTGTTGTAACCTGCACCGTCTCAGCGGTAGGGATCGGCAGGTAATTAGTCTCGAGCATGTCCCATATGTGATGAAAGCCATCCAGGTAGATAGTGTACGATTCCAGTGGTTTGTTACCGGTGTGATCAGGTGGGACACGTGGCCCATAACTGTCCATCAAGGCCTAAGCAGCCTACTCAGTTTTCATACCCACAGCAATTCTGACCTCCACCACCACAGCAGATGCAGCAGTTTTCATGGGCACAGGTGTCATCACAGCAATCTACCGCAGGTGGGAGGAAATCTCGTGGAAGGGTTATGCATATGACTCATTCTGAGGTGGTTGCAGCTCATTTAGTGGAAGGTGTTGTTATGATTTATGGTCAAGTCGCACGTGTTTTATTTGATTCTGGCACTTCTCATTCATTTATTTCTAAGAACTTTGTTGCTTGCATTGAGGAGCCGACTTCAGAATTATCTTGTAAGTTGATTGTGGAATTGCCTACGGGAGAAATCATGTTTACTCCCTTCTGTCTTGATACGGCCCCAGTGGCGATTGGGAATCAGTAATTGTCTACTAGATTGTATGCCTTGCAGTTGGTAGATTATGATGTCATTCTGGGCATGGATTGGCTAGAATATTATGGAGTAGTGGTTGATTGCAAAGCTAAGAAGATTTACTTTCAACCATCTGGGGGATCAACATTCTATTTTCAAGGTATTCGATCACGTTCTCCTCGCTTGCTTATTTCTGCTATTCGAGCACGTAGGCTACTTGATGCTGGTTGTCAGGGATTTCTTGCTTCCGTGGTTGTTGTTGAGGCACCACAGTAGGGCATTAAAGATATTCATGTGGTTTATGAATTTTCTGATGTTTTCCCTGATGAGTTACCATGCTTACCTCTACAGCGAGAAATTGAATTCGTGATTGAAGTAATTCTAGGTACGACACCTTTGTCAAAAGCACCTTACCGTATGGATCCTGCAGAACTCAAGGAATCGAGGGCACAGTTGCAAGAATTGCTGGAAAAGGGCTATATCCGTCCTAGCCTTTTCCCGTGGGGTGCTCCTGTGTTATTTGTGAAAAAGACAGATGGAAGCCTAAGGCTATGTATTAATTACAGGCAATTAAATCAGGTGACTATCAAGAACAAATATCCTGTACCCAGGATCGATGATTTATTTGACCAGCTTCAGTCAGCCCGTGTCTTTTCCCGGATTGATCTCTGATCTAGCTACTGACAATTGCGGATCAAGAAATCTGACGTGGAGAAGATTAATTTTAGTACGAGGTATGGTCACTATGAGTTTTTGGTTATGCCGTTTGGGCTAACCAACGCACCATCAGCGTTCATGGATATGATGCATCGGGTGTTTCGTCCATATTTGGACCGGTTTGTGGTGGTCTTTGTGGATGATATCTTGATCTATTCTGCTTCTGAGACAGAGCATGTGCAACATTTGAGAATTGTATTGCAGACTCTGCGAGATCATCAACTTTATCCAAAATTCAGTAAGTGTGAATTTTGGCTTCAAGAAATCCATTTTCTGGGCCATGTGATTTCTAGTGAGGGGATTGCAGTTGACCCAGCAAAAATTGAGGCCGTCCTCCAGTGGCAGAGACTTAGATCTGTGACAGAGGTCAGAAGTTTCTTGGGTCTTGCAAGTTACTATAGGAGGTTTATTCAGGATTTTACACAAATTGCAGCACCTATGACTAAGCTGACTCGGAAAAATGTGCTATTTTTGTGGTCCGAGGATTATGAGCAGAGTTTTAATGAATTGAAGAAGGTACTCACGACTTCCCTAGTGCTTGTTTTGCCTTCTACTTTTGGTGGATTTGTTGTGTGTATGGATGCGTCTTGAGTGGGTTCGGGTGCAGTATTAATGTAGCATGGCGGAGTTGTAGCTTACGCATCCCGACAGTTGAAGCTGCATGAAGAAAATTATCCCACTCATGACCTAGAGCTGGCAGCGGTGATTTTTGCACTTAAAATTTGGAGGCATTATTTGTATGGTGAGAAATTTGAGATTTTCACCGATCATCAAAGCTTGAAATATGTCTTCTCTCAAAAAGACTTGAATCTTCATCAGCGTAGGTGGATGGCGTATATGAAAGATTATGATTTTACTCTGTCTTATCAACCTGACAAGATGAATGTGGTGGTAGATGCACTGAGCAGGAAAGTGTAGATCAGTCACTTGATGGTGCGAGAATGGAAGCTATGGGAGCAAGTTCCAAGCGAGACTTTTAGATTGAAAATTCCCCGTGATCCGATGATGATTGTTCTTGTTAGTCTAGTGATGACTCCAGCTGTTTATCGGCAGATCAGGGAGGCACAGTAGGCAGATTCTGAGTTGTCTCGTATTGTGACTATGGCAGATGTGGAATTTTGTGATGATGCAGTGGTGAGATTCAAGGGCCGAATCTATGTTCCAGCTGAAGATTCTTTGAGGAATGTTATCTTGCATGAAGCACATAGGTCCCGATATACCATTCATCCTAGAACCACAAAGATGTATAATAATGTGAAAAGGCAATTCTGGTTGCCAGGTATGAAGAAGGATGTGGCAGATTTCATGGCTAAATGTTTGACATGTCAACAGGTGAAAGTCGAGCACCAGAGACCCGAATGTATGCTTCAACCTTTGGAAATTTCGATGTGGAAATGGGATCATGTGACTACTGACTTTTTTGTGGGTTTGCCTCGAACCCCTGAAGGTTATGATGGCATTTGGCTGTTGGTTGATCGTTTAACAAAAATAGCTAGATTGTTGCCGATCAAGGTAAAATGGAATGTTCAAAGATTGGCCAGGCTTTATGTTGAAAGAATTGTGCCATTGCATGGAATTCCAATATCTATTGTATAGATCGTGACCCACGCTTTACCTCTGGTTTTTGGCGGAGCTTCCAAAAGACATTAGGCACGGATTTGACATTCAGTTCGGCATATCATCCCCAATCTGATGGTCAGTCTGAGAGGACCATTCAGACTTTAGAATATATGTTGAGATCTTGTTGTCTAGACTGGCAGGGTTTGTGGAGCCAGCATTTATCATTGGTAGAGTTTGCTTATAACAACAACTACCATTCTAGCATCGGTATGGCACCGTATGAAGCTTTATATGGTCGGCCTTGTCGTACACCATTAGACTGGTTTCAGGTTGTTGATCGGTTGATGACAAGACCAGATCTGGTGCAGCAGTGTGTCGAGGTGGTTCGTCTGATCAGGCAGAGACTATTGACAACTCAAAGTCGACAGAAGAGTTATGTCGATTGGCGCAGAAGACCATTACAGTTTGAGCTAGGAGATTTTGTTTTTGTGAGGATATCTCCGATGAAGGGTGTTATGAGATTCGGCAAGCGTGGTAAGCTCAGTCCCCGGCATATTGGTCTGTTTCATATTTTGGAGCATGTGGGCCAAGTGGCTTATCGTCTTCAGTTGCCACCGGCGATGGGAGCAATCCACGATGTATTTCATGTTTCTATGTTGAGGAAATATGTGCCGGATGAATCGCACATTCTTGATGATTCTGTGTGGCCTTAAGTGGCGGCGGATCTATCTATGCTAGAATTCCCGATTCATATTGAGCATCGCCGTGAGCAGAGGCTGAGGAACAAGATTATTCTACTGGTTAAGGTAGTATGACAGTGCTACTCCGGCAATGAGGCTACATGGGAACGCGAGAAAGACGTGGGTTTCCGTATCTGTTTGAGTAGGTTTGTCTCTCCTTTTCCTTGCTAGTATTTTCTTTAAATTTTGGGGATGAAATTTTTATTAGGAGGGAGGGACTGTAACACCCGCGAATTACGGATTCTTATCGAATTTATAATTCAAAAAAATTTTCATGAAATTGGGTAATTTTGTGGTCTTTTTGCATGACTTATGCTTGAATAAAACCATTTACATAATGAATTATGGAAATTAAGGGGCATTAACATAATTTTGGTTCTTTTAATCCCTTCTAGCAATTAGAGGTTTAAAATCAATATATATATATATATATATATATCAAACCCTTTTTTCACCCACATAGAAGGAACCTACGGTTCCCTCTCCCCTTCACACGCACCACACCCTATCCCTCTCGTCTTCTCGGCGTGCAACTCCACCCGACCACGGGCCGCCTGGAGGAGAATACTCCGACGTATTCGGGGTGACGGCGGAGTGCTCGTGAGACCATGAAGGTGGGCTCGTGCGGTGTGAGGCGTTTTCCCCATTGGGGGGCGGTTTTTGATGCGAAGAACGGCGTCCTTTTGTGATATCAAGTAGGGGGATGGATTATACCTTGCTTTAGCTTGTTTTCCTATAGTTTAGAGTAGTTGTGAGCATGTTAGAATGGTCATTTGAATCAAAAAACTTCATGTGGTTTGAGTTCTTAATTTCTAGCATGTATAATCTTGTGGAATGCCTCTTTTGTTATGTTTTTGGAGCTTAAAGCATGTAAATATGGCATATGACAGGTTAAAACATGTATATTTATTGTAATCCCCTCATTTTGAACGAGTTAGGAGGGGTTTAAAACGGATAGAGCATTTTTTGTACCGTCCAGAATAGTAGCGATCGTCACCGAACCGCTACTGTGGCTTAGCGGTCTCCATAGGACCGCCGAGCTGGTTTAGCAGTCTCCAGTGAGACTGTCTTTCGTGAGCGGAGGCGATGGACGGGTAGCGGTCATGCGAATGACCGCTACTATCCTTTGGCGGCCTAATGAGGACCACTGCGGTCTTTTGGCGGTCCAATGAAGACCGCCACTGTCCTCCAGCAGGTTTATCAGCCTTGTTTGTTCGGTCGTGTGTTTGGGGTCATACCTTTAGTGACTTTACATGATAAAAAGGTTCAAAATGTGTATTTATGTCCCATCTTGAGTCAGCTTCTCTTTTGTATGTGACTGACCCACTAGTCGTAGCCCGACGACCCTTAGAGTCGGCCCACCGAGGAGAGGTGGCGGGGTAGTCCCGGCGTATGATTTTTAGGCTAGTTCTCGCGGGCCCCCTTGCTTTGTAGTATCGTCTGACTGGGGGGGAAACTAGCTAGAGGCCTAGCTCAAGGCATTGAGCTTGTGTGTGCACACGTGATCAGGGGCGTGAACTTACACTAATGAGCGTAACCCTGACTAGTCCTTGTCTTTGGTTACAGTTACGGTGTCTTAGTTACCATGTTCGAGGCGAGTGGGAGACACCTGAGACGCGGTATAAGTCATCAGTGGACGCGTCTTGTCTTACTTCTAGTGGTTTTTCTTTTCCCTTGTCACTTGGTCTACAGAAATTTGACTCTAATGGTGAACGAAAGATTCTCGTGTTTAATTATGCGCTTTAATTAGCATGAGTTTATATGGTATTTATTTTTAGCTGTATTAATTAATTCATATTCTTGTATAGCTTTTATTAATTGATATAGTTGCATACCAGTTAGTTATTCCTTGCGATTAACTATTTCCTTTGTACCCTTAGCTGCGAGGTAGGGATCTGTGGGACCCCCACTGAGTCAATGAAATGAGACTCACCCTTTGCTTTTCAGGTGAGGCGCAGCAGTCCTCAGGTTTCCCGTGTGCTTTCGGCAGACAGTCCTAGTGCCAGTGTGGTCCACTCCGGGGTATGCCCCGTGTAGTTGTTCTCTTTTGGTTCATGTATAAATATGGACTTGTACTTTGTACTTCTGGACTAATGTATAATTATAAAACTCTAGTATTGTAAATTTTACTTCTGCTTAATGTAATTATTTTAAAAAAAATGCGCATGTGATTGTAGATCTTTGTGCACACACAGCCTCTTTTCCAACCCTTTCGGATTCTCATCTGCTCTTGGGTGGCGTCTCAGGGTCCTAATGGTATCAGGTCTCCGGTATCTAGGAAGCTGGGTCGTTACAATAAGGGACTCCTCGAAAGTGCGTAGACCTCAGTTACTCTGTTAACCTGAAGGTGCGTCGACCTCTCTGAACTGGTGCATCGACCTCATCAGTTTATATATGTTATTTTTGGCCTAGCCCTAGAACTACTCTTGTTGTATCCACTGTGCTTTATGCTCAAGTGTTTTAATTATTCTACTTCAGTGGTTCTTGTTTTAATCAGCTAAGTATTTAATTGGGCATAGTTTGTCTCGGACCTATTCAACCCCCCCTTCTAGATCCGGTTGCACACAAGGGACCTAACAATTGGTATCAGAGCTTAGCTCTATGTTATCCAGATCGAACGATCTGCACAGAAGGATCCCGGTGCTTTTTGAAATCATGAATTCTTTTGCCAATTATATTTTTATGTTTTCCCCTATAATCTTTACTGGTTCTGACTTCAATGAATGGTTGGGAAGAGTATGTATGTGTGTTAACTCACATGATCATAAGCTCTAGAGGATTATTATAATTGGCCCTTCCAGCCTGCCTAAGGACAAAGTCAGCTGGACTGATCATCACAAGTCCATACATTTTAGCCATCTCACAGCCTTAAATCTGATGAGAGCTACAGTTGATCCCAGGACGTTTCCCTTTGTATCCACCAGCAGCACAACTATGCAGATTCTGGATGGTTTGATAGAAATACATGAAGAAGAAGATCGAAGACACAAATGCCTCATGCCCGATCATCCAGAACAGTCCAGTGACCCGTCCTCATCTCAAGTAAGCTCTGACTCCGAGGACTTTACTTTTGAAGAGATAATGGATGCATATGATAAGTTGGCTAAACAATATAAAAGATTGAGATCTAAAAATAAAAAATTGAAAAGGAAAATTGAAACCAACCTCCATAATGGCTCTACCTGTGGGAAATGTTCTAAGCTTGAAGATCTAAATGAATCTTTGTTGATTGATTCTAATGTCCACAAAGATTTGATTGCTAGCTTGAGAAAAGAAAATGAGACTCTTCTAATTAGACTATCAGAGTTAAAAGATGAATCACTACAAGAAAAATTATAATTTTCGACGTCCATTTGCCGTCGCAACTACGTCAAAAATACGTCGCAAAGTAAATTTTTGACGTATTTTCGACGTATTACAATAGCGTCGCCAATTCGTCTGAAATTATCGACGAAACTATATCGTCAAAGTTATGGTGGCTATTTATGTCGGTAATTAATAATACGGAAATTAATTAATCATTGCGATGGAACATAATTTAGTTGAAAATACGTCTAAAGTTTTCAACGTATTTCCGCCTAACACTTATTCTGTCGGAAAACAATGGCGCATAATATTTTCGATGAGCCGAAAATTACCGACGTATTTGCGACATAAACTTTATGTCGTCGCAAACCTTTGGGTTAAATTAGTTCCGAAGAAAGTTATTTTGGTCAAAAATACGTCGTTAATTTTTGACGTATTTCAATTGGATAAGTAATGCGTTGGAAACCTGTGTGTCAAATTAGATCCGATGAACTGTAATTGTGTCGAAAATACGTTGTTAAATTTGGACGTATTTAAGATGGATAATTAATATGTCGGAACTAATGTGGATCAAATTAGTTCCGATGAACTTACCTTGTGTCGAAAATACGTCATTAATGTTCGACGTATTTGAGAAGGAAAATTAATACGTCAGCACTCATGTGGCTCAAATTAGATCCGACGAACATTTAGTTGGTCGAAAATACGTCTGAACCTTTCGACCGATTTGCGCTGGAAAATAAATACGTCCGGAAATAAGTGCGTGAAATTGGTTCCGACGAATTGTTAGTTGGTCAAAATTCTGTCGAAAACTTTCTCCACATTTTTTAAATATTTTGAAATTTTAAAAATATGTTTAAACCTACAATTATACACCACAATCGACACAACTCAACATAAAACACGCAATAAACAACATATACAACACACAATAGGATAAAGTCTATTGTAAACTACAATAAAGAACGTCCACAACACATAAATCTTTGAATAAAAAAAGCTATAGTTACATTAATTGAAATGTATCATCTTTTCACAATATCATTAAAAAAATCAAGAGATATCCGCTGCATCATCCTCATTCGTCATTCGTAGCATCTCCACCATCATCGGCTGCAAGAGGATCCTACATCACAAAAAATTAATAATAAATAGATTTAAATAAATATAATTATTAATAAATCTAGTTAAATATCTTTTTGATTTTCTAAATTCGAAAGTAGATAACATGAAGATGATTTCTTTCACTCTCAAAGTTGAATTCTTTGAACAAAGAAGTAATGTTATTGTTGTGCCCTGTGATTTTGATGATGTCTAACACTATGAATCATGTTATGATAATGGTTTTTTATATCATGAATTTGATGTGTGCTAACTAATGTCCATATATTTTCTAATGCCATGAACAACATTTTCATATGAAGGCTTGAAGAGTTGTAATGTCAATGCTATGAATGCTTGAACTGTTATGTCTGTATGCTTGAAGAATGCCTATTTGAAAAACTATAATATCTGAATAATTCAGGTAAGCATAAGCATGACAGTGTCACAGTAGCCCTAGAAGCAACTCTGCAGAAGAAACCTCCAATCGCTGAAGAAACAAGCTGATATATCACCTTAATATAGACTTTGTACCTGTTGAAGAATAATTGTGAAAAATATCCCTTAAGGCTGACAAATGTGCATTACGGGTGACAGATACTACCTTAAGGGTAACAAATAGATGGACTAGGTGAATAATAGGCAACAGTGGTGACAAATAGCAGTGCAAAGGTGAATAATAGGCAACAGGAGTGAAACAGCTGAAAACCAAGAACCTCAAGCCGACTCGGAAGGGCTTACAAATCGACTTCTGACAGAAGAATTCACAGAATGAAAGAAGACTTTTTAGCTGTGGATTAAGGGTGAAAATGGGTGGACAAAGTAGACAAATGGTTGTATAGCAGTGTGAAATGGCTGTTCAGTGGTGTAAAGTGGCTCTTGGCTATGACATTTGAAGAATGATCAAACTAGTTGAAGAGAATGATTCCCTCTGTGCTTCATAGGAAGAGAGGACTGGTCCTTTGGTTGTGGGTGACTGGGTGTTACTCAAGGTTCCTTCTAATTTGATCAGAAGAAGAGAGAAGAGTGTTCTTCTAGGTCAAGCTGTAAGTCAGCGTTTGTTTGTAGACTGAGTCTGCGATTATTGTTGTTGCAAGGGGAAGCCACACTCAGGTTTGAGTGTGGGGTGGACGTAGATCTGCGTGGCAGATTGAATCACCTAAAAATTCTATCTGCCGTGATTTACATTGGTGTGATTGGCCCTTATCATCTTCCTCTATTCACAAGTTTGCGTATGAACAGATCTTCCCTATACGCTAAGTGGTTGTATTGCAGTCTGTTAGATCTGTCTGATCTGAGTGGATTTTGTGAGATAGCATTCTCTTAGTTAGTGCATTCTTGTCACTTTCATTTATATTGTTCTCATAGATATCATCTGAGTTCGTGGTTTGATAGCTGAGTGTTAAATTATCTTAGGCTTAAGAATTGACGTTAAAATTTTTATAGGATCTATTCACCCCCCCCTCTAGATCCTACTGCACACACATATTCATATACTTGCTTCCGGCTTTGCCTATGGAGCACACAACATTGGTATCACAGATACCCCTCTATTATAACTCTAAAGTCTACGAAATTAAAAATTAAATTAAATACTCACATGAGAGGGCTGTGGTGTGCTCGAGGGTGCTCCCTGAGACAAAATCCCCGTCTGGGTCAAGAGGGTAGCAACCACCCGAGTAAAGCATGCCCCCATGCGTTCCTCGACTAGGTCTACCGCATGTTCGACGATGTATGTAATCTGGCTCGTAGAAGTTTCGATGGAGGGAGTAGAGAAGGAACTGCTACCGGGGTAGGATGAAGCTGCGACCGGAGAAGATGCTAAAATCGGGCTGGTGTCCAAGCTCTGTCCAAAACCGTATACTTGTCCTTTCTTCGGTGGGCCGGCTGCTGCTACCCATGCCTCAGTATCTAGTTGCGGCCGCTGCCTCTCCTCGTCCCCATACTTTTCAGTCATATGCCTGTCATATGACTCCTGCAAATTGAATAAAAAATATTGTAAATGTCATATTAATCAATCATATTTAAAAATAGAAATATAAAAGAAATGTGTATGTATATAATCTTACCACTACCGAGTGAGCTCTCTCGCTCACCTACTAATCCGTCCCCTTCTTTTGGTGAACTGTAGCAAATAAATCGCGGTATGAGACCGTACCACCCCTCTTCTTTTCTTGTTATACAAGTTATAGAGAATAAATAGGGACATATAAGAAATAAATTATAATAAAATTAAGATGATTACTTACCAATCCCTCCTTGTGGGTCGCGAAGGAAACGGATCCAGAAGTATGGAGATGCACGTCTGGATGTAACGCACGTGCGGCTTTGGCTTTTACGGATTTGGCCATCCAATTAGGCTCGGCCCATCTATCACAGAGGTCCTCCGAGTGCTCCCTCCTCATCCATGCGGGGCCGTGTGCCTTCCAAAGGCCACGGTCCTCGCTCCCCCCGGCTGGAGCCTTGGCACGTTCCCGACAACTATGTATATGATGCTTATAATTTACAGTTCCTGTAGCCTCGCATACATGTAAGCTCGTCCGGCGTCAGCTCGCCTCACAAATTGATATCCTTGCTGTCAAGAATTCAAATTTTATAAGTTAGTCAATTGAAATTGTGGAGTTGGAAAATATGTAATTTAAAACATTAAATCGTATACCAGGAACTCGTCATACAATCGATCGTGGATAACTTGATGAAACTTTCGAAATGACCTATATGGGCCGGTCATATGTCGCTCGATAATGTTGGTAATAAAATGAGAAGCCTCACTGGGCTCTACTTTATCCCTACAATTACAAATGTTAAAATGATAGCCAACAAGTATATATATAGTTGATGGATAGATAACGAACATAATTCATGAGTTTAAATATTTACCCAGAGACCCAATATGGCTTGCGTCCCTCTTGCAACACCACTTGCTCGCCCTCGTGATGGCTAACAGCATCGTCTGCCTGTTGTGTGCCCGGGTGGGCGGACGAGCCAACTATCGCAGGTGGGGCTTGAGGGACCGTGTCTCCCTTATAGAAGACAATGGGTTTGTCCCTGTTAGCCTTCTTCTTGTTTCGGCGTTGTCGCTTGAAGGTGACAATGAATGTCGTCAGCGACTCGACGCTGTGCTTCTCGGATGCACATGAGAGCTGGATGCAGTCTGGTGGCAAGCATATACTCTTGCTGATAGCTCGGCTAATAAGATTAGCCTCGAAGTCGATCTGGCACCTCTCGGGGTGATGTGGGGATGACTTGGAGCCGAGGCGCAGCTGATGAAGCTTGGCCTTCTCCTCGTCAATAGAGAAGAGATCATCATCGTCTCCCTTTGAGAGCCAACCGTTGCTCCTGCTCTTAATCACAGGGTACGGACGAATCCCCTTGAAGTAGAGCGCAGCGTCGGCCAGGTTACATTCTGCTAACGTGAATGGTGACAGGTCTGCAAAGACCATGTGTTGCTCCTCGCCCTTGGCATACTTGATGTATTGGTGGAGAGTTGACAAGATGACCTAATTTTCATGGAGCCAGGGTCTGCCCAGTAGTATCTTATATGACGTGTTGGAGTCGATGATGTAGAACGTCACCTTGGAGGCAAAATCATTAACCACCAGATCAACATCCACCCGGCCGAGGATGTCCTTGATGTTTTGGTTAAAGCCGGATATCTTGACCACTTGAACCTTCTGGAGGTATGGGGTCAGATATAGAGTCTTGAATGTCTTGAGCGGCATAATGTTAACAGCGATGCCAGCGTCTACCAGGATCTGATTCACATCATGCCTGTTGATCTTCCCCTTCATGTAGAGAGGACGGTTGTGGCATGGAGGGGAGAGCAGCATGTCTTTCTCCGTGAAGGAGATGGTGGCTGTGAAGGCTTCATAGGCAGCCGCCTTCATTTTCGCGGCATGCGCTTCATAGGCTTCCGACTCTTGGAGTATCTTGATAAGAGTTTCTCTTAGGTTCTTACTCCAAGCGATGGCTTCCCAAATTGTAATACTGGTAGGGAAGTGCTTCATCTGGTGGAGGACTTTCTGGTCAGCTCGGGCTCGAGCATCCTCCAAAGAGGGTAGTATGTCAGCCTGAGCCTTCCGTGAGCTGCAGTGTTATTCCTCGTCGGGAAGTTGCACTGCCTTGCCCTTACCACCGGGATCGGACTGACTTTGATCGCCGGTGGACTCCTGGAACAGGGATGCCAATGATGGCTCTTCTGGGGGTGACTGGCGGGCTAGCTCGTCCTTGCCTAACAGTCCCGCTTGCTCTACTGCTGCAGCCGGTATTGGTGCAGGGGCTGGGAGGCTGGCAGTAGCCTCTTCTGTGCTGGAAGGATCAAAGATACAGGGTCCCCTCCGAATTTCTACTTTTGGAATGGGAGCCGGTTCCTCTCCTCGAAACAGGATGATTCGTTCCGGGTCGAAAGTGGACGGGTGAAGGGGTAGCTCGGGAACCTTTCATCGACCTCTACCGCGTCCCCGGCCGTGACCTCGGCCATGACCGGCGTGCTCTGGAGCTGGCTGTAGCCTAAGAGGGGCAATGGTTCTTTGTCTTGTCCGGGAGGCTACTGGCTCACCCCGTCGAGAAGCGTTGATATTGTCAGGAGGTGGAATGGCCACCATGTTGCAGGTGCAGCGCCGAAGCATTTCTTCCAGCTGCTTTGTGGTGATCTCCTTGTCTTTATAGCACAAGGAGAGCTCATCCAGGATCATGAGTCTTTCGCCATTCTTGAGCTTTTAGATCATCTCTTGGACCCAATTTCTGAGGCGGGCTTGTTTCCGCATTTCTTCCCACGGGATATAGCTGTCGAGTGGGAGAGCTCCGGTAGGACGAGGAGGAACGTATTCCTCCAGGTCATCAATGAGCCGTTGGATCCTATAGAGAGGCGTCGGCTCGGCCTGGGATTGCAGGGTAGTCGCTTGTTCGGCCTATTTCTTGAGCCGCCTTTTAAGGTTCTTCCTCCTATTTTTCTCTTGGTAATAGCAGTCTCCAAGGGAGTAGGAGGGAGAGGTGCCGGGGCCGGAGTTGATAAATTCCGACGAGGGTGTCCCCGGGGTAGCGCCTTGGCCGGGTGAGGCTGACGACTCTTCTTCGCCTGAATTTTGATCCAGGCGCCTTCCGCTTGTTGTAGCTGGAAGTTGGCGTTGATCGCCTACTCGATTACCTCGGGCGGCAATTCCTGGTATGCCAGAATACCTTGACTAGCATCCGAAGATGTATGCGCGGTTTGGTGCCTTACCCGCGGTGGCAAGAGGAGCTTATGAAGAGTGGGTTGACTGGTGCTGGCATCCGAAGACGTATGCGCGGTTTGATGCCTTAGCCTCGGTGGTGATAGCTTTTGTTGAGAAGCAGACCGAGGGACATGCTTGTTGTCCTGCTCCTTAGCCTTGCCATTGTGATCAAGCTGAGGGCCAGGTCTAGCGACAACTGACGGCGCCGCAGGATATTGTTGCTCTGCATAGTTATCCTGACTCTACAGACCGGCTGAGCCTCGTGGCGGTGGGCCCGCCGCTTGAATCGAAGCCGCTAAAGACTCCGAAGATGTCTTCTTTGTACTTCGAATTGTGTTAGAGGGTAGGTGAAGAGGACCCGATGGCCCATCTGCTGAGGGGGTGTGACAAGGCTGAGGTGGGACCTCACCCTGCTTTTACTTTCATTTCCTATCCACGGACACCGGAGACGGAGATAGGACGGGGGGGTGACGAGAGAGAGCTGCGGAGCCCGTCATCGTCTCACCCACCCGAACGTCCTCTCGGCCGAGAAGGACCCGGAGTAGCCTGGCGGTGTCTTCTTCAGGGAAAGGGAGACTCTTTAGCTCCTGCCAGGATCGCCACCGCACGGTCGAAGTGGTTGGGGTTGGCTGGCTAGATGCTGACGTCTGGGAGCCCACAAGGGCAGGAGGAGCAGGGGAATGGATGATGTTGACTGAGAAGTTGGTCAGCTCTGTCTCTTGACTGGCATCCCGCTCTCTACGCCTTCGCAATCGCTCGAGCGCTTCTTGGTTGTCATTTCGGAACTCGAGCTATTCTGGAAGATGCTGATAAGGCAGTCTGTGCCCATTTTCTTGAGGGGAGTCTGGCCGCTCTAGCGCATCCCTGGCAGTGCTCAGGGTCTCTTCGACAGCTTGTCGAAGCCTGACAAGTGACATAGAGTTCCCCTCCCCATCGATCTGCTCCCATTGGATCTGTTCCTGGATGAGGTGTTGAACTTTCTCACATGACTCGATCGGGTGGCAGATTCTAGCGTGGAAGGGGCAGTATTGGGGGTGACTAAGGTCCCAATGGGTGTAGTCTGTCGGTGAGTCGTGGGGCATGATTTTCCCCCTCTCGATAAGGATATCGAAGAGTCACCGAGTTCTCTCCCTAGGGAAGGAGAGTGGTCTGTGATCATGCCAGGGCCTCCACCCCGGATACCAGAGCGAATGTTCGCCTTGACTAGTACTGGGCTCCTCTGTCTCGACATGGGAGAGAGAGAATGCGGCCATCATGTGGATCACGCTGGCTGAGTGGTGAACCACGCGTGCTACCTTAGCTGGCCTGGCCCACGTATGTGGTTGAGGGGGATCGACGAGAGCACTCTTCATTTTTACGAGGCCGTCTCGGATCAACTTCTGCGCTTGAGTCTTGAAGACGTAGCAATCTTCAATTGAGTGACCCAGCATGCGATGATACAGGCAATAGTTGGGATCATCGATCTTCAGAGCCTCATTCGGCTTGCGGATTTCTAACAGCTCGACAATCTTCTGGGCCATGCAGAGGTCGAAGAGCATCTTCGTATGTTCATTCTTGAAGGAAAAGGGTGTCTTCATGCACTCCGAGAAGGAGGAAACAGCCTGCTTGTTCGCTGGCTTTTTGTTAGAGTTGCTGGATTCGGCCTCCTTACTGGCTTTGGCGGTAGGGGTGAACTCTATGATATTCACCTCCTTACCAGGCCGGCATTCTCGCGCTTGCTTACCCTTTGCTACAGTATAGCTCAGGTTATCGGCGAACAACATCTCTATTTCGGCGACTTTCGAATTGAGTTGGTCGAAGCCTTTGATATTGGTGCCAAGAAGCTTTTCACTGAGCTCGGCCGCCAGACCTCGACGACATATAGTAATGGAGTCCTTCTGAACGGGTGGATTGACACACCTCATGCTGAGGTCTTGCCACTTTTTGATGAAGTCGAGGGCGCTCTCGCCCTTTTTCTATCGAAGAGAACAGAGTTCGGCCAGGGAAATCTTTCGCTCGGCCGTTTGAAAGCGGGCGAGGAATTTCTTCTGGAGATCCGCCCAGTCGATCACTAAGTTAGGCTTCAGGCGAGAATACCATTGAAAGGCCGTTCCCGTGAGTGAAGTAGCGAAGTAGCGGAGCAGATATGATTCGTCCAGTGCTAACTCGCTCATGGCCGTAACATAGTAGGCCAAGTGTTCATGTGGTGACCCATGTCTGTCGAACTTTTGCAGCTTCGGGGGCTTGGCGTACTCTAGAGGAAGCTTTTTCAGCTTGTGGTGAAGCGGGTAGGGCACACTGTAGAGGTCTACTATGAGACAACCCTTTCACCATACTGGGTGACCTTTGTCTCGACAATACGCTCGATCATCTGGCGTTGCGCCAGGAGATTTTCTGGCACTGGCGTATTGGAGGCTCGTGGTTGAGCCTCAACCGGGGGTGTGCCAAACCCAGTTGCCAATGGGGTTCGGGCGATCGCTGCTGAGGTGTTGGCAGCATCACGGGTGCTGGCGGTGTCGGTGCCTCGGCCGGAGGCCTGGCAGGTTGCTGAGGATGAAGGTCCTATTCCTGCAGAAGGTCTTGTAGGAGGGCCTTCAGATGCTAGTTCTCCTTCATGAGAGTGTCGAGGGTCACTTCTTGAGCCTTGTTCGCAGGAGGATCGTTGTCGACCGGCTCTGCGTTGATAGGTGGGTCGTGGTCTTCCACCGGACTTCTTCCGCTTGTTCTAACAATTGCGGTCCGACAGAAGTACCGATGTGACCTGTTGGGGGAGGCGGCGGAACCTGATGGCGCGGCCTCCTGAAGTGGGACAGGGGCTGATTCAGGTCATCAGACTGGATGTCCGGATGGTGTTTGGTGGTGTAGCACATGAACACTCGAACCGCGTCGTTGATGAACCGGGCCGTCTACTTCCTGCGCGGGTGCCGCTCGGGGAGGACAGGCACCCCTAGTCTGTCAAAGATCGAGGTGCGTTGCAGAGGGGGCTCACTCCCGATATCGGTCGGAGGGGAGCCCGGGACAGGCTGCTGGAGGGCCCGGGAGCGGGCTCACCTTTGCCTCTGCTTGCTTGTTCGGGGGACATTATACGATTGGGTATCGTCAGATGGTGCTACTGTGGGACCCGCCGCATCCTGTCTGATGCCGCGTCTGAGTGCTCGTAGGGAGTTTCTAATACGTGCCCTTCGAACGGCTTGAGCTTCTTCTGGGGTGACCCAAATTATCCTTAAGTCGGATTGCTGGTCTCCCTTGTCACCATTTTTCTGACGAGTTGTCATGGGAGCCCGTGTGTCGGGCTGCGGTGGGTGCCCCCAGACTATTGCCGAGGAACCCGCTCCTCTGAGCTTCGCCCCATCCTCTCGTGTTTATCGCAAGAGGTCAAATGGTTGGAGGTGGAGATGGTGGAAATGGTCCGTTCCTAGGGTATGATTGGTTCACCCCCATCGAGACAGATCCGCAAGTCATCGACAAGAATCATCCTACCGGAGTTACTAGTCGCAGTGACGAGCCGTCTGCCTTTGCGGCCATGGTGACGCTTCTTCTGAGGAGTGGAGGAAGACTCCGCTCTAGATGGTAGACCGAGAAGACCCGGCCTAGAGCGACCGACAGCGTGGAGCTATCAGTCGGAGGTACTGGAACCAGCCCCCAGGGTATGAGACCCACGCCGGGAGTTGATGACTGGGCGACTCGGGTATAAGCCCTTGCCCGCGCCGATAGAAGTGTTGTCGATGCTCGAGATGACACTCTTGCACCGGGAAGCGATGCCATCGGAAGTGCCGAGGTGCCGACGCCCCTGGGTCGAGGACCCGCGGTAAATGCCTACGTAGTCCGGGCTCGGGTCCGGAGGCCCGAGGAGGGTGCTGAGGAACCTTGGCCCCTGGGTAGAAGACCTGCGGGGAGAGCCGGTTCAATTGGAGCTCGGAATCGGGGTCCCGAGTACAATACCGGAGAGCCACGGTCTCGGGGCTGGGAGCCCATATCGACGGTCAGCTTTGCCGGGGCTCAGGCCTGCGGGTCCGAGGAAGGTGCTGAGGAGCCGTGGACCCGGGGCTGGGAGCCCGTGTTGGCTGCCGACTTTGCTGGGGCTCGAGGTTGGAAACCCAAGGAAGGTGCTGAGAAGCCGTGGACCTAGGGCTGGGAGCCTGTGTTGGGTGCCGGCTTTGCTAGGGCTTGGGGTTGGAAAATCGAGGAAAATGCTGAGAAGCCGTGGACCCGGGGCTTGGAGCCCGTGTTGGGTGCTGGCTTTGCTGGGGATTGGGGTTGGAAACCCGAGGAAGATGCTGGGAAGCCGTGGACTCGGGGCTGGGAGCCCGTGTTGGGTGCCGGATTTACTGGGGCTCGGGGTTGGAAACCCGAGGAAGATGCTGAGATAGAGATCAAAATCTGGGGCGCGGGGCCCGTGCCAGAGATCGGACGAGGCTGGCCTCGGGAGCTAATGCTTACCCGGGCCGGTGATGATCTGGGGGCCCTGCAGGGGCCAGTGGTGGCGGTCTGGTACCTGGTGCTCAGGTGGGCCACCGGGCTAGAGGTGTGCGTGGCACATCGACCATGGGAGTCGACGGAGAAACTGGGGTTGGCTGAGGAGCAGCCACAAGGATGACGCCCAAAAAGTAGGGTGATCCGATGACGGGGGTGAAGCTGCCAAAAGCAATCGGCATCGCCAAGTAGCCCACCCGGGCATGGGTGGCAATGACATTGGGACCGTAGGTGACGGCCTCCATGGTTCCTAGAGCATTGAGTGCTGCGGAGGCGATAGTTGCTGACAATCGCCGAGCGCAGTCCAACAATCAAGAAGTGAACCGGAAGCTGCTAGAGAATGCGTGCGCGAGTACCCTCCTCTTCCTCTCTTGCAAGGATAGGGAAAGGGCACCAGGGCTTCAAGGCTGGTATAGGCTTTTCTTTAGCAAAAAGAAGGAAGGCGGGAGACGTCCCACCGGGCGTGCCATCCTCTCTATTACGGGTGTTTTTTTCCGATGACCGGGGTGAAGGAAGGGATACAGCAGGAAAGGAAGACACGGGAGTTTGATATATCTCAGGTATCCTCCTTATGGTTGCATGCCTCTCACAATGGTATCGGGCACTCTCCTCTTACGGAAAGTCGAAAAGGGTCTAATGGCACGGGAATGTAGAGGCATAAGTTAGTCGGACAGGGTGTGGGCGTGCCAGTCGATTTCTCGACAACCACCCATGAAACCAAGGGTTGACTGGGGAAGCGTCACCAGGGCGTGGCACGTGGGCTCGAGCGATCGGGTGACACGTGGAGAGAAGGGGTTCCACGGATGCGAGTACGCATGCGATTATGGGAATCGTGTACTGGACGTCTTTCCTCACCGGCCGCAAGCAACCGGTGTTTATTTACATTGGATTGAATCTGAACACCTTCGTTCCATGCTGAAGAGAAGCCTGTATATGTATCTGACGCTGTGGGTAGAGGGTCGGGGGCATTCCTCAACTGTAGGTGCGCTTTCGACTGAGGGGTGTTTACTGGAGTCAGGATGTTAGGCACGTATGCCGAGTGGTGTAGGTAGAAAGCTGGGGACTCGAATGCGGGCGCTTGTATTCCATTGGTTTTATGATACATGAGGGCCACGTGGGCTTTACAAATAGGCCGAGGGGGCCAAAGTACAACTGGCGCAAGCCGCGGGACAACTCCGACATGTGGGTCGGTCTCTGGGTCATTACGTAATAAAGCGGATATCCGCGTGTCTTATAGAAACTCTATATAAAGGGATCGATACGAGCCCGACTGCCTTGGTGGCCGGGGCGGACGTGGATTGGCGCCTGGTGGAGGTTGGACATGGCTCGAGGTGAGCGGTCGGGTCCGAGTCTCGGACGGCGAGTGTCGTCATGCTGGGGAGTCGAGGTCAGCCCCGGGACTATGATTCCCGGGCCAGAGGTCCGACTAGACTCGAGTTGTTAATCCAAGTTTCCAACGGCTTGCTTGGGGGGTGAGCAGTAGGCACGCGATTTCGTGCCGAAATTTGGCGTGGCATCATGGAGCGCGTTTCGTCACCATAAGTTGGTGTACACGGGCGGACCCGAGATGTAGGTGTACTCGCCGTTGACATAGTCACCTTACATGCGACGAGGATGGACTTGTTTGAGATGACTAAACGCCGTGTGAGGGAAGTACACGTGACATACCCTCGGCATGTGTGAGCTGACTAACAAGCCAACCGCGCGTGCACTTATCTTCTCGCGTTCACGACCCTTACCGAAAGCCTCGGGAGTCCGAGGGTGCGGCAATTAGGTCGGGGGTGTTTGTCCGTCCGTCTGTGAGTCTACTGGTGCATGCATTCATTCGTTGCCCCTTGAGCTTCTAAGGGGTTGAATTTATAGGAAGTTGAAGGGTCATGGGGTAGGGTTTAGGCGGACCAAGTTGAGGGTTCAACTTGGTCCGGGTGAACCCTAAGAAAATATTATTTTATTTTATTTTTGGTTTCACGGAGGGGGGGAGGTTTAGGCGGACCAGCCCAAGGGACTGGTCTGGTCCGCCTAAACCCCTCTCCCAAGGGGGGGTTTAGGCGGACCAGCCCCCTGGGCTGGTCTGGTCCGCCTAAACACCTCTCGGAGGGGTTTTTTTTGTTATTAAAAAATCTTTTTTTTTGGTTTGACGGGGTTTAGGCGGACTGGCTGGGGGGTTTTTTCCTTTGGAAAATTTTTTTTTATTATTATACAAGGGGTTTAGGCGGACCAGCCTGGGAGGTCAGGCTGGTCCGCCTAAACCCTCCCCCATGGGGGGTTTAGGCGGGCTAGAGTAGAGAGAGAGAGTGGGGCGGCCCCACCCTCTATAAAATCTAGATTTTTGTTATTTTCTTCCTAAGTTGGCTAAGAAGAAAAGGACAATAGGATACTAGATGGATACTGGTTGGCCGGCCACATGTGTACGAGGAACGCGGGTGTTGACGTTGGACTTGCGCGATCCTGAGCTCCCGTTGGTGAGTTCCTCGTTGTCGGATCCTTCCACGCACGATATGGCGAATCTTGCACAAAACCGGGACTGGGGAAGGCCGTGGGGCCTCTGGGCTGAGAGGAGGGCGTGGCCCCCTGGGAGTTCGCCCTCTCCGGGGGCGCGGTCGCGCCTCGGGGTGAACCGGCCCCAAACGAGCCGCAACCCCGAGGGATGGCCCCCAGGGGTCTTCTTTCATCGTCTGAGGGTGTCCTTTGAAGGACACAAGGCTCTGGGATGCTGGGGTTAGCCCATGGGGGGCTGTTGTTGTGTAGTCGTAGTTGCCACTCGCGAGGTGTTCGGGCAAATGCCCGACACACCCCGGGTTGTCGGATGGCCAGGCTAATTGGCTGAGGGGCCTTGGGCTGAGGACTAGAGCTCGTAGAAGCTAAGGAGAGGCACTTTGGGCACATGTGCCGGGCCTCGTGCTACGTGTCACGTTGTACAGCGGGTTGGCATAGTAGCTCGGGTTGGCCCGAGAGCTAAGTATGAGCGGCTCATCGCCGCGTGTCTGAGGGTCGGGTGTGGCCTCGACCTATTGGAGGGTTGCTATAGAACCCGACTGGCATGCTGGAGCCGTGTGTTGGCCCACGGTTTGTTGTAGAAGGGCTGGGACATACGCGCCCACAGGGTGTTCGGGGAAAAGCCCGACACCCGTGTGTGAGCCGTATACGCATACTGCGGGCCTCCAAAGCCTGTGGTTGACTTATTTGGGTCTCCCTTTGACCTTGGAGGGTTGAAAGAAGGTGTCCCGGGGTAGGCCCCTGGCTTCGTCGTTGAGCGCCGCGTGGCGTGGCTTGTAGTCGGAGCACCCCCGGGTTGGCCCGGGTGGTCGTATAGAACGCGGACAAAGTCCGCCACTGAGGGGTCGGGAGTGAACGCGGGTTGGGGCCGTTGGTCGGGCCCACTGGGTTGCCGGAGGGGCTGGATAGCCCGTGCCTTAAAATTATTCGGGGAAATTCTCGAGCCCTTGTTCCTTGGTATTTTGCTGGGGCAATTGTCCGGGTACAACAACATCCCATAGCGAATGAAATCTCTTATTTTTACAACGTAAATAAGGGCATCGAATGTTACCACACTGGTCCACTACTGTTGGATGCCCCAATACAAACTGAATAAAACTATCAACTCCATCCTTAAACTCTTCTGACACCACTCCGTCAACTACTCTGCGATTCATCCATGAACGATCAATTCTAGCCATATTTACCTAACATATTAAAAAATTCATATCAATATGTCTTATCACTACATCTAAGAAAATATCGTGTACATCTCCCCTACATATTGACTATTTTCCACACTTGTACATCCTGTTTGGTCACATATACATCCATATCCACATCCACTTTCACTTCCATATTCACACACCGTGGTTGACATCGACATCATCTTCAGGAAAAAATCATTAACATACTCGCATTCACATACACATTTTCTTACATATCGGCATCCACACCTGTCTACCAATTTAATTCACATCCAAGCATACTAATCACATTTATCATACCAAAAGTCTTGAAGGGGCAAAAATGAGAAAAGGGTCATATCCACATTTACGCATACACATTTATACCCACATCCCTCTTCCCACCCTCCCAATAAAAATAGGGGCTTGGAATTTCATCTAATGTTGTAAGAGTACTGTAGGTGATAAGGAGAAAAGGTTCATCTTGTAGATCAGGCATGAAGGCTAAAATTCTCAAAGGAGCAGTTGGTTTACTTAAAAGTAATCTCTATGCAACTCTTGAGTACATATTACTTGGGGGATAATATGTACTCAAGAAGGGGGGCCAACGGGAGAGGGAGAGAGGGGAATACCTGTGGTGGGGGGGTGTTCGCTGGAAAGAATTTGACCGTCGCCGCTGTCGGAGCTCACCTCCGCCCGCCCTCGCCACTTCGCCGCCCCCCGGTAAGAGATTGAGAGGCGGGTGCGATTGTGAGAGAGGAAAGGGATGCAGTGGTTGAAGGAGGAGGAAGGGGGAAGGACGAAGGAGGTCAGGAAAGGGGTCATCTACCTGTTCTTGTCTCTTTTTATTTGGCGCCATATTTTCATTTGGCTCCATGTTTTCATTCATTCATTCGTGATTTTTTGTCATTCATTCATTTCTTCCTATAAAAGGATAAAATCTCCCGCGGTAAAAAATATCATTAGATCTAAAAAAATTATTATTTCATATTTTGAGATCTATAATTTAAAAATTTTTAACTTTTTTATGGTCGATAAGTCGATTCCTAAAAAAATAAGAGAGAGCATGTTGAAAAGCCTAGCTATCTTTGAAGCAGGGTTTGTGGTCTCGACCGACCCGCCCGTCCCGGTCACGGCTCAGGACGGGTCGGGTCGGTGCATATTCGCTCTGTGTCGGTCCATCTCGTAAAATGTTAAAATAAAAAAAGACTCTTTATATATATATAATAATACAACAAAGTAAAAAAATACTCTTTATATATATAATATATATAATAAAATATTAAAATAATGAAGCGTCTCGGTCATGACCCACGACCCGGGCGTCCCGCCCACCACTTGGGGGTGGTCGAGATGTGTGGGTCGAGGCATCCCGGAGCGGGACGTCAAACCCTGCTTGACCGATAAGTCGAATCTAATAAAAGGAAGAGACAGCGTGTTGAAAAGCCTTGCTACCTTGAAAGGCCCACATCGGGGTGCGAAAAGGTACTCAGAGGCATATCGGTCACATGTTGACCATTTACTTATTGTTCCGTGCCCCCGCCAAACTCATGTGTTTTGAATTTACCGTCACGTCTATAATGAATTTTCGGGAGCTAGGGCTCCTCGCGGGGAATGCCACGTGGAACCACTCAGGTGCCATAATCAAATATCATTGTATCTTTTATCGGTTTTACTCATGATTGGGCGTGCCAATCACTTGTGTGTGACAATGTGTTCAGGTTCTAAGACTGGAATGGTCTGGACTAACCGAAGGTGCGCGTCTTTTGATCACTAAGCAGACGATGGTGGGCATCGGGTCGGGACTGGCGACCCGCCGTGCCATATAGGTCGATCACGGTGATAAGAGGGGAAAACGTTTGATTATTCGCCAAGCAATGGGGCTGCATGGCTGATAAGTCGATTCCTATAAAAGGAAGAGACAGCGTGTTGAAAAGTCTATCTACCTTGAACGGTCCACATCGGGGTGCGAAAAGGTACTTAAAGGCATATCGGTCACATGTTGACCATGTTCTTATTCTTCTGTGCACCCGTCAAACTCATGTGTTTTGAATTTACCCTCACATCTATAATGAATTTTCGGGAGCTAGGGCTCCTCGCGGGGAATGCCACGTGGAAGCACTCATGTAATGCCCCGAGATCCGATTCCCAAATTATGGGAATTATTTTTTTTCTTTCTTCCAACAGACCTCGAGACATTACATTACACGTATCGCGGAAGCTCAATTATTAAAACATGCATACACTCGTATGAGAGAGAGAGAGAGAGAGAAACCACAGATTACAAGAAATGCAAGTAACATCTCAACCATTCATACTTTCCAAAGAGGGTATATTTACATTGTTCCAGATTGAATAAGAGTTCACATAGGCACACCACCCAATATACATATAATAGAGACATTCATCCATAGCATCCCCAGACGAACCATGAACTAGCCCTACTCCTCAGCTACAGCCTCCTCCTCAACCACCTTCTCTATGTCTCCTGAAAACATGTGTCAGAAAGGGGTGAGTGTGACGCTCAGTAGGCAGCCTAAACAAATCGGGGTAAACTCGCATCTATATAGCCAATTTATATACATAATTCAAATGTTACTAATAGCATAATCCATTCATTATCATCTACTTAAAATAACTCGTATGAGGAAAATACATATTCTTCAACTAACATATAAGGTACCCATGCATGCGTTAAAACCACGGTGAATGAGCAGTTTACATATTGTCGCCTTTTCATATTTTCACTTTTTCACAATTCTGTTATTCTTGGAAATAAACAACTACCAGAACACAGGTGGCCCCACACACACAAACGAACAAACGAACGAATGAACGAAAGAGTACTGCGCAGACCCGAGAGCGAACTCCCACCTAGACTCATGTGGCCCACACAGTTCTGCCTTTCCACAGAATAATCGGCCGAATCATAGATTTTTCACCTAGACTCCTACTGCACGGGGAGTTACGTACTGTCGTCCCCCGGGTCTCGTGATGCTCCAATTCGCCGTCCCTCAAAACGAACTAGCCGAATCAATAGGATTTTTTACCAGGGCGTTACATATCGCCGTCCCCTGGGATCTTTTACTTTCGCGATGTTATGTATTGCCATCCCGCAGAAAGGGCCGCCCCACAAAGAGACCGAAGTCCTATCTCACATAATGTTGTTGTTCCCACTCATAACATTCACATCATATTCGCATTCATACTCATTTTACAAATACTAGTATGATACTTTATCATAACATGCATGCTTCCAATAGTTTAAGTGGGATAAACATATTTATATGCTGACTAGTGCGGAACAGTGCATGATCAGGTTACTATATAAGAATATGTTTATCCTTCTAGGCTACACATGCACAGAAAATGATTTATATCTGAAAGTACAGAATTTCTGTGAGCATGAAATTTTTACTGTGGATTACAAACTTAGCCTTCTACCATTTTCTAAATTTTCAGATTTTTTTGAATTAAAATGGCCTCCCAAAACTCTCCTTTTCTAAGTTTCTAGAAACTGGAATAGACCCACAAGTGCACCGACCTTACCTAAGTCTGTGCAGCACGTGCACCGACCTTACCTATGGCTTGGGCAAAAATATGCACCGACCTTACTTTGGCCTGGGCAAAAACATGCACTGACCTTACTTTGGCCCGGGGCAAAACATGCACCGACCTTGCTATGACTTGGGAAAAATATGCACTGACCTTACTATGGCTTGGGCAAAAGCATGCACCAATCTTACTGATGTGACACCACCTTGGGGTGATGACCACAAGATAATATGACCCTTGGACCTAAGGTTGCAAGCAAGCAAATTGGTAATGATACCACTCGAGCGGCTCACTCGCTTGGTGCACACTTGTGCCCGTGGGCAACTAAACGATAATGGAGAGGGTCCGGGGTGGGACAATGATGCTCCAGTGCTTGGCAAGCTTGGGGAGAACCCCAATTGGGCCAGGGATGCCCACTCACGGGCGGCCGTCACACCATGGGTGTGGGTTGAAATGGCTCGCTCACAACTCGCCCGCGATGGACACTCACGTGTTCGGCAATTTGGGCCGGGCCCTCGCTCTCCGTCCGACGCAGCAAAGCAAGAATACTAAGCTAAGCAAGTGATATTTACCAGCAAGGAAAGGGGGACCGAGGCTCACCTAGCCGGCGTGAAGACGCCAACTCCGGCCGAAGACGGGGGCGAGCGGGGAGGCAAGGGTTTGCGCCCGCAAGCCGCGTCGGTGTCACTTCAAATCTGCGAAAATATTATTACATGAACTACACCTCTCGCAGGAGGGGGGCTCTTGGGGTGGGGGTTAGACTTATTACAACCAAGATTACCTCCACGCAGGGAGGGGCCTTCAGCCGGCCAAGCGGGGTGGGGAAATTATGAAGAGAACGCCGACTCTCCAAGCTTCGCCGGTTCTGCCACTCTTCAGTTTTGCTGAATAGGTTGTCGATGAAGATGCTGCCACGGACTCAATCGAGCTCCAAATTTGATGAAGCTGGTGCCAAAAGTTCCCCAACTGGCCGAGGATGATGCTTGAATTTTTTGGGAAGCTCTGAAACTCGGGGCTGATCGGACCGGCGACTGGAGCAGGACAGCAACACTCTGCCTCTGACTGATGCAGAACTGATACAGTGGATTGCTGAAGGCACTACGGTCGCTCCCAAACTCCAAATCGAACGAAACTGGCGGTGACGCGATCGTGGTCGGAGTAGATTAGAGCAGAAATTCACGGGGCCACAATCCGAGGTCGGAGAGGAGAATGGTGGCCGGAGAAGTGAAGACAGGTCGAACCTGGACCTGCAGGGGGCAGACTGCACACTCCGGTGAAGAAATTCAGAACAAATACCTCGGGCGGGCGATTGGTGTCGTTCCTTCTGCTACTGATGGAGGACTAGACGAAGAAGAATTTTGTAGAAGGAAGTGTGATCGAATTCCTCCAAGGTTGGCTGCTGAACGGCTTCCAAGATCGCTCTGGCCTTCAGTCTGGGACAGATTGCACAGTCGTTGAAGATGACGTTCCTCCGGACAGCTCTGAACTCGGATGCAGGCAGGAGTACCACCGTTGGAAAGAAGACTTGGAGACGATTCCAGCAATATAAGATATGCCACCGGGAGCCTTCAGGGGAAGTCGTGGCTGCTACTGCAAATCACTACTTTTCTGAAACCTGCAACAGGGACAGAATAGGTGGAGGAGAGGGTGTGGGGAAGGGCATGAACAAGGGGTTATTTGGTGGATGGGGAAGGGGGGGTGCGACCTTGGGTGGTTAGGGAGGTGGGGAGATGAAAGGGCACAGCCCAAGGGAGAGGGAAATTTGAAATTTGGCCTAGGGAAGGGCTCTTTCAGTCTTGGGGAGAGGGAGGGTTGCTTTGGAGAGTGGAAAGGTGCCTAGGAGAAGGGGTTTCCACCTAGGGGTTGGAGGGGGAATTGAATGAGTGCATGGGGAAGGGGAATGGGCCTTAATGAGGGGTGAATGGGGAGGAGAGAGAATGAATTTAGAAATTGGGGTGGGGAGGAGAGAGAGAGGGGGCACAACCCACTTAGAGAGAGTGATAGTAAGAGAGAGAGAGAGAGGGAGATATTGAGAGGGAACTAGAAGGTGTGGAAATTTTCTAGATTTAATATTCAAGCATAATTGTTACAAATGAGAGAGGGGTGGGGCTATTTATAGACCCCACACTTTTCCTAAGACCAAACTGACCCTGACAAACTAACTAATGACCAAACAGTCCAAGGGAGGGGCGCCCCTGGGCCTAGCCCAATGAATTGGGCCCATTAACCTATCAAACCAACATAATGACTTCAAGACTTAGGAAAATGACTTTCTAACCTAGGTACATGACTCAATAAAGGGAAAATTACATGTTTAAGACTCAAATAAAAATAAGAAAATTACATGACTCGACTCACAAACACATGAGGAACATAATGGCGTACACCGACGATCAATCCGAGCTTCAGAAAATGTGGAGGGGCAAGGGATGTCCCCATCATACCCCCGGGGTGGGGAAAACTCGACCCTGTCGAGTATGGGTCCACCGGGGAAGTAGCATCCCAAACGCAGTTCCGGGCGAACCTTGTTCTCCAAACTCGACCCATGTCCATAGCCGAGGCACGGTGCTTCCACTCGACAAAGTGGCTCGGACACACCCTTTGGCTGGCGAAGATATGTTGCTTTGCTTAGTATTGTCGTCATGTGCTGACGTCGGGCTCTCGGGCTAGTTTGTGGTGGCACTCCGAGGGTGTCTCTCACAAGGATAGGTGTAGGCTCAAGACACTCACTAGGATCCACCGCGGTACCCTTAGAGGGTGTCGGATCCGCCACGTGGGAAGTGGGATGAATCCCAAAACCCATTGGTAAGTTCAACCCACAAGCCGTGTGCCAAGGCCACTCGGAACTTGGCAAGGTCCAAGTCCTCGTGCCCTCAAATTGGCGGTGACCCTAGAGTAGAGCCACTCCAAAATCATCATCATCATCAAGTCGCCAACGTGGAATTTCAAGTGGCGCTCATGAGTTTTTGCTCACTTTTTGTAATTCTCACCGCTTTTTGCTTGATGCATGTTTTGATGCATATGCCATGTACTAAGATGCGGTGTGAGTGAGTAGTGCGTGGTATGCAAAGGTGGTCCAGGGCAACCACATGTAGACCTATCATGCATTGATATTATGAAGACTTTGAATGTCTTGGGAGGACCGGGGCATCCATAGGTGTCCCTTTCATGTGTGAGTGTGATGAGTGCCGGGGGACCCGGACATCCATGAATGCTCCTAACATGCTTGAGATTTATGATGAATGATGGTGGACCATTACAACCAAATATTGACGGCTCATGTTTTCTTCTTGACATGTGGGTGATATGAATGAATGGACCTGACTTTCTAATCATGTTAAGTGGGGTGGTATGCCTAAGCACATGCATTTCAATCCTAGTGATGACTTCTATGTGCATAGGTGTGGGGTGGCCCTTGAGCTTCCATTCGTATGAGTCAAAGGGATCTAAGAAGGGAGACATCATGGAGTGGGGCCATCTATCAATCCCATTGTGTATGTTGCCTATGGTTAAGGCTTCTTTGGTGTAACCCAATTCTAGGAAGGGAAGGTTTTGGGTTATCATGGGTGGTAAGGGTAGGGTAAGGTGGGTGGTGAATAAGGTGAGTGGGTTACATTGAGATCTAGGCTCCCATAGAAAAGGGTCAAAGGGATCATGGTAAGGGTCACCTTGGTAGGGGTACTCTATGCTCTCAAGGTCCTCGAATGGTGAGTCATCCTCCGCAATAATTGGGCCAAGGTTGCTAATGGGTTGACCGATCAAAGCACTTGGGATCTTAATGGTTGGGGAGTGGACTAGGATAGGTTCTTCCTCCATAGGAAGAAGGAGGATGATCTCACTAGTAACTTGGCCATTAGTGTAGATGGAAGTGATGGAGCCAATGGAGGGATATGCTAGGCTAATGGTGTTAGTTTCGGACGGCCTCAAGGCTAGCATATTGGTCAAGTGAATTTGCCAATGCAGGTAGTTCACTAAGTCTCCCAAATCTTCCACACAATAGGAAGTTTGATAAGTGACATGTGGCTGAATGGGAATGATTTGGGATTGATATCCCATGGGTAGGTGGCATGGTTGTGAACTAGGAATGGTGAGACCTTTCTTGAGCCATTGGAGTATGGACTTATCTATGGTGAGGTTGGGTGTCTCTAGAGGAGCTAGGCTAGAGGTGTGTGAGTTGTTTGGCCTTTGGATTTCCTCTATGTTGGGAGGTGGATTCGGATGGGCATCCTTCTCCACTTGGGTAGGTGTGTGGGTAGCAACTTCTATTGCTAATGGAGTAGGGGGATCTATGGTGGGTGGTTTGGTGATAGCTAGCGTATGACACACCCGGGGTGGTGAACAAGCATGGGCTTGGGTTGGGATAGGAAGGGGAAGTAGAGGAGGCCTAGGTTGGGGAAAGATTGGTGTAGGAAGTGGGAGGTGGGTTGGGTGAGGGGTTTTGGGTTGATTTATTTTGGGAAATGTGTCCCTTTTTGGGGATGATGGTGGGTTTGTGGTGGTGGTCAAGGGGGCTTGTGGGGTACGGGTTTGGTGAGGGGTTTTGGGTTTGGGGGTGGTGGCCATTATGGGCCTAGGTGGAGGGGTGGACGCGGTGTCCACTTGGTTTTTAATGGTGAGGGTTGGATAAGTGGTGGTCACCATGGAGGGAATTGGGTCGGTTAGGGGTCTCTTGTCCTTGGGATCGTTTGGGGTGGAAGTGGGGGCTAAAGGGGCTTGACTAGTGTAGGTTAGGGAAGGGGGGTTTGGTTGGGGTGTGGGGGCCCTCATGGGGTTAGGTGGGGAGGTGGAGGCCTTGGACACATGGGTTCTAGTGGTAAGGGTTTGGACGGGTGGGATTGGAGGAGTGGGAGTGCTCCTCGAGTTTTGGTAACCCGGGTAGGAGGGAGAAGGTCGGGGAGTGTAGACTTTCCTAAGTTCGGCTCTCATGTTCTCCCATGTGTTAATAGGCTCTAGCCTCATAACCCTCCTAAATTGTTCAATGAACTTCCACCTATCCTCGGCATGGTACACAAGTCGACTCTTGGCAAGGTAGATTTTCATGGGTTCAGTCATTGGATTCCTTTTAAAGTATTTGTCCATGTTTTCCTCCCACTCTAAATATGTACTAGGGTGGTATCCGTTAAAGATAAGGTCCTCAAATAGGACTTTGTCCAAAGGGGTGTCAATCGGACCATTGCGGAGGGCCGAGTGAGATAGATGTGACTTACATGAAGTAGCCATGCTAGTGGACAAAAGAGATGCAACCGAAGACTCTAAATGCATATGAGCGTCCTAGGACCAACTTGATAGAGACAAGTTGTGAACTTGCTCTGATACCACTTGATGTGACACCACCTTGGGGTGATGACCACAAGACAATATGACCCTTGGACCTAAGGTTGCAAGCAAGCAAATTGGTGATGATACCACTCGAGCGGCTCACTCACTTGGTGCACACTTGTGCCCGTGGACAACTAAACGATAATGGAGAGGGTCCGGGGTGGGACAATGATGCTCCGGTGCTTGGCAAGCTTGGGGAGAACCCCAATTGGGCCAGGGATGCCCACTCACGGGCGACCGTCACACCATGGGTGTGGGTTGAAATGGCTCGCTCACAACTCGCCCGTGATGGACACTCACGTGTTCGGCAATTTGGGCCGGGCCCTCGCTCTCCGTCCGACGCAGCAAAGCAAGAATACTAAGCTAAGCAAGTGATATTTACCAGCAAGGAAAGAGGGACCGAGTCTCACCTAGCCGGCGTGAAGACGCCAACTCCGGCTGAAGACGGGGGCGAGCGGGGAGGCAAGGGTTTGCGCCCGCAAGCCGCGTCGGTGTCGCTTCAAATCTGCGAAAATATTATTACATGAACTACACCTCTCGCAGGAGGGGGGCTCTTGGGGTGGGGGTTAGACTTATTACAACCAAGATTACCTCCACGCAGGGAGGGGCCTTCAGCCGGCCAAGCGGGGTGGGGAAATTATGAAGAGAACGCCGACTCTCCAAGCTTCGCCGGTTCTGCCACTCTTCAGTTTTGCTGAACAGGTTGTCGATGAAGATGCTGCCACGGACTCAATCGAGCTCCAAATTTGATGAAGCCGGTGCCAAAAGTTCCCCAACTGGCCGAGGATGATGCTTGAATTTTTTGGGAAGCTCTGGAACTTGGGGCTGATCGGACCGGCGACTGGAGCAGGACAGTAACACTCTGCCTCTGACTGATGCAGAACTGATACAGTGGATTGCTGAAGGCACTACGGTCGGTCCCAAACTCCAAATTGAATGAAACTGGTGGTGACGCGATCGTGGTCAGAGTAGCTTCGAGCAGAAATTGACGAGGCCACAATCCGAGGTCGGAGAAAAGAATGGTGGCTGGAGAAGTGAAGACAGGTCAAACCTGGACCTGCAGGGGGCAGACTGCACACTCCGGCGAAGAAATTCAGAACAAATATCTCGGGCAGGCGATTGGCGTCGTTCCTTCTGCTACTGATGGAGGACTAGACGAAGAAGAATTTTGTAGAAGGAAGTGTGATCGAATTCCTCCAAGGTTGGCCGCTGAACGGCTTCCAAGATCGCTCTGGCCTTCAGTCTGGGACAGATTGCGCAGTCGTTGAAGATGACGTTCCTCCGGACAGCTCCGAACTCAGATGTAGGCAGGAGTACCACCGTTGGAAAGAAGACTTGGAGACGATTCCAGCAATATAAGATATGCCACCGGGAGCCTTCAGGGGAAGTCGTGGCTGCTACTGCAAATCACTATTTTTCTGAAACCTGCAACAGGGACAGAATAGGTGGAGGAGAGGGTGTGGGGAAGGGCATGAACAAGGGGTTATTTGGTGGATGGGGAAGGGGGGGTGCGACCTTGGGTGGTTAGGGAGGTGGGGAGATGAAAGGGCACAGCCCAAGGGAGAGGGAAATTTGAAATTTGGCCTAGGGAAGGGCTCTTTCAGTCTTGGGGAGAGGGAGGGTTGCTTTGGAGAGTGGAAAGGTGCCTAGGAGAAGGGGTTTCCACCTAGGGGTTGGAGGGGGAATTGAATGAGTGCATGGGGAAGGGGAATGGGCCTTAATGAGGGGTGAATGGGGAGGAGAGAGAATGAATTTAGAAATTGGGGTGGGGAGGAGAGAGAGAGGGGGCACAACCCACTTAGAGAGAGTGATAGTAAGAGAGAGAGAGAGGGAGATATTGAGAGGGAACTAGAAGGTGTGGAAATTTTCTAGATTTAATATTCAAGCATAATTGTTACAAATGAGAGAGGGGTGGGGCTATTTATAGACCCCACACTTTTCCTAAGACCAAACTGACCCTGACAAACTAACTAATGACCAAACAGTCCAAGGGAGGGGCGCCCCTGGGCCTAGCCCAATGAATTGGGCCCATTAACCTATCAAACCAACATAATGACTTCAAGACTTAGGAAAATGACTTTCTAACCTAGGTACATGACTCAATAAAGGGAAAATTACATGTTTAAGACTCAAATAAAAATAAGAAAATTACATGACTCGACTCACAAACACATGAGGAACATAATGGCGTACACCGACGATCAATCCGAGCTTCAGAAAATGTGGAGGGGCAAGGGATGTCCCCATCACTTACTTTGGCCTAGGCAAAATATGTATCGGCCTTACTATGCTTTGGACCAAACATGCACCGACCTTATCTATGCTTGGACAAAACATGCATCGACCTTACTATGCTTTGGACCAAACATGCACTAACCTTACTATGCTTTGGACAAAACATGCACCGACCTTACTATGCTTTGGACCAAACATGCACCGACCTTATCTATGCTTTGGGCAAAACACGCACTGACCTTACTATGCTTTGGACCAAACATGCACCGACCTTATCTGAATATTAGGAACTATGCACAGACCTTGCCATGATCAACATGAAATATGCACATACCCTGCTGTGAACCATATGGAATATGTACATACCTTGCCATGAACCATATAAAATATGCGTAGACCTTGCTGTGATCAACATGAAATATGCACAGACCCTGCTATGAATCATATGAAATATGTACAGACCTTGCCCCAACGGCTGACCTTCCTAGGGACTGTACTAATCCTTAGAGACTCAGAGGTAACTCATGGAAGCCCGAAACTTGATGAAACCAAAAATCAAAAATGAACATGGTGGTGGTCCCTACATGCCCTTAATCCCTCTTTAAAGTGTATAAAATACATTTAAAATCATTCTAATGCATCATTGACCCCTAAAGTTTGAGGTTAGGTGCCTACCTTTGAGATGGTAAACCGACGATCCAGGGATAAAATCCACACCTTAGATCCCCCTAAAGCTTTTCCTTCCGATCTGGGGATGAGTTCCACACACCAGATTCACCCAAGACTTCGCTTTAGGTTCACCCTTTACGAAATGCTAAGGTTCCTCACTTCTCTTCCTTACCGGAGAGAAACCGGAGATGGTGGGTGTTGAGGATAGGTGTTGCTAAAGGCTTATCACCCTTGGAACCCACTTCTTTATATAGGTTTCAAGTTTCCAAAGGCCTGTCCCACGTCCAGCAAGGTTCAGCCTAGCCCTCAGGCCGCTGGCTTAAAGAGGGGTTAACGCTAAGCATCCCTTCGGGTTTGAACAGGTGTGACCCTTCAACCGCTGATCATAAATGCTAGTGGGCGCACATTTTGGTTGGGAATTAGGTTGGGATGTCTTCATATGAAATGAACAGGACTTCTACATCTAACTCTCAGTCATAGTTTCATCGAATTTCGTCAACTCTAGAGTGAGTTATGATTTTTTCAATATTAATCATTATTCCTCCTCTGTTTCAGTCGTGACCCTTCATCTACCTGGTCATAAATGTGAGTGGGCGCACTCTTTTGTTGGGATTTGGATTTGATGTCTTCAGATGAAATAAAGAGAGCTTCAATATCTACTTTGGGTCATGGTTTAATCGACTTTAAGTATCCCTAGCAATAGTTATTATTTTTCCAAGATTAATATTTATTTTCCCCTGTTCCGGTCATCACCTTTCGGTAGCTCGAGGTAATTTGAGTATAACTCTAGTATCCAGGAAGAATTTGACCTCTACCTCAACATAGAAGATGTGGCTAATATCTAATGTGAAATTATGATCTTAGTTTTAGGTCATTTCATCAACCACAGACGAAGTTATAAATTTCCCATTAATTTCATGTGAATGTATCCATCAGTCACACCTCTTCGTGATAGCTGGCAGCAAAGGGCACAGAACATTGGGCTCTGGTGCAAATTAGGTTTCCACCTCATCAGAAGAGTATGGGTCAAGGGCTTAATCTTTCTAATGGGCCACATTTCAGCCCATTTGGATAACCATGGGTCGAGATATTCTTTTTTCAACAGGTGGCAGCATTTTTTGCAACTGTTTCAACCCATTATCGCCAACTCCCTCTTAACCACTATTAGACCCATTTTTCAGAAGTTATACTCTTCATCAAAGTTGTTTCTTACCCAATGTTCGTTGCATGAGTTTTGGTTTCACCTAATTCTGACCTTCCTATATTAAATTATGAATTTTCTAAAGATCCATCAATAATCTATCCAGATTTCTAGCTTATTGAGTTCATGGGCCCGAGTTGTTCTCATTTAGGCCTGTGCCCAAATTGGTGGTCATAACATCCTCTCCCCATTAAAAATAATTTCATCCTCGAAATTGACTTGTGAAATTTCTCCATAAAACCTTCACCAGCCAGATGGTTTAAGCTTGCTTGGCTTACTTCCTAATCCAGTCATCAATGATCAGTTGACCTTCTTCTATCATGGAGAAGAAGCTTACACGTGTAATGCACAAGCTATGTTTCAAGGGCTCATTAAATATCATCTTACTCTAAATAGTTGTAACCTACAACTTATGCCACACAGTGTATGCTTTTATGGTTTTTAACAGGCACATTTGAAGGTTCAGCTTATTATGCGACTTGCAAACTAAAATGGGTCATTGCTCCGTACCTTCAGTCACGGTAGGGGTATTGTCTGCCTCCTTTTGCATTAGTGCATAAACTCGCCTTCTGTACCAAATCTTCTCCCGCGGTGGTACTGGCTTTTGCTGAGTCTTCTTAGGGCATTTCCTCGTAATATGACCAGCCTCGCTGCATCCATAGCACTTGCCCTCTGTCCTCCAGCACTCCTGCCCCGGATGGGTGCATTTAGAATGGACACATAATGGAACCCCCGGCCTGTTCCTTGGTACCAGCTCCTGACGTGCCACCTTTTCCTTGTCCTGCCTTCCCTCTGCCCGCCTAGATCTTTTGCCCATCGTCTTCTACTCCTTGGAGAACCTATACATAGATATTCATTAGAACCTAACTTAATATGTCTCTTCATTTTTTTAAAATATTAATTTATAAATTAATGAGTTTTGTGAAGACAGGTTTGTATTTTGTCAAAGAGATGGTCAGAAAAAGACAAAATCTTTAAAGCAGACTCAATGCATGTCATCGCTGAAGAATGGTTAGCTAAGGGTGTATAATATCAGTTAAGGTGACAAATAGGTCCCCCTTGGTAATAAATGGGTCTAGGTGAGAGTGACAAATGGCTTACAAGGTACATAGATAGTCCTTCCAAGTTGTAAAAGGCCAGTAAGGCTTCGAAATGGACAGGGTGTACAGTCAAATGGTCGAACATGTAAGCAGCATGTGAGGAGAGTTCATGCCTTTGATGCCAATGATTTGGCACGAGACCGAGAAGGGTATTTGAGGCCCACTCATGGCAGAAGATTGTTCTCTACTTCCCAGGTGGACAAATGGAAAAATAGTAGGATCAAATCACTCTACCAAAAAAGCTTTTACGGAGGCCTTGTTCTACATATATGGGTTCAAAACCTACTTTTCCCCTTTTTTTCACTCTAGCCTATCGATCTCTTCTTCTACTACTTGGACAATTGGAATGGTTGTAACCATGGTTTGACTCTCGTGCTCTGATACCACTCTGTAACGCCCCGAGATCCAATTCCCAAATTATGAGAATTATTTTTTTTTCTTCCATCAGACCTCGAGATATTACATCGCACGTATCACGGAAGCACAATTATATAAACGTGCACACACTCGCATGAGAGAGAGAGAGAGAGAGAAACCACAAATTATAAGAAATGCAGGTAACATCTCAACCATTCATACTTTTCAAAGAGAGTACATTTACATTGTTCCAGATTGAACATGAGTTCACATAGGCCCACCACCCCATATACATATAATAGAGACATTCCTCCATAGCATCCCCAGACGAACCATGAAATAGCATTACTCCTCAGTTGCAGCCTCCTCCTCAACCACCTTCTCCATGTCTCCTGAAAACGTGTGTCAGAAAGGGGTGAGTGTGATGCTCAGTAGACAGCCTAAAAAAACTGGGGTTAACTCGCATCTATATAGCCAATTTATATAAATAATTCAGATGTTACTAATAGCATAATCCATTCATTATCATCTACTTAAAATAACTCGTATGAGGAAAATACATATACTTCAACTAACGTATAAGGTACCCATGCATGCGTTAAAACCATGGTGAATGAGTAGTTTACATATTATCGCCTTTTCACATTTCCACATTTTCACCTTTTCACAATTATGTTATTCTTGGAAACAAATAGCTACCACAACACAGGTGGCCCCACACACACAAACGAACGAATTAACGAACGAACGAACAAAAGAGTACTGCGCAGACCCGAGAGTGAACTCCCACCTAGACTCATGTGGCCCACACAGTTCTGCTGTTCCATAGAACAATCGGCTGAATCATAGGTTTTTCACCTAGACTCTTGCTGCACAGGGCGTTACGTACTACCGTCCCCCGGGTTCCGTGGCGCTCCAATTCGCCGTCCCTCAGAACGAACCAGCCAAATACATAGGATTTTTGACCAGGGTATTACGTATCGCCGTCCACTGGGATCTTTTACTTCCGCGGCGTTACGTATCGTCGTCCCGCAGAAAGGGCCGCCCCACAAAGAGATCGAAGTCCTATCTCACAGAATGCTGTTGTTCCCACTCATAACATTCACATCGTATTCGCATTCATACTCATTTTTTAAATACTAGTATGATACTTTATCATAACATGCATGCTTCCAATAGTTTAAGTGGACTAAACATATTTATATGCTGACTGGTGCAGAACAGTGCATGATTAGGTTACTATATAAAAAGAATAGGTTTATCCTTCTAGGCTACACATGCACAGAAAATGATTTATATCTGAAAGTACAGAATTTCTGTGAGCATGAAATTTTTATTGTGAGTTACTAACTTAGCCTTCTGTCATTTTCTAATTTTTCAGATTTTTTTGAATTAAAATGACCCCCCAAAACTCTCCTTTTCTAAGTTTCTGGAAATTGGAACAGACCCATAGGTGCACCGACCTTACCTAAGTCTGTGCAGCACGTGCACCGACCTTACCTATGGCTTCGGCAAAAACATGCACCGACCTTACTTTGGCCTCGGCAAAAACATGCACTGACCTTACTTTGGCCCGGGGCAAAACATGCAGTGACCTTTCTATGGCTTGGGCAAAAACATGCACTGACCTTACTGTGGCTTGGGCAAAAAACATGCACCAACCTTACTTTGGCCTGGGAAAAAAATGCATCGACCTTACTATGCTTTGGACCAAATATGCACCGACATTATCTATGCTTGGACAAAACATGCATCGACCTTACTATGCTTTGGACCAAACATGCACCGACCTTACTATGCTTTGGACCAAACATGCACCGACCTTATCTGAATATTAGGAACTATGCACAGACCTTGCCATGATCAACATGAAATATGCACATACCCTGCTATGAACCATATGAAATATTTACAGACCTTGCCATGAACCATATAAAATATGCGTAGACCTTGCTATGATCAACATGAAATATGCACAGACCCTGCTATGAACCATATGAAATATGTACAGACCTTGTCCCAAAGGCTAACCTTCCTAGGGACTGTACTAATCCTTAGAGACTCATAGGTAACTCATGGAAGCCCGAAACTTGATGAAATTAAAAATTAAAAATGAACATGGTGGTGGTCCCCACATGCCCATAATCCCTCTTTAAAGTGTATAAAATACATTTGAAATCATTCTAATGCATCATTGACCCCTAAAGTTTGAGGTTAGGTGCCTACCTTTGAGATGGTAAATCGATGATCCGGGGATGAAATCCACACCCCAAATCCTCCTAAAGCTTTTGCTTCCAATCAGGAGATGAGTTCCACACCCCAGATCAAGACTTCGTTGCAGGTTCACCCTTTACGAAATGCCAAGGTTCCTCACTTCTCTTCCTTACCCGAGAGAAACCGTAGATGGTGGGTGTTGAGGATAGGTGTTGCTAAAGGCTTATCACCCTTGGAACCCACTTCTTTATATAGGTTTCAAGCCTCCAAAGGCATGTCCCACGTCCAGCAAGGTTCAGCCTAGCCCTCAGGCCGCTGGCTTAAAGAGGGGTTAACGCTAAGCATCCCTTCGGGTTTGAACAGGTGTGACCCTTCAACCGCTGATCATAAATGCTAGTGGGCGCATATTTTGGTTGGGAATTAGGTTAGGATATCTTCATATGAAATGAAGAGGACTTCTAGATCTAACTCTCAGTCATAGTTTCATCGAATTTCATCAATTCCAGAGTGAGTTATGATTTTTGCAATATTAATCATTATTCCTCCTCTGTTTCAGTCGTGACCCTTCATCTACCTGGTCATAAATGTGAGTGGGCGTGCTCTTCTGTTGGGATTTGGATTTGGATGTCTTCAGATGAAATAAAGAGAGCTTCAATATCTAACTTTGGGTCATGGTTTAATCGAATTTAAGGTATCCCTAGCAATAGTTATGATTTTTCCAAGATTAATATTTATTTTCCCCTGTTCCGATCGTGACCTTTCGGTAGCCCGAGGTAATTTGAGTATAACTCTAGTATCCAAGAAGAATTTGACCTAAACTTCAACATAGAAGATGTGGATAATATCTAATGTGAAATTATGATCTTAGTTTCAGGTCATTTCATCAACCACAGACGAAGTTATAAATTTCTCATTAATTTCACATGAATTTATCCATCAGTCACACCTCTTCGTGGCAGCTAGCAGCAAATGGCTCAGAACCTTGGGTTCTAGTGCGAATTGGATTTTCACCTCATCAAAAGAGTTTGGGTCAAGGTCCCATTTTTTCTCATGGGCTAAGTTTCAGCCCATTTGGATAACCATGGGTCAAGATATCCTTATTTCAACAAGTGGCAGCATTTTTTTCAACTGTTTCAACCCATTATCGCCAACTCCCTCTTAACCACTATTAGGCCCATTTTTTAGAAGCTATACTCTTCATCAAAGTTGTTTCTTACCCAATGGTCGTTGCATAGGTTTTGGTTTCACCTAATTCTGACCTCCCTATATTAAGTTATGAATTTTCTAAGGATCCTTCAATAATCTATCCAGATTTCTAGCTTATTGAGTTCATGGGCCCGAGTTATTTTCATTTGGGCCTGTACCCAAATTGGTGGTCATAACAACTCAGGTGCCATAATCCAATATCATTGTATCTTTTATCGGTTGAGGTCACAATAGGGCATGCCAATCACTTGTGTGTGACAATGTGTTCAGGTTCCAAGACTGGAATGGTCTGGACTAACCGAAGGTGCGCTCCTTCTGATCACTAAGAAGACGATGGTGTGGGCATCGGGTCGAGACTGGCGACCCGCCGTGCCATAAAGGTCGATCACGGTAATAAGAGAGGAAAATATTTGATTAATCGCCAATCAATGGGGCTGCATGGACGATAAGTCGATTCCTATAAAAGGAAGAGACAGCGTGTTGAAAAGCCTAGCTACCTTTGAAAGGCCCACATCGGGGTGCGAAAAGGTACTCAGAGGCGTATTGGTCACATGTTAACCATTTCCTTATTGTTCCGTGCCCCCATCAAACTCATGTGTTTTGAATTTACCGTCACGTCTATAATGAATTTTCGGGAGCTAGGGCTCCTCGCAGAGAATGCCATGTGGAAGCACTCAAGATAATAATCAACGTCACCCTTGAGTCACGTGCAATCATTCGGGGCAGGTGTGGCCGTCCCTACCAAACCGGTTGTCCCGACCACGGCTCGAGACTAGATTGGACATTGTGCACCGATACAGAAAACTATAACATATATATATATAATATAATAAACAAATTGAAATGACATGTTGTATCATTTGGTTTATTGTTCTGCCGTTTGAACGGGTTTCTCCGGGTTCGAATCTTAGCTTCAACTTAAGGTTTCCTTAAGTTTTTTTAATATAACTTATTTAAAAATGTAAATGAAAACACGGCAGAACATTGTTTCAAACCCGACACCTCACGATTAACAGCGATACACTTAAGGAAGTTATTTGTTACTCCAGTTGAGCATTTGTCACCCACACTCACCTAATTGTCACCACTAATGTCCACAAGACGTCGCCCTTACTCTTACACTGCCTTGAAAGTCACACGTCAGCCTTGTCTCTATTGAGCCCTATTTGTCACCGTTAGCGAGGTATTTTTCACCCTTGCTAACGCAGTTGTCACTCGTGAAGACACATTTTTCGCCCTTAAGCTCCAATTGGTCCATGTGGAAAATGGGACACGTCGGCCACGTGTGGGTGTTGTTTGTGTATTGCTGCCGATCTAACATCGCAGGCCACATCCACAGAAATGATGACGTCGAACTAGATCTTTAAAATTAAAAATCCCCAATTACTTATTTACCCTTCCCGCCATGTCTTGGCTCTTACGCAACCCAGCAGAAGCCGGTTCGTCTCTCCATCATGCTCAGCGTCTCGTCTTCCTCGCGGTGCCATTTGCGACCTCTCCGTCATTTACTATTCGAGCACTCCTGAATTGCGAGCTCTCTTTCATCACTGACAACCATGGAGCAGAAGGAGACACCCATGCAACGCTTCGTCTGCCGTAAACTGGATATCCCACCTACATCTCAGGAAATTGTACCAATTCCTACGGCCGAAGAAGAAACGTTTCACATACCTAGGGTTTCTAAGGCCTCCACTTCAGGACGACAAGTTAAAGGTAGTGTGGTTCCTTATCTCCCTTACATAACTATTTGCCCCCCTTATCGACCTATTTATTTGTCACGTTTATATCTACCTATTTATGTCAGATTTAGACCTACCTGTCTCCGAATTTCATACATTTGTCACCCTTAAGCACCTATTTGCCACACCTAAACTCCCTTGTCTATACATTTGTCACCCTTGTCTTACTCTTAATATTTTTTGTATTTCTTGATCAGTCAATTAACTGAATTTCTTGTTTACACATTTTTTTAATCTAGTGAACATAGGGGTCATCTCCGCCCGGTGTTCTAGGGACATTTACATGAAGGACAGGGATCAGATGGCATTTCGGGAATGCTACAAGTCATTGATGACGACCACACCCTTTGGTCCATATGTTGACAATGCTTCTCCCGTCACCTTCACCATGACACTATTGGAGGAGATTATTTGCGCTCATAGTGAAGGAAATTACTTCCGTATGGGTAGTAAGGAGGTCGCATTTAGTGTGGAAGATGTGGGCATAATTTTAGGATTACATTGCTCTGGTTAGTCGGTTCAACATTATGGATCCGCGAAATAGAAGTCGAAGTTGCAGCATCGATTTAGATTTGCAGCAACATTTGACCGGAAGAAAGTGTGCTCTCTTATCCAGTAAATTGTAGGGTCCGATGAAGAGCAGGATGTGGCCGACACTGTCTGGCTATGGATTGTACTCTTACTACCCACTTTCCTTTGCCCACGGTCGACGCATTCTTGTCCACAATAGATGTTGTCATGCTTACATGGCATTGAGAGAGTTTCAGATTACAACTGGGCAGACACCATGCAACAAGTAACGATGCACAAGTTTGAGCAATTAGTGTTGGCGGTCCAGAAACGACAGTCAGGTACAATTGACTGTGCTAAGAGAAGAGCCGGGGATGCATCCCAGTCCCATACATTTATATTTGGTTGTTCTCCCACACTTGTTGTAAGTTTTTTTATTTTTGTTGTGTAATAACTAATGTGTCAATCATTAATTCTATTGCATTGTAAAATAACTTGATATATTTCAAATTACATGTCTGGTTTTTTGAGCACATGCGGGTGCGGCAGCCACTAAGGCAGGTGGCATTCCTTCGACTATTTAGGTGGGGGCCATTCCTAGATAGAAAATTAAAATTCTCCATTGGATCCCTGCGAGGCCAACATGTATTATGAGTACTAAAAACTTCTTCTTTGTCATTCAACATTAATGAATAATCGAAGTGATGTGATTTGAAATGCAGGTGATCGAAGGGCTCCTTGTTGAGCCAAGTGAAAAGGACACGGGGTACGGTGGTCAGATGATGACCCGACCCAGTGCTCAGGAGACATTTTCATCAGCTCCATGCATGCCTGTGCTACAAGATATTGCCACTACATTGAAGATCCAGCAGCGGCTACTTGAGGAAATGAGGGCCTTCTTTCTGACTAGGATGCAAGAGGCTCACATTGCCGCTGATGCAACACCTCCTAGGCCCGTCGAACATGTGACGGTTGATGTCATGCCACCTCCGATAGCCCCTGTCAAGGAAGTGCAAGGGGCTGAAAATGTTGAGTAAAGTATATGTCAAACCTCTGAAATGGACATTGCCGCCGATGTCCCACCTCCAAGGCCCCTTCAACAAAGTACGGATGATACTATTCCATCTAAGACAGCCCCTGAAGAGGATGTGCAAGGCGATATCCAAGCTCAGATGGAGGCGACCAATGGGCATGGTGACCGTCGTGAAGGTGTCTTTTCTTAGTCCCTTCATCAACGGGATGAGAAGCCTGTGAGGAATTGACGGGCACCTGCAAAGAAAACTGAAGGACGGGGGAAGAAGAAGGTGAGTCTGTGTTGTTCCTACTTTTTATAGTATATATAGAATCTAAGATTGGTATATTGGCATAAATGTATAAGGGAGATGAAGCCGACCCTTACAGAAAGCTCATACAGAGTACTGATTGGATCTGCAAAGGCCGGCTGAAGCTGATAGATAACACGATTGTGAAAGAATTCATTGAGATGCTTCTGCCTCGGGGGATATTGAGTAAGTTGTCCTCTTATAGTTTCTGTAATTATCTTGATCCGCCTTACTCTGACTACCATGAAAATTTTGTCCAATATAGTGGCCCCATATTTCAATTACAGAACGGGATTATTTTGAACTATCGTCATGTCATTGATCTATTATACAGCCAGATGATAGATGATACGGTACTTTTTTTAGAAAATTATGAATTTTTTTGTCACTAACCCTACCCTGAACTTGTGTTTCTACTGTTAATAGAATCGTGATTGTTAATTTGCAGGTGATCGACGCCATGATGTACCTCCTCCACTCACGATTCAATGAATCTGACACCTTTCATCTATGGGTTTATTTTCCCACAACTTTAGTGAATCACATAAACGGCAGGACAGCGGCCAACTACGAAAAATCCAACGAGTTATTGGAGTGCGCCTACGAGAATGTTGAATTATCAGAACTGCATAAGAACAAATATTTATTCTTCGTGTTATAATCTAGAGGTCACTGGCATCTACTTGCTGTTGACACGGAGAATCGTCGCTTTGTCTCATACAATTCCATGAGAGGCATGGCCATCCATGATGCCACTACAAGAAATTGGGTACTTTTTCTTATCCATGTACCCGAACTCATAGATATTTGTATTATCTTTTAATTATTCCTTAATAATTTATAGCCTTTCATTTGCAGGCTGTAGTTGTACGGGGGTCTCTGAAGCTCTATGGGACATTCGAGGGAGTTAAGAAATGAGATCTTGTATTCGACAATGAATGTCCCCAACAGGTAGATGGAAGCCTCAACTGTGCCATTTATGTACTGAAATATGTTCAAGAATTGTCAAGGAAGAGGGAGACATCATGGACATTTAATGGGGGTGATTGTAATATGTTTAGAACCCGATTTGGGGCCGACCTCATTACCTTTGGAAATACAAGATCTTAAATATTTCACGTCTCAAACATCAGAATGTGACATACCTATCTTCATTGATATTTCTTTTGTCATACATTTTGATCTTCAATGTTTTATATGTTTTAATGTTGTTAATGTGTGTGTTTGATAATGTTAATTCATAAATATCAATGAGTTTTCTGAAGATAGATTCAAGTTTGGTTAAGAAACTAGGCTGAAGTGTGAAAAGATGAAGACTTTACTTGCACAAGTGTCGACTAGAGTCGACCATGGAGCCGACTCCAATTCAGACTGCTGAAGAGAAAAATCCAAGTCACCCGCTGGATGAAAAGGGCTTTGGCTATGCTTTAAGGGTGACAAATAGGTGGCCAATGGTGAAAAATAGGCCTTACTGGTGTAAAAGAGGCGACAAAGGGTGAATAATAGATGATCAGGCTGAAATATGGAAATATCCTTATCCCATGAGAGAGAATATACCTCTGACAGGGTTGTCTCAGATCACGTGCAAAGCTTGGGCCCCTGGCCTTTGAGTTGAGAGTGTGCCAGACACACCGAGCCTGTGATTCACCCTTTCAGCCATTTGTCAGCCTTACTGGCTAATTTACACGCTTATCATCTATTTATCAGTCATACGGGCTATTTGTCACCCTTACTACATATTTATCACTCTTATCTTACCACATGACCAGCCGTTGCCTTCTTTTCTCTCCATTAACTGCTTGTCTTTGACCTAGATCACTGTAGCTGACTAATCTATTCATTAACCTTTAACTTTGACTGGGACCTCATGGCTGTAGTTAAGAAAAAGTTGAGCTTTCTGGAGTCCTCTTTGACTGGCGTTAACCTTGATGAGTCAACATTGACTGTCTTGGCATTGACCAAGTCCCTTCATTCTTCGATCTTTTGATTGCTCTATAAACTCTTGATACACTGTTCACATTTTTGTCATCTTGTGAACTTGACACCTCCTTTCAGCTCCTTCTACTTTTCATTGGTTAGCTCTAGGATCTATTTTTCACCCTTACCAGTGTATTTATCTACTCTGTAGATCTAGTTGTTGCCACTGATAGGCATTTTTCACCCTTATCCAGTGTATTTGTCAACACCCTCTCTTGTCCAATCACCTCTGCAATTTGCTCCGGTCGAGCGACGATCGTTCGGCTAGGGTTCCCAACGTTCCCCTTTTTTCTGCTCTCGACGGGCAGTGTTACCACCTCCATTGCAACAATGTGTTAAATCGACACATCGATCCCGCTCATGACCCTACATTGACACCCACTCTTGTATTTTAAGTTCTTAAGGCTCCTCCGCAATGTCATCCCCTTCATCAGTGCGCGTAGCGGTGGCTTCCCTAGCAGAAGAGCTAGTCTCCTCTGCGTCCTCCTCGGTCCCTTGTCGTCATTGATTCCTGCTACAGATGCCCTCTTCCTTTTTTTTAATCCTCTTCCATGTTTATGCATTTTACAGGCCTTTCATATGTTCGTATATGATATGCTCTGGGTAGTTTCATATTAAACAGATGCAGTGGTTGTTTTGTTCTTAACCTATGCACAAGTATTATTTTTCGTTGTACCTCTGCCATGCTTTGTGTATGCTCTATACATTGTATTGGCCTTAACATCTACCTTGCTTTGATAAGAGCACACGGATATGGACTTCCATATTGTTATTACTTGCCAGGAAAGCATGTAAATATGTTCAAATTTTATTCCACCACATTAAGGCATATTATTACTTAGGGTTGATTGAGTGTTAATTCACATGACATAAACCTTGTTCATGCACTTGAACTAGCAGACTTAAATCCCCTACCCCACTATATCATGCTTCATGCAGTGTAACCTTAAACCTACATGCTTTCTGATCTACAAACTTGTTCTTATAGATTGGACTTCATATTAAATTTGTTGCAATTATTATGTCTGTCATACCTATTATCTTTTATAACACCTTACATGCAGAGAATTGAGGTTCAGAAAATGGGAAGGTATAAATGCTATGTAGTGTGGGTTGGTCGCGAACCTGATGTATATTATAGTTGGCCCGTATGTTTTGTCCACGTGAATGGATACCCTAGAGCTCGTTATAAGGGTTTTCACTCGGTAAAGGAAGCTCATGCTGCTATAAATGGAGTTGCGAATAGCAGGCATACGTATGTTGATCATCCTCAACTATAGGAAAGGCACATGCCAACATATCATGCAAGTCCCGGGCCTGACTATGATTCAAGGAACCAGGCACTATGCCAACAGACTACATAAATGTCAAATGTCCCTTGTATTCTTGTTGTTCTATTATGTACTCTAGTAGTGTTGCTCCTCTTCATATTAGTTACTTTGTTATTACTATTGTTGTAGGTAAAGAAGTGTACTACGCTTGGTCTGCATAGGGAAATAATGTACTGGACATTTTACTCGTTGACACCATTAAATCCTTCAAACGAACTTGAGTTTCTACAAGCTTCACTGCCATGAGCTATTTGTCACTTCTAATGGCTATTTGTTACTTATAACGAGCTATTTGTCACCCTTATTGCTTGCTAGGTGTCACCTTTGTTTTGCTTCATCACATATTGTGACTTCTGTTATCGATTTATCACCCTTACGAGACATTTGTCAGCCTTAAAGCCTATTTGTCACCACTGATGACTATTTGTCACCACTATGCGGTGTTAGCCGTTGCAGTATCTCTCTCCGGCCTCTTGTCTACTATGCGGCTGATGTATCTGGACAAAAGGAACCTCGGTCCAAGTGATCTCATGACCGACAAAAAGGAAGGACCGAGAGTCAGAAAAGTTGGGGGAGATGGAACGATCTTCGCGGTCCCATCGCTTCGATTTCCAAAAAGTTGGGGAGGCACAGAGACTCTTTTTCCCTCTGGAGGTTTCGTCTCCTTCCTATAAATAGAGACTCTATGGGGAACCCTAAGGACATCCTCAGTTCCTTTGGTGGTCAAAGACACTCTCGTGAAGATGTCGTCGTCTGAGAAGTCAGATTCTTCGTCAGAGCAGGTTCCCACCAAAAGGCTGTGCTTCCGAAAGGAAGCCCTGCCGGTGCCGGACCAGCCATAAGGGGAAAGCAGCGTCGGTGACTTTTTGGAGGAATACAAGCAGGGGTACCTGCAAGGGTGGCAAGACGCCTTAGCGAAGGTGGACCGCTTATTTTATAACAAGGGGGTGTTGAGCCTCCAACCTGACAGGTTCCGTCCCAAAGAGGACGAGTAATCGCTTGTACCCTCTTCCCCTATCAATATAATTTCTTTTTCTGCAACCTTTCTTTTCATGATGGATGCTTGATCTTTGTGTGATGTGGTGGCCGTCAAATGAAGGATACCATCCATCGCAGGTAGGGGTTACCTTTACGAAGGGGAGTTCTTCCCCTATAAGTAGCAGGGTTTGTCGATGGTTCTAATATTAGTATGGCTTATCTTCATGCTCATAATTCATCGTTAGGATCCATTTGTCACCCATCATGAGCATTTATCCCCCCTGTTGATCTATTTGTCACCACTAATAGGCATCCTTCACTCTTATAGCATGCAGGAGCCGTCCGCCTTTGCCCTTGGGAGTCATCGTCTTTGTGCATTTTTTCACCGTTAAGAGCCTTTTGTCACCCCTCATGCGTATTTGTTGTCCCTGTCAACCTATTTGTCACCACTAATGTGCATTTGTTACCTCTGTCAACTTATTTGTCACCAATAATATGCATTCATCACCCTTATCATTAATTTTACTCGCTGCTCTCACATACGGAAGGTGAACCCAAAAGAGAAAATAAATATAACAATAAAAAATTCATAAAAAATGATAATCAATAAATAAAATAATTTATCACATAGGCAAGAAAATAACAAACAAACCACGAAAGTCGAATCATTCCGACGTATTTCTGACGAAAACTTTTTAGTCGGATAATACCGTCGGTATTTCCCATTTTTCTGAGCTATTTGTCACCGTTACAGAGTTATTCGTCACTGCTAACGACTATTTGTCACTCATAACATCTATTTGTCACCCTTATCGCTAGCCAGCCGTCGCCTATGTTTTGCTTCAAAACATATCTTTTACTTTTATTATCCATTTATCACCCTTATGAGACATTTGTCAGTCTTGAAAACTATTTCTCACCACTGATGAATATTTGTCACCACTATGCGGTGTTAGCCGTCGTGCTTGATTTTGGCTTATCTGACTTACTAGCTCCAAAACTTCAAAACTTGTTCTTCTTTCTGTCTAACAGTGATAATTAATAAATATAATACTATAATTATAATAAAATAAATAAAAATGTCAAAAAACTATACAAATTCAAAATTTATAAATATAACAGAATAATAATAATAAAATAATTATGAAAAAGATAAAAATCATATAAAATGATAATTAATAAATGTAACATCATAATAATAGTTAAATAATTATGAAAATGACAAAAATCAAAAAAATTGAAAATGATAATTAATAAATGTAACGGCAAAATAATAATGAAATAACTGAAAATGAGAAAAAACATAAAAATGATAATCAATAAATGTAAAAGCATAATAATAGTAAAATAATTATGAAAATGACAAAGACCATAAAAAATGATAATTAATAAATGTACCAGTACAATAATAAATTAATTATGAAATTGATAAAAAAAATTATAAAATTGATAATTAATAAATGTAACACTATAACAATAATATAAAATCACCTAATTGTGAAAAATGATAGAAAAATAATATAAATATTTCGCTTCATTTATTTAGTGTCGTTTGATGACTAAGAAATTTTCAGATCCGTGTTGGTAGAGTTAGGAAACTCATACACAGTTAAACCCCTCAAACGAACTTGAGTTTCTTCAAGCTTCACTGCCATGAGATATTTGTCACCGTTACAGAGTTATTTGTCACTACTAACGGCTACTTGTCACTCACAACATCTATTTGTCACCCTTATCGCTCGCCAGCCATCGCCTTTGTTTCGCTTCAAAACATATCTTTTACTACTGTTATTCATTTATCACCCTTTAAAACTACAATTATACACACAACCTACACAACTCAATATAAAACACATATCCCCTGATAAAATTCACACAACATATAACTCAATGAATAAAAGAAATTACAATTACATTAATTCAAATGTGTCATTTTTTACAATTACAATTACAAATCAACAAATATCCGTTGGATCATCCTCCACCATCACCGGTTGCAGAAGAATCCCCTCTCTCAGACTCCTCCTCCTGCCCAACAATTGCTTCATTTAGCTCAGTTGGATCAACTTCTTCCACTTCATCCTCTATACACAACCGAAGTGGCTCGGCAGATTCGATCAGACGAAGATTAAAAGCAACCAACTCTGCAGTGTCACCCTCATCTGATTGAAAAGTTTCGGCACTAGAATCCTCTGAGACACCAATTTTTTAGAATACTTGCTCAATTCAAATCACAGTTTTGAAAGAAGCTCTTTTCTGAAGCCGGTATCATGATCTCTCTCTTCTGGAGAATCAGCATCGAGCAGTCTGTATGTGTAAACCTTCCTCATCTATCCTGGTCTAAAAGCACGAACAATAGCTTTGGTATCTCACCAAGCCATTGGTCCTTCTTCTAGACCAAGACAGACCAAGAAGGTTTACACATACAAGCTGGTCGCTACTGATTCTCCAGAAGAGAGAGATCATGATACCTGCTTCAGAAAAGAGCTTATTTCAAAATTGTGGTTCGAATGGAGCGAGTATTCTAAAAAATTTCGACAGTAACTCCCTTAAAAATTGACAATTTTTCACTTTTGTACATCCTGAAAAATTATATTAAACAAAATAAAAATACATCCAACATGTGAACTGAGAGATGAAATTAGGAATCATGACATGACGGATTAAACCATGGCAGTGACACCTTGGATGTGATGTTATAGAGGCCCTGCGCGGGAGGCGGTGGCGGAATGGCGATGGGCGGCCGAGGACGGTGGCTGCAGCGATGTTGGACGGCAGCCGGTGGGTGGGTCCGGCTGGAACAGCAGCCTGCTACCACGACATGTCACTGGAGGGGCAGCGGTGCTCTACCGGAGTGGCTGCAAGGGGGAGCGCGACGGTGGGCTGGCCGACACTCACGGTGGTGCTGGTTTGCGGAGGAGAGGGAGGGTGCGCAGGGCGCCCGTGGGCACACGGGGACAAGGTGGCGATGGTCTGCGACGAGGGGGGAAAAGCAAGGGATGGGGGAAAAATAAATGGCTTCTAAGGGTAGGAAATACGTCGTAAGGGTGACAAATAGGTCGTAAGGGTGACAAATACTTCTAAGGGTAACAAATTAGTCCTAAGGGTGACAAATAGCTTCTAAGGGTAACAAATGAGTGTCTAAACGTGAAAAATAGTTGTGGTGGTCAGAAATGAAAGAGAGAGAGAGACAGAGAGAGAGAGAGAGAGGGGCATTAACAAATAGAAAAAATGGTGGCTCCTAGCACACGTCCCTCCCTCCTGCAGTCCTGCTGTCCTACACTCCTATTGCTGGTAAAGTATTCATATTTATTTACTAAAGTCGGTGGAAGACGAAGGGTCTCTCCCAACTTATGCCAACTACTCATGAGTTGAGATTTTTATAGACGAAGGGTCTCACTACGGCTGGTTTTAATTTTAGAAGTCAAATAGTTAAAATGGGGTAGTTATCATAATTTCGAGAAGTGTAACAATCTTGCATCTTATCATATTTTTATATTTTATAATATATTATTTACATAAATATATATTATATGATATATATTATTACGAACCGATATTTTATGAAGTGAATATTATAATATCTGTATCCGGTCTGATTCAAATTCTAATATTATATGTATATGAAATAATAAATCCGATTTAGAATGTTATCCGTTAATTAATATGGATTCGAATTCGAATATTATCCAGCTAAACTATTGATATATTTATTTTTATTTTTATTATTTATTACATATACGTATTACGGTTAAACATAAGTTATTCCAGGAGTTTCCGACGGAATCTTATTCAGTCAGAAATAAGCCAGAATTTACACACATATTTTTGTTCATTTATGATAATTATTACATAAATAAATGTAAATATTAGTGACGAAAATTTTCTTATCGAAAATCAGTGGGTAATTACCAACGTAATTCTGATAAAATTTAAATTGTCTCAAAGTTGTCACTTTTTAGAGACAGATTTCCGCCCAAAATAATAGGTTGGAAATCAGTTCGTATTTATCGACGGATTTGTGACAGAATATTTTTCGTTGGAAAGTTATAATAGTTCCGACATCTTTCCGACGGATATATTGCCGTCGAAAAATTACGTCGATATTTCTCATTTTTCTTGTAGTGAATTGAATTCAGCATCTACTGACCAATTCTTGGTTGATGAGCTGATTGACAACAAAGCCCTCGCAGATGAGAATGAAAGGCTGATAGAAGAGAATAATGTGTTGTGTGAAGAGTTGGTTGCTTTTAAAAAGGGGAAGGAAGCAGTTGATGATTGTTTTGGTAAGATGCATGCCTTAGAATAGGAAATCGAGAACTATAGAAGTGTGAACATCATGCTCAATGAGCAATTGGCTGTTTGTGAGGAGGACCTTGCTAGTTCTGAACTGCAAATATCCTCGTTGGAAGATGAAGTCAAAGACTTAAAAGACTCTATGTCAAAATTTGTGCAGGGCAAAGAAAACTTGGACAAGATTCTTGGTACAAGGGTCAACTTTCAAAAAGAGGGTTTGGGGTATAAACATATAAACAAAAAGTCTTTTGGTAACAAGTTACATACCTCTTTTGTCTCTGGCTCAAATGAAGCCAGTACCTCTGGTGTTCCCTCAAAATCGCTTGATGCTCAGAAAATACAAAAACAAAATAAGAATAAGAAGAAGACAGCTTCTAAGCAAAAATAGAAAAATCAATTTGCCCGTTCTGATTTGCATAACAGGAAATCCCATGCTAAATATCATGCATCTCATAAAATGAATGCTCATTATTTTTATTGTGGTAGACATGGTCATATTATACATGACTGTTTCATCTTGAAGTATGATGAGATAAGAGTAGGCCAAAACAGAAAGAACAATGTAAAAGGAAATGGCAAGGGATAGGTCAACGCTGGGACAAAGCGCGCTCAGCGCGTTCATGTTCAAAAGCCCAGGTATGACCCAATGTGTCGACGCACCCCTCAGGGTAGGTCAACGCGCCCTAGGGCCAGTAGAAGGGATCTCCACCGTTGCTGCTTTCATTGTGGAAGAATTGGCCATACAGTCAAAGATTGTTGGCATCTAAAAGGTAGGACTCACTCTCCTTGTCAACATGGTGGCATCCATGCTCACCCACAAAGGTTTAATACACATGCACATAGAAAGAATGTCAAGTCAAGTGTGTGTTGTTTTTATTGTGGTGAATGTGGACACATGTTTGATGATTGCCATTGGATGAGAAAGGATAATTTGAACGCATCATAGAAAAGAAAGTCTCATCCCAGAAGTGCTACTAACCATCAAGGACCCAAGAAAACTTGAGTACCTAAAATTTTTAAATTAGAGTTTTTGGGTGCAGGGTACCTTGGAGCTGAATAACGACCTAGTAGGTAATAAAAGCTCAAGGCACAGGTCTGTAAATATTTTTTTTCTCAGATGTGCATGTTAGATTTATCCTCAGTTATTTTGGTTAAAGTCCTTCCTGCTTTCAATGAATTCTGCACACACTGAAGAACTCCTCACTGGATTGTTATAAACCCCTTCTTGATTGATTATGAAAAATCTGTTACGATGAAAGGATGAATATGATGATGAGTGGTGTGCTAGTTTATGCTTTCTCCAATCTGACAGGCATATGGACCTTCTGGCTATCATTGTTTTTGATGATATCTGTCATCGCTACATTCAACCCACCTCACCATTTTTGTTGCATGATTGTCATATCTTCCAAGATCATTGGACTAAGGGGAAGTTTGAGGGTTTGCCCTTTAGTTTAGAATGCTTTGCATATGCGTACATCTTGAACATTATCTTGTTATCTCAGGCGCTTTCATGTATTTCATGTTTAAAGAACCCAACACTTACCTCTTGCTTTGCATAACAGATTGTGCTGCATTTCATTGCCATGACCCACTGGTATATAGAATGATGACTTGAGGAAAGATGGATCAAGTCCAACTTGAAACTATCACCATGCATGAGAGGATCTTCAAATCAAGTTTCTTTGCCCGGTATCATGGGTCAAAGGTTCATATAAATCATAGCTGCATACCCTCTCATTGATTTTCGTTAATACAATCTGAAATTCATGCTCAAGTTAACGGGGAGTCGTCATAAGAGTCTAGGATGCACTTTTGCATACTTTGTTGATTTATGGTTTGGTTGGATATTCTCCGGGGGAGCTTAATTTGATTTGATAAACTGACTTATTCAAAGATTCTATATGCTGTCTGCCAGACTACGTCGACGCATAGGACTTGTGGCGTCGACCTAGTAGCTGTTTCTTCCGAAAACATGCCTTTCTGTCTGTGCATGATGCGTCAACCCCCTGATGGGCCTGCGTCGACGCACAGGTTCATCTGATCTTATTTATATTACTTAAATTCTCATCTTTAGATTGAACTGCGCTTACTTATGGCTAATGTGCATCACTTCCCTTGCTCCACCTGACAACCCCTTGGCAAATCATTCATTAAGGGGGAGCATTCCTGCTGAAACTCTCTGATTTATCTATCTGTCATATGTCCTCATTTACATGAACTTGTTTGGAACATCATTTGCTTACTCAGATATCTAGCCACCTACTCCAAATTCTTTGAATGCCTTGAATTCCTTGGAAGAATTCCTAACCTGTTGTTGCATTCATTTATCAGAGTAAATCATAAAGGTGAATCTTCTTTTATGGAGTACCATGATTGCCCAAGACATAAAACTGTTGGTTTAAGTTTAATGGGTTCATGAGTTTTTAAAATGAACTTTCTTGAAAGTGACTGTATTCAGACTTAATGGACTTAAACCATTGTTTCATGTTTTGACATGTTATGCCTTCTGAAATCTGAAAGTTTATTTTTAGTACAAAGGCATCTTTGATTGAGGAACTTCACTCTTGTATTATTTTTAAACATCAATCAATCTGTACTTCAAAAAGGGGGCTACACTTGTTAAAAGTAATGAACTTCGGTCATGCTGAGTAGCTGGGGATATTGGCGTTTGATAAATGTATATCCTTATGTAAAAAGGTGTGTACTTAGTTCAGTGCCCTAAGGTAGAGCAATGGCAAATGGATTCACTGAGAAACCAAATTCCTTCATCAATGAAGTGAAGCAGATGGAGTCATGAAGTGCCTTTCTATCTCTGTTCAAAATGAAGCATAATGGTGAGTGACACTGAGTAACTGGGGATGCTTGCGTCTGATCAACGTGCATCCTCATGTCAAAAGGTGCATGCCCACCTGAATGCTCTTGAAAAATTCAAAATAATAACAATTGGCATCAAAAGAGTAATCTGAAATTGGTGGTCCCCATGAATAAAATCAGAAACTTCATATGGTGTTTAACCTCAATACTAGTTGTAGTTTCTTTCAAAGGGGCTAATGGAATTTGAATGAGTAGGATGAGAGGAAGCTAATGTGGCATTGCACATGTAACTCTAGTTCATTTCTATTAATTTTTGAATGCATAAATCTTCAAATACTTTTTATTGAGAAACTCAAAACTCATCAGCTTTAAACCAATCTGATTATAAGGGCTTCGTCATTGAAATTCTGTAACTGAAGATTCTGAAAAATCTATAACTCTGCATTTATGATTTTGGCTTCAGGATTGAAGTACTCCCATCCTACGATTTCTTGAATCTGGTCCTTATGTCCAGACTTCTGTCTGGCCGTCCTGGCATTTGTCTTTAAGACAAATTGACTTCTTAATTGATCCATGCTCCTGGCTACTATGAAAGCAACATCTCTCTATGCAGTTGGCATCAGGTTTCTTCATGTATTTGGTTGGTCTGTATTTCTAATTTCTATGCATTGCATAGAAAATATTAAAAATCTGAAATTCCTGAAAATTAAATCAGTTCTTTGGCTGTCGCACTGCTCTCTGATTGCATCTTCTTGCTATGTTTAAATATCTTGCATATATATGTGTTTTGCTTTGTATCAATCTTTTACCCCATGTGCTTATGAACTTACATTGATATTGGCTTTAACTTAAGCCCTCTTTACTGATGGCAAAGGGAGAGAAGTTTTGAGATGAGTCATAATTTGCCTAATTCAAGATTGTATCTCTTTAAACGATTACTCATGATAAAACTCATAATGACTCATAGTTGCCATCGTCAAAAGGGGGGAGAATGTTGGACATGTGTGGAACATACTTGATTCTATTGTTTTGATGATGTCTGACCATGCGTCATTAATGAGTCTTATATGGATTTGATAAATACCAACATGTATGATCTTTAGGTCAAAGACATTCCTTGACATGATGCTATGGTCTCATGGCGTCCAGCAAGGCTAGACCACCATAACAAGCTAGCAGCAGTACGAGTCAGCATCTCCTGAGCAGAAATGACAATTTAAATGAGAAGCTTTGCATGTGCACAGTCTAAAGTGTGTTGTGTCCCCTGTGGTTCTGAAGTTTTGATGATGACAAATATTATGTCTCGTTATATATGACCAAGATCACTTAATTGTGATGCATTCATTGATGATGTCATCATTTATAAAAAGTCTGAAATATGTCAGAACAGGTTCTAAAGATAATTCAAGAAGACATGAAAATAAAGTCAACGGTCAACTCAAATTGACAGCAAGTCAAATTCTGGTAAAATGTGCATCAGCTTCTGACAGGTAAAGTCAATGATCATCCAAGTCTGATACATGTTCAGGTCAGTACAGATATCTCAGACTTGCATTTGGTTGCATATAAAATTTGTATTAGCTTTGCGTGATGCTGTGCAATGTCTTGGGTCTGTGCATGCTGAAGCATCGTGCACATCCCATTTCTTCATGAACATAGTTATGTGCATTTCATCGAACTGTTAGTGTGCATGTTTAAGTCTGTGCACTCGCTTATGGTTAAGTCATGCAGGTCTGTGAAATCGTACATTGGGCAGGACAGATCTGAACATGTCTCTGATAGATTGCACTTTAGGTTTGCTCACTTCCTAGTTCTTGTGCACTTAGGTCTGTGCAGACTTTGCTGCACGCATATATAGTAGGCTTTGCTACGCGCATATATAGTCCGTGCATGTCACAGTAGATGCACACACAGGTCTGTACATATGCATACTGAGGTCGGTGCAAGTCTCGACTTATGCACATAGTCAGTGCAGGTTTTGCACTAGGTGCATGTTTATTTGTCAGATGCTCATCTAAATGTTGTCTGCACATTTACATTTAGTTCATGCATTAGATTGACTCGGTGTAACATTTGTCTAGTCTGCATTGAGTCGGTGCATTCTTAGCTACAGCACGCAACTAAGTCCGAGCAGAATCTGTGCATTCAAGTCCGTGCAACATTTGTCTAGTCTGCATTGAGTGGGTGCATGCTGCATCTCACATACATAAGTTCATGCACATTCAGCCACCTTGCTTTCTCTAGTCGATGCACTTCACTGAAGCATCAGTGCAAACCTCGCAAAGATGCATCTCAAGGTCGGTGCACTTTCCTGTTCCTTCTATGAAAGGTTGGTGCAATGGGTTTCCTTACATAAGGCAAGCCTGCGGTAACCCTGTGCATGTTTGCACAGCTTCGGTGCACTCCTCGACTTCTTACATGATAGGTCCATGCAACTCTTGTGTTTGTGCATCTGCGCTAGTGGACATTTATCTTCTTGCATTTTTATCACAGTGCACATTTGATTTGACGGAACCTAATGTATGTACATCTTTTCATGCTCATTGGGGGTCAGGTTGGTGCATATCTTCTTTACGCATAAGGTAAGCATGTGCATGTTTTCATACTGAGTGTACACTTGGTGCAAAGCACCATGTGCTGCACATGAAGTCTGTGCACTTTCTAGCCGAGAACAAATTCGTAAGTCTATGCATATGTGATCAAACGCTCAATTGAGTCTGTGCATATGTGTTCTGATGATCTATCAACTCTGTGCAGCTCTTCCTTCTGTCTAATTATTGTGACCTGACTATGAGTTTGGTACTCTGACATGACAGTGGCTCGTGGAACGTAAGAAAGAGCACGTGATCGAAGAATATAGGATGCACCGTGCTCGTGCCACGTGGAAAGCAGTAGAGCTAAGATTTGGACACGTGGCTAAGGGATCCCTAACACTCCTTGGCGGGAATGCTTTCTCCACACGCCTAGTGTGTGAGCCCATACGGCCCAGGCTGAAGATATACATAAGATGCCCCTTCTATAATCAAGGATAGAGATTGAAAAAGAAGAAAAAGATAGAAGAAACAAAAAGCAAGAAGAGTGCAGCCAGTGAGAAGAGTACGAGAGCCAGCATCAGAAGAAGAAGAAGAAGTCTAGAGAGAGCGAGAGAGTTAAAAGTGAATAAGAGAGAGAGAAAGATCTGAGAAGTGAAGAGAATACTAAGGAAGGTTAAGAGAGAGTTTTCCTTGAAGACTTGATTTGGAATTACTCTTCGGAGCTATAGTTGTTTTTATCTCTGTCTTTATTTTTCGTTTGTTCTTTCCATCTGCTCAGTGTGTTTTCCGATTCTCTGGTTTGAGGTCGGGGTTCCTCCTGTGGACTCGGGAGAAGAGAGACTTGGGTTACTAGTTGCTAGTGACTGGGTGTCACTAGGTTCCCTCCGGTTTGGAGGAAGGAAGTATTGGTCCTCCGATTTGCAAGCGACTGGGTGTCGCTTGTGGTTTCCCTCTGGTTTGGAGGAAGAGAGACATGGGTCTCTGGTTGCTAGTGACTGGGTGTTACTAGTGGTTCCTTCCAGGTTGGAAGAAGAGAGGAGTGTGTTCCTATGGTTCAAGCTGTTAGGTAGCGTTTGTAGGCAAGCTGTGACGCCCAGCGGTTTCAAGCTGTTTGGCAGCAGTAAGCCACACTCTGGTTAGAGTGTGGGGTGGACGTAGGTCTGTGGACCGAACTGCCTAAAAATCCTGGTGCATTGTGGTTTGCCTTGCGTACTTTTTCCATATCTTCTTTCCCCACTTCTTTGGTTGCTTGGGCATTCCATTTCAGTATATGTGATTTCTGCTTGGGCTTATTTTAACTGATAAGTGTATGACAGAATGCTTAGCAGAAGCATCTGTTTATTAGTGTTTCTCATGGAAAGTGCTTTTGAGAGCTAAGCTATCGGATTTCTAAGTGAGAAAGCTTAGTAGTCTCATGAGTCTACATTGAATCAAAATAAAAGTTTTATTCCGCAATAGTTTTTGAACGGGGATTTATTCACCCCCCCTCTGAATCCAGGCGTTGCACCCCAACAAGTGGTATCAGAGCGGGTTGTTGTGCATTGGATCCAATAATCCACAGCAGATCCTGCAACTTCCGTGGTGCATTTTAGAGTGGGTCTCTTGTGTTTGGTGTTTTTGTTTCACTAATTTAGTACCTCGCTTTGCTCAACTGATTACGGTGCATTTATCATCTCTCGATGGCTCACCCCCCAATATTCAGAGGTAATGATTTCGATCTTTGGTTAGAGAACTTCCATCGGTATGTAAAATCAACCGATCCTGACCTTTGGAAGGTGATAACTCACGGTCCACATAAATTATAGAGGGATAAATTTAAATGGACTGATGGCGATAGATTGAAAGACTCTGTCAACTCTAGAGCATTAGATTTAATGAAAGCATCACTTGACAGAGCTCTAAGTTCATGTGTTTCTTCCTGTAGGTCTGCCAATGAGATTTTGGAGAAACTAAAGCTTACTAGGAATTGCAACACATGTCTGATGGTTGACGATGATGGATAGCAAAAAGAAATTGAAGAAGAAGATGAAGACGAGGTATCTTCTGAATTTGATAATTATACTATAGATGATTGGATTGGAGCATACAATGATTTGCTTGGTTCTTACGAATAGCTGAGAAAATGAAATAAATCTCTAAAAAGGAAGTTAAATAATTATGCGAATGCTAATTCTAGAGGTGAGGACATGGAACTACTGAAAACAGAAAATGACATATTTAGAAGACAACTAAAAGATTTTGATTCTGTTACTTCAGATCTAGATCATTTGAAATCTAAAAAGGAAACGCTTATGAAATAAATTAGTTTACACAAAAAGGAAAATCAAGAGCTTACTTGTGAAATCTCTGAACTAAAGGAAAGACGTAGCTTGATTAATTATGATCAGGCTCATAACAATAATGTAGTTCAGAATGAAAAACTGGTAAAAGATTTAGAGTGTGTTAATTTTGAATTGAATGTCTTAAAATCTGATAATACAAAACTCAAAAAACAGTCTAAGGAATCTGAACATAAATCAATTAATCTTGAAAGAGAGAATAGATTGATTTCGGAAAAACTGGAGGCTGATAGAGTAATAAATTTAGAGCTTCAGAAAAATCTCGACAAACTTCAATCTGAAAAATAACAAGAAATGTTTTATGAATGTCAGTTTTCCTTAGATGATTGGGTGGTTGGTGATGAACTCCAGGAGCAAAATAGTAAACTGAAAGAGGAAATTAACAAGTTGAAACACCTAAACCCAGCTATGTCTGAGAGGCTAATCACTTTAGAAAAAGGGAAGAGTGTAAGCCTGGTGAGCTCTAGTGAGTTGCTGAATGCTGAACAAGAAATTGCTAGCCTAAGGACCATTAATCAGATGTTAAACAAAAAGGCTGTGTGCTATGAAGATAACATTGCTAACTATGAGCTTCATGTTTCCAAACTGCAATCTGAGATTTCAAGTCTGAATGAATCTTTGGCTGAATTTGTGAATGGAAAAGATAATTTGGATAAGCTCCTTGGTAGCAAAATTAATTTCCAACGTGAGGGTCTGGGATTTAACCCAGCTAATAAAAAGGGCTTTGACAGTAAGCTTCACACTTCATTTGTGTGTAGTTCTAAGCCAACTAGCACATCTAATGTACCTATCTTCCAATTCAGTGCTCAAAAAAACAAAAAATCCACTGTCAGTCCCAAAACTATAGAACAAACTCAAACAATGAAGAAGAATGAAAATCTACAGAAAAAGAACAAAAACACTCATATTGGTACAAAGAATGCTGCACACAAGTCACATGATCTCTCACACACTCATACCAAAAAGGGATCATGTCATTATTATGGAAGATTCGGCCATATGATGCACAACTGTTATATCCTGAAATATGATGAATTGAGTGCTCATAATAGAATGAAGAAAATTAAAAATTCAGAAAATACATATGTGCAATTTACTAATAACTCTCTCAGGAATCATTTTCCCCAGAAGAGGCAACTTAAATGTTCCCATTGTTGACGATCTGGTCATGCAAAGTATGACTGTTGGTTCTTGAAGAAGAATGAGTTAAAGGCTCCAAGGAGAACCACTGTTCCAAGGAGATCTTATTGCCATTTATCTGACAAGTCTGGTCATATGGCCACTGAACTCTGGTCAGTTTATCATAGAAGAAATTCTTCTGTTTGCTCTCACTGTGGAAAGCATGGCCACACAGTCAAGGACTGTTGGCACGCTCAGGGCAAAAAATTCAATTCTAAACCTGTCAACCTTCACACAAAAGAAAATACTTTTGGTAGAAATAATTTTGCTTTTACGAAAAAATCTCTTGCATGTTTTGAATATGGAAGGTCAGGCCACCGAGCTTCTGAATGCTAGACGGCAGGTTATGGAAAATAATGTGTTCATGATAATAACAGAAATTTCCATGTTAATGCACATAGATTTCATGCTTATAACAATGTGCATAAAAAAACTCAAGGTCTGTTATACCATGTCATTACTGTGGAGGCTTTGGGCACTCTATGAGTGATTGCAAGCTAATGAAATCTGATAATTTACATGCTCAAAGATTGTGGAAAGCACCCTTCAGAGGTGCCACTAACACTATAGGACTCAAGAACTCTTGGGTACCCAAAAATGCAAAATGAGAATCTATTTTGCATGTGTGCCTTGGGCAAAGAAATAAAAGGGGTTAATAAGCCAAGGCACCTGAGACGGTAAAACCCCAATTCAGCATACTTACAGGTTTGGTTATTTGAGTTACTTCTAAATTTCCTTCAGTAAGCTGAAAAACATGTGTAATTTGTTAATCAAAATTTCATGCATACAAGTTCTCATGTGTATATGTCATTAGCATTCACATCTCTCATTGCACATCATGGGTAGTCTATATAAAAATGGGACTGAAGATGGATTACACATCATAAAACTGAAAATCTGAACTGATTGAATTTGTTGCTTGCACGCTGTCTCATGCTTAAAATGTTCACCTGCACGCTTGACATGCACTTTTATTCACAGTTGCATATGAGTAGCATATTATCAGCTTAAGATGCATATTGGACTGCATCTGCACTGCATTGACATGCATGACTCTTGGTATATAAATAGTGAGATATTGAAGGGCAGATGCATTCTGTCTGAAAGTTCTTGCTATGTATGAGGTGGTCTTTAGACCAAGTCCTCCGCCTGGTACCATAGGTCAAAATTACACGTAGAGCAGTCTAGACTCGCGTGAGCATAATTCATGTAACTCCCTGCATAGTGTTCATTCTACATGTTGCATTCATAAGTGTCATACATGGCATATAGATGGGGAGAGTGCATACAGTCAGGGGGATCAGTCAATTAGGGCAATGCCTGAATCTCACTCATATGTGCTTACATTTTGTCTCATGCATACTGTCAGGAAAGTTTTTGAAAATTCTGAATCTGAATGATGTCAAACTGATAGTCAAGTTCATTTATTAAAGCTGCAAAAATTAGTCATCTTCTTCTATAAGAAACTGTGATGTACCTTGAATGTATTGCGGGTTTAAACCTAATGGACCTTAGAGATTAAAAACAAAACTCAATGAAAAAGGATCGTGAAACAGTTTTAATAGTTTTCAACCTTCTAGCACATATCATGTCTTTTGGAGTCTTTCTAAATCTGATATCGTCTAAACTCAGGATGATTTGGTTGAGAAAACCCGGAAGCTTGTATTGTTTTTAAACAACACTCTCTGAAAATCATATGAGCAGCTGTGTTAAAATGATAAATCATACATACCAATGGCAGAGCAATGGTTGGATGCACTGAGAAACTGGGTACTTCATCAATGAAATGGAGATAAACTCATGTCATGAGGTGCTTCAAGTTATCTCTGTTCAGAAAATCATTAAAGGTTAGTCTCACTGAGTATCTAGCGGTACTAGCATCTGATAAACGTGTACCCTTACAAGAAAAGTGAACACTAAACCTGAAACAGAATAGTAAACCCTGTTGAGTAACTAGGAGCACTGGCGTCTGATAAATGTGTGTTCTTATGTCAAAAGGCAAGGCTATACTTGACTGTTCTAATAGAATAAGGAAAAGTAATGAAAAATTGACACTGCTCCTCTGAACTTTAGATCCGAACTGTGTCTTTGTTTAATCCCAATACATGTTCTGGTTTCTCCTGATAGATTCATTGATGTTTAGATGATTAAGATGAAGCAAGACAAAATCTGACATGCATTATGCTCTTCTGGTTCTCCACTATTAAGAGTTCTCACTGATTGATTTTCAATAGAGTGAAGTGGCTACTCTCTAACTTTCATAATTTTTAAACCACATAATTCTTGTATGCATTAATCTGAATTCTTATACTAGAAGAACATGTGCTCGGTTTGCTTTGTCAATGAACAACCATTCAGTTTGTCTATCAATTTTTTCCTCTATCTGAGTCACTTGCATGGTCTTCATGTCATGATTTCATTCATATAGTCCACTGCATATCATTCATATTGTATATTCCAAATAACTTGTTTGAGTGCATTCATTCAAGGGGAGCATAAGAAAACTCAAGCATTGGTATTCGTGGTATTAATCCAAGAGAGAGAATTCTTGTATGTCCCTATGGTTCTGCTATGACAAGAGAGTATCTGTTCAGGGGGAGATTTTGAATCATTACCTCTCTTTTAAGAATAATGTTCATTCTTTTTGATGCTGTCAAAGGGGGAGAATTTGTGTGCATTTGTCTTAAATGCTCATTGCATATTTCATACTGCATTCATTGCATATTTCATACCTGAATGCTCATTTTGGCTTAATCATCATGCTGATTCCACTGCAATGACTCATAATATTGCCATCATCAAAAAGTAGGAGATTGTTGTGTCCCCTGTGGTTCTGAAGTTTTGATGATGACAAATATTATGTCTCGTTATATATGACCGAGATCACTTAATTGTGATGCATTCATTGATGGTGTCATCATTTATAAAAAGTATGAAATATGTCAGAATAGGTTCTAAAGATGATTCAAGAAGACATGAAAAGAAAGTCAACGGTCAACTCAAATTGACAGCAAGTCAAATTCTGGTAAAATGTGAATCAACTTCTGACAGGTAAAGTCAATGATCATCTAAGTCGGATACATGTTCAGGTTAGTACAGATATCTCAGACTTGCATTTGGTTGCATTTGGTTGCATATAAAATTTGTGTTAGCCTTGTGTGATGCATACTGAAGCATCGTGCACATTCCATTTCTTCATGAAGATAGTTGTGTGCATTTCATTGAACTGTCAGTGTGCATGTTTAAGTCTGTGCACTCGCTTATGGTTAAGTCATGCAGGTCTGTGCAATCATGCATTGGGCAGGACAGATCTGAACATGTCTCTGATAGATTGCACTTTAGGTTTGCTCACTTCACGGTTCTTGTGCACTTAGGTCTGTGCAGGCTTTGCTGCACGCATATATAGTAGGCTTTGCTGCACGCATATATAGTCCGTGCATGTCACAGTAGATGCACACACAGGTCTGTGCATATGCATACTGAGGTCGGTGCAAGTCTCGACTTATGCACATAGTCAGTGCAGGTTTTGCACTAGGTGCATGTTTATTTGTCAGATGCTCATCTAAATGTTGTCTGCACATTTACATTTAGTTCGTGCATTAGATTGACTCGGTGCAACATTTGTCCAGTCAGCATTGAGTCGGTGCATATAGCTATAGCACGCAACTAAGTCCGAGCAGAATCTTTGCATTCAAGTCCGTGCAACATTTGTCTAGTCTGCATTGAGTCGGTGCATGCTGCATCTCGCATACATAAGTTCGTGCACATTTGGCCACCTTACTTTCTCTAGTCGGTGCACTTCACTGAAGCATCGGTGCAAACCTCGCAAAGATGCATCTCAAGGTCGGTGCACTTCCCTATTCCTTCTATGAAAGGTCGGTGCAATGGGTTTCCTAGCATGAGGTAAGCCTGTGGTAACCCTGTACATGTTTGCACAGCTTCGGTGCACTCCTCGACTTCTTACATGATAGGTCCATGCAACTCTTGTGTTTGTGCATCTGCGCCAGTGGGCATTTATCTTCTTGCATGTTTATCACAGTGCACATTTGATTTGACGGAACCTAACGTCTGTACATCTTTTCATGCTCATTGGGGGTCAGGTTGGTGCATATCTTCTTTACGCATAAGGTAAGCATGTGCATGTTTTCATACTAAGTGTACACTTGGTGCAAAGCACCATGTGCTGTACATGAAGTCTGTGCACTTTCTAGCCGAGAACCAATTCGCAAGTCTATGCATATGTGATCAAACGCTCAATTGAGTCCGTGCATATGTGTTCTGATGATCTATCAACTCTGTGTAGCTCTTCCTTCTATCTAATTATTGTGACCTGACTATGAGTCTAGTACTCTGACATGACAGTGGCTCGTGGAACGTAAGAAAGAGCACGTGATCCAAGATTATAGGATGCGCCGTGCTCGTGCCATGTGGAAAGCAGCAGAGCTAAGATTTGGACATGTGGCTAAGGGATCCCTAACACTCCTTGGCGGGAATGCTTTCTCCCACGCCTAGTGTGTGAGCCCGTAGGGCCCAGGCTGAAGAGATATATAAGATTCCCCTTCTGCAATCAAGGATAGAGATTGAAAAAGAAGAAAAACATAGAAGAAATAGAAAAGCAAGAAGAGTGCAGCCAGTGAGAAGAGTACGAGAGCCAGCATCAGAAGAAGAAGAAGAAGTCTAGAGAGAGCGAGAGAGCTAAAAGTGAAGAAGAGAGAGAGAAAGATCTGAGAAGTGAAGAGAATGCTAAGGAAGGTTAAGAGAGAGTTTTCCTTGAAGACTTGATTTGGAATTGCTCTTCGGATCTACAGTTGTTTTTATCTCTGTCTTTACTTTTCATTTGTTCTTTCCATCTGCTCAGTGTGTTTTTTGATTCTCTGGTTTAAGGTCGGGGTTCCTCCTGTGGACTCAGGAGAAGAGAGACTTGGGTCCATGGTTGCTAGTGACTGGGTGTCACTAGGTTCCCTCCGATTTGGAGGAAGGGAGGATTGGTCCTCCGATTTGCAAGCGACTGGGTGTCGCTTGTGGTTTCCCTCTGGTTTGGAGGAAGAGAGACTTGGGTCTATGGTTGCTAGTGAATGGGTGTTACTAGTGGTTCCTTCCGGGTTGGTAGAAGAGAGGAGTGTGTTCCTCTGGTTCAAGCTGTTAGGCAGCGTTTGTAGGCAAGCTGTGACACCCAGTGATTTCAAGCTGTTTGGCCGCAGTAAGCCACACTCTGGTTAGAGTGTGGGGTGGAGGTAGGTCTGTGGACCGAACCACCTAAAAATCCTGGTGCATTGTGGTTTACCTTGCGTACTTTTTCCATATCTTTTTTCCCGACTTCTCTGGTTGCTTGGGCATTCCATTTCAGTATATGTGATTTCCACTTGGACTTATTTTAACTGATAAGTGTATGACAGAATGCTTAGCAGAAGCATCTATTTATTAGTGTTTCTCGTGGCAAGTGCTTTTGAGAGCTAAGTTGTCAGATTTCTGAGTGAGAAAGCTTAGTAGTCTCATGAGTCTACATTGAATTGAGGCAAAAATTTTATTCCTCAATAGTTTTTGAATAGGGATTCATTCACCCCCCCTCTGAATCCGGGCCTTGCACTCCAAAAAAGTGAAAATGGGCTCTCCTCATATTGAAATGAAGTTGAAAATGATTGGGAAGAACATCAAAGGGAAGAAAGCTATGGTGGTTGATCAAATTCTGTTGCCAAGGGTTTGGCAGAAATTCAAGAAGAGCATTGGCTGCGTCGACCCCATGGCATCACTGCATCGACCTCTTCATGCTTCCAAATCAGAAGAGTCGACTCTAGAGCATCTCCAACAAGTCTTCAAGCAGTCTCCATCAGCTTCATAGACCCCAAGTCCTCATTGCGTTGACGCAATCAAGCCAAGATGAGAAAAATTCACAAGGCTGACATATGGGCCTCAGACGCTCACAGAAAGCGTTATAAATGTTCTTCCTCGTGGCTGCCTCGACCTCATCATCAGGAGCGTCAACCTCACAAGCTTCAACCGCTGGCAAACAGGTCAACAATGTAGGTAGCGTCGACCTCACTATCTCAGCAGGTCAACCTCAGGACCCTTCCAGAAGTCGTTGAAAACAAGATTCTTCAAAGCCACTCCCTCATTGCCACAGCATGTCGACCTCATGGTCCTCCCAGAAGCCGTTATAAAAAGGATTCTTCAAAGCCGCGTCGACCTCACCTTTAAAGCAGGTCGACCTCACTGAAGGAAAAACTCAAAGTACTCTGTCAAATCTGTGCTTTTCGAAAACTGTACTGAGAGCATTAATAGCAGACGCAAACCTCCAAGATCAACTCTTTTGAGGTCTGGAAGAGGATTCATGGTCAGAGGTTCTGCCATTACATAATGAGGGGTCAGAACATCTTCTTGGAGAAGACTTGGTCAGCCCCCAAATCCAGAAGACTATCTCTTCTGTACTAAGAAAGGATTGTTCAGGTTGTTTGTCCTCAAGAGCACACTGGACAAAGCCACTCCCTCTGCCACATGTTTTCAAATTTACTATACCTTTGGCCAGCCACCTTCCTATCCTAGGACTGGGTTGAAAAGCCATAAGAGCCCAAGTCAACATCCTACAGAATATTTTCATCAAGGCCAAGAAAAGATTTTTTGGAGGGAAACTATTTTTCCCTTGCTCTTCTACGATGGAACAAGTCAAAGCTCTGCTGGAAGCATGTTAGAAGTAAAAGAACTTGCTTTAATTTGAATTGGTCCTGGCAGATTTCTTGGAGGGAATTTTTCCACTGGCTCTTCTATTTATATGAAGCTCTCTACATGAACAGAGCTACTGCTGCCTTGAAGAGAAAAAGCCCACGTCTCCCTTAAGCCTTCAACAAAAAATCTGTGAGGAAGAAAGGAAGGGAGTGAAAGCAGCCCAGCATCTGGCCATCCCAATCCAATGCTGTAAGAGAAAAGGAGAGAAGAAGAAGAAAAGAAGTGAGCAACCCTAAGCCTTCCACCGTGAGCTTCTGAGAGAAAGAAAAGGAAGAGAGCTTGAGAGAAAAGAAGGGAGCCTCCTCAGCAGAAAATCTGAGAGGAAAAGAAGAAGAAAGGAGTGCAGCCCTCCTTCAGCCGTGCCAAGTGTGCTAGTGCTTCATGACATTGATCTGAAGCCACTGTTGCCTTCTCCCTGCCTTACTTTGTGCTTTCATTTTCATTTAGCAATCGGTTTAACAGTGTGTGTCTGGCGCTCTGTTTGAGAGACCGGAAGTATTTTTCACTGCACTTGCAGCTTGTCTTCTTTGTTTGTGTGTGTGTGTTGAGGACCTTGTCCTCGTCTGGAAAAACCTGACCGAGTTTTGGTGAGGGGTGGACGTAGGTTGTGGATTTGCAACCGAACCACCTTAAAAATATCTGGTGCAGTGGATGTGCTCTTGTGGGTTTGATCCATCTCTTCTATCCCCATTCATAGGAACGCAGGGATTTCTATTCTGCACTCACTCTGCTCGGCCTCCACACTATACGTTTATGTGTTTGTTCCTGCACCTGCATATCCAGTTCTTGCTTGCTGCATATCTACATTCAGTTTTACATAACCCAATAGGAACACTTGTGTTCCACCTGTTTGCATGTTTATAAGGGACTCCTTGAAGGTGCATCAATGGTGCGGACACTAGAGCTAGTCGCCGGTACCAGAAGCGTAGCATGCCGACTTCCTTGTGGTTGGGTGACAGCACGGAGCTTTCGTCGGAGCATTGACATTTTATGTATTTACTTTGAGTGTATTAGTGTGTATTTTTATTTTAACTTCTACTCGGGTCAAGATTGTATATGTGCTACTCTTCATGTAAGGGGTCCAACTTCTAAATTGGGCCTCAAGACCATTAGGAGCCCAATTGGACCTTCTAGAAGACTTGGACCAAGGTTAGTGGGTGTCCATTGGTGCTCCTTGTCCCCCATGCTTGTCCCCCACCTACACTTGGACCAAGGTTAGTGGATGTCCTTTGGTGCTCCTTGTCCCCCATGCTTGTCCCCCACCTACCATTGACCAATATTAGTGGATGTCCTTTGATGTTAGTGGATGTCCTTTGGTATAGATCTAGGGTGTGTCTATTTATAGTCTCTTGTATCATTTGTGGACAAGTTAATGAAAAAAATTGCAAGAGAATTAAATTGGAGAAAGCTTGGTGTGCCCCCCCCTCTCTCTCTCTCTCTCTCTCTTGTTCTTGAGTGTTCTTCCCCCTTTCTTCCTCAATCTCTTCCAGATCTGAGTATAGATCTTCTATCTCCCCCTAAATCTCTTCCTCATCTCTTCTACTACCTGCTGGGATCGTCCATCACCGCCGCCACCGCCGCCGCCGCCGAAGCCGCCAGCAAGCCGCCACAGCCCCGCCGCCGAGCTGCTGTCTAGACCGGTGACCGCAGATCTGAAGCTCAAAGAAGAAGCCATAACTTTTGATCCGCCTTTGGATCGAGCTGGTCTTTTGCGGGTAGGGTTCTCCATGTCTCCCCCAACCCCAGTTAAAATTTCATACCGATCAGAGCCCGTTTTCCCCTCCTCCTAGTCATTTGTTTACCCACCTCACAATCTGCCCCAGTGTAGGCCAACGAGATAGATCCCAGTAGAATATTTTTCTCACACCTAAAATATTGTCCAAAGTTCACAAAAGACCTATTTGCGTCTTCTTAACCCTCCCCTCTACCCACCATAAAAATCCCAGGTCCTATTTCATTCATTTGGACCCCGGTCAAAGCCCAAGAACAGGCAGATCCATTCCTGCCTGAGAGATCTATAGGTCCGAGCCAGAAAAGACACAGTCACACAGAGGCTGGAAATCAAAATCAGACCGTTGGATGAAGCTGAATCTCCAGTATGTTTAAGATCTTCGAGTCATCTTTCTAACGGAGCTAACCACGCTCCAATCCGATTTTGGATCTGGTCGTGCCGGCCGTTTTCGTGGAAGTGCGCCAGTCTGGCCTGAAACTGGCCTGCGGGACAGCATTGGGGATTAATTACCAATAAATTCCCCAACTCACCACCGGCGACCACCGCTCCCGGGGATCGACCCGGGGCACTCCAGAGACTCTCCCTCCGGTCGCCGCTGCCAGAAGATGACCGAAAGCCGTTGTCCCAGTAGTCGGGCCCACTTGGAGCCTTGTGGGCCCCACATTGAGCGCCACCACCGTGCTGCCCGCCACCGCTCGGAACCGCACATTGCTGCCCGCCAACCCCTGAACGGCGCTCCCGGATAGCTGGTTGTGGCCTTTTACCTCCCTGCGTGGAGTGGGCCGTAGTTTATTTTACTACTGTAATTAAATATTAGTTTGTACTGGGAGTGACGGTTCACGGCCGGGACATCGTCGCCACGCCGTGAGCGTGGAGGTACACCCGTCACTCTTATTATCTTTCTGCTTATTTAGTATGCACTTTACAGCCGCTGCATGTGAGTAGTTGTCTTTCCTAGATAGTTTAATTTTAATCACCGCTGTGAGTTGTGAGAGCGAAACCCGTCCCGTGACTCATTCCGAGCACGAGAGTGAGCCGACTACCCAAAGTCTCAAAGCCGGTTTCCCAACCGTGCACGATCGTCGCGTTTCCCTCGATGGGGACGACTGTGAGTAGCGCTTCTTGTTTGGGGCAAGTTCGTCTCTTCTGGAGCTCGTCGGTGCCGCATCGTAGTGTGTTGCCGGTCGCGTCGTCTGTCTAGTCGAGTCTCGTAGTTGTCCCGCATCAAATTGGTATCAGAGCCAGGTTTGAGTCTAGGGTAGTCTTGTCCATCATCTTGCATTGCATCCTAATATTCGGTATATAAAAAAAAAGTGTTGCCCGACCGTTAGGTTACGCCTATCGGGGAGGCGACTCACTCGCTTGAGAGGATCTTCGGATCCCCGGACTCCGCCAGGTACCGGATATCGGTTTAAGTCTAGGGTCCTCAACTTACATCGGTCCATCCCTATTTGTCTAGTGAGTCACCCTTAGCTCTCTTTACATCTCATTGCATGCCCACCCGTGGAGGTGCCCAGTACCATCGCCCTGACACTATGGGTGAACACCGAGGTGCCAACCCGGGAGGCCGTTCCCTGGAGGACATCATAGCTCTACTCATGGAGCGCATGGATAGGTCCGAGCAAACTCTTAGGGAGCATACCGAGCGTATGGAGAGCTGATTCAAAGCCATGGAGGACCGCGCCGAGGCTTCTGACCGATCTGTCCAAGGACTGGTTGGAAGGTTAGAGAGTGTGGAGAGAACCCCTCGCCGAGACCTACCCGGCATTCTCCCGGCCCCTCAGGCACATGCTGCCCAGCCCGTGTCTGCTGCCTAGCCCGCGCCTGCTGCCCAGCTCGCACCACCTCGGGCTGAGGAACAACGGCAACGTGTTCCCCATTTTGAGGACTACGAGTCTGATAACGATTACAGGGGAAATGGCCGGCGCCGGCATGGTCACCGACCACATAGGGATGATGAGGATGAACGGATCCTCAAGACCGTCCGTGTGGACCCTCCCATGTTTGATGGGTCCAAGCCTTTGGAACCCAAGATTTATCTTGATTGGGAGGCCAGCATGGACCGGTACTTTGAGTGGTTCGAGATGACGGACCACCGGAGGGTCAGATATGCCAAGATGAAGTTGTTGGGGAAAGCACAGACTTACTGGAGAAATGTAGAGAGCTTGCTCTTTCAGCGTCATGAGCCTCAGATAGGTTCTTGGGATGAGATGAAGGACAAGCTTAGGCGTAAGTACCTTCCTGCCACATACCGTCAGCGACTTATTGATAGGTGGCAGAGTCTCTCCCAAGGGGACCGATCCGTGTCAGACTACATCGCGGAGTTTGACGAGTACTTTTTGAGAAGTGACGTTACGGAGGAGAGCACCATGCCTGTATCGCGCTTCCGTCGTGGTTTGCGGCCCCACTACCAATATGAATTGCTTCGCCGCAATGTTACCACCTTGGAAGACGCATACCAGGTTGCTCTAGAGTTGGAGCAGTTCGAGGAGGAGTTCACTCCCGTCCAGCGCCCGGGGTTCACTTATCAGCGTGGGACCGACCCTCGTACCATGCCTACCTCCTATAGCCGATTTTCGGTGGCCCGTCCCCCTGAACCCCCTCGACAGGACCCCACTGCTCCTAGGCTCTGCACTTTCCCTCCGAGGGACCCTCCCCCTCGCCCGCAGGCACCCATCCCTGCCACTCGACCTTATCAGCCTGCCGTGCCAGCTCGGCCTCTTCTTCCTACACCCCCAGTCCATCGAGAGGACAAGGGTAAGGGGGCAATGATTGGTGGAACATCTCAGGGCAATGGGACACGAGACCGTTGCTACACTTGTGGTGGAGTTGGCCACTTTGCCAGCAAGTGTCCCACCCGGGGAGCACTTGTTATTGCCGACACACCGGCTCGTGACCCCACGCCTGAGTTGGTGCCAGTCAGCTACGAGCCGGACCAAGAATTGGCCGAGGAATTCTTTGACGAGTTATTGGAGGGCGAGCAGGTTGACATCCTTGGTACCTCGTATCAGGATGACGTACATTTGGGTGTAGTCAGGTGCATCCTTACCCAGCCTCAGGTGAGCGACGACTGGCGTCGCACCACCATATTCCACACATTTTGTAGGCTGGAAGGGAAAGCTTGCAAGGTGATTATAGATAGCGGGTGTTGCATCAACGCTATCTCCACAGGCACCGTCAAGCGCCTTGGTTTGACGCCCGTGGATCACCTCGCACCCTATAGAGTTTCTTGGGTGGATTCCACTTCCATCCCGGTCAAACTGCGGTGTCTGGTGCCGCTGCAGTTCCAGGCATACCATGATGCGATATGGTGCGATGTACTACCTATGGAGGTGGGAAGTATCATCCTTGGTAGGCCTTGGCTCTTTGACCGAGATGCCACCCTTCATGGTAGGTCGAACACTTGCACCTTCGACCATGATGGCCATAGGATTACCCTCCACCCAGTCCAGCCGAAGGACCCATCTATCCGCAGACCAGCTGGCCCCAGCACTACGACCACTTCTGATCAGGGGAAGGCCGGTCCACCCACTTTGTCCTCGGCACAGGCATCCACCTCGTCGACTACTCCTAGCAGAGTGGACCCTCCACCCAGGAGGTTGATGATGATCAGTCCAAGAGAGATGGAACAGGAGGTGACCGGGGGTAACCCCATTCTAGCTGTCGTTGTCAGGGGCATAGAGGATGTCGCCCCTAGGTCAGAGGATGAGCATCCCCCAGAGATAGCCGCAATATTGCGGGAATTTTCCGATGTCTTCCCCGAAGACCTCCCTGGAGGCCTTCCACCTATGAGGGATATCCAGCATGAGATCGACCTCGTCCCGGACTCATCCTTGCCCAACCTTCCCCACTATAGGATGAGTCCCACTGACCATGCCAAGCTACAACGGCAGGTCGAGGAGTTGATGAGTCAGGGATCTCTTTGGGACAGCAAGAGCCCTTGCGCTGTTCCCGCATTATTGGCCCCGAAGAAGGATGGCACATGGAGGATGTGCATTGATAGCCGTGCAATCAACAAGATCACGGTGAAGTATCATTTTCCCATTCCCCGATTGGATGACTTGCTTGATATGATGTCGGGAGCCACTATCTTCTCAAAGATAGACCTTCGTAGTGGCTATCACCAGGTGCGGATCAGGCCTGGGGATGAATGGAAGACGGCATTCAAGACCAAGGATGGTCTTTTTGAGTGGTTGGTTATGCCCTTTGGGCTTTCCAATGCCCCTAGCACCTTCATGAGGTTGATGACCCAGGTCTTACGCCCTATGATAGGGGTCTTCTTGGTCGTCTACTTTGACGACATTCTTATCTACAACCGCACTAGGGAGGATCACTTAGACCATCTTAGGCAGGTCTGCATTATGTTGAGGCATGAGACTTTATACGCCAACCCGAAGAAATGTGCTTTCATGTCTGACCATATCACTTTCCTCGGGTTTATTGTGTCGAGAGATGGAGTCTCCGCTGATCCGGAGAAGATTAGGGTCATCCAAGAGTGGCCCGAGCCCCACACACTCCACGATGTTCGGAGTTTCCATGGCCTAGCGACGTTCTACCGCCGCTTCATTCGTGGCTTTAGTTCTATCACTGCCCCAATCACTGATTGCATAAAGAAGGGGACATTTGTATGGACCAAAGCCGCAGCCACAGCATTCCAAGACATCAAGGAGCGTATGACCCAGGCACATGTCCTTGCACTTCCTGATTTTTCTAAGGTGTTTGAGGTCACATGTGACGCTTCTGGGGTAGGCATTGGTGGAGTATTGAGTCAGGAGTCCCACCCCATTGCATTCTTTAGCGAGAAGCTTAACGATGCCAAACTGCGCTATTCCACTTATGACAAGGAATTTTACGCAGTCGTCCAGGCATTGAGGTATTGGAGGCATTATCTTTTGCACCAGGAGTTTGTCCTCTTTTCCGATCATGAGGCCTTACGATTCCTCCATACCCAAAAGATGCTGAATGCTCGCCATAGTCGTTGGGTGGAGTATCTCCAAGAGTACACATTTGTGCTCAAGCACAAGGCAGGGGCGGAGAACAAGGTCGCCGATGCGCTGAGTCGGCGGATGATGATGTTGACCACCATGAGTGTAGAGGTGGTAGGTTTAGAGAGGCTGAAGGATGCCTATGTTGATTGTCCAGATTTCGGTCCGATCTATGTAGCCCTTCAGGCCGGTCCTTCGCGGGATTATAGCGAGTTTGTGCTACAGGAGGGTCACCTATTCCGGGGTGACAAATTATGCATCCCACGGACTTCGGTTCGTGACTTTCTTACTTGGGAGATGCACGCGGGGGATCTTGCTGGCCACTTCGGCCGGAACAAGACCATAGGGTCGGTCGAGCATAGATTCTATTGGCCTAACTTGAAGAGAGATGTTTCTCGCATCGTGGCCCAGTACCGCACATGTGCCATGGCCAAACAAAGGAAGCAGAATACCAGCCTCTATACTCCCCTCCCCGTCCCGTATAGTCCATGGCAGGACATTAACATGGACTTTGTGTTGGGATTGCCCCGCACCCTCCGACGGCATGACTCCATCTTTGTGGTTGTAGACAGGTTCTCGAAGATGGCATTATTCATTCCTTGCTTCAAAACCTCGGATACCTCTAGAGTTGCCCGTCTATTCTTTTCCCACTATGTCTCCAGGTTTGGGCTTCCCCGCACTATAGTGTCCGATAGGGATGTACGCTTTACTAGCTATTTCTGGAAAACCCTACGGCATATGATGGGCACTCAATTGAAAATTTCCACGGCATATCACCCCCAGACCGATGGTCAGACTGAGGTTGTCAATAGGAGTTTGGGGGATCTTCTTAGGTGTCTTGTCCGAGATCGAGTCAGGGATTGGGATTTGGTCTTACCCTTAGCCGAGTTTGCTTATAACGATTCGGTCAATATGTCTACCGGTATGAGTCCCTTCGAGATTGTCACTGGCCGTAGACCCAGAAGGCCCATAGACCTAGTTCCATCTCCCGTCTAGTCCCGTGTGTCTGAGTCAGCCGAGTCTTTTGCCGATCACATTAGACAGTTGCATGAGCATATCCGTCGTCACATTGAGTCCAGCAACGCATGATACAAAGAATTGGCTGATGCCCATAGGCACCACCGTGAGTTTCAGGAGGGCGACTATGTCATGATCAGGGTCAGACCTGAACGGTTTCCTTCGGGAGCCGTGAAGAAGTTGCATGCTCGTGGTGTCGGTCCCTTTCGGGTAGTGAGGCGAGTCGGGTCGAACGCATATGTTGTGGACTTGCCAGAGGATTACGGGATCAGCTCCACTTTCAACATCTCGGATCTCGTCACTTATAGGGACCCAGCGGTGATGCCCAGTGAGCCCTTTGAGCCATCCCCGCCCATTGTGAGTGACACCACCCTTGAGCGCCCACCTCCAGCCTTGTTACCTCAGCAGCGAGAGCAGATAGAGTGTATACTGGATGAGCAGGTGACTACTACTCGAGGCGGAGTGTACCAGCGCTATTTAGTGCGTTGGAGGGGACGGCCCGCGTCCGATGACACTTGGATCACCCGGGACGAGCTACAGAGGATAGATCCAGATCTGCTGGATCGATACCAGAGCGACCCGGACCCTTACTCGACGGGGTCGAGCTTCTCCCACCCGGGGAGAATTGGTGCGGACACCAGAGCTAGTCGTCGGTACCAGAAGCGTAGCATGCCGACTTCCTTGTGGTTAGGTGACAGCACGGAGCTTTCGTCGGAGCTTTGACATTTTATGTATTTTCTTTGAGTGTATTAGTGTGTAATTTTATTTTAACTTCTAGTCGGGTCAAGATTATAATATGTGCTACTCTTCATGTAAGGGGTCCAACTTCTAAATTGGGCCTCAAGACCATTAGGAGCCCAATTGGACCTTCTAGAAGACTTGGACCAAGGTTAGTGGGTGCCCTTTGGTGCTCCTTGTCCCCCATGCTTGTCCCCCACCTACACTTGGACCAAGGTTAGTGGATGTCCTTTGGTGCTCCTTGTCCCCCATGCTTGTCCCCCACCTACCATTGGCCAGTATTAGTGGATGTCCTTTGATGTTAGTGGATATCCTTTGATCTAGATCTAGGGGGTTTCTATTTATAGTCTCTTGTATCATTTGTGGACAAGTTAATGAAAAAAATTGCAAGAGAATTAAATTGGAGAAAGCTTGGTGTGCCCCCCCTCTCTCTCTCTCTCTCTTGTTCTTGAGTGTTCTTCCCCCTTTCTTCCTCAATCTCTTCCCGATCTGAGTATAGATCTTCTATCTCCCCCTAAATCTCTTCCTCATCTCTTCTACTACCTGCTGGGATCGTCCATCGCCGCCGTCGAAGCCGCCAGCAAGCCGCCACAGCCCCGCCGCCGAGCTGCTGTCCAGACCGGTGACCTGCAGATCTAAAGCTCAACGAAGAAGCAATAACTTTTGATCCAGCCGTTGGATCGAGCTGAGCTTTTGAGGGTAGGTTTCCCCGTGTCTCCCCCAACCCCAGTTAAACTGTCATACCGATCAGAGCCCGTTTGCCACTCCTCCCAGTCATTTGTTTACCCACCTCACAATCTGCCCCAGTGTAGGCCTGCGAGATAGATCCCAGTAGAATATTTTTCTCACCCATAAAACGTTGTCCAAAGTTCACAAAAGACCTATGTGCGTCTTTGTAACCCTCCCCTCTACCCACCATAAAAATCTCAGGTCCTTTTTCATTCATTTGGACCCCAGTCAAAGCCCAAGAACATGCAGATCCATTCCTGCCTGAGAGATCTGTCGGTCCGAGCCAGAAAAGACACAGTCACACAGAGGGTGGAAATCAAAATCAGACCGTTGGATGAAGCTGAATCTCCAATATGTTGAAGATCTTTGAGTCATCTTTCTAACGGCGCTAACCACGCTCCAATCCGACTTTGGATCTGGTCGTGCCGGCCGTTTTCGTGGAAGTGCGCCAGTTTGGTCTGAAACTGGCCTGCGGGACAGCATTGGGGATTAATTCCCAATAAATTCCCCAACTCACCACCGGCGACCACCGCTCCCGGGGATCGACCCGGGGCACTCCAGAGACTCTCCCTCCGGTCACCGCTGCCAGAAGACGCCCGAAAGCCGCTGTCCCAGTAGTCGGGCCCACTTGGAGCCTTGTGGGCCCCACATTGAGCGCCACCACCGTGCTGCCCGCCACCGCCCGGAACCGCACATTGCTGCCCGCTGATACAAGAAATATGAAGTGATCTAGAAGGGGAGGGGATGAATAGATCACTGTTTTCAACCGATTAAAAAATACTGAAGAATGATTCACTTAAAACAAGCAATCTCGGAGTTGAACCCACAAAAACACAGTGCGGACAATAGCTCGAGTGGATAGAAGGCACACCACAAAACCACCACAGACAATCACACGAGTACCCAGAGATTTTTAAGGTGGTTCGGTCAGACCTCCTGTCTGCCTACGTCCACCCCTCACTTCAAATCGAAGTGAGGCTTCCACTAGCACCTGCTAGCAAAGCAGACTCAGTCTGCGACAACGGCTGATTCACAGCTTCACCAGGGGAACACCCTCCCCTCTTCCTCCACACCCGGAGGGAACCCTAAGGACGCCAAGTCCCTAGAAACCAGGAAACAATTTCCTCTTCCTCCAACCGGAGGGAACACTAGTGATCTGCAGTCACTAGAACCAGAGAGCAAGGTCTCTCTTCCTCCGAAGCCCAGAGGGAACACCTCTTCTACGAGAGGGAACAATACTGCAACCTCTGTTGCAAGTGAACCAAAGAGAACACGTCTCTCTCTTCCCCTGAACACCAGGAGGTAACACAGAGAACTTTCAATCAAGAAAGAAAAATAGATAAAATGAAAACAATAAAGACGGAAGCGAAATTTCAGAAACTGGAAACAATGTAGCTCAAACTGAGCAGCAGACTTCGGATTTGATCCGTAAGTCAATACCCATCTTCTGATCACTCTTCTGCTCTCTCTTCTCTCTTAACTGGAACACTCTAGTTTCTCAGGGAGGCTCTTTCTCTTCTGCTCTCACTCAAATTTCTTTACTGTAATCTTGGAGCTCCTCACTTTTCGTAGATGGTGAGGCAGTGCTTTTATAAGCGATCAGGAGGGTTCATGCAAGGTGTGTGCTTCCCGCGCTTGATCCAGAACCTTCTTGCCACGTGCCCTTATAGCATTGGTTCCTTTAGTATTGGATCACGTGCAGCCCAGTCACTAGGGAATATTCTTCCTCGGACCACCTTCTTCTTTTTGTTTTTCTTCTTCTTCTGTAAAGAATTAAAATGATTAAAACTCAGGGCCACAAAAACTAAAACTGCACGAGATATGTAGTAGCAATACGAGATGCACTATTCTGAGAACGACACGAGAGACACAAGATTACTACAGTACGAAATAAAGAGAGAATGACACGAGGTCAGATGAAAACAGCACGAGGTAAAGAGAGAACGACACGAGATACACATTAATAAAGCTAACACAACAAAGAGAACGACACGAAGTATCACTGTAACAAAACAAACACTACGAAGAGAACGACACGAGATACACAATAATAAAGCTAACACTACAAAGAGAACGACACGAAGTCAGATGAGAACAGCACGAGGTGAGAAGGAAATAACACGGAGTAAAACGGTAGTAAAACACGCGATCAGAGGAAACCTGGACGAAGATAGAAGGAGGCAACACGAAGACATAAAAATAACACTAAGACACAAACACAGAAACAACACGAAGACATAAACAAAACGACTCGAACAAAAAATTGCTCGAACTTACGAACGACTCGAAGACGAGGACGACACGAAACGACACGGACTGAAACCAACTCGAAGTGTGGTCACAAAGCAAGAAAGACACTTCCAACGTACAACCTTCATATGATGTGAGGCGATGTGTAGACTTTGCATTCAACTGGATGTATAGACTTGGAACGGTCTTCAAGGCAACAATGTACAGACTTTGAAATAAAGAATGTACAGACTGAGAGTTCAAGGCCACGATGTAGAGACTTTGCCCAAGGAAACGAATGTGTAGACTTTGGCTTGGAACGAAGGTAAAGATGAGGCTGTATAGACTTGGCCAGAACATAAGACTCGAAGACATAGGGGTGACATAGATGGAGCGACACGAGTTGGCACAGAAAGCAGCACGAGGTGCTGCAGTGTTCAACACGCGATGGAACAAATAACGACGTTCAAAACGGACAACACGAAGTGTAGTAAACACAAACAACACGAAGTAAGAAAGCAACAGTACGGACATACAAGGTACTACCTCATAGCAGTTTTCTGTTAATCATGGAAATTTCAATTGCATAACATTACGCAAGATATCTGATTAGAATGACAATATTTAACATAGTGATGCTCATCATCAAAACACTAGGGAAGTCAAAAAAATCTAACAATCTCTCCCTTTTTGATGATGGCAACACTATATTAAATAATCAAAGATGAAGTTCAGTGAGATTATGTGAAGATAAGCAAATGCAGACACACACAACACACTCGCCTCCTCTGACGACTCCCAAGAGCTCCCCTTGAACACAACAACTGCTTTCCTCTGACTAGATAACTCAGGGCACTTATCTTTCGCTCCCCCTCAGCAAAACACAACTCCCCCTCAGCAAAACACAAGCAAGATAAAGCAAGATACTCTCTCCCCCTTTGACATCATCAAAACTAGGGACAGGTTGGAAGATATCATGAAAAGAAAATTGCTGACAGTGGAGAGAAAACAAGAGAGAGTATGGTTGATAAAGGAAAGTTATTGAGATGTTTAGGCAATTAAGAAAGCCACTAATTTAATGTGAGGATTTTGAAGATCAGTTGGTCAGACTGTGTGCAAAATGGTGAATGAAGATCCGCTTCATACACAAAACCAGATTCTAAGCAAGTAAGGTACAAGATACCAGTATGGTCAGAGTAAGTCTTTACTTAGAGAGTATAAAGCAAGGAAGTCAGGAAAACAAAGATCTGTGGTATTGAAAATAAATAAACCAGGAACTATATGCCAAGTGAATAGGATCTTGATACCAAGAGGGAGAAAATATTTTTTTTTTCAAAGATGGTCAAGATCAAAGGTAAATCTGTCAAGTACACCTTTGACATTAGGGAGACACCTTGTTTAGAGGCAGGAATCCCCAGTTACTTGGTGGCAAGACCACATTACCCCTTCTGACAAGAGGACAGAGATAGTATTCTAACTGGTGTTGACATTAAGGTGACACCTTTACCAGAGACCAGACACCCCAGTTACTAACCAGTTATGTACCATTGCTCTGTATGATCAAGACAGCTAATTAAGCCTGATTTATACTGCCATCTCATGACATGGGATTCTTTCACTTCATTGATGAAAGTCCCAGTTTCTCAATGAGCAGTTAACAAGGTTGTTAAAACTTCTTTCATGAATTTTTTCATTAAACTGCACTTGAAACCTTGTAAATTAGTCTTGATTCAGTTTGAGAACAATACACCAGCTCCAAAGTTTTTCCAGACAAAAACACTATATATCTCATTTCGGACTTAACCAGACTAAGTAGGTATGCTGTACTGGCTAGATCAGAAGTCAGTTACAGTGTAGGAAGATATTCTTGAATTCAGATTTTGATCTCAGTGGGACTAACAGCTGAAATTCCAACAAGAAATTAGATGAACAGTCTTATCAGATAAAACATCCAAAGATTTCTTTTATACACCTACTCAACCTGATTCTCTTATAAGGTCAGCAAAAATCCGTTCAAAGTATGTTCAGGTTTGGCCAAAAGAGCATGACACCTATTATTAATCTAGCTCCCCCTGAGACCTTGACACCAACTCAGACTTAACCAAGACATACCTCAAAACAACTCAAGGAAAAACAAAGTGATATCAATCAATACGAGTGAATCAGCAAACACTCATAATGAGGTTATTTTCAGCAACAGACAATGAGTATAGGTAAGCACAAGAGCACATGACAGATTATTCAGAGATCAATTATTCAATTATGAAATTCTGTAAATACCTAATTCTCTGCGCAATGTGCTAATTTTTTCAGTAACCAGTGGCTTAGTGAAAATATCTGCAATTTGTGAGTTAGTGCCAACATGGATCAACTCAAAGGTCTTCCTAGCTACTTCATCTCGAATAAAATGATGCCTGATTTCGATGTGTTTAGTTCGAGAATGAAGTACATGATTCTTTGCAATGTTTATTGCACTAGTATTATCACAAAAGATGGAAGTGCAACCTAGCTCAACTGAGTAATCCAGAAGCTGGTGTTTTATCCATATAACCTGTGTGCCACAGCTCCCTGCTGCCACATACTCAGCTTCAGCAGTAGAAAGAGCCACAGAGTGTTACTTCTTGGATCCCCAAGAGACTAGGCATCCTCCTAAAAATTCGCACTGACCACTAGTACTTTTCCTGTCCAATTTACATCCTGCATAATCTGCATCTGTATATGCAATGAGATCTAAACTACATGATGCAGGATACCAAAGACCTAGATCATGGGTAGCAGATAAGTATCTAAAGATTCTTTTTACAGCTGCCAAATGCAATTCAGTAGGCCTACACTGGTATCTGGCACATATCCCTACACTAAATTGAATGTCAGGCCTGGATGCTGTTAAGTAGAGGAGTGAACCGATCATACCTCTATATAATTTAGCATCCACCTCTTTACCTTTTTCGTCTGAATCCAGTGAGGAGTTGGTGCCCATGGGTGTTGAGATAGTCTTGAGGTTGGTCATTCCAAACCTCTTCAGCATCTCCAGGGTATACTTGGTTTGAGTTATGAAACAACCATCCTCCATCTGTTTGACCTGCAGCCCAAGAAAATACTTTAGTTCGCCAACTAAACTCATTTCAAATTCATGAGACATACATTCAGAAAATTCTTTACACAATTTTGAATTGTTAGATCCGAAGATGATATCATCAACATATACCTGGACCACTATTAAATCCTTTCCGAGATTTTTGGTGAAGAGGGTTTGGTCAACCTTACCTCGAGTGTAGCCCTTGCTCAAGAGGAATTCAGAAAGTCTCTCATACCAGGCTCGGGGAGTCTGCTTCAATCCATAGATGGCTTTATTCAACCTAAAAACCATGTTAGGCTGAACAGAGAAATTAAAACCTGGAGGTTGTTCAACATATACCTCTTCCTTCAATACCCCATTTAAGAATGCGCTTTTGACATCCATCTGTTGCAGCCGAATGTTCCTAGAGCATGCAAATGCAAGCAGAATTCGTATAGCTTCCATCCTAGCCACTAGGGCATAGGATTAATCAAAATCCACACCAAATTCCTGACTGTAGCCTTGAGCTACAAGTCTTGCTTTGTTTCTAGAAATAGCTCCATTCTCATCAACTTTATTCTTGAAAACCCATTTAGTGCCAATGACATGAGTGTTATCAGGTCTGGGAACTAGTTACCATACAATATTTTTCTCAAATTGATTTAATTCCTCACACATGGCGGATATCCAAGAATCATGTCTTAAGGCTTCTTCCACAGATTTGGGTTCCACCTGAGATACCAATGCAGCTAAGTCCTGTTCTTGGACAATTCTAAAATGAGACCTTGTCCTAGGAGGATCATGCAAATTGCCTATGACATTTTCACTAGGGTGGTCTTTGTGAAATATTATCTCACCTGAGGGTTCACCTACCGCAGCTGCTCCTTCTTGCTGTGAGTTTTCGGGTTGAGCAGCTGGCTGCATCTCTTCTTCTTCAATTCTCTCCAAGAAATTTCCCTCATTAGATGGCTCCCTGTCATCATTCATCACTTTGTTAGAGAAATCATTTTCATCAAACACTACATGCGGTGTTTCTTCAACAGTTTGATCATCTTTATTGAAAACTCTATAGGCCCTTGAGGTTTCTGAATATCCGAGAAAAATTCCAAGAGAGCTTCTAGCTTCAAATTTGTTCAAACCATTCTTACCATTGTTGTGAATAAAACATTTGGAGCCAAAAACTTTAAAGTAAGAAATGTTTGGCTGCTTACCCTTGAGAAGTTCATAAGGAGTTTTCCTATGAGTAGGTCTTACCAAGGCTCGGTTTAGAATGTAGCATGCAGTATTCGCAGCTTCAGCCCAAAATCTCCTTGGAAGTCTACTCTCAATCAGCATAGTCCTGGCCATTTCAATGATTGACCTGTTTCTTCTCTCAACAATTCCGTTCTGCTCCGGTGTCCTGGGAGAAGAGAATTTGTGAGTCACTCCCTCTCTTGAGCAAAATTCAGAAAATGAAGAGTTCTCAAACTCTCCTCCATAGTCAGAGTGAATTGTAATGATGTTATGTTCACCTTGCAGTTTGATTTTATTGAACAGTTCTTCAAAGTGAACAAAAGCATCATTTTTATTTGCTAAACAAAACAACCAAGAAAATCTAGTGAAGTCATCAACTATGACTAATCCATATCTCTTACCTGACAAACTTTGTATGCGAGTAGGACCAAAGAGATCCATGTGCAAGTGCTGCAGCGGTTTACATGAAAGACTCTCAGTTCTCAACTTAAAAACTGCACGAGTCTGTTACCTTGTGCACAAGCATCACATAGCTTGGACCCTAACTGAAATCTTATTCTGGGCAAACCTCTAACTAGGTTATGCTTAGATAGTTTATTCATTGTAGGCAAACTAGCATGGCCTAGACGCCTATGCCAGTCAAAAGCAACCTGTTCAGAGTTAGCAGACATACACAAGTTAGTTTCAGGATTATCATCCAGGTCTACGATGTATACGTTGTTTACTCTATGACCTTTGAACGTGACGTTATCAGAATTCAGCTCAAAAACAGTGCAGGAATTGTGGTCAAAGAGTACCTTGTGTCCTTTGTCGCAGAGTTGACTTATACTTATCAAGTTGTGCTGAAGTCCTTCTACAAGATACACATCTTCAATGGAGTTAGTAGAGGACTTACCTACTGTACCAATTCCAATTATTTTTCCTCTGTTATTTCCACCGAATTTGACCAGGCCCCCAAACTTCATTTTCAGTTTACTAAATTTGGACCGGTCTCCTGTCATGTGCCTGCTACAGCCGCTGTCAAGATACCACTTGTTATGCTCAGCTGCCAGGCTAACCTGCGCGAGTTTAGACAGAGTAATGTGGGACCCAATTCAAATTGGGTCCAGAGACAGTTTTCAATTTATGCAAAAAGTACTTAGGAACCCACATTTGTTTTACTGTTCTTTTCAGTGGTTTCATGTGGATTGATTCTTCCTTCTTGGCATTTCTCAGTGGGCGTTGAATGAGCCCATTCCTCTTAAAATTTTGCTGTTTCCGAACAGAAAAATTATTGTTTGGCCTCTTAGAGGAAACTCGTGTGTGCTGAGCATAATTCATGTAACCATTTTTATTCAAATGAAAATTGTACTGAAGGTGGTGCATGTTTGCATGCTTTCCTTGATAACTAGCATGCTGAACTTTCTCAGCAAAGCTGTTCACCTTTCTAGTGACATCAATAGGAATGGTCCTATGAAGACCTTTGTTCCACAACTGTTGCACAGGAACAGTTCTAGTCTCAGGATTCCCTGACTTAGCTTGCTGACCAGTGGATTGAATAGATTTGCTGGTCGAAACCTTCAATGTAGAGACAGATTTGGAACTGGATGGGGTTTCCAGTTTTTGTTTGCCCTTGGCGGGGCAGAACGTGACAGTTTTAAATTCAAAGGGTTTTTTACTTGTGGGATTGTATCCTAATCCCTCCCTATTGAAGTTTACCCTCGACCCCAGAAGGGCATCCAAATTGTTTCTCCCCTCTGTAAATTTTTCTAGCATTTTTCCTTTGTCCTCAATCTCCTTCTGAAGTTCATTACATTGGTCCTGGAGTTCCTGATTAACTTTTCTAACCGCCTCATATTTTTCTGCAATCAGTCTAAACTCCTTCTTACTCTCTTCAGTTCTACTCTTCAGCTCATTCATCCTAGCTAGATTTTCCTCTCTTTCCATTCTAAACCTCTCAATCTCACTTCTAGCCTGATCTAGTTCAGTGGCCATCTCCTTGGTTTTCATGTTACCTGTAACAGCAATAGAGTGTTCCTCAGAAACAGAGTGAAACTTTCGTTTAAGCATTATGTGCTCCTTGGTTAGAAAATTATATTTAGCTAACAGGTCGCCATAGGCGTCCTCCCAATCGTCCAAAGTAAAATTCTCAAATAAGTTCGTTACCTCTTCCTCATGGTTGGCCATGAGGCAAGTCTTCTCTTCACCTTCACTTGACGAGATGGCTTCTGGATCCTCCTCCTCGTCGCTCCATGTGCACAGCATGGCTTTCTTCTTTTTGTGCACCATCTTCTTCTGGTATCCGGAAGCCTTAGCTTGCAGCTCTGGACATTCACTTTTCATGTGACCAGGTTTCTGACAATGGTAGCATGTAACCTTCTTAACAAATCGGTTCTTCTCAAGTTCTCGTTCAGGAGACTTCCTTGCAGCATTGAATCTCTTTCTCCTGTAGAATTTCCCTTTAGTCCTCAAGAACTTTCTGAATTGCCTAATGAGCATGGCCTGCTCGCTCTTGTCCAGGTCTGAGAATCCGTTAGAGTCTTCGCTGCTACCACCACTGCTACTGCTGCTGCTCTTCTTAGTATGTCGTGAAACTTTCAGAGCAACATTCTTTCCCTTTCTGTCATGTCCATCATTCCCTTGTTTGAAGTTCATTTCGTGGGTCATGAGAGACCCAATCAGCTGGGTTACTGACATGGTGGATAAATCTCTAGATTCCTCTATGACGGTCACCTTAGTATCCCAGATGGGAGTTAGGGACCTAAGGATCTTCCTGACAATATCTTCTTGCTGAATCTCCTTTCCAAATCCTCTCAGACTATTGATGATCACAGACAATCTAGCATACATTTCTGTGATCGACTCTTCTGGCTTCATCTTAAACAACTCATACTGAGTTGTAAGCATATTGATCTTGATAGCTTTCACTTGAGATGTGCCCTCATAAATTAACTGCAATTCATCCCACATTTTCTTTGCAGTCTTGCACGCTGAAATCCTCAAGTACTCTTCCGGGTGGACGGCGCACTGTATGATGCTAAGAGCTGTCCAATTCAGTGCGGAGAGTTTAACCTGTTCCTCTGTCCATATGTCTTCATTCGGTGGAAGTTGGTACGGACCATCTGTAATTACTCTCCAGAGCTTGTGGCTTTGGGCCCTGATAAAGACTTCCATCCTGTTCTTCCAAAAGAAATAGTTATTACCATCGAAGAAAGGGGGACGGGTGATTGACTGCCCTTCAGCAATGTAGCTGCGAGGACCAGCGGATCCGTTTCCCTGGCCGTTGGACCACATATTGGGAAATACCCGCTCTGATACCAAGTGATACAAGAAATATGAAGTGATCTAGAAGGGGAGGGGATGAATAGATCACTATTTTCAACCGATTAAAAAATACTGAAGAATGATTCACTTAAAACAAGCAATCTCAGAGTTGAACCCACAAAAACGCAGTGCGGACAATAGCTCGAGTGGATAGAAGGCACACCACAAAACCACCACAGACAATCACACGAGTACCCAGAGATTTTTAAGGTGGTTCGGTCAGACCTCCAGTCTGCCTACGTCCACCCCTCACTTCAAATCGAAGTGAGGCTTCCACTAGCACCTGCTAGCAAAGCAGACTCAGTCTGCGACAACGGCTGATTCACAGCTTCACCAGGGGAACACCCTCCCCTCTTCCTCCACACTCGGAGGGAACCCTAAGGACGCCAAGTCCCTAGAAACCAGGAAACAATTTCCTCTTCCTCCAACCGGAGGGAACACTAGTGATCTGCAGTCACTAGAACCAGAGAGCAAGGTCTCTCTTCCTCTGAAGCCCAGAGGGAACACCTCTTCTACGAGAGGGAACAATACTGCAACCTCTGTTACAAGTGAACCAAAGAGAACACGTCTCTCTCTTCCCCTGAACACCAGGAGGTAACACAGAGAACTTTCAATCAAGAAAGAAAAATAGATAAAATGAAAACAATAAAGACGGATTTGATCCGTAAGTCAATACCCATCTTCTGATCACTCTTCTGCTCTCTCTTCTCTCTTAACTGGAACACTCTAGTTTCTCAGGGAGGCTCTTTCTCTTCTGCTCTCACTCAAATTTCTTTACTGTAATCTTGGAGCTCCTCACTTTTCGTAGATGGTGAGGCAGTGCTTTTATAAGCGATCAGGAGGGTTCATGCAAGGCGTGTGCTTCCCGCGCTTGATCCAGAACCTTCTTGCCACGTGCCCTTATAGCATTGGTTCCTTTAGTATTGGATCACGTGCAGCCCAGTCACTAGGGAATATTCTTCCTCGGACCACCTTCTTCTTTTTGTTTTTCTTCTTCTCCTGTAAAGAATTAAAATGATTAAAACTCAGGGCCACAAAAACTAAAACTGCACGAGATATGTAGTAGCAATACGAGATGCACTATTCTGAGAACGACACGAGAGACACAAGATTACTACAGTACGAAATAAAGAGAGAATGACACGAGGTCAGATGAAAACAGCACGAGGTAAAGAGAGAACGACACGAGATACACAGTAATAAAGCTAACACAACAAAGAGAACGACACGAAGTATCACTGTAACAAAACAAACACTACGAAGAGAACGACACGAGATACACAATAATAAAGCTAACACTACAAAGAGAACGACACGAAGTCAGATGAGAACAGCACGAGGTGAGAAGGAAATAACACGGAGTAAAACGGTAGTAAAACACGCGATCAGAGGAAACCTGGACGAAGATAGAAGGAGGCAACACGAAGACATAAAAATAACACTAAGACACAAACACAGAAACAACACGAAGACACAAACAAAACGACTCGAACACAAAATTGCTCGAACTTACGAACGACTCGAAGACGAGGACGACACGAAACGACACGGACTGAAACCAACTCGAAGTGTGGTCACAAAGCAAGAAAGACACTTCCAACGTACAGCCTTCATATGATGTGAGGCGATGTGTAGACTTTGCATTCAACTGGATGTATAGACTTGGAACGGTCTTCAAGGCAACAATGTACAGACTTTGAAATAAAGAATGTACAGACTGAGAGTTCAAGGCCACGATGTAGAGACTTTGCCCAAGGAAACGAATGTGTAGACTTTGGCTTGGAACGAAGGTAAAGATGAGGCTGTATAGACTTGGCCAGAACATAAGACTCGAAGACATAGGGGTGACATAGATGGAGCGACACGAGTTGGCACAGAAAGCAGCACGAGGTGCTGCAGTGTTCAGCACGCGATGGAACAAATAACGACGTTCATAACGGACAACACGAAGTGTAGTAAACACAAACAACACGAAGTAAGAAAGCAACAGTACGGACATACAAGGTACTACCTCATAGCAGTTTTCCTGTTAATCATGGAAATTTCAATTGCATAACATTACGCAAGATATCTGATTAAAATGATAATATTTAACATAGTGATGCTCATCATCAAAACACTAGGGAAGTCACAAAAATCCAACACCCGCCAACCCCTGAACGGCGCTCCCGGATAGCTGCGTGGAGTGGGCCGTAGTTTATTTTACTGCTGTAATTAAATATTAGTTTGTACCGGGAGTGACGGTTCACTGCCGGGACATCGTCGCCACGCCATGAGCGTGGAGGTTCACCCGTCACTCTTATTGTCTTTCTGCTAATTTAGTATGCACTTTACTGCCGCTGCATGTGAGTAGTTGTCTTTCCTAGATAGTTTAATTTTAATCACCGCTGTGAGTTGTGAGAGCGAAACCCGTCCCGTGACTCATTCCGAGCACGAGAGTGAGCCGACTACCCAAAGTCTCAAAGCCGGTTTCCCAACCGTGCACGATCGTCGTGTTTCCCTCGATGGGGATGACTGTGAGTAGCGCTTCTTGTTTCGGGCAAGTTCGTCTCTTCTGGAGCTCGTCGGTGCCGCATCGTAGTGTGTTGCTGGTCGCGTCGTCTGTCTAGTCGAGTCTCGTAGTTGTCCCGCATCAATCAACCTCAGCTACTCTGTTAAGCTGAAGGTGTGTCGACCTCTCTGAACTGGTGCATCAACCTCATCAGTTTATATATGTTCTCTTGTTGTATCCACTGTGCTCTGAGGTCAAGTGTTTTAATTATTCTACTGCAGTCGTTCTTGTTTTAATCAGCTAAGTTTTTAATTGGGCATAGTTTGTATCGGACCTATTCAACCCTCTCTTCTAGATCTGGTTGCACCCAAGGGACCTAACATTTCTATCATAGCCCTCTCCTCCAGCATGGCTCACAACTGGAACCACAACGTTACAACTTGATTCAACCCTTGTGAGGTATTGTTTGCTCTAGGTAAAGTCACACGATTTTGTCCCCAAACGATGCCTCACAGATTATTGATATAAATCCTGCATATATAGCCCAGTAGCTGCTTTAGCTTTTCGATATGGGACTAATCCGATTCATTCTTATCCCAGCCCCCATACACTGTGGTAGCTCCACTCCGTAATCGCTCCACTTCGGTACTCTTTGTCTAGGTAGCTATGGATAATCTTCTCCTATTGCATGACTCACGATTGGGTCACTACACCCACCTCCCTTCTTCTACGTAGGAGAACGTTCAGCCTCCGCATCCAGCGCCATCAACAAAGTCTTCTTCGTCACCACCTTCCTATCCGAATGAGACTTGACGTCATCACTCGGCTCAATGATCGGCTCCTCTACTGAGAACTCTGCTCGCAGCCGTCCAAACTCTCTCATTTAGTCCCCACTCATAAATTCTATGTTACACAACAGTCAAGGTTTGACGGACTGCTCGCACCGGTCTTTTATCGGTACGGTAGGATATGATTCGGTACCGTTATGTACCGAGGTGGAAAAAGATCCTTCATATATATATATATATATATATATATATATATATATATATATATATTATATGTAAACTAATTCAAAAAAAAATCTTAACTTAGTTAGTGAAGTGGTTTGCACTTTATTTATAGGATATCTTGAGTTTGAATCTCAGGAACGCCGTGAGATTTTGAGTTTTTTTTATCTTTTATTTTCAAGATAGTTAAAAACAAACGAAAAATCATGTGCATTTTGAACTAGTGACCTCATATTTAAACGTTAAAATCTCAAACTAACTCATCTAATTTTTTTTGATATAAAATAAAATATATAATATTTAAAAAATATAATAACATAACGATTGCGTATCATGTACCGATCGTATCGATCACTGCTTAGTATGGTCCGATACGTACAGTACGGGCCGTACCATATCAATTTGTCAAACTCTGACAATAAAATCATATGCTTTTTTGTTAAGTTGATTACCCTCGTTCCACATCACACTTTTTATTCTCATTTTATCCACTCTTTTTTCATCGTCTAATTTTAACTTGACAATAAAATAGGTAGATTTAAAGCTTGATGTTCTTAAAAACCCAAAGACACCAAATTTAAATTGCAACCAGACCTGATTAGATGGCTAAGACTATTGAAAGATGACGTGATAAAAAGGAAAAAGTATGGCACGGTGATATTCCATCCCTTGATGTTGTTACCATTATATATGGTTTATTAATAATATCGTCTACACAATGATGGGACTTAAAAGGAATTCGTTACTCGACAATTCCAATGGAGACCCACTTGCTCCTGTTTCTAATAAGATTTTATAAATTGATTTGACGCGGGATGATTCGTTCTTACTGGATCGTGTCAATCACAGATTCCATACGGTGAATATGTGGTACACAATTGATACATATTTTTTAAATATTATATATATTATTTTATATCAAATGTGTTATCATATATAATTTGATTAAGAATATTTTTTTAAAACGTGAGGACTCGACTTCAAAACACATTAATAACATTATTTTCTTATTTTTTAATTATATTTTAGAAACAATAAGTCAAAATACATATAACATTTGTGAGATTATAACTCTTTATCTCGCACACAACTAACACATGTATTAACTATTAAGTCACACATAATATTTTATTATATTTTATAATAATATATATTTATTAAATAATTATTTATTCTTGAGACATGATACATAATGGTATATCGACAGAAAATTGATATAATCGATAAAATCAGATCGACAAATCTTAATTTCTAATCCTATTTTTTTTATTCGGGAGGAAATTTTTAAACTTTCACAATAGTACTTTTCTTAACATTCTGAAGGCTACTGTGCGTATACCTATATGATTCAAGTCATTTAGCACAATGACATGCAATTGAAGTAAATGAAACATGAAGAATTAAATCAGACAATTAAAATATATCACTGGGTTATTAATAAGGTTGATTTGGCTCTGACTATGGTTTGTCAGTTCGCTGCGGATCGTCCTGACCCGTACGACCCAATCCGACTCAGACCGTTTGCGGAACGATCGGGTCGTGAGTCATCACCGAGTCACTTCATTAATTTAATAATATTATATATATAATATATTTTTCTATTTTATTTTATTATTATATTATATATATATATATATATATATATATAATCTTTTTTATTTAGATATGAGACAAGACGGATCGAGACGGATCGATTCGAAAGTGACCCGACTTGATCCAGACCGAGACCGGATCGATCAGATCGCGCGGGTCAACAAACCTTGGCTCTGACCCGTTGCTACTCAACTGAATCGATGTTGCCTGACTTACGTAAAGTATATATACTTCATCACGTACTTGTACATTTTGTTTATTAAGTTAAAGCCAATCATCCGAATTGGATTGAGAGGTAACAGAGCAAGTGCTTAAATGTCGGAGGATTTCCACGCAAAATAAAAGAGGAAGAAGTGGTTCCGTAGGTGATCCGGAAACGTCCACGTCGGCAGCCGCCACGTGCCGTCGACACGTGGCGAAAAAAACAAAAACTGTCCGTTCCGACCCCCATTCATATGTCGGCGAAGCGGCGGATGAGGATTGGGGGCGAAGGTGTCAAGCTCTGCAACTCTGCCACTACGTGGCGCCGACCAGAGCCGCCGACTCCCCCTCTCCCCCTCCGGAAATGCCGCCCCCCCGCCTTACACCCACCTTTTTTTCTCTCTAAACTCCTCCTCTTCTTCACTTTTCTTTTTTTTCTCCCCCCGCCACCATGTCGACAATCCAAACAGTAACTGGGAACTCGATGTTCCGCCTCCCGGCTTTAAATACAAGGTAAAGGCGTTAGGCAAGCCGTCACCCAACGCCAAGGCCGGAAGCCTAAAGGCTCTGCTCTGCTCTGCTCTGATCTCTGGGTAATTGATACATATCTATCTATCTATATATAGATAGAGAGAGATATATATATTTACATATGGAGAGAGAGATGGAGGGGGACTCCTTTTCCTCGAGCGGCGATTCCGGCGGGATGTCTACTTCTTGCTCTTCGGCTGCCGGGGCAGCAGGGGCGCCGGGAAGGCGGGGGGAGGCGGCGACGGATGCGGCGGTCGGGGAGAGGCGCTACAGGGGGATCCGCATGAGGAAGTGGGGGAAGTGGGTGGCGGAGATCCGGGAACCCAACAAGCGCTCCCGGATCTGGCTCGGGTCTTACTCCTCCCCTGTGGCCGCGGCCCGCGCCTACGACACCGCCGTCTTCTACCTCCGCGGCCGCACCGCCCGCCTCAACTTCCCTAACGAGCTCCCCCCGGACGGGGAGGTGGACGAGGAGGGCGGCGGGCGGCGCGGCAGGGCCACGCCGCTCTCGGCGGCGCTGATCCGGCAGAAGGCGACGGAGGTCGGCGCCCGGGTGGACGCGCTGCAGGCGGGGGTACCACCACCCGCCGCCCACGAGAACCACCAGCGGCACCAGGACCACCACCGCCGCCGCCAGCGGCCGCGGCAGGAGGGCCCGCGGGAGCAGCCGGTGAGGCCGCGCAAGAACCCTGATCTCAACAGGCAGCCGAGCCCGGAGAACTCCGACGACGACGATGTCTAACAGCAGCAGCAGTTTATAGTACAAAAACAAACACAGCGCGGGACTCCGCTCTCTCTATCCACTCTTGCTCCGGGGTGTGGGGTTTGGAGGGGGCCGGCCGGTTAGTCCGGCGGAGGCCGACCGGCGAGAGCTCGCAGCTCCGGTCATGGCTTGCTCTCTTCTTTTTTTTCCCAATTCTGTAATATTATTGTTACTAATTCTTTTTAGAGTAGATGGTGACGATGGTGACTGAGAGGATGACGTATTCATCAGTGGCCCCGAGTTAGATCGATGACGGTGATCTGCCGGGCCGGTGGTGGCTCCTTGTACTCGTGGCCGTTGGTAGTGTTGTTGAGATTGAAAGAGAGGGGGTAGGGGGGTGGGGAGAGGGGGTGGCACCGACCGTAAAATCGTAGCAGTCAGGGAGAGTAATATGTGAAGTGGGTAGAGAGAGAGAAATCAAGGGAGAGGGGAGCTCGGTGTGGATGAGGTCCTGTGGAGGAGAAAGGGACACCAAGGGTAGAGAGAGAAGGAGTGGGTTTCTGGGGGAGGAGGGATGGAGACGACGATGTGAAATGAAATGTTGGGCGCCGCCCACGTTAAATTGCCAGTCTTCCCCCACTTGTTGTTTTTGGCCAGTGAAGTGGATCTGCTGACGATGATGATGATGGGAGGAGTAGTCTTGTCTTCGTTAAGGTTTTCTTTTATTTTTTTATAAAGCAAAGAATCATGTAAATGTGTAATATTTTTTTATGTACGCCTACTTAATATCCTAACGATCATCGCATTTATTCAAAATATTTTTGCGTTGCGGCATCTGCGGCTCTCAGTAATAGAAATAAAAGCGATCATAAGAAAAGAGAGAAGTTGAGCGCATGCGAGTTTAGAATTTGTGAGTCTCGAAAAGAAAAAAAAAGTCATGTGCGAGTTGAGTGTGGTTTGATTTGAATATAATAGGTGTTTGGGAATAATTTTTTTTAAAAAATTATTTTTATCTAAAAAATTATGTTGTATTAATTTTTAATTTAAATTTTAAAATTGATAAAAATTATCACTTTATGTTTGATAATATTATCATAATTTTTAAAATTTGTATAGACCTTTTTGATAATAATGAAGTGTGGAGGAGGAGGAGAGAAGAATCGGGAAGAAAACGCTCCGCCACACAGTGTGAAGGCCACGGGGGGCTCCTCCCTGTCCCCACACCCATCTTCTTCTTATCTCCTCTCTTTGCTTGCCAAATTCTCCTCTTCCTCCTCGTTAGGTTATCCTCATCGTGTGCTCTCTTGTTCCCGATGCTTGATCAGTAGTACCTCCTCCTCCACTCGCCAAAGATTGCAACGATGGTGAATCTGACGGAACTGTGGAAACCCAGAGTTCCCCCGGTGCTCCCAGACATGGAGAAGAAGTGGGCCTTCCCCCTTGTGGTCAGCTCCCTCCTCTGCGTCCTCATCCTCGCGACCTCCTTCAACATGGGCCTCCTCTCCTCCATCTCCTCCATCAACTCCATCTTCTCCAAGTCCGCCTCCAACCGGACTGCCTCCGAGTTTGTGGTGTTCAACCTCTCCTCCCCGGCACCGTCGCCGCCGCCCGAAGACGCGGTGCCCCGGCTGGCCTACCTTGTTTCGGGCTCGAAGGGGGAGCTGGAGAAGCTCTTGCGGGTCCTACGCGCCCTGTACCACCCGAGGAACCAGTACGTCGTCCACCTGGACCTAGAGTCGCCGGCGGAGGAGAGGGCGGAGCTGGCGCAGCGGGTGGAGGAGCACTCGATTAAGTGAGTTCTCTCCCTCTTTTTTAAATTTGAGATAGAAATAAGGAAAAAAACGCAACCAACACCCTTTAAATCTCTCTCTCTCTATATATATATATATTTATTGATATTAGATTCTCCCTGGACGGTGTTTAGGCGTTCACAGTTATTATCAACATCCGGATATGTCGTGGTAAAATGCATAAATTCCTGCTTGGACGGTTGACGGGAAGTGGCTGTTTAATTTCTCTTTGCTACTTATTCTTCTTTATTAACGCTCTATTCAGATTTGATCTGGGATCCTTTTATACATATTGAGGTGTTATGATTTATAATCATGCATCAGTTGTTTAAAAAAATGTGGTTGATGACTAGGAAGGTTTTTCTTTTTATTCTTAAAGAAATGATACGATGACTTGACTATAATTTGAGTTCGGTGCTGCCATGTTCCGGTGTATCAAACTTTAAGTTATTCTTTTGCTTTAAATGGTGAGAAAAGAAAGTGACAAAAAGTATAAAACAAGAGTAGCACTGTAGCAATCCTGATTTTTCTTGGAATTATAAGTAATTAAATAAGATTATTAAAGCATCTAAAAATGAATTATGAGTTGATTAACTTAATCTAAAGACCCTATAATAATCAAAGGGTATTGCCCACTTAAATTAGGCCAACAAACTAAATTTTAAGACCCTTTGGCCTAAGCCCATAAAACGTAATTTGATAATTTACGGATTTAAAATGGGATATACATGATAATTAGAGGATAAATAGGAGATAATTAAAAAATTAAACATTTTCAGATTTAACCGCAAGAATGCGGTTTATCGAGCAACCCGCGTTCTCACAAAAGCGGTTTCTAACTAACCGCGACTATGTTCCTTGAACGCAAATTGAAGAAACGTGAAAAATGAGATTTTTTCCATCCCAATCTCTTAGGTTCGATGCTATCTGGCATGGTAGTCTAGTCTAAGACTCTTGGGGATCGATCCTACCCCAAATTAGGACTCCTAGTTTGATCTAATTCATCAACCCTACTCAAACTCTATAAATAGAGCTCAGATTCGACCTACGCAAACCCTAGTTTTAGAGCGCGTGGATCGAAGGTAAGGAGACGTCTTCTCAGGTAGGTTCTTTAGAACTTTTTACTCTCCTTAGTTTTATCTAACTCCCTTCCAAATCTCATGCTAGGAGGTCGAGCCGTAGGAGAGATAGAAGTCCCCAAAGTTGCTGTTTCGCTGCTGAACGCGCAGGAAATAGTGTGTCCGTCCGAGAAAGAATGTAAGATTAGAAGCCTTAATCAAGGTAATTTCAGGTTGAGTCTTTATAAGAAGTTATTCTCATTTATATCTTCTACCTACCCTCTAAATTTCATGAATTTAGGTCAAGAGGTTGAAAAGTTAGAAGGCCACGAAAATGCTAGTTCGACGCAGGACGCGCCAGAGCCTACATCGGCTTTCAAACCAAAATTTGAAGTTTAGAGCCTTACCCAGAGGCAGGTTATCTCATGGATGGCTAAATTAACATGTTAGGAAGAAAAGCCAACCGGTTTCATACAATTTCCTTCCTTATACACTACGTATTTCATGTTTTACTTTCATTACGCATCTAGGGCATTTCTGCATGCATAACATTGTACCCTTAATGGAAAAGATTATAATTTTGGCTTAATCTATGCATCTCTATGATCCACGTTGTTTATCATGTTTTAACTCACAGTTGCCATGATTGTTATGCACTATATGCCTTAGAATCGGCCTGGCATATGTGATTTTGACCCTTCGGTCTGACGGATAAAAGGCGCTTTTACAGAAACTGCGACTACCTAGAAGCAGTTTTTAACCAACCTCAGCATTAATGAAGTGGTTCCGTTCTATCCGCGTTTCTTGCATGTCTGCAGTTCACCCTAAACGGTAGTCAGATTGCCCTCATTTGATTCCTAGTTAAGTTATCTATTAGTTACGTTTTATCCACAGGATTACCATGTCATATTCACTGGTATATTATGCATCCTTCATGCTAGTTTTCATGATCATCATGTGATATAAACTTATTTTAATAATATGTTAATTTTTGGCTAAAACCATATAGTCTTGTAATAAGCTATTTGAAATGTTGAGAAATACGTTATAAGGATGTTTTGATCGTTGCTTTATCACGATATCACTCTCTTTTCTTAAGCCTTTCTTAAGTACATGGCGCGTATTCCGGTACGTAGCCATTAGTTACACTTTAAACTTATAGGCACACTCTTTTAGACTTGTGATCCTCTCCGTTGGATATTTCTTCCACCGGACTAGGTGATCTTGTTTCAAGGCCTCTGTAAGTCTCCTCGAGCTTGGGATTCTCACTAGGACGCCGAGATGGATGTACCCTCAAAGCCCAATGGATTAGAAAGCACTTGAGTTTTCTCGCATTTATCCTGTTGTGCTAGTTTTCTCGCATTTATCCTGTTGTGCTCTCGAATCGACTCTTTATAGTAGCAGTTCTGTCTCGACCGCGACTTGATAATAGCGGTTCCTGCAAGACCGCATTCTTCTGGAATATGTCCTAACCCGTGGTTTGACCCAAGGGTTGGTTATACTCTATTCCTAGATAGTCCTTGGATTATCTGGAGCCTAACATTATGTTTAATAAGCTATTGATAAATTATAGAAATTTAAGAATGTTCCGGCAGCAACCGTTATGCTGCCAGATTTCCTCCGTGGCATGATATCCGCTTAAATCATCATTGATCTCATGCTTCCAACTTGGTGCATTCTTACCTTGATATTGTTATCATGAAACTATTGTTGGAACCTTACATTATTGGCCGGACTTTGTTGGTATATCTCGTGGAAGTAGCTTGATTTATAACTTGAAGATGCGGAGCGGGCACTGATTGTGTCCAAGGACTCGACACTAGCCCCCTCGGCTGATTGTCAGAAACATACTATAAATTATGGGATATGATGAACACTGGCGTGGCATTACGCCGGGAGTACTTTTTTTATAGACGAGTGAAAATCACGAGACCCTACATGAAATTATACATTCTTATTACATGACTTTCTAGTGCATAGCTTATATGGTTATGAAAAGTACATCCTTGTTACATGCTAGTACATTCTCGTTACATGAAAGGCCACTCTACTTTATATTCTTACTTGATTATGTTATCAATTTACATGAACATTCATATGTCTATGATCTACGTCTTGTTACTTGTGTTATTACTTTGGTTTTATCGCATGTTTCATTGCATTTCATTTACCTTACCTTCTAGAGCTAAAATATTAAATACTTAAACATTACATTCATGTTGATACGAAGATACCTACTGGGTAAGTGTGCTCGTTCCCTACTTTCCAATCTTGTCAGGAAATTCAAGTGAGTCGGATTTAGACTATGCTAGTGATGGGTCCGAGAGTGATGATTGATGATCAAGTGAAGACCTAGAATGTCATGAGTATAGTCGAGTCTTATGATGTATTTTCTATTTTTCTTGAGTCTAGAGAATATTAATGTTAAGTGAGTCAAGAGTCAACATTATGTAAACTTTTTGATTATTATTTAATAAAGTTGGATTTTGGTCAATTATTGTGCAATCCTCTTATGTGTGAATGTTAGTGCTATGTTTATCTTGATTGCGAGAGGCTTATCTTGCCGGCTACTCATGTCCCTGATATTACTTTCGTTGAACATAGATCTCGGGGCGTGACAGTTAAAGTGGTATCAGAGCCCAGGCATAAGTATGTCCTTGGAAAAAGTCATGTCATAGGCTAAGTCAAAGATTTAAGGACCCAAACCTATGAACTAGGAAAGAAAAAATCCGAACCCATGTGAGAATTGAGTAGAGCCGGGATGAGATAGTTAATTAAGAAGGTTTCCCTAAAGACAAATTCTTAAATTCCAAAGGAAATAACTAAGTGTTTATTTTCTCAGGTACCATATTCCCGCAATGGCTCACCGTGTAAACTGTGACCAGATGCAACAAACTGTTACGGGTCTTACCCAGGCCCTTCAAACGGTGGCCCAAGCTGGGGCGAGGGCTAGCGCGTGTAATTTACTTGGGAATTTCTAGAGTTTGAATCCTCCATTATTCTCGAGATCCTCCAACCCCGATGAAGCAGAAAACTGGATCGACGAGATGACCCGGATCTTTGAAGTTATGCAATACACCGACCAAGAGAAGGTATGTCTTGCCACTTTCCAGCTAAACAAAGATGCGCGTATATGGTGGAAGGACATCTCAGCACAACCTGGAAATGCTCAGCCTACATGGGATGCGTTTCTTACACTATTCCGCGTAAAATATTTCTTCAAGCATGTCAAAGAAAGGAAGGCGGCGGAATTTGCCTCGCTAAGGCAGGGCATGATATCGGTGGCGGAATATGATCTCCAATTTTCAAGATTGGCACCTTATGCCCCTCACCTGGTGGGTACGGACTTGTTAAAGGCTAATCGTTTTATGAAAGGTTTAAGGCCCGGCTTTATTCACCAACTTGAGCCTCAAAATATCCGCACATATACGGAGATGGTCCAACGGGCACATTTATGTGAAAGGATCTTGGAGAAGGTTGAGAAATTTAAAGGTAAGGGCGAGGAGTTAGGCCGCAAGTTTGACAAGTACGGACGGAATGAAGACAAGTTCAGTATCACGGGAACCTACAAATCTTGTGACAACAAGAAACGATTCTGTACTAGCAATGGGAGCGGCAAGGGCAAAAACAAGAAGATCAAGGAGGAGGAAAGGCAAGTCGCTATGGCTTGCTCATTTTGTGAGAAGTTCGGTCATTCGGCCGAAGAGTGCTGGAAGCGCCTTGGCGCTTTTTTACGTTGTGGAAGTCGGGAGCATCGCATGCCCGATTGCCCCCTAATGAAAGAACAATTCTCAAAGAATGATGGAGGACGTAGGCGGCAAGCCTGTCTAAATGCCGTTATGGATGAGGAAACCGCAAGAGAAGGAGAACTCATTGAAGGTACCATTCAAATTTTATTCACATCCTGCATTCGTGTTATTTGATACTGGTGCTTCTCATTCCTTTATTTCTAGCACTTTTGCTAAAACCCTACCAAATTCACCTATTCCTTTGCCTTCATATTTAACTATAGTTACACCCCTAGGTTCTGGAACATAACTTAAAACATACTACCCCGATAGTGAGGTTACCATAGAAGGCCACAATCTCCCTGCAAACCTCGTATGCCATGACATGGAAGGCTACGATGCCATATTAGGAGTAGATTGACTTTGTGATCATTATGCTGACATAAATTATCGCAATAGGAGGATTTCTTTTCATAAATCGGATTCCCTAAAGTTTTCATTCCTTGGCCTTAAGTATAGGAAACATCCTACCCACATTTCTTCTCTTCACGCATGCAAACTCATCTCGCAAGGTTGTGAAGCTTTTCTTGCTTCCGTAGTTATTAGCGATTCCAAGGAAATCATTATAGAAGAAATCCATGTTGTAAAAGAATTTCCCGATGTCTTCCCTTCTGATCTACCCGGTCTACCACCCGAAAGGAAGTCAATTTCTCTATTGAACTCACACCTGGAGCAGCACCTGTGTCAAAAGCTCCCTACAGGATGTCCCCCACAGAGCTCAAAGAATTGAAGAAGTACTGGAGAAATGCTTCATTCGACCAAGCATATCCCCTTGAGATGCGCCTGTCCTATTTGTCAAAAATAAGGATGGATCCCTCGGGCTATGCATCGATTACCGACTGTTAAATCAACTTACCATAAAAACAAGTACCCATTGTCGCGAATTGATGAGTTGTTCGACCAGATCTCCGGTGCGGAGTATTTCTTCAAGATTGACCTCAGGTCTGGATATCATCAATTGAGGATTAAAGACGAGGATATTCACAAGATGACTTTCCGTAGCAGATACGGACATTATGAGTTCGTGGTTATGCCGTTCGGGTTAACCAATGCCCCTGCAGCATTTATGCAACTCATGAATAATATTTTCAGGCTGTATCCCGATCGATTTATGGTCGTATTCATTAATGACATCCTTATCTATTCCAAGACAAAGGAAGAACATGAAGAACACCTAAGAATTGCTTGGCAAACATTAAGAGAACATCAACTCTATGGAAAGCTTAGTAAATGTGAGTTCTTGTTAAAGGAGGTTTCATTCCTTAGCAACATTATCTCTAAAGAAGGTATAGTTGTGGATCCTTCGAAGGTGGAAGCTGTCAAGAATTGGAGCCGACCAAACACAGTGTCTGAAGTTCGGAGCTTCATTGGTCTGGCTAGTTATTATCGGCGGTTCATCAAAGATTTCTCCAAGATCGCCGTCCCTCTAACAAGGCTTACTAGAAAAGAAAATCCTTTTGCATGGACAAAGGAGTGCGAGGAGGGTTTCTTAACTCTCAAGGAACATCTCACCACTGCACCCGTTCTGGCACATCCTGTTGAAGATGGTGGATTTGAAATATACACAGATGCATCAGGAATTGGCCTCGGGTGTGTCCTTATGCAACATGGAAAGGTCATTTGTTATGCTTCAAGGCAACTAAAGCGACACGAGAAAAATTATCCGGTTCATGATTTGGAGCTAGGTACCGTTATATTCGCCTTAAAGATTTGGCATGATTATCTTTATGGGAAAAAATTCACGGTATTTTCGGACCACAAAAGTCTGAAATATCTTTTCTCTCAGAAGGAGTTAAATATGAGATGAAGGAGTTTTGCCATCCAATACCATCTAGGCAAGGCGAATGCTATAGCCGACGCGCTCAGCAGGAAACCAATGGGAATGTTATCAAGTCTCATGAAAGGTATGACTAATCTCACTATTAAGTTTACTCATCTAAACCTAAACATTGATACAGAGAAAGAAGAATGTTTTATTGCCAATATCCGGTCACAGCCTACGCTAATAGAAGACCTGGTCAAGTTGCAAGAGAATGACCCCACACTGATGGAGATCAAGGCTAATATTGATCAACGACTAGATTTCTCTATCGCGACTTATGGAAGATTACTATTCTGAGGTCGGATCTGTGTACTAGATCATGCCGATACTAAGAAACTGGTCATGGAAGAAGGTCATAAATCAAGGTATGCCATTCACCCTGGTGCTACCAAGATGTACCAAGATCTAAAGGGGAACTTTTGGTGGCCCAATATGAAGAGAGAAGTGGCGGACTACGTATCACGTTGCCTCACTTGTCAGCAGGTTAAGGCAGAACATCAAAAGCCCACTGGAAAGTTACATCCCTTGGAAATTCCAGAGTAGAAATGGGAGAGTATAGGAATGGATTTCATCATGGGTCTACCAAACTCAAGAGGTGGACATGATGGTATATGGGTGATCATCGACCGCCTAACCAAATCGGCTCACTTTCTACCTATTAAAAGCCGATGATCCGTAGATGTTTTGGCTGCCTTGTACATAAAGGAAATTATGAAATTGCATGGTGTCCCTGTTATCATAATTTCAGATCGAGACCCTCGATTCATATCTCAATTCTGGAAGGGTCTACAACACTCATTGGGGACCCGGTTGAATTTCAGCACTGCATTCCATCCACAAGCCGAAGGTCAAACTGAAAGAACCAATTAGGTGGTGGAAGATATGCTTATGGCGTGTGTAATTGATTTTGGTGGAAGTTGGCACGACCACTTACCTCTGATAAAGTTTGCTTACAATTATAGCTATCAATGTAGCATTCAAATGGCACCGTTTGAGGCACTGTATGGTAGGAGTTGCTGTTCCCCTATATGCTGGAATGAGGTTGGAGAAAGATAACTTCTAGGCCCTGATCTTATTCGAGATACAACCGAGAAGGTGAACCTGATTAGAGAAAGACTCCAGATGGCTCAGGATAGACAAAAGACGTTTGCTGATATCAGGCGGAGAGACCTGAAATTTCATGTGGGAGATCATGTATTTCTCAAGGTTACCCCAGGACGTGGTATTTGAAGAGTTGGCATCAAAGGTAAGCTTACTCCGAGATTCATCTACCCTTTTGAAATTCTTGAAAGGGTTGGCGAGGTTGCTTATTGGCTAGCATTGCCTTCACAACTATCTAGCATCCGTGATGTATTCATGTGTCCATGCTCAAGAAGTATGTCTATGACCCATTTCATGTTATAAGACATGACGATATGGAAATACAAAAGGACCTGACATACGAGCAAAAATCACTCAAAATCATTGATCGAGAGGTACGTCAGCTTCGCAACAAGGCTATTCCCATGATAAAGGTCCAATGGAATAAATGCCTAGAGCAAGAAGTCACATGGGAGATAGAAGAAGCTATGCGCAAAAGATTTTCCAAACTATTCAACTGTAAGTGTAATCACTCTCCATAAAACCCATACATAGAATTTATGGACTAAATTCTCTTAAGTGGGGGAGGGTGTAGCAACCCTGATTTTTCTTAGAATTATTAGTAATTAAATAAGATTATTAAAGCATCTAAAAATGAATTATGGATTGATTAACTTAATTTAAAGACCCTATAGTAACCAAAGGGTATTGCCCACTTAAATTAGGCCTACAAACCAAATTTCAAGACCCTTCGGCCCAAGCCCATTACTAGAAATGTAATTTAGGTTATTTACGGATTTAAAATTAGATATATATATATACCAATTAGGGGATAAATAGGAGATAATTAAAAAAATCAAAAAAATTTGGATTTAACCGCAAGAACGTCGTTTATCGAGCAACCGCGTTCTCACAGAAGCGGTTTCTAACTAACCGCGACTATGTTCCATGAACGCAAGTTGAAGAAACATGGAAAAATGAGATTTTTCCCATCCCAATCTCTTAAGTTCGATGCTATCTGGCATGGTAGTCTAGTCTAGAACTCTTGGGGATTGATCCTACCCCAAATTAGGACTCCTAGTTTGATCTAATCCATCAACCCTACTCAAACTCTATAAATAGAGCCCAGATTCGATCTACGCGAACCCTAATTTTGGAGCACGTGGATCGAAGGTGAGGACACGTATTCTCAAGTAGGTTCTTTAGAAGTTTTTACTCTCCTTAGTTTTATGTAACTCCCCTCCAAATCTCATGCTAGGAGGTCGAGCCGTTGGAGAGATAGAAGCCCCCAAAGGTGTTGTTTCGCTACTGAACGCGCAAGAAATAGTGTGTCCGTCCGAGGAAGAACGTAAGATTAGAAGCCTTAATCAAGGTAATTTCAGGTTGAGTCTTTAGAAGAAGTTATTCACCTTTATATCTTCTACCTAGCCTCTATATTTCATGAATTTAGGTCAAGAGGTTGAAAAGTTAGAAGGCCACAAAAATGCTAGTTCGACGCAGGACATGCCAGATCCTGCATCGACTTCCAACCCAAAATTTGAAGTTTAGAGCCTTACCCAGAGGTATATTATCTCATGGATGGCTAAATTAACATGTTAAGAAGAAAAACCCTCTGGTTTCAGGCAATTTTCTGCTTTATACATGGCGTATTTCAAGTTTTACTTTCATTATGCATCTAGGGCATTTCTGTATCTATAACCTTGTACCCTTGATGGAAAAGATTATAATTTTGGCTTAATCTATGCATCTCCATGATCCACGTTGTTTAGCATGTTTTAACTCACAGTTTTCATGATTGTTATGCATTATAGGCCCTAGAATAGGCATGACATACATGATTTTGACCCTTCTGCCTAATGAATAGAACACGGTTTTACAGAAACCGCAGCTACCTAGAAGTGATTTTTAACCAACTGCGGCATTAATGAAGTGGTTCCATTCTAACCACGTTTCTTGTCTGTCTGCAGTTCACCCTAAACGGTAGTCAAATTGCCCTCTTTTGATTCCTAGTTAAGTTGTAATGCCCTGGATTCTTGTCGGATCTTTATTAGGTCTTTCGGATCTTTTTCGGAGAGTTTTGGGTCACTTTTGTGGGTCCTGAGTTGAGTTTAACGATCCGTGTGGGTTTTTCTCTTGTACTAGTTACGGAACCCTACAGTGAGTTTATTTCTCAGTTCATCGACTCGTGGATGCCGCAGTTGCAATGTACTCTTCGAGACGATCGTTTCGGCTATTTTTACATATTTATCTGAATTAGTCCATTTTCGGGCTAATTATCAAATTTTCAGATTTTAGGACAACTCCTAATTTCTTTATCTTTTTCCTTTTTCTTTCTTCTTCCTCTCTCCTCCCGTTCATTCGCGCGTGACCCTCTCTCTCTCCCATTTTCTCTCCTCTCTCGCCCTCCCGGCTCCGACTGTAGATGGAGGAGGCTCGTGGGCGAGGTGGCGACGGCGTGGGGTACATGAGGTGCGTGATCGGGCGAGGAACGGATCGGTTTTGGCGCGATCCCGAACGGTGGATTCAAAGCTGACGGTCGAGCTCGCGACGTGGTTTTCGGCGCGGTTTAGTCGCTTCGGCGCACGGTTTCTTCGGTGGAGGTAGGGAGACGGATCACCACTTCCTCCTGCACGTTTTCCCTGCCATTGCACGTCGTTTGGTGTGGAAACGGTAGAGTTTGGGTTGGTTTAGCCTAAACCGGGGTTTTGTGGAGTTTGTAAGGTTCACCGAAAAATGGCGACGGTTTCTAGATCGATTGGTATCAATCGAACCCCTGGAATGTCAGCGTTCCAGATCTACTGATTTCGTGTCGTTTTGTTGTCATTTGGGGCTGGTACGAGTCCAGGAACCCCGGTGACTCATTTAGGGTCGATTAGTTGAAATCGCCCGTTTCTCATCGTTTCTTAGCCGATTCGACTCCCGTTGGAGTCTAAATATTGTATATCGTCGTTCTGCAACGTTATGGATGTATCCCCTTCGTTTCGGAATGAACGGGTCATGGAGCCGGGCTTTAGGGCTCAGATCCGTCGATTTTCCGTCGTAACCGGTAGATCGCCGCGGGCGGGCCGGTCGATCGGCCGACGTTCGTAGCAGATGGGTGACCGCGTGTCGGTCTGGTCGACCGACCGCCTAGAGCCGGTCGACTGACCCTTTTAGGTCGACCACCCCTAGGGGTCAGGTTGACCGAAATGCAGTATTTTTTACCATTTTGAGTCCTGGTCAGTCTCGTTGAGACCCAATGACCGACCTATGGCATCGTGAGTGTCTCGGACACCTGGTGGGTTCCGTGTCCATGTTTCTGGGGTGTCGGGAGGTGCCGTGTTTCCTTGATTAGCGTGCCCAAAGGCATGCGTGTTTTGAGCCTTGTGCTACGCTTGATTGAGTCACCGTGAGTCAGTGTGAGTGCGGTGAGGTTTCCCTAGCATGTGAGTAGCCTTCCTTGAGTTCCCGTCTTGAGGGAATGGTCTCGGCGGCCTGTGGTCTGCCTTGATATTCATGTTACCGTGGTTTTAGACCCAATTAAGATTTTATGTCAATTGGCCTTGGCTGTCCAACCTTCATGCGTTTCTTCGCTGTAGCTCGCCTTCCTTAGGCTGCTACGCGTCGTTTGTCTTAGGTCAATGTCTTAGGGAGGTTAGTGTGGCGGTTGTCTCTTGGTCCGCCTAGTCCGTGTCGTGGATTTTCTATAGATTCGCTTGGTGGTTCATTGGGCAGGTCAGTTGGAGTTGACTGAGTCTAGTGGTTCGTCCTTGACCGCTATAGTCGCCTCATGGCTCTACCCCTGACCGCCAATGTTCTTGTCTCTGTGTGCATAGCAGTTTCCTCCTTAACTGCTTGGTTTCCCTAGCAGCTGAATGATGGATCGTTTATGCCCAGAGTGTCGTTTCCCGTCGTTTTGATTTCTGTATATCTTGGCTTGACCTTGTGGTTTGCCGTTCCCGTGGATATCTTTTGATGTCCTATGAGGGCTAAGACCGTGTTAGGAGGTAGCCAGGAGTTTTCTTGCTTGAAGTAGGATTTTCTTTCCTACTGTAGAATAATCATTGTCGGGGTTCCGGTCAACCCGGGGTGACCCAGTGGTTGACAGGTAACCTTGAGTGTCTCGGCAGTTCTATCCAGCTCGAGACGTGGTTCTGGATGCCTCGGGGTATCGTCTTACCTCAGTTTGCAAGTCCAGGTGTGCTGAGGGTCTTGTTGATCCCTCAGGTCTCCGTGTGTCATTTTACGCAGATGTGTCGTTTCCTCTGGCTTAGGAATAGACCGATTGGCGGCTCGTTCTGCTTTGTACGACGATCTTGACTCCGACTCGTGAGACTCAAGGATCGTTGTGTTTTCAAATCTAGTTGCCTTGTCCCGAGTCTGTTGGTAGTTGTCTTGCTGCCTTGGTGCTTCGTAGTACGTGCGATAGTGCTTCCTTGCCTGTTTGTACTACAACACTCTTGTTTCGGAGTTCTGTGTCTTGTGAGCCTCCACTAGTCGTAGCCTTACGACACGTTACGGCGTGTCGGCCCTTGTGGCGGGGCAGTTCCTGATATATGGTTTGTAAGCTAGTTGCTGTGGGCCCCCGCTGTACAGTGGCGTCCTGCTGGGTGGGGAAAACTAGCTAGAGGCATGGCTCTCCAGCAAGAGTCGGTGTGTGCACACGTGGCCAGGAGCTTTGGACTGACGCTAACGGGCGTTCCCCTGTCTAGTCACTCGTTACTGTTGTTCCTATTCTGGTTCAGTGTCTTAGTCTTTGTCGTGGTTTGGACGGCATAGTAGACGAGACGCTCGTAGGCGCAGCATAAGAAGTTAGTGGACGCAGCTAGCTGTTCTTCTAGTGAGGGGGTACTTCCATTACGTGACACATGACTCTCGTGTTTCTCGCACGTTGTGACCTTTCCGGGTTAGCCCTCTCGTGGTCTTGCCCGAGGTCAGTGTTGTGTCGTGTGCATGACATTCTAGTAGTGTGTGGTCGTATCTAGAAGAGCATGGACAGTAATCGAGTCGTGTATGCTTTAGAGTCTGTCTGCGTCTATCTAGGTTTTCTCTAGGCTTTTGTCCTATCTTTGCAGGCTTTCGCCTAGGGCTTTGTGCTGTGTCAGTAGATTGGCAACTCCTGAATTCGCCAGTTCAGAGTTACCCATCTGTTACTGTTGTTGTTTGGAGTAGTTTGGGGAGCCGAGGTTAGTTCGACAGCCGTGTTCTGTTCAGTACGGCTTTTCCCTTCCCTTTTAGCTGCTCTACTCCTTCCGTTCCAGTTTTCTTTTACAGCTTTGTAGCGGTAGTTTTCTTGCTTTACTACTACTACTATTTTGTTGTTCCGTGTTACTGCGTGTTTTTCAGTGGGGATCCGCGTGACCCCTACTGGGCCAGTGGCACGAGAGTCACCCCTTCTTTTCAGGTGGTTGGCGTTGTTCTGCTTCCGCGGTTCCTGGTGTGGCGTGTTCGTAGCTGCCAGCGGTACCTACGTCAGGCTTCCCCCAACTTCTGGGTATGTCTTTCTTTTATGTTGGACTGTACTGCTTGTCTTTCCTTTGGACTGGACTCTGGTATAATTGTTAAACTTTAACTGCTAATTAAAAAGTAATTTTATTTCTGCTACTTTAGAAAACTGATCTAATGAAATGTAATTACTTACTGTTATATCTCTGTGGCTTCAATATACTACACGACAATCCTTTTTCCCTTCGGAGCTTTATAGCTCTTGGGAGGCTTCACGGGTTCCAAGTGGTATCGGGTCTGCTCGGTAGTCCTATCGGGTATATCCGATATCCGGGATCTGGGTCGTCACAGCTAGTATCAGAGCATTGTTGTGTGAAGTACATGGGAATCTGAGATATATAGTTTTTAGAGTCTTGAAAGTCCATTACAGTCTTTCGCGGGCATTAGGTTTCGCGATTCCTTGTCGCTTCATTTTCCGTGTGTTGTATTGTGCGTGCTGTGTCAACACTGTGCGAGATGGTTTTACTCTAGTCAAGATGCGACGGGATGCTCTTTTTCGTCGTGGTGTTTGTCTCGATCGTGCTGTACTTGGTAGAGTTCGCCGATAGGCTTGAATCTGCAGTACATTGTTCGAGATTTTTTCTTGGTTTGTTCAGGTGGCTGGTGACTTTTTCGAGTTGGTGTGATGGCTGTACACATTCTTACATTGTTTTGGTCGTCCCAGCTTAAGTCTGTGTAGCTCCTGATGTGTTTCGCTTCTGTCAAAGTGCTCGATTAGATTCTTCAATTGAGAAGATGCTCAGGCGAGCCTAGGATTTTCTCTTCCTGGTGAGCTTCTGTTAGTCGAGCTTGATGCTTCTCGTTCCGCTTGGTGGAGTCTTTTCGAGGTAAGCCTTGGAATTGCTGTCTTGGTGAGGCCTTGTCCTGTGTCTACTTAAGGGTGGGTAGTATTTCTTCTGAGCCTGATCTTCTCCTTGGTTTACGGTTGCCTAGCTTTGGACCTAATCTTTGTGTCGAGAGCCATTGTACATCATGTTTCGTCATGCCATGTCTAGCGGCCGATGTGTTGTGAAGGCTCATTTATTCTTCCAAGACGTAATGGTAAGCTGAGATTAGCCTTTCGTTGTGCTTTGTGCTGAAGTTGGTACTCTCCTTCTTTGCACTTAGGCTATTTTGTGATCGGTTGTTCGCAGGATCAATACTTGTGGCATGTTATATTACGATTTCTTGAATTACGATGGCACCGAGTGTGTGTTTAGATGCGGATATCAAGGTATTTCTGATGTCAGTGTGCGTTGTTTGAGTGCACAGCAGAAGCGTGTGGGATGATAACCCACAGGTCGAGGATCGTTGTTGTAAGATTCTGACCGGTCGAGAAAATTTTCTTTTCTCGATGTGACTTCATCTTGGCTTCCTGTGCCTTGATGTGGCCTCTTGCCTTGTCGTTGCTAGAGTCATTCTAGTGTTGGCACTGGCATTTGCGAGTTTGGCAAATCTTTCGACATTTCTGCTGGCTGAGTACCCTCTGCTCTGTAATTCTTTTCTTGGGTATTATGCTCTCGGGGCGTGATCGTGGTCCTTGAGATATGTTCCCCGAGATTATTGTCATTTTTGTTGTCGTGGGTCTGTTCTTGGTGAACGTGCTCGATGCATGACTCGTCCCTCATGGTCATGCGTTCAGCTGTGGTTGTGCCTTGATGTGACCTAGCTTGCAGTGGTGTTCCGTGGTTCTGTGTTCAGTACGGAGCCGGAAACCTGCAAGTGCTTATGTTGTCATTTTATCGATGTTTCTCTATGATTTTGTCTATCTGTCTTGGCACTGTGTGGACCAGGTCTTGTCGGTTAGCTTTGTTGTACTCTTTTCTCCTAGTAGAGTTAGCTTGCGACTCGATCAGATGTAATGTCTGACTGAGGACTGACTTGATTGTGCTTGTGGTCTGGTGTTATCATTGGTGTCTTGTGTGCCAGGCGTTCCCAGTTTCCTTTGGCACTGGAGCTGGTGATGTGTCGAGCTGTCAGCTGAGAGGCTACGCTTCCTTGTTTAAGCTGATGCTTGCCGTGTCTGTCGTTTTGTTTTCCCGATAGCTGTTATCGTGGCATATGTCGTGTCTCCTTTCCTGTGAGACGTAAGCGATGTTGCCTTGTTTCGGAGGTGTCAGACTTGTGTTCACTTGTGTCATGCTCGATCCAGAGCGTGTACTTATGATCATGGTCTGGCGGTGTTCCTCTGAGTGATGTTTTTCGAGATTCGCGCTGTTTCAAGTTGTGTCTTGGGGTTGTTCTTCCCTGCTTCTCTTTTGCTAGTCCTTAAATTTTGAGGATGAAATTTCTTCAAGGAGGGGAGGATGTAATGCCCTGGATTCTTGTCAGATCTTTATTAGGTCTTTCGGATCCTTTTCGGATAGTTTCGGGTCACTTTTGTGGGTCCTGAGTTGAGTTTAACGATCCGTCTGAGTTTTTCTCTCGTACTAATTACGGAACCCTACGGTGAGTTTGTTTCTCAGTTCATCGACTCGTGGACGCCGCAGTTGCGATGTACTCTTCAAGATGACCATTTCGACTATTTTTGCGTATACTTCTGAATTAGTCCATTTTTGGGCTAATTATCGAATTTTTGGAAATTAGGAAAATTCCTAATTTCTTTTTCTTTTTTATTTTTCTTTCTTCTTCCTCTCTCCTCCCGTTCACTCGCGTGCGACCCTCTCTCTCTCCCGTTTTCTCTCCTCTCTCGCCCTCCCGGCTGTGGCTGCAGATGGAGGAGGCTCGTGGGCGAGGTGGTGACGGCGTGGGGTACATAAGGTGCGCGATCGGGCGAGGATCGGATCGGTTTTGGCGCGATCCCGAACGGTGGATTCAAAGCTGACGGTCGAGCTCGCGACGTGGTTTTCAGTGCGGTTTAGTCGCTTCGGTGCACGGTTTCTTCAATGGAGGTAGGGAGATGGATCACCACTTCCTCCTGTACATTTTCCCTGCCATTGCACGTCGTTTGGTGTGGAAACGGCCGAGTTTGGGTTGGTTTAGCCTAAACCAGGGTTTTGTGGAGTTTGTAGGGTTCACCGAAAATGGCGACAATTTCTAGATCGGTTGGTATCAATCGAACCCCTGGAATGTCAGCGTTCCAGATCCGTTGATTTCGTGTCGTTTGGTTGTCATTTGGGGCCGGTATGAGTCCGGGAACCCCGGTGACTCATTTAGGGTCGATTCGTTGAAATCACCCGTTTCTCGTCGTTTCTTGGCTGATTCGACTCCCGTTGGAGTCTAAATGTTGTATATCATCGTTCTGCGACGTTATGGATGTATCCCCTTCATTTCAGAACGAACGAGGCATGGAACCGGGCCTTAGGGCTCGGATCTGCCGATTTTTCGCCGTAACCGGTTGACCTCCGTGGGCGGGCCGGTCGACCGGCCGGCGTTCGCAGTGGACGGGTGACTGCTTGTCGGTCCGGTCGACCGACCGCTCAGAGTCGGTCGACCGACCCTGTTAGGTCGACCGCCCCTAGGGGTCAGGTCGACCGAAATGTAGTATTTTTCACCGTTTTGAGTCCCGGTCGGTCTCGTTGATACCCAATGACCGACCTATGGCCTCGTGAGTGTCCCGGACACCCGGTGGGTTCCGTGTCCATGTTTCTGGGGTGTCGGGAGGTGCAGTGTTTTCTCGATTAGCATGCCTGAAGGCATGCGTGTTTCGAGCCTTGTGCTACGCTTGATTGAGTCACCGTGAGTCGGTGTGAGTGCGGTGGGGTTTCCTCCGCATGTGAGTGGCCTTCGTTGAGTTCTCGTCTTGAGGGAATGGTCTCTGCGGCCTGTGGTCTACCTCGGTATTCATGTTACTGTGGTTTTAGACCCAGTTAAGATTTTATGTTGGTTGGCCTTGGTGGTCCAACCTTCATGCGTTTCTTCGCTGTAGCTCGCCTTCCTTAGGCTGCTACGCGTCATTTGTATTAGGTCAATGTCTTAGGGCGGTTAGTGTGGCAGTTGTCTCTTGGTCTGCCTAGTCCGTGTCATGGATTTTCTATAGATTCGCTTGGTGGTTCGTTGGGTAGGTCAGCTGGAGTTGACTGAGTCTAGTGGTTCGTCCTTGACCGCTACAGTCGCCTCGTGGCTCTACCCCTGACTGCCAATGTTCTTGTCTCTGTGTGCATAGCGGTTTCCTCCTTGACTGCTTGGTTTCCCTAGTAGCTGAATGATGGATCGCTTATGCCCAGAGTGTCGTTTCCCATCGTTTCGATTTCTGTATATCTTGGCTTGACCTTGTGGTTTGCCGTTCCCGTGGATATCTTTTGATGTCCTATGAGGGCTAAGACCGTGTTAGGAGGTAGCCATGAGTTTTCTTGCATGAAGGGGGATTTTCTTTCCTACTGTAGAATAATCATTGTCGGGGTTCCGGTCTACCCGGGGTGACCCAGTGGTTGACAGGTAACCTTGAGTGTCTCGTCGATTCTGTCCAGTTCGAGACATGGTTCTGGATGCCTCGGGGTATCGTCTTACCTCGGTTTACATCTCCAGGTGTGCTGCGGGTCTTGTTGATCCCTCAGGTCTTCGTGTGTCGTTTTACGCGGATGTGTCGTTTCCTCTGGCTTAGGAATAGACTGATTGGCGGCTCGTTCCGCTTTGTACAACGATCTTGACTCCGAGTCGTGAGACTCAAGGATCATTGTGTTTTCAAGTCTAGTTGCCTTGTCCTGAGTCTATCGGCAGTTGTCTTGCTATTTTGGTGCTCCGTAGTACGTGCGATAGTGCTTCCTTACCTATTTGTACTACATCACTCTTGTTTCAGAGTTCAGTGTCTTGTGAGCCTCCACTAGTCGTAGCCTTACGAAATGTTACAGCGTGTCAGCCCTTATGGCAGGGCAATTCCCGATATACGGTTTGTAAGCTAGTTTCTGTGGGCCCCCGCTGTACAGTGGTGTCCTGCTGGGTGGGGAAAACTAGCTAGAGGCCTGGCTCTCCAGCAAGAGTCGGTGTGTGTACACGTGGTCAGGGGCTTTGGACTGACGCCGACGGGCGTTCCCCTATCTAGTCACTCGTTACTATTGTTCCTATTCTGGTTCAATGTCTTAGTCTCTGTCATGGTTTGGGCGGCATAGTAGACGAGACGCTTGTAGGCACAGCATAAGACGTCAGTGGACGCAGCTGGCTGTTCTTCTAGTGAGGGGGTATTTCCATCACCTGACACGTGACTCTCGTGTTTCTCACACGTTGTGACCTTTCCAGGTTAGGCCTCTCGTGGTCTTGCCCGAGGTCAGTGTTGTTTCATGTGCACAACGTTCTAGTCGTATGTGGTCATATCTAGAAGAGCGTGCATGGCAATCGAGTCATGTATGCTTTAGAGTCTGTCTGCGTATGTCTAGGTTTTCTCTAGGCTTTTCGCCTATCTTTGCAGGCTTTCACCGGGGGCTTTGTGCTGTGTCAGCAGATTGGCAACTCCTGACTTCGCCAGTTCAGAGTTACCCATCTATTCCTGTTGTTGTTTGGAGTAGTTTGGGGAGTCGAGGTTAATTCGGCAACCGTGTTCTGTTTAGTACGGCTTTTCCCTTCTCTTTTAGCTGCTCTACTCCTTCCGTTCCGGTTTTCTTTTACAACTTTGTAGCGGTAGTTTTCCTACTTTACTACTACTACTGTTTTGTTGTTCTGTGTTACTGCGTATTTTTCAATAGGGATCCACGTGACCCCTACTGGGCCAGTGACACGAGAGTCACCCCTTCTTTTCAGGTGGTTGGCGTTGTTCTGCTTCCGCGGTTCCTGGTGTGGCGTGTTCGTAGCTGCCAGCGGTACCTACGTCAGGCTTCCCCCAACTTCTGGGTATGTCTTTCTTTTATGTTGGACTGTACTGCTTGTCTTTCTTTTGGACTGGACTCTGGTATAATTGTTAAACTTTAACTGCTAATTAAAAAGTAATTTTATTTATGCTACTTTAGGAAACCGATCTAATGAAATTTAATTGCTTACTGTTATATCTCTGTGGCTTCAAGGTACTACACGACAATCCTTTTTCCCTTCGGAGCTTTACAGCTCTTGGGAGGCTTCACGGGTTCCAAGTGGTATCGGGTCGGCTCGGTAGTCCTATCGGGTATATCCGGTATCTGGGATCTAGGTCGTCACATAAGTTATCTATTAGTTACGTTTTATCCACAGGAATACCATGCCTTATTCACTGTTATATTGTGCATCCTTCATACTAGTTTTCATGATCATAATGTGATAGAAACTTATTTTAATCATATGTTAATTTTTGGCCAAAACCATATAGTCTTGTAATAAGCTATTTCAAATGTTGAGAAATACGTTATAAGGATGTTTTGATCGGTGCTTTATCACGATATCACTCTCTCTTCTTAAGTCTTTCTTAAGTACATAGCGTGTATTCCGGTATATAGCCATTAGTTACACTTTGCACTTATAGGCACACTCTCTTGGACTTGTGATCCTCTCCGTTAGATATTCCTTCCACCGGATTAGGTGATCTTGTTTCAAGGCCTCCGTAAGTCTCCGCGAGCCTGGAATTCCCACTAGGACGTCGAGATGGTTATACCCTCAAAGCCCAATGGATTAGAAAGCACTTGAGTTTTCTCATATTTGTCCTGCTGTGCTCTCGAATCGACTCCTTATAGTAGCGGTTCTGTCTCGACTGTGGCTTGATAATAACGGTTCCTACAAGATCACGTTCTTCTGAAATATGTCCTAACCCATGGTTTGACCCAAGGGTTGGTTCTACTCTATTCCTATATGGTCCTTAGATTATCTGGAGCCCAACATTATGTTTAATAAGCTATTGATAAATTATAGAAATTTAAGAATGTACCGTTATGCGGCCGGATTTCTTCCGTGGGATGATATCCACTTAAATCATCATTGATCTCATGCTTCCAACTTGGTGCATTCTTACCTTGATATTGTTATCATGAAACTATTGTTGGAACCTTGCATTATTGGCCGGACTTTATTGTTATATCTCGTGGAAGTAGCTTGATTTATAACCTGAAGATGTGGAGCGGGCACTGATTGTGTCCAAGGACTCGACACTGGCCCCCTTGGCTGATTACCGAAAACATGCTATAAACCATGGAGTATGATGAACACTGGCTTCGCATTGTGCCGAGAGTACTTTTTTTATAGACGAGTGAAACCCACGAGGCCTTACATGAAACTATACATTCTTATTACATGACTTTCTAGTGCATAACCTATATAGTTATGAAAAGTACATTCTTGTTACATGCTTGTACATTCTCATTATATGAAAGGCCACTCTACTTTATATTCTTACTTGATCATGTTATCATTTTACATGAACATTCATATGTCTATGATCTACGTCTTGCTACTTGTGTTATTACTTTGGTTTTATCGCATATTTCATTGCATTTCATTTACCTTACCTTCTAGAGCTAAAATGTTAATTACTTAAATATTACCTTCATGTTGATACGAAGATACCTACTAGGCAAGTGTGCTCATTCCCTAGCTACTTTCCAATCTTTTCAGAAAATTCAAGTGAGTCGGATTTAGACTATGCTAGTGATGGGTCCGAGAGCGATGATTGATGATCAAGTGAAGACCTAGAATGTTAGGAGTCTAGTCGAGTCTTATGATGTATTTTCTATTTTTCTTGAGTCTAGAGAATATTAATGTTAAGTAAGTCAAGAGTCTACATTATGTAAACTTTTCGATTATTATTTAATAAAGTTGGATTTTTGGTCAATTATTGTGCATTTCTCTTATGTGTGAATGTTATCGCTCTGTTTATCTTGATTGCGAGAGGCTTATCTTACCGGCTGCTCATGTCCCTGATATTACTTCTGCTGTACATAGATCTCGGGACGTGACAAGCACCATAATATTTCTCTTGTTCATACCATGGTGGAACTGTGGAAATTTAGATTAACAAAAGAAAAATTATTAAAAAAATAAAAGACTTTTTAAAATATCTAATCATGATTTTTTAAGTTTAAAATATCTAAGAGAGGACATTCTTATTAAAAGCTTATAACTATGAAGGGCAAAATTCATGTTCTTTTCTATTGTAATATCAAAAATACCATCAATTGTGACGGGGACATCGGGCTGAGGCCACGGCCCAAAGGCCAGTAGGTGGCGACAAGAACGCGATAGCTATAGGGGACGTGGTCTTGTCGTGGCGAGGGTGTTGCCCGCATCCATGAAGGGAACACGACGATGCACAAGGGTGCATTCACATTGCGGCCCTGGCACCGATTGCATTATGAGAAGCAAACTCGAGCTTGCAGCAATCAATCGTCCAATGATTCAAAGCTCAAGATCCCTTACTTTCTCCATTAAAAGTTTGTCTTTTCCATATAAGAGGCATTATGTATGAGTTTTACTCTTTAATAGGATAGTTATGGGGATTAAAATTTTATAATCTTGAAGGATCGAGCCTTTTATGCTTCCAAGACTAGGCTTGTGGCCTGTATATCGACGATGTAATCCTTTCTGTAAAAGAGGAGACAATGAATTATGAAAATTTTAAGATGTCACATTTCAAGCGCGAAAGATCAAAATGTAGCAGTTGTATCAAGCAATCAGTGCAAGCACTATAAGACATCAACATTCTACAAATGAGACAATTCCAAGTATGTCAAAATAGACAAAGCCGAGATCTTATCATAAATCTCAAAAAATACCGAGTCTATTACAATTGACCTCTCAATGAGTCGAATTCCAACTCTAATGAAAGAGGAAAAATTACATAGACTCTCATTCTATACTAGACTACTAAACAGACAAACTTGCAAGGATTACATCTTTTAAGGTGCACTCGATCACTCTTGGCGCTTCCCATCTGATTGGATAACATCCTCAAAATTACCTATGTTGGGTCCCTTGGTGCAATGGTAATCAAGAGGGGGGTGAATTAATTACCCCTTTTAAAAATAATGAGTCACCAAAGACTAAAAGACTCACAGAGCGGAACTAATTCAAACACTTAGTATTCAAAAAACTGTGGTGTGTGGTTTAATGAGTCGAACTCAAACTCTTCAAATTGAGTGTAGATTAATTAATGTGTGCAGCAAGTAGAAGAATACTGAAGCACTATGGTTTGTGAGATAATGTTATGACCGCTAAATGGGCACTAGCCAAACGGGTATAATTCGGACCCATAAGACTCAACGGGCCGAAAATCAGGACGGATTAATTAAGAATCCTTAGAAAACTCGTAACTTAACATAGGAAGATCAGAAAAGGATGAAACCAGGCTCGTTAGAAAGCTTGGGCCCTTATCCCAAACTCCTCTGTTGGGGAGGAAGCCCAATTCGCACCAGAACTTGGGCCTAGAGCTCTTTGACTGACAACTGTCACGAAGGGGTGTGACTGTTGGGGAAATTCAAAGGTAATTAATGGGAAATTCATAACTTCGATTGTGGTTAATGAAATGACCTGAAACTAAGGCCAAAATTTCGAGTAGGATGCTATATACAACTTCTATGATGGGGTCGAGGCCCAATGCAGACTGGATAATAGAGTTGTTCCCAGATTACCTTGGGCTACCGAAAGGTCATAATTTGAATAAGGGAGAATAAATGATAAAATTGCAAAAATCATAACTCAGGCTAGGAATAAGGAAATTCGATGAAACCAAGACCCAGAGTTAGATCAAGAAGTCCTCTTGATTTCATATGAATACGTCCCAACCAAAAACCGAACAGAAAAGTGCGCCCACCAACATCTATGACAGGGTAGATGAAGAGTCACCTCTGTTCAAACTGAAAGGATGCTTAGCATTAACCTTCCTTAAACCATCAACCTTGGGAAGCAGGTGGGAGCCTTCTGGGTCATAGGAGAACCTGTGGAGACTTGAAAGAAAATAGAAAAGTAGGGGGGTGTTGTAATGCCCTGGATTCTTATCGGATTCTTATTGGGTCTTTCGGATCCTTTTCGGTGAGTTTCAGATCACTTTTGTGGGTCCTGAGTTGAGTTTAACGATCCACGTGAGTATTTCTCTCGTACTAGTTACGGAACCTCGTACTAGTTATGGAACCCTATGGTGAGTTTGTTGTTCAGTTCATCGACTCGTGGATGCCGCAGTTGCGATGTACTCGTCGAGAGGATCGTTTCGACTATTTTTACGTATCTTTCTGAATTAGTCCATTTTCGGGCTAATTATTGAATTTTCAGAAATTAGGAAACTTTCCTAATTCTTTTCCTTTCCCCTTTTTCTTTTTTCTTTCTTCTCCTCCCTCCTCCCTCCTCCCGTTCATTTGCGCCGTGACCTCCTCTCTCACCCTTTTTCTCTCTTCTCTCGCCCTTTCGGCTCCGGCTGCAGACGGAGGAGGCTCGGCCAGGTAGAGGTGATGCCGTGGCAGTGGTCCGGAACGCGATGGGGCGAGGATCGAATAGGTTTCGGCGTGATCCCGAACGGTGGATTAAAAGCCGACGGTCGAGTTCGCGATGTGATTTTCGACGTGGTTTTGTCACTTCGGTGCACGGAATGTTCGGTGGAGGTAGGGAGATGGAAGCTCTACTTCTCCTCTACATTTTTCCTATAATATTACGTTGTTCGGTGCGAGTTTAGCGGGTTTGCTCAGTTTTAGTAAAATCATGCTTTCGGGGTGCTCGTAGGGTTCGCCAAAAAATGATGACGATTTTTAGACCAGTTGGTATCAATCGAACCCCTGTAATGCCAGCATTCCAGATTCGCTGATTTCGTGTCGTTTGGTTGTCATTTGGGGCTGGTATGAGCTCAGAAACTCCGGTGACCCAAATAGGGTTAATTCGGTGGAATTGCCCGTTTCAATCTGTTTGTGCATTATTTTGACCCCTTCTGGAGTGTGGAAGGTCGGTATCATCATTGTGGTTGTTTTCCCCTTCGACCGGGATCGAACGGGGCGTGGAATCGGGCGTTAGGGCTCGGTTCTGTCGGTTTTCCGCCGTGACCGGTCGACCGGACCTGATGGGTCGGTCGATCGACGGTTGCTCACGGACCGTGTCAGGTCCGGCCGATGGTCCGATCGACCGGACCACCTGGGTCGATCGACCGGCCCTGTCAGGTCGACCGGCCCGAGGGGCCTGGTCGACCGGATTTCTGTGTTTATGCTCATTTCGAGTCCCTGTCGGTCCCGTTGAGACCCAATGACCGACCTATGGCCTCGCGAGTGTCCCGGACACCATGTGGGTTCCGTGTCCGTGTTTTCGGGGTGTCGGGAGGTGATGTGTTACCTCGATTAGTGTGCCCATAGGCATGTATGTTTCAACCTTTGTGTTATGCTCGATCGAGTCACCGTGTATTGGTGTGAGTGTAGTGGGGTTCCCCCGCATGTGTGTGGCCTCCCTTGAGTTCCCTTTTGAGGGAATAATATAGGCAGCTTGTGATCTACCTCGGTATTCGTGTTACCGTGGTTTTAGACCTAGTCAAGATTTAAAGATGGTTGGCCCTGGCGGCCCAACCTTCATGCGTTTCTTTGTTGTAGCGCGCCTTCCTTCGGCCGGTACAGTCCGTGTGTCTTTGGTCAGTATCTTAGGGCTGTTAGTGTGGCGGTTGTCTCTTGGACCGCCTAGTCCGTGTAGCGTGTCTGTCATCGACCGCTTCGTGGTTTGTCTGGGCAGGTCAGTCGGAGTTTGACTGAGTCTAGTGGCCATAGCTTTGGCCGCTACAGTCACCTCGTGGCCCTGTCTATGATCGCTAGTGTCTGTGCCTCTATGTATGTACAGAGTGTCACTTTTTGACGTTTTGATTTCCGTATATCTTGGCTTGACCTTATGGTTTGTCGTTCCTGTGGATATCTTTTAATGTCCTATGAGGGCTATGACCACATTATAAGGTAGCCAGGAGTTTCTATTTCTTGAAGTAGGATTCTCTTCCCTACTGTTAAATCATCATTGTTCGGTTCCGGTCAACCCGGGATGACCTTGTGGTTGACAGGCGACCTTGTGTACGTCTCGACGGTTCTGTCTAGCCCGAGACATGGTTCTAGATGCCCTGATGTGTTGTCTCACCTCAGTTTGCATGTCCAGATGTGCTGAGGGTCTTGGTGTCCCCTCATGTCCCCATGTGTCGTTTTACGCGGTCATGTCGTTTCCTCTGGCTTAGGATTAGACCGATTGGCGACTTGTTTCGCTTTGCACAACGATCTTGACTTCGAGTCGTGAGACTCAAGGATCGTTGTAGTTGTAGGTCTAGTTGCTCTATCCTCAGTCTGTTGGCAGTCGTTGTGCTACCTTGGTGCTTCGTAGTACATACGACAGTGCTTCCTTGCCTGTCAGTACTATAGCGCTTATGTTTCAGAGTTCTGTGTCTAGTGAGCCTCCACTAGTCGTAGCCTAGCGACGCGTTACGGCGTGTCAACCCACCTAAAAGTTGTGGCGTGGTAGTTCCCGAGATACGGTTTTTAGGCTAGTTGCTGTAGGCTCCCTTGCCTTGCAGTAGTGTCCTGCTAGGGGAGAAAACTACCTAGAGGCCTGGCTCAAGGCATTGAGCTTGTGTGTGTACACGTGGTTAGGGGCGTAGGACTTGCGCCGACGGGCGTGACCCTGACTAGTCACTCGTTATTGTGGTTCCTATTCTGGTCACAGTGTCTTAGTCTCTGCCGTGTGCTTGGCAGCGTTAGGCGAGACACTTTAGGCGTAGCATAAGACGTCAGTGGACGCAGCTGGCTGTTCTTCTAGTGAGGAGGTGCTTCCGTCACGTGACACGTGACTCTCACGTTTCTCGTGCATCATGACCTTTCCGGGTTAGCCCTCTCGTGGCCTTACCCGAGGTAAGTCTTGTGTCGTGTACACGACGTTCCAATCGTGTATGTGGTCGTGTCTAGAAGAGGGCTGCTTTAGGTCTGTCTTGTCTGTCTAGGTCTTTACTAGGTTTTTGTCTCCTTAAGTAGGCCCTGAGTTTTTCTTTTACAGCTTTCTAGTAGAAGTTTCCTGCTTTACTACTACTGCTACTGTTGTAGTTGTTCCGTGTTACTGCGTTATTTTTCAGTGGGGATCCGCGTGACCCCTACTGGGCCAGTGACACGAGGCTCACACCTGCTTTTCAGGTGTGGTCGTCTCTTCTTCCTTGCGGTTCCTGGTGTGGCGAGTTTGCAGTTGCCAGCGGTACCTGCGTCGGGCTTCCCCCGACCTCAGCATACGTCTTTCCTTTCTATCGACTGTACTTGTCTTTCCTTTGGACTGGACTCTGGTATAATTATTAATTTGTAACTCTTAATTAAAAAGTAATTTTATTTCTGCTACTTTAGCAAACCTGATTAATGAAATTTAATTGCTTACTGTTATATCTGCGACTTCAATGTACTACACGGCATTCCTTTTTCCCTTCGGAGCTTTACAGCTCTTGGGAGGCTTCACGGGTTCCAAGCGGTATCGGGTCTATTCGATAGTCCTATCGGGTATATCCGGTATCCGGGATCCGGGTCCTCATAGTTGGTATCAGAGCTATTGTTGTGTGAAGTACATGGGAATCCGAGATATACAGTGTCCAGAGTCCTGAAAGTCCAGTACAGTCTTTCGTTGGCTTAGGTTTCATAATTCTTTATCGCTTTGTTTCCGTGTGTTGTCTTGTGCGTGCTGTGTTAGCACTATACGAGATGGTTTTGCTCTCGTCAGGATGCGACGGGATGCTCCTTTTTCGTCGTGATGTTTGCCTTGATCGTGCTGTACTTGGCAGAGTTCGCTGATAGGCTTGAATCTGCAGTACATTGTTCTAGATTTTTCCGTTGCTTGTTCAGGAGGCTGGTGACTTTTCGAGTCGGTGTGATGGCCGTACACGTTCTTACGTTGTTTTGGTCATCCCAGCTTAAGCCTGTGCAGCACCTGAGGTGTTTTCGCTTCTGTTGAAGTGGTTGCTTTATTGCCTCGATTGAGAAGATGCTCAAGCGAACCGAGGATTTCCCTTCCTGGTGAACTACTGTTAGTAAGCTTGATGCTTCTCATCCTTTTTGGTGGAGTCTTTTCGAGGTAAGCCTTGGAATTGCTGTCTTAGTGAGACCTTTGTCATGTGTCTGCTTAAGTGCGGACAATGTTTATTCTGAGCCTGATCTGCCTCTTTGTTTTGCGGTTGCTTGGCTTTTGACCTATCTTTGTGTTGAGAGCCATTGTGCGCCGTGTTTGTCGTGCCGTGTCTAGCGACCGATGTGTTGTAAAGGCTCGATAATTGTTTCAAGACGTAATAGGTAAGCTGAGATTAGCATTTTCTTTGTGCTTTGTGCTGAAGCTGGTGTAGACACGCTAAAATCGACATCATTTTGAGCACATTTCATATCACTTTATAATACCCCAATTCAACCCTCAAATTAGTTTTGTTTGAGTGATTTTTCCCACAATTCTTAGATTTCTCACTTCTTTCTCCTTTTTTCTATTTTTCCTATTTTTTTAGACTTTCTGGGTATTTTTCTCTATTTTTATGAATTTTTAAAGAAATAAAGTCAATCGGGTAGGCGCTCTTTTAAATGCACATGCATCAACTTTATCCTGCTTAGCATTGACCTTATTTTTCATGCATAGACCAACTTAGTCCATGCACACCCCAAAGTCTAACCATTTAATGTATGAGCATTTGCCAGGTCTGAGCATCATCGCACGTCCAAGCATCCAAGTCTGAGCACCTTTCATCTCAAGGTCTAAGCACATTTCCACCAATGTTTCTAAGCCTTTCATCAAAGACTAAGCATGTTTCTAAGCCTAAAATCCCAACGTCTGAGCAGTGCATTCTAAGTTCAGGTCAGTGCATTCTAAGTTAGGTTTGTGCAATGTCCAAGGTTGGTGCAATGTCCAAGTCTAAGCATACAAGGTTGGTGCAATGTCCAAGGTTGGTGCAATGTCCAAGTCTAAGCATTCATAGATCTGTGCAATGTCCAAGGTTGGTGCAATGTCCAAGTCTAACCAATGGCAAGGTTGGTGCAATCCAAAGTCTAAGCATACAAGGTTGGTGCAATCCAAGTCTAAGCATACAAGGTTGGTGCAATCCAAGGTCTAACCACTACAAGATTTAAACATGTTTTATTCCAAGTCCAAGCACCTTTTTATCAAAGTCTAAGCATTTGCATGATCTGTGCATCTCCTAAGTCTAACAATGTTTCTCCAACGTACGAGCATGTTTCCAAGCCAAAGCCAAAGTCCAAGCATTGCACCGATTTCAAGACCTTGCATAAACTTAATATGCTTAGATGCATACCAGGTACCTCTAAAAGCATAAAATAATAATGAGAAATAAGAAATGGCCCTTTTTTTGAAAAGATGATAAAAAAGAGATGACGCCTCCGTAAGGAGGCGTCCATTCATTTGGTTAATATTTTAATATATATTCCTGTGGCCCTTTCAAGGGTGTTTTGATGGCCTTCCTGGTGTCAGAAAAATACGAAAAAATAAGAATTGGAATCAGCACAATTAGATGCACGTCAAAAAAATGAGGAAAAATAATAAAAAAATGAAAAATGGCTCGATTTTGCATAATTTGAAGTAGCGCCCCTCATGGGGGCGTCATTCCAAATGACGCCCAAACGAGGGGCATTATTTCTTTTTTTGGCATTTTAAAGATTTTTTTGATTAACGACACACGGGAAGTCGTTATTTCAAATGACGACAGCGTGAAGTGTAACAACCCTGATAAAAGTAAGATTTATAAATAAATCAAATTGAAAATAAAAGATAAGTAAATAAATGATAAAACCGAAAATGGAAAAAAATTAAACCCTGATGAAAATAACGCCGCAGATAAAGGCGCTACTTGACAAGAACGCCCTCACCTAAGGCGTGTTTTTGAGAAAGGACGCCCACATTTCAAGGCGTCAAATCTTAAACAACCAAAATTACATAAAAAAGGCAAGTAATTGTAACGCCCTTTACTTGGACGCATTTTCACAAGAAACGACGCATGCCAAGGCGTCAATTTAAATTCGACACCCTTACCTAGGACGTAATTCAGTTTATGTTCCGTTCGAACCAGGAACTTATCCAGGGTAAGTGATAACTATGGGAAAGAGTTCGAATGTAGTAATGACTCCATCATGGAAGTGTTACTTCCAATCGAACACTAACCTTATTAGGATTTCCAAAATCCTATAAATACCTTGATGGATCGAACCCTAGAAAGCTATTTGGTCGATCGTCTTTGCTACGGTAGGTAAAGAACTAACAGTTCTTCCTTATTTCTTTCTCTGTTTACTATTATGTGAAGAACATGAATTGATTCTTCATCCTCTTTTGTTTATAGGGAATCTGACTGTCGTCCGTGAAGAACAGGTGGGTTCTTCCTTTGGTTTTCCTTTTCTTCCGATAGGATCGTATGAAGAATAAATCTTCTTCATCTTCTTCCACTAATAGGTCGAGGAGCTCTTAATCTACTGAAGAACGTGGGTTCTTCATCAACAAACGACTGTGTCTGTTCGTGCCTCCTCTGCCTTGCAGCTGATATTGAATTCAAAAGCTTCAGAATACTCTGTTTATAAAACAGAGTATCGTTCTTTTCTTCCCAGAACCTGCATCCGTTCAAAATCTTCATAGAGGTAGGATTTTCTCAGGGATTGTAGCCCAAACTAGCATATTAATATTTATAACATCATCCGTTAATACCTGCATATAGATTTCATGCGTTTAGGTTAGTTTCTAAAGAGTTTTGAAATAGACGCCCTTATCAAGGACGCTACATTAAAAGACACGACCACGACTAGGTCGTCAATTTAATATTTGACGCCCTGCACACGGACGTCAATTTCTCTTAATTAATAAACACCATGTTTAAAAATTATATATCAATGCAAACATGATTCTAAATTAATGCATGGTCAATCTCTTGTAATCCTGCTATTTCTTATGGTACTGACCATATACCATGTTTCCTGAAATTTCATTGTCTCGAAACTTGTAAACTTGTGAATTAACGACCTTGTCCAGATCGTCTTTTCTTGAACTGACGCCCCATACAAGGGCGCCTTCTGTAAACTAACGCCCCTGTCCAGGGCGCGTTTCATTAAAATTTCCAGATTTATAATATTCTGCAAAACTAGAAATATTGAAAGGACGACTGCTGTACACGTCGTCAAATTTAATATAAACACCCCTGATTAAGGCGTTAATTTCCTAAAAAACGACTTTACCAAAGTCGCTATCTTCTGCACTACTGATTTTTTTTCCTGATTACTGTTATCCGAGGGTTTCATTATACATACATACATATATATTGGCACTATTACTCCACTCCGTGAGTATAGTCCCATGTTTTCTACGATGATTTATCGCATTACACACTCAATTCTCATTGACATACAAGCTCTCCATTGGACATTCCGTTCCTTTGGACTAGCGAGTTAGTCATAAAGACCTCCGTAAGACTCCTGGCCGCCTTGGATTCCCTCAGGGCCGACTGAGCTGGTTGTACCATAAAAACTCATTACACAATCTTTGCCATGTCCCTCTATAGAAACATGGTGATACCGGCCCTCATGTCATGCCATGAGTGTGATATGAGAATTATCTTAATGAACGGGGAAGAATATGCCGTTGTTATGATGTTCTTGTAAACCCCAATTCTATATCAAACTTGATGTTCTTGTGAACCTCAATTCTATATTAAGAATGAGGACGTCTTGCCATTGAGGTGCTATTTATATGGACCTCAATTCTATATAAAAGAGTGTCTCTACTTACTTATCATGGTACCCGAGTTAAGGGAACCAATTCCACCTAGTTTTATCGAAAGTGTGATTGTACCGTTATTATCGCCTATTGGTGTCAAAAGTCATATTTTTAGACTCTAATCTCTCAAAGTTGTCTTACATGACTACAAGCTTGCTTATTGAAATTCCATGATGGCTATACACAAAAAAGTGGATGTTAAAAATACATGACTAATGCCTGCGCATATAGGGCCCGATCTTGTCCTGGGAGGAGCACCCAAAAGTACTTGTGCCCATGGGAGTTGATTGATCACGGTATTGGTATTATACCGAAGTGCATGACTAGCTTGATTGAACATTCCACAAATCTTGTACTTGACTTGATATTACATGACTTGCGTGGCCCGAAAAAGGGTAATTACTTGCGTACTTGAACGTGATAGCCAAATTTCATCTTGACATGATAAAGTACTTGCTTGAATATCTTGAGGTCATTTGATATAAGTTCTTGAAAGTTCATGACTAGTCCTTCCTGTTATCTTATTGTTATATCCTCTTTCTATCTTGTCGTTTTATGCGAGCATGCATAGCTATAGTACATTCATGAAAGATGTAACTACTTAAACCCCTTGCTAGTTCCTGAGATATAATTTCCTACTGAGCGTTCACTCACTCCGTGTTGTCCTTACTTTTCAGGTAAGTCCGACGATGAGGAAAGTCAATCGGATGGGGAGAATCAAGAGTGAAAGAGCTAGAGCTTTTCCAAGTGTCATCTAGTCTTTTATGTATTTCTTGAGTCAAATGTGTACTTTTCTTTTTTTTGAATAGAGTATTGGGTTTGTAATAGACTATTTATTATGAAGAAATAAATGGATTGGGTTATCTTTACTTTTGCGCATCTCTGTCTTTGTGTCGAATACACTTCTACTCTGATTGACATGATTGATATAAACTCGTCACGCATCTCCGGGTATCTTCCGCTCTCGGGGCGTGACAGTTTTTGTGGTATCAGAGCCTAGGGTATTCAATTCCTAGGAAGCCCAAGTCCAAGGATAAGTTTCAAACCTTTAACCAGTGAGATTGGGTAGAACCAAGGGTTAAAAGTAACATAGAAATACTAGTCTTTAAATACAAATCACGTATTAATATAGTTATGGTAATTGTAGGATAATGGCTGCCGAACGTGCTCAATGGCGCAACATGCAGCGTACACTTCAAGGCATGACTCAAGTACTGCAACAAGTAGCACAGGGAGGTGGACAACGAGCAGGAAGTCTCCACCAGACTTTCAAGAACATGAACCCGCCCAAGTTCACGGGTTCTACTGATCCAGATGACGCTGAACACTGGATTAGGGAAACAGAACGAATATTCCGTGTTATGCAATGCACGGATCAAGATAAGGTCTTATTAGCTACTTTTCAGTTAGAAATGGATGCTAGATGCTGGTGGGAATCAATAGAGGCTACTATAAATCAAGATCAGGTTACGTGGGAGGAATTCGTTGAACACTTCAACGCAAAATATTTCTCGGACCGAGTTCAGGAAAAGAAGGCTGTAGAATTTGCTGCATTAAAACAACGATCTTTGTCAATGGCCGAGTATGAGGCCCAATTCTCTAGATTGTCTCGGTATGCTAAGCATCTAGTTAGCACCGAGAAAATGAAAGCTAGGAGGTTTCTTAATGGGCTCAGGCCCCAAGCTATTACCCAACTGGCGCCGATGGACATTCAAGTCTACTCGGAGATAGTACGCCGAGCTCAACTATTAGAAGATGCCACGGAACTGTCTGATAGGATTCATGGTAAGGATAAGAAGGAACAAGTTACAGGATCGGGTTCCTTTAAACCCAACTTCAAGAAAAGGCCTAGCAATGGAGGAGCATCCTCAGAAGACCAAAAGTTCAAGAAGACCAAGCCCTTCTCTATCATTACTACCTCTTCAAATACAGTGTGCAAACATTGTGATAAAGCGGGTCATAGAGCAGAAGAATGCTGGAGGAAACTTGGAGCATGTCTCCGTTGTGGGAGTCGTGAGCATCGGATTCCCGATTGCCCACTACTAAATAACCAAGCCGATGACGGAAAGCGCCCAGTAACCAAGAATGCTCATCTTCATGCAATCAAGGAGACCGAGCGAGAAGAAGAAGGTGGCTTAGTGGAAGGTACATTGAAAGTTTATTCCATGAATGCATATGTCTTAATTGATACTGGTGCATCGCATTCTATTATTTCTAAGAAGTTCGCTGACTCATTACCCCTAGAACCGGAATGGATGAAATTAGTTTTGTCTACTCCTCTGGGTGACGAGACTGATATTACACATCATTACCAAAACTGTGAAGTATTGGTTTAGGGTAGAAATCTCCCTATCGATCTCATATGTTTAGATCTGAAGGAGTATGATGTCATACTAGGAGCAGATTGGTTATCCAAGTATCAGGCAATGGTTGATTGCCGCAATAGCAAGGTTACATTCAAGGAATTTCCAAAACTAATCTTTACTAGCCCCAAGGGTCGGAGCAGATCCCCTCTTATTTCAGCTCTTCGAGCTAGCAAGCTCATCAGGAAAGGATGTGCATCTTTCCTTGCCTTTGTCACAGTTAAAGAAGCTAAGGAAGCTAAGCTAGAAGACATTCCAGTGGTGCAGGAATTTCCGGACGTGTTTCCGGAAGATTTGCCGGGATTACCCCCGCAAAGAGAAGTGGCCTTCACCATTGACTTAGTCCCTGGTGCTGGTCCGATTTCAAGGGCACCTTATAGGATGTCACCTGCTGAACTCAAGGAGTTAAAAGAGCAATTGATGGAACTCATTAAGAAAGGATTCATTAGACCAAGTACTTCCCCGTGGGGAGCGCCTGTATTATTCGTAAAGAAGAAAGACGGATCCATGAGGTTATGCATCGACTATCGACAGTTGAATCATCTCACTATCAAGAAAAAGTATCCACTGCCGAGAATCGATGAATTGTTTGATCAAATTTCAGGATCCAAGTACTTTTCCAAAATTGATCTTAGGTCAGGATATCACCAACTAAGAATCAAGGACGAGGATATTCATAAAACCGCATTCAGAAGCAGGTATGGCCATTATGAATTTGTTGTTATGCCTTTCGGACTAACGAATGCCCCTGCTGCCTTTATACAGTTAATGAATAGTATATTCAGGCCTTATTTGGATCAATTCGTGGTGGTCTTTATTGATGATATATTGATTTATTCCAAGACCAAGGAAGAGCATGAGGAACATTTGAGGATTGCATTACAAATATTGAGGGCAAACCAATTATATGCAAAACTTAGCAAGTGTGAATTCTGGCTTGAAGAAGTGACTTTTCTCGGACATGTTATATCAAAGGATGGCTTGTCTGTAGACCCATCAAAGGTTGAAGCTGTAAGGAACTGGGAAAGACCGACCAATGCTAGCGAGATCCGAAGTTTCCTAGGTCTTGCCGGCTATTACAGGCGATTCATCAAGGATTTCTCTAAAATCGCCGTGCCACTTACGAGGTTAACTCGCAAGGAGATCCGTTATGAATGGAGTGAGGAATGTGAAAGAAGCTTCCAAACTCTCAAGGATCATCTTACTACAGCTCCTATCTTTGCATTGCCAATTGAAGGAGAAAAGTTCGAGGTATACACTGATGCTTCTGGCATTGGCCTCGGATGTGTTCTAATGCAACAAGGGAAGGTTATAGCCTACTCTTCTCGTCAATTAAAGAAGCATGAAGAGAACTACCCCGTCCATGACTTAGAATTGGCCGCGATAGTATTTGCACTCAAAATATGGAGACATTATCTTTATGGAGTACAATTTACTGTATACTCCGATCACAAGAGTCTCAAATATCTTTTCTCACAGAAGGAGTTAAATATGAGGCAAAGACGATGGCTGGAATATCTCAAGGACTTCGACTTCAATATACAATATCATCCCAGAAAGGGTAATCATGTAGCAGATGCCCTTAGTCGAAAGCCGAGTGCACTGTTAGCCAATTGTATGATTCAAGAATGGAAGTTGCTGGAGCAATTCTCTGAACTCAATATAAGTATGGACACGGACCCTAGGTGCATCATATTATCTCACATAAGTATTCAGTCAGACCTACTAGCTGAAATACAAGGACTTCAGGGTGATGATCCAACTTTAGTGGAGGTCAAGGGCAGATTAGAAGGACAATCGGATTTCCAATTAACTTCTGATAGAAGATTATTATTCAAGAATAGAACTTGTATACCAGACTGCCCAGAATTGAAGAAGAAGATCTTAGATGAAGCTCATAGGTCAAGGTATACGATTCATCCAGGATCTACCAAAATGTACCAAGATGTAAAAAGAAATTTTAGGTGGCCCAACATGAAAAGAGAAATAGCGGACTACGTATCACGCTGTCTCACATGCCAACAAGTCAAGGCGGAACACCAAAAGCCTGCTGGAAAACTACATCCTCTAGATATCCCTAAATGGAAGTGGGAGGATATTGGTATGGATTTCATCATGGGTTTATCTAAATCAAAAAGAGGACATGATGGAATATGGGTTATCATTGACCGATTGACTAAATCAGCGCATTTCTTGCCAATCAAGAGTCGATGGTCAGTTGATGTCTTAGCTGCACTATACATCAAGGAAATAGTCAGATTACATGGTATTCCTGTTTCAATCGTGTCTGACAGAGATCCCCATTTTACTTCTCATTTTTGGAAAGGACTACAACAGTCGTTGGGGACGAGACTTAGCTTTAGTACAGCCTTTCATCCTCAAACGGATGGTCAGACCGAGAGAACCAATCAAGTAGTCGAAGATATGCTAAGAGCATGCATTACTGATTTTGGTGGAAACTGGCATGATCACTTGCCTCTGGTTGAATTTGCATACAATAATAGCTACCAGGCAAGTATACGAATGGCACCTTTTGAAGCCTTATACGGAAGGAGTTGTCGATCACCCTTATGCTGGGACGAAGTTGGAGAGAAACAACTATTAGGTCCAGACATGGTAAGGGACACTACCGAGAAGATACAATTGATCAGAGAAAGACTACAAGTTGCTCAGTCTAGACAAAAAGCTTATGCCGACACGAGAAGAAGAGATCTTGAATTCCAAGTTGGAGATCATGTACTTCTCAAGATATCGCCTGGACGTGGAATACGAAGATTTGGTGTTAAGGGTAAGCTTACACCAAGATTTATCGGACCTTTTGAGATACTAGAAAGAGTTGGCGAGGTTGCTTATCGCATCGCATTGCCACCTCAACTGTCCGAAGTACATGATGTGTTCCACATATCTATGTTAAAGAAGTATGTGCATGATCCATCACATATTATTGAGCATGGAAATCTAGTAATCCAGAAAGATCTCACATACGAGCAGAAGCCCATAAGAATACTAGATCGAGAAGTACGTACCCTAAGGAATAAGGTTATTCCCATGCTAAAAGTGCAATGGAATAAGAATTCAGAACATGAAGCTACATGGGAGACCGAGGAATCTATGAGGAAACGATTTCCAGAGTTATTCTAGAAGGTATGTACTCTACACTCTATATAAATATATGCTATGGAATTTGGGGACCAAATTCTTTTTAAGTAGGGGAGGGTGTAACAACCCTGATAAAAGCAAGATTTATAAATAAATCAAATTGAAAATAAAAGATAAGTAAATAAATGATAAAACTGAAAATGGAAAAAAATTAAACCCTGATGAAAATAACGCCGCAGATAAAGGCGCTACTTGACAAGAAACGCCCTCACCTAAGGCATGTTTTTGAGAAAGGACGCCCACATTTCAAGGCGTCAAATCTTAAACAACCAAAATTACATAAAAAGGCAAGTAATTGTAACGCCCTTTACTTGGACGCGTTTCCACAAGAAACGACGCATGCCAAGACGTCAATTTAAATTCGACGCCCTTACCTAGGACGTAATTCAGTTTATGTTCCGTTCGAACCATAAACTTATCCAGGGTAAGTGATAACTATGGGAAAGAGTTCGAATGTAGTAATGACTCCATCATGGAAGTGTTACTTCCAATCGAACACTAACCTTATTAGGATTTCCAAAATCCTATAAATACCTTGATGGATCGAACCCTAGAAAGCTATTTGGTCGATCGTCTTTGCTACAGTAGGTAAAGAACTAACAGTTCCTCCTTATTTCTTTCTCTGTTTACTATTATGTGAAGAACATGAATTGATTCTTCATCCTCTTTTGTTTATAGGGAATCTGACTGTCGTCCGTGAAGAACAGGTGGGTTCTTCCTTTGGTTTTCCTTCTCTTCCGATAGGATCGTATGAAGAATAAATCTTCTTCATCTTCTTCCACTAACAGGTCGAGGAGCTCTTAATCTACTGAAGAACGTGGGTTCTTCATCAACAAATGACTGTGTCTGTTCGTGCCTCCTCTGCCTTGCTGTTGATATTGAATTCAAAAGCTTAAGAATACTCTGTTTATAAAACAGAGTATCGTTCTTTTCTTCCCAGAACCTGCATCCGTTCAAAATCTTCATAGAGGTAGAATTTTCTCAGGGATTGTAGCCCAAACTAGCATATTAATATTTATAACATCATCCGTTAATACCTGCATATAGATTTCATGCGTTTCGGTTAGTTTCTAAAGAGTTTTGAAATAGACGCCCTTATCAAGGACGCTACATTAAAAGACACGACCACGACTAGGTCGTCAATTTAATATTTGACGCCCTGCACACGGACGTCAATTTCTCTTAATTAATAAACACCATGTTTAAAAATTATATATCAATGCAAACATGATTCTAAATTAATGCATGGTCAATCTCTTGTAATCCTGCTATTTCTTATAGTACTGACCATATACCATGTTTCCTGAAATTTCATTGTCTCGAAACTTGTAAACTTGTGAATTAACGACCTTGTCCAGATCGTCTTTTCTTGAACTGACGCCCCATACAAGGGCGCCTTCTGTAAACTAACGCCCCTGTCCAGGGCGCGTTTCATTAAAATTTCCAGATTTATAATATTCTGCAAAACTAGAAATATTGAAAGGACGACTGCTGTACACGTCGTCAAATTTAATATAAACGCCCCTGATTAAGGCGTTAATTTCCTGAAAAATGACTTTTCCAAAGTCGCTATCTTCTGCACTACTGATTTTTTTTCCTGATTACTGTTATCCGAGGGTTTCATTATACATACATACATATATATTGGCACTATTACTCCACTCCGTGAGTATAGTCCCATGTTTTCTACGATGATTTATCGCATTACACACTCAATTCTCATTGACATACAAGCTCTCCATTGGACATTCCGTTCCTTTGGACTAGCGAGTTAGTTATAGAGACCTCCGTAAGTGTAAGACCCCGAGTTTCTGTACAAATATTAAATTTCGTAAATAGTAAATGTTGAATAGTGACTGTGATAAATAGTAAATAGTAAATTTTTTGACTATCATATAAAAATTCCGAAAAAGGGTAATCAATTAGTAAAGACCATGGTAAACACTTTGGTCTTCTGTACTTGACCCTAATAAAATCATTTACATGGCTTAATCAGTGATTTAAGCCTGACTTAAAAACGCGGAAAATACTATTCATACGAAAATACAACTACCTTAGAAAAATCTGTAAAAATCACATCTGATAGAGGATATTTTTCTTAGCAACTTTGTCTTCTGAAGTTTCATCGGTAAAAATCAGAAACTCTCTCTATCGACTAAACCGTTGAACATTGGGTTAAATTATTATTTTAATCTTAAGATTGGGAGATTAACAATAAACCTCGTGATAAAATTCCATAAAAATCATATTATGAAAGAGCATGTCTTGATTAGTAATTTTATCTTTTGGGTCCAATTCATTAAAAATCATTTAGTAATATTAAATTGAGGTTTTAGTTAACCATTCCTTAATCTTTTGGATTAGGCTTAGATTAGGCTAACCTTACTTTGAGAAACACGTGAAACCGTGTTTTGGTTGGCAGAAACACGTTGTCAACAATGCAAAGGATTTTGCGGCTCTGACCAAACCGTGTGTGAAGATTAAACACTGCTCTTCCAAACCTATAAGTAGAGGAAGCCCCCTTAAACATCTCTTAAACACAAAAGGGTTCTTGCTGCTGTGAAGAAGCTCTGCAAGTCTACTGTTCATCTTTTTCCTCATTCATCTTTCCTTATTTCATTGGTTAAGGTAGGTAACCATGGCACAAACCTTGAATTTGATAAATGGAATGAAAGGGCATCATGTTAGCTTGTAGAAACCATGCTTTTCCATTTATTTACGTACTCAAATGCATAAAACGCCGGATTTATGCTTCTGTTTCGCTATTCCCGTGTTACAGGGATTAACGGTTCCAACCGGACCGCTTTATCTCTTAGACGGCTCAGAACTGCCCGCCCGACTTATACAAACGGCCCAATTAGAACCGCCCGCCTTGTATAAAACGGCCCAATTAGAATCGCCCGCCTTGTATAAAACGGCCCAATGATAACTGTTTTACAGCCAGTAGGTTTAACGGCCCACTGTCATCCGTTTAACTTCCAGAAAACTGATTTTTTTGCTATTTGACCCATTTAACAATGTTAATTAGTAAAAATTGACAATCCACATAAATAACAGATAATGACATGAGTAAATTTCTGTTATTTGCAATATCTATTTTGATAAATTGTTTAAAGTGAAAATCATTGAAATTCACTTGTAACTTTGGATAAATTGAATAAGTATGGTAAATAGCTAAACTTTACCATAGGTAATTTCTGTAAATTACTGTAAACCAGAAAATTACTGGCCGACTTATGGCAAGTCTTTGACCAATTAGCCGGACACTCCATCCGGTAAACTTTACATTTTTACCGTAGAACATTTTTACCGTGGTAAATTACGGTTACATCATGACTATTGTTTTAACTTGATTAGTTGACCGATTACCCTTGGATAATCTTCGGTCATATTTGAGTCCGGAATTGATCAATGAACATTAAACTGAAATTGGTTGGTTTAATTGTTATTGGCAACCCGGTAACTATTTTGCATAAATTATCTTATAATTAGACATTATTGTTATGCTTAATACGGATTCTCTTGAACCGTATTTCTTAAAATACGACCCGAATGGTTCGTATATTCGTTCTTCGGAACTTACTTCTCTCTCTCGAACGGCTTACTGTCAACCGTTCATTCTTGACCCCGTGACTCGTTACTCATGTAAGTACGGCCCGGTGTTTACCGTACGACTACCTTGTTTTGGGTTTTTCATCGTGGTTATACTCTTGAATCAAAGGAGGCGAGTGTCGTCCTTTACATATTGTACCCGACAGAAATTCATCTGATTATATTGGCCATAATTGACTATGTCTAGACGGGGGATCGGTGATCCAATTGAAATGAAATGCCAACGCATCATAAGGGCCCGGTCTGGTCCTGGGGAGAGCGCCCGAAAAGATATTGAGCCCATTGGGATGTTTATGATAGGGTGAGGCATTGCACCCGAATACTTGACTTGACATGTTACGTCTATGACAAACTCTTGTTACTTGACTCGTGCGTATTTACTTGGTTACATGTGTAACATACTTGCTGGCCAAATTATCTGCTGTTACTTTACTTGTTCATTACTTGGTAAATTGTTATATTTCTTGACCTTGCAAGATATCTTTTACATTGTTTCTTTTATCGTATCATCATTCTTTATTTACTGTATTTCATATAAATTGGAAATCAATGGTTAATTACGTAAACATGTTTGTGGTTATCTACTGAGCACGTTTAGCTCACTCCTACTTTTCCCCTCTTTCCAGGTGATGAACTTGTCGGGAATGGACTGGAGTGATATCGAGAGATAGTTTTAGTTTATTGAGTCAGTTTGTACCCTTAGTATTAGTGAGAGATTGTTCTAGTATTTTGCTTATTATTTGGATGTAGTTGTTCTACCCAGTGTACTTAACTTTATTATCAATAAAACTCTGATTATTATCCTTTCCAACCTTTTGTGCAATGGTTTGCAATGGTTCGGAATTATTGCTCGCTTGCCCCTAACCGTACGTCCCGAGATTCCGCATCGGGGCGTGACAGTTTAGTTGGTATCAGAGCCTAGGTCAATTTGTCCTAGGTATTTCACTTTAATGTTATAGGTTTATTGGTTATAGGCTTAAGAAACAACCTTGTGAGAATTGGGTAGAAATTTGGGTTAAGTTATTTAACCATAATCATGTTCTTCTTATCTAGTTCTTCTCTTCTCATCTAAGAAGTTCTTCTCTCATAAATAATCCGAGTAACTATTTTATATAGGCACTTAACTAGAAATGGCAGCCAATCGTGCTGAGATGAGGAATTTACAGCGTACAGTTCAAGGACTTACGCAAGCCTTGAATGCACTGGCTCAAGCAGGAGCTGGAGCTGGAGCGGCACCTCATGGCGCAGCTCATGGCACTGGTGATTTATATCAGAATTTCCGAGGAATGAACCCGCCTAGATTCGCTGGTTCAACTGATCCCGATGAAGCCGAGAATTGGCTCGACGAGATGGCAAGAATTTTTGAGGTCATGCAATGCACTGACCAAGAACGTGTTCTTTTATCCGTTTTCCAACTGGAACGTGATGCACGTGCTTGGTGGGAGTCTGTTAAGCCGACTCTCGGAGATCAACAAGTCTCGTGGGAAGAATTCGAGGAATATTTCAATGATAAATATTTTTCTGACCGCGTGCAAGAAAAGAAGGGAGCAGAATTCGCAGCTTTAAAACAGCGAAGTTTATCAGTATCAGAATATGAGGCTCAGTTTTCACGACTCTCTCGTTATGCAAGACATCTTATTTCGACTGAGAGAATGAAGGCGAAGCGTTTCCTCAATGGTCTTCGACTTCATTATATCAATCAACTTGCACCACTGGAAATTTCTACATATTCTGAGATGGTAAGAAAGGCACAAATATTAGAAGATACTTTGGAAATGACTGAAAGGATTCGTGGTCAAGGTAACAAGAAAGAGCAACCGAAGGCACTCAAGAATGTTAAACCTGGATTTGGCACTGACCCGAGCAAGAAAAGACCCTTTACTAGTTCTGGTTCAAGTTCTGGTTCTGGTTCGTCGAAAGGCAAAATGCCGCGACAAGAAGACAAGAAACCTGATTCTATGATTCCATTCAAGGGCGTATGCCGATATTGTGATCGTCCTGGTCACAAGATGGAAGATTGTTGGCGCAAGCTAGGAGCATGTCTGCGGTGTGGAAGCAAAGAACACCGTATACCCAACTGTCCTTTATTATCGGAACAAGCTATCCCGGCAAAACCTCTGAATTTCAAGAAGCCTCAAGGCAGGCTCCAGGCTCTCCATGCAAAGGATAAAGATATCGCCGAGGAGGGTGGACTCGTCGAAGGTACTCTTGTTATATTCGACTTGCCAGCTTTTGTTCTAATTGATACTGGTGCAACACATTCTTTTATTTCACGGAGATTTGCTAAATCTTTAGCTATGGCACCTGTTTTGTTGAGTTCTCCGTTAGAAATATCAACCCCTATTGGTTCTAAATCGGCAATTCAGCATTACTATCCTTCTAGTAAGGTTATGGTGAATGATCAGAATTTTCCAGCTGATTTGATTTGTATGGACATGAAGGATTACGATGTAATCCTAGGAGCGGATTGGTTGCCTCGGTATGAGGCCAATGTTCATTGTAGTTCTTGTTCCGTGTCTTTTTCTAGACACCCCGGATTATCCTTCAAGGGAGTGAAACACCCTAGTTCTATCTCTCTTATCTTGACTCTTCGTGCTGATAAGTTATTGAGGCGTGGATGCGAAGCTTTTCTGGCTTTTGTTCTTGCATCCCCTGAACAGCAGATGGAGATTAAGGACATTTCTATTGTCCGAGAATTTCCGGACGTATTTCCAGAGGAGTTACCAGGACTTCCGCCTCAGCGTGAAGTTACATTCTCTATTGATCTTATTCCTGGATCGTCTCCTGTTTCTAAAGCCCCTTATCGCATGTCTCCTGCGGAATTACGGGAATTGAAGCAGCAATTGTTGGAATTACTCGAGAAGGGTTTTATTCGCCCGAGTGTTTTCCCTTGGGGAGCTCCTGTATTGTTTGTTCGGAAGAAAGATGGTTCGATGAGATTATGCATCGATTATCGGCAACTTAACCAGTTGACTGTCAAGAACAAGTATCCTTTGCCAAGGATTGATGAGTTATTTGACCAGATTACTGGAGCTTCTTATTTTTCTAAGATCGATCTTCGATCTGGATATCACCAGTTACGGATTAAAGAAGAGGATATTTATAAATCAGCTTTCCGTAGCCGGTATGGCCATTATGAGTTTGTCGTTATGCCTTTTGGGTTAACGAATGCACCGACAGCTTTCATGCAGTTAATGAACAGTGTGTTCCGACCCTACCTTGATCAATGGGTTGTGGTATTCATAGATGATATTTTGATATATTCCAAGAGTGAAAGAGAACATGCCGAGCATCTGAGGATGGCTTTGCAATTATTGAGAGATCACCAATTATATGCTAAGTTGAGCAAGTGTGATTTCTGGTTACAAGAGGTGTCTTTTCTAGGACATATTATTACCAAGGATGGTATTTCTGTAGATCCATCGAAGGTGGAAGCAGTAAAGAATTGGGAACAACCTACCAGTGTTACTGAAGTGAGGAGTTTTCTTGGCCTGGCTGGTTACTATCGAAGGTTTATTCAAGATTTCTCTAAGATTGCGGTACCTCTGACAAAGTTAACCCGCAAAGAGATTAAGTTTGAGTGGTCAATTGAATGCCAACGGAGTTTTCAGACTCTGAAGGATTGTCTGACTACTGCCCCTATTTTAACCTTACCTTCTGGTGAGGGTGATTTCGTGGTTTACACTGATGCTTCTGGTATTGGCTTAGGCTGTGTGCTTATGCAGCACGGCAAGGTGATTGCCTATTCTTCTAGGCAGTTAAGAAAGCATGAAGTTAATTATCCAGTTCATGATTTGGAATTGGCAGCCGTGGTATTTGCTTTGAAGATTTGGAGGCACTACTTATATGGTGAATCATTTACGGTATTTTCGGATCACAAAAGTCTGAAATACTTATTTTCTCAAAAGGAATTGAACATGAGACAAAGAAGATGGTTGGAGTATATAAAGGATTTCGACTTTTCTATTAAGTATCACCCGGGCAAAGGCAATGTGGTTGCTGATGCTTTAAGTCGGAAGCCTGTGGCTAAGATATCTAGTCTTATGTTACAAGAATAGAAATTACTGGAGCAAATGGCTAGTCTGGATATCAATATTGATAATGACCGGATATTGATTTCCCAGTTGCAACTGAAGCCCGAATTGTTGGTAGAAATCAAGTTATTGCAAGATATTGATCCCGAGCTAGTCGAGATTAAGGAAAGCTTGAGTAGCAGACCTGATTTCTCGATAGCCGATGATGGAAGATTATTATTTCAAGGTAGAACTTGTGTACCGAATGAGGCTAATATAAAGAATCGGATTCTTGAAGAAGCCCATAGATCCAAATATACTATCCATCCGGGAGGCACTAAGATGTTCAAGGATTTGAAAAGGTCATTTTGGTGGCCGAACATGAAAAGGGAAATTTCAAATTTCGTGAGTACATGTCTTGTTTGTCAACAAGTAAAGGCCGAGCATTTCAGACCGGCAGGTAAATTGAAACCACTTGATATACCCCAATGGAAGTGGGAGAGTATTGGTATGGATTTCATTCTGGGTCTTCCTAAGACTCGAGGTGGTTATGATGCTATATGGGTAATTGTGGATCGACTGACTAAATCCGCACATTTCTTATCTATTAAGTCCAAGTGGACAGTCGATGTGCTGGCAGCATTATATTTAAAGGAAGTGGTTAGGCTTCATGGTATCCCAGTCAACATTATATCCGATAGAGATCCGAGATTTACTTCTCATTTTTGAAAAGGATTGCAAGAATCTCTTGGTACCCGTCTGAATTTTAGCACTGCATTTCATCCGCAAACAGATGGTCAGACCGAGAGAACTAATCAAATAGTGGAAGATATGTTGAGAGCTTGTATGATCGACTTCGGTGGAAGTTGGAGCGATCATTTAGCATTGATAGAATTCGCCTACAACAATAGTTATCAATCCAGCATACAGATGACACCTTTCGAGGCTTTGTATGGAAGGAGCTGTCGTTCTCCATTATGTTGGGATGAGGTTGGCGAGAAGCAATGGCTTGGACCGGATCTTATCTCGGAGTCATCACAAAATATTCGTATTATCCGAGACCGGTTACTTGTGGCTCAATCGAGGCAAAAGAGCTATGCTGATAATAGAAGAAGAGATTTAGAATTTCAAATTGGCGAGCATGTGTTCTTAAAAGTCTCTCCTTCAAGAGGTATTCGTCGATTCGGTATTCATGGCAAGTTAAGCCCAAGGTATATTGGTCCATTTGAGATCCTTGATCGAGTGGGTGAAGTCGCCTATAGATTGGCCTTACCTCCTCAATTATCTGGTGTACATAACGTATTCCATGTATCTATGCTTCGGAAATACGTGTACGACCCTAGTCACATCATTCAACATGTGGACTTTGAATTTAAGAAGGATCTATCTTATGAAGAAAGACCAGTGAAGGTTCTGGATCGGAAAGAGCAACAACTTCAAAATCGTTCCATACCGATGGTTAAAATCCAATGGAGTCGGCGTGGAATAGAGGAAGCTACATGGGAATCCGAGGACGCCATACGGAAGCGTTATCCCGATCTATTCTAGGTGAGCTATTATATTTTGGTCCAGTGAATTTGGAGGACCAAATTCTTTAAGTGGGGGAGGGTGTAAGACCCCGAGTTTCTGTACAAATATTAAATTTCGTAAATAGTAAATGTTGAATAGTGAGTGTGGTAAATAGTAAATAGTAAAAATTTTGACTATCATATAAAAATTCCGACAAATGGTAATCAATTAGTAAAGACCATGGTAAACACTTTGGTCTTCTGTACTTGACCCTAATAAAATCATTTACATGGCTTAATCAGTGATTTAAGCCTGACTTAAAAACGCGGAAAACACTATTCATACGAAAATACAACTACCTTAGAAAAATCTGTAAAAATCACATCTGATAGAGGGTATTTTTCTTAGCAACTTTGTCTTCTGAAGTTTCATCGGTAAAAATCAGAAACTCTCTCTATCGACTAAACCGTTGAACATTGGGTTAAATTATTATTTTAATCTTAAGATTGGGAGATTAACAATAAACCTCGTGATAAAATTCCATAAAAATCATATTATAAAAGAGCATGTCTTGATTAGTAATTTTATCTTTTGGGTCCAATTCATTAAAAATCATTTAGTAATATTAAATTGAGGTTTTAGTTAACCATTCCTTAATCTTTTAGATTAGGCTTAGATTAGGCTAACCTTACCTTGAGAAACACGTGAAACCGTGTTTTGGTTGGCAGAAACACGCTGTCAACAATGCAAAGGATTTTACGGCTCTGACCAAACCGTGTGTGAAGATTAAACACTCCTCTTCCAAACCTATAAGTAGAGGAAGCCCTCTTAAACATCTCTTAAACACAAAATGGTTCTTGCTGCTGTGAAGAAGCTCCGCAAGTCTACTGTTCATCTTCTTCCTCATTCATCTTTCCTTATTTCATCGGTTAAGGTAGGTAACCATGGCACAAACCTTGAATTTGATAAATGGAATGAAAGAGCATCATGTTAGCTTGTAGAAACCATGCTTTTCCATTTATTTACGTACTCAAATGCATAAAACGCCGGATTTATGCTTCTGTTTCACTATTCCCGTGTTACAGGGATTAACGGTTCCAACCGGACTGCTTTATCTCTTAGACGGCTCAGAACTGCCCGCCCGACTTATACAAACGGCCCAATTAGAACCGCCCGCCTTGTATAAAACGGCCCAATTAGAACCGCCCGCCTTGTATAAAACGGCCCAATGATAACCGTTTTACAGCCAGTAGGTTTAACGGCCCACTGTCATCCGTTTAACTTCCAGAAAACTGATTTTTTTGCTATTTGACCCATTTAACAATGTTAATTAGTAAAAATTGACAATCCACATAAATAACAGATAATGACATGAGTAAATTTCTGTTATTTGCAATATCTATTTTGATAAATTGTTTAAAGTGAAAATCATTGAAATTCACTTGTAACTTTGGATAAATTGAATAAGTATGGTAAATAGCTAAACTTTACCATAGGTAATTTCTGTAAATTACTGTAAACCAGAAAATTACTGGCCGACTTATGGCAAGTCTTTGACCAATTAGCCGGACACTCCATCCGGTAAACTTTACATTTTTACCGTAGAACATTTTTACCATGGTAAATTACGGTTACATCATGACTATTGTTTTAACTTGATTAATTGACCGATTACCCTTGGATAATCTTCGGTCATATTTGAGCCCGGAATTGATCAATGGACATTAAACTGAAATTGGTTGGTTTAATTGTTATTGGCAACCCGGTAACTATTTTGCATAAATTATCTTATAATTAGACATTATCGTTATGCTTAATACGGATTCTCTTGAACCGTATTTCTTAAAATACGACCCGAATGGTTCGTATATTCGTTCTTCGGAACTTACTTCTCTCTCTCGAACGGCTTACTGTCAACCGTTCATTCTTGGCCCCGTGACTCGTTACTCATGTGAGTACGAGCCGGTGTTTGCCGTATGACTACCTTGTTTTGAGTTTTTCATCGTGGTTATACTCTTGAATCAAAGGAGGCGAGTGTCGTCCTTTACATCTTGTACCCGACAGAAATTCATCTGATTATATTGGCCATAATTGACTATGTCTAGACGGGGGATCGGTGATCCAATTGAAATGAAATGCCAACGCATCATAAGGGCCCGGTCTGGTCCTGGGGAGAGCGCCCGAAAAGATATTGAGCCCATTGGGATGTTTATGACAGGGTGAGGCATTGCACCCGAATACTTGACTTGACATGTTACGTCTATGACAAACTCTTGTTACTTGACTCGTGCGTATTTACTTGGTTACATGTGTAACATACTTGCTGGCCAAATTATCTACTGTTACTTTACTTGTTCATTACTTGGTAAATTGTTATATTTCTTGACCTTGCAAGATATCTTTTACATTGATTCTTTTATCGTATCGTCATTCTTTATTTACTGCATTTCATATAAATTGAAAATCAATGGTTAATTACGTAAACCTGTTTGTGGTTATCTACTGAGCACGTTTAGCTCACTCCTACTTTTCCCCTCTTTCCAGGTGATGAACTTGTCGGGAATGGACTGGAGTGATATCGAGAGATAGTTTTAGTTTATTGAGTCAGTTTGTACCCTTAGTATTAGTGAGAGATTGTTCTAGTATTTTGCTTATTATTTGGATGTAGTTGTTCTACCCAGTGTACTCAACTTTATTATCAATAAAACTCTGATTATTATCCTTTCCAACCTTTTGTGTAATGGTTTGCAATGGTTCGGAATTATTGCTCGCTTGCCCCTAACCGTACGTCCCGAGATTCCGCATCGGGGCCTGACAGTAAGACTCCTCGCCGCCTTGGATTCCCTCAGGGCCGACTGAGCTGGTTGTACCATAAAAACCCATTACACAATCTTTGCCATGTCCCTCTATAGAAACATGGTGATACCGGCCCTCATGTCATGCCATGAGTGTGATATGAGAATTATCTTAATGAACAGGGAAGAATATGCCGTTGTTATGATGTTCTTGTAAACCCCAATTCTATATCAAACTTGATGTTCTTGTGAACCTCAATTCTATATTAAGAATGATGACGTCTTGCCATTGAGGTGCTATTCATATGGACCTCAATTCTATATAAAAGAGTGTCTCTACTTACTTATCATGGTACTCGAGTTAAGGGAACCAATTCCACCTAGTTTTATCGAAAGTGTGATTGTACCGTTATTATCGCCTATTAGTGTCAAAAGTCATATTTTTGGACTCTAATCTCTCAAAGTTGTCTTACATGACTACAAGTTTGTTTATTGAAATTCCATGATGGCTATACACAAAAAAGTGGATGTTAAAAATACATGACTAATGCCTGCGCATATAGGGCCCGATCTGGTCTTGGGAGGAGCACCCAAAAGTACTTGTGCCCATGGGAGTTGATTGATCACGGCATTGACATTATACCGAAGTGCATGACTAGCTTGATTGAACATTCCACAAATCTTGTACTTGACTTGATATTACATGACTTGCGTGGCCCGAAAAAGGGTAATTACTTGCGTACTTGAACGTGATAGCCAAATTTCATCTTGACATGATAAAGTACTTACTTGAATATCTTGAGGTCATTTGATATAAGTTCTTGAAAGTTCATGACTAGTCCTTCCTGTTATCTTATTGTTATATCCTCTTTCTATCTTGTCGTTTTATGCGAGCATGCATAGCTATAGTACATTCATGAAAGATGTAACTACTTAAACCCCTTGCTAGTTCCTGAGATATAATTTCTTATTGAGCGTTCGCTCACTCCGTGTTGTCCTTACTTTTCAGGTAAGTCCGACGATGAGGAAAGTCAATCGGATGGGGAGAATCAAGAGTGAAAGAGCTAGAACTTTTCCAAGTGTCATCTAGTCTTTTATGTATTTCTTGAGTCAAATGTGTACTTTTCTTTTTTTTGAATAGAGTATTGGGTTTGTAATAGACTATTTATTATGAAGAAATAAATGGATTGGGTTATCTTTACTTTTGCGCATCTCTGTCTTTGTGTCGAATACACTTCTACTCTGATTGACATGATTGATATAAACTCGTCACGTATCTCCGTGTATCTTCCGCTCTCGGGACGTGACATGAAGAGTCGTCATTTCTCCAGGTTTCCAAAGCCATCCCGAACCCCATTCTTTCTCAATTTTGAGCCCCTTTCCACTTCGGAAAGGACTCTAATGACTTTCTATGACTGGGGGATTCCTTCCAATATTTATCTCCTACTAAAATTGGGTTATCCTAAGTATTTCCTTGTTTTAGGCTTCACTTTCTGGAAGGGCAGGTCCCACCTTGGATTGGTTGCCATCATTTTAATCCCATTAAAATTGTGATTCGGGCTCTATAAAAACCTATCTATTCTCTCCTGCGGAGGCCAACTTCAGTTACAGGGAGAGGTGCTACTGGTTTCTTGGCTCAAAGAGAAAGCTCTGTACCTAAAGCTTCATATTTTTGGAGTCTTCCTCCCGCACGATTCTTCAAAGCCAATGCACAGGAGAACATTCCAAGGCTCCTCTTATTGCCTCTTTCTCTCTCTCTCTATTTTGTTTATTTTATTTTGTGTTAACTGCATGCATACATCATATCATAGCTCTTTCTCCCTCTCTCAACCACGTTGAGGCCCTCCAACAGTGCAACACTTACACACTTTCTCCTTTATTTTCATTTATATACTTCATTCATCATCATAAATCTCCCCACCCTTTGCATTGGGGTTTAAAGGGCAACACCCACAAGGTGTGTTCGGTCACATGCTTTTCATGCGTATGCTTATATTTGGGATTGATATTGCACACGTGGTTTTCTAATTCCATATTTTATTTGTTGGTGTTGTTTATTGCAAGGGTAATCAAAGAAGAACTCCCTCCATCAGTCAGCCGGTAGGAAGGGAAGGAAATCACTCACATCTCTCACACTCTAAGGTATTTATATCGCGATCCCTCCTTTGTTTATTGATTATATCATTTGAGGCCAGTGGTCTCTTGCGATCACCCTCGAAAATTGCATCCACGTATGCCTCTTTTTCCCCTTTCCCACGTTTTATCACATATGCTTTATTATTATTATTTTTAGTGGATTTTTAAATAGATCTACAAATTGGCGATCACGGTGGGACGTCCTTGTGTTTTTCTTTGATTACCCTCTCCGTTAGGCACCCACGTGTGCCCCTCCTATTTTGCACCCACGATGCACCTCCTCAAGTGATCCGCGTATCACTTCCTTTTCTCCCAAGTGATTGGTAATTTATAGATTTATTCAAAATTCCACTTCGGTTATCCTTAAAAAAGAAGAATGAGCGCCCACCTTAACATACGCTAATTCCTTGTGACATATTCCTCACTCTGTTGCATAGCATATTAGTTGCATTCATCTGTTACATATTAAATATGTGACATCTAGTGTTAGTTGCATTTATCTGTTGCATAGCATATAGCATCGTGGCACTTCATATGTGATGCATATCTAGTGTTTTCCTGTGGCATTAGTTGCATGTCATATCCCTGTTGCATTGTCTCTCTCTTGCACTTCTGATATCTCACTGGGATTTCACAGAGGCGTTGCACATTCTGTTATTCTATTTTATTTTGTGCATTGCCATTGTTCATTATGTTACCTACTGCATCCGCATTTATTCTGTCCCTTCACATTAGCATTCATTCTTTTGGCATCCGTGATTTGCATTCATGTCATTGTTCATTAATTAGTTTTTGTGATTATTCTGTTTTGCATGCGATATTCATACATGCATCAATATGCGTGATTTTTCTTTTCTTTTGCATTAGCTTGCATTGCAAGAGAATCTGTGGCTTGGTAGACTCCCTCTCCCCACACCTTTTAGGATCCATATCCCCTCTTGGTGAAGGAAGGACCCTCCATTGAGCATTATGTCTCTTTGGACCGGAAACTCCTAAACCAAGCCTCCATAAGTCCCCGCACTCGTGGATTCCCTCACGGACACTTGGGCAGGTTGTACCTTGAAGTTCCCCAGGTTTAGTTGGCCTATTTGTGGTGAAAATTGACCTAGTTGGCACTGGAGTTGACTATATTGAAACTAGGTTCCTATCTTGTGTGACTTATATCACATTTTTCCAAAATCACCAAATTCACCAAGGTTTAAGTCAAAACAAAAGCAAGCATAAACATCCCAACTTGATTAATATCTTTGTAACATTGCTTTGATTGGTTGAATTGTTTGCTTGCATGATGTTTGATCTTGATAACAAAACCACCATGTCTAATCAGTCATATATCCATGAGGATGATAAACCAAGCATATCTTATAATCCTCAAGCTTATAATTCTCACCACAATCTTTCTAAGGGACCACGTCCTCACTTTTATGGTATTGCCCGACCCATGGGCAGGTTCCAATCTCATGGTCCCTCGCATTCATTGCATGCCACTACTCCCTCGGGACCATCTCCTCCCAATGATGAGAAGGTTTCCCAAGTCATCCATGCATTAGATCATCTCACCCCTCAACAAATCCAACCCCTTAAGGCTATTGTTGAAGGCACATCTTCTTCTCATTCTCCCTCCAATCCCACACGGGTGGCCCATCACCCGCCTTCCTCTTCTATTCACACTCCCACTCGGGTGGCTCATCACCCGCATCTTCCTTCTACACAAAATTCTCTTCGGGTGATCCATCACTCGCCTCCCTCTTTTTACCCGCCTTCTTCTACACGTACTCCTTCTCGGGTGAGCCATCACCCGCCTCCTTCTATTCCTCCTCTTTCACGGCCCCAAGGCCCGCATGTTCCTTGCAACCCGGCCCGTCCGGGTCCTTTTGTGTGTCGACCCATTAACCCACCTCTACGGCCTTCATATCAAGCCACCCCTCCAAGGCCGCCGTGCCAACCCTCCAATATTCAAGTTACACCCCTCCAACAAGCTCTCCTTGATAAAATTGCTTCGATGGAGGAACAACTCAAGAGCGTCACAAGCCCGCGGCCCGCTCCTTCTCCTCTTCCTCAAGTTAGTGCTATTCATGATTTCATGAATAATATCACCAAGATAGAAAAAGATTAGAAGGAGAGGAGAGATAATGGCATTATAGATTTAAGTAAGCAAGATTTCGATGATCAAGTGGACGCCATCCGCCCTCCACCAATTCACCATGTTCATCACTCATTAAGCCCTCCGCCTTCACCCTCGGCTGCATATTTACCACCACATTATACTCCACCACCCATTATTACGCCTCCACCATGACGTCCACTTAATGTTTTTGATGATTGTGAAGATTTGGAGACGGCTTGTGCAAATGATGAAGTTCTTCAAGGAAAACCCATCCCGAGTTTCCTCCGTTTCCCACTCCCTCCGTTGCCACCCGATGAACCCCCTGCTCAGGACGATGCCACCGTCCCTAACCCCGTCTATGAAACCTCTTGGTGTTACAATGATGGGTCGATACTCCAATCACCCGCACCGACACACCATGACCCTTCTCCTATCCCTAATACCTCTCGCCCCATCCGGCGCTTCCTATGCACTAAATCTTCACCTTTTACACCTTCGACTATCGCACCATTAGCCTCCACACCATCGGCCTCCGCCGACCCTCCCACTAAATCTCAAACCATTACACCTCCAACCTCTACACCGTCAACTCCTACTTACCCTTTCGCCAAGCCATCCAAGCTTACCTCTACACCCTTAGCCTCCACTCCACCGGCTTTCGCCGAACAAGCCATTAAACCTTTCCCCAAACCAAATAACACCCCATTGCCACCACCTAAGGCCTCCACTATCCTTATAACCCCAAAGCCGGTATTTACCAACCCTTCACCACTTAACCCTTCACCTTTACCCATGGCAGATCCTGAGCAGGGTCCATCCCTTTTTTCACTCGAGCCAACCTCGTCCGTTTCCGAGCAAAGAAAAAAGTTTGACGTGTTTGAACCTCTGCTTACACTTCCTTTAACACTCTCCATTAAACCTCCATTATACATTAAGCCTACCGCCTCCATCTCACCTTCCATTACCCCTCGGAGTGGGTGTGTTTCTGCAATCACAAGTGCCGAGGTTATTCAAGAACCGGGCAAGAAGGATTTGGCCATGGCTATGGTATTCGAAGTTCAAGATTTTATTTGCCGAATGCCACTTTGTGTTCTTGTGCCGGGCATTTTTGATAAGTCTCCATCAAGGCTCACTATGATAAATTCTTCTAAGTTGATGCCATATCGGCCTTTTATCATTGTCACCTTATTCATTAGTCGATACTCTTTCAATGCTCTCATTACCCTTCGCTCTGTCATTATACAATTTCCTAAGGGGTTTTTTTCTTGCATCACAGTCACACGTCCTTCAAATGAGAGCTCATGGGCGCTATTTGCACTTCTTGAGCTGTTTGACCGGGCACCTTGCTTACCATGGAGGGGTGGGCAATCTTACATTATTGGGCCTTCTACCAATTCATCCAGATTTTTCTTTTTATGGGCCACTCCACGGGTGGGAAAAAGGATCACATTCTCTCATTCCATGCATTCTTTACATCATATGCACCCCTTGCATTCCGTGCACCCATTGCATTCATTGCATTACATCCATTTGCATTACTTCTCTCCCGGGTTTTCGAACCCGTATCTTCCTCACCTTCCGGAACCTTCGGATCCTTCACATTCACCATCACATTCACTTCTATCTTCGGGATCTCTGGGTCCCCTTACACCTGTTGGGCATTGTGCCCCTTTCAGATTTCTCTTAGGGCATCACGCCCACTCCCAACTATTGCATCCGGACCTTCCGGATTTCTCACTGATTCTCCCGGGGCATCGCGCCCCATGGTGTCTTCCTCCCCAGGAATTTTTGGATTTCTCACTGATTCTCCCGGGGCATCGCACACCATGGTGTCTTCCTCCCCCGGAATTTTTGGATTTCTCACTAATTCTCCCGGGGCATCGCGCCCCATGGTGTCTTCCTCCCCCAGAATTTTTGGGCTTCCCACTGATTCTCCCAGGGCATCGCGTCCCTCTCTACTTGCCTCCTCCGGAACCTCCGGATCTCCCTCTTTGGGCATCATGCCCCTACACACCCTCATGTCTGGATCTTCTGGGCTTCCCACTGATTCTCCCAGGGCATCGCGTCCCTCTCTACTTGCCTCCTTCGGAACCTCCGGACCCTCCATATTTCTTCCGATTCGTGTTCTTATTCTTCCAGGACATCGCGTCCTTCATTCTTTTCTTCCTCTTCAATCACTTTTTTCCATACCTTTTCTCAGGACATCGCGTCTCTCGGGATTCTCCTCCTCCGGATCCTCCGGATTCCTCCTACCATGATCCTCCTCCGGATCCTCCTCTTTCCATCTATCAGTTTATCCTCTTAATTCCTCCCGATCCTGGGACCGACCCAACTTCTTCCACCTCAACTGCTCTGGGCATCTGCCCGTTCTCCCACTACTTTCGAGGCTTTAGTCCTCACTTCACCTCTTGATTTTTCCTTTCATTCTGTACACCTTTCCATGTAATCAGGGTCTCTGCACCTTAGTGAGGAAATTCTAGCCCTCGCCTCTTTTCCTTTTCTCCATATTCATCTGAGTCTGGTCTAAGCACCACTCTTTCTTGTTAAGTCAGTTTTAAGCTTTGCTTCCTTTCCTTTCTGCCAAAAGAGAACGACATATCCCACGTTTATCAAGATTGCCTCCAACAGTTGCTGCTTCTACAAGGTTACAAGGTAACATTGGTGCGTAAGTATGCATTCTTACGCATTTTCGTCACGTTATTCACACACGGTTTTCAAATGAAGTGCTTCTTAACATGATTAAAAGTGGTGTTTTAGACCTTTATCTTAGGCTTTTGTTTAATTAAATCATTGTCAAAAGAGTCTTTGGGGTTGCTATGCAGCACTTTGGTAATAAGAACCCCGCGCTGGGAGTTCGACGTTCTCTCCCCGCTCATTAAGGGCAACCCTTAGCTGGGCACCGCACACACTTCACGGCGTCCTTAGCCATCTCCCTTAGTAAAACATCGTTGCTACTAGGGCCATGCTTGAGGGCACGAGGTCTTTTTCTCTTCTTAACTTGGCTGAAATATGAGAAATAGAGATATTCTTGGGCAAAACAACCAACCTAAGCACACACTGGCAAGAGGAAGTCTCAAATAGGGGCAGTCTATTATGACCTTATTCTCAAATATCATGTTTCAATTGCAATATCTTTCAAGTCCGAAGGACACAAAAAAAGGAAAATGAAAATGATGAGAAGAAAAAAGAATGGTGAAATCAAAAGAAAAATTTGATGAATTTGGCATGGCAAGAGGGCAGTAAAGTTTCTCCGCGGGACGTTATGAGCCCAGACGTATGCGTGCCTACAAGAGAATTTAAGATTCGATGATATGACATAAAGCCCCGGCGCAATAGACCGAATCTCTAGGGGTTGTGCTATGGACGGAAGTCAAAACCCGATATCTTCTTAACTTATATCAGGCTTATCTCCAATCATTCTTCTCTTCTTCCCCTAAGACCGAGTGTTTCTCGGGTATGGCCTTGGTAGGGGTACCGTTAACCAAGGGTAGTCGGTTATAGGGCGCCACCTTTAATGCACGCTCGGCTTTGGGCAGTTTTTAGCGAAAGGGGAAGGAACAAGGACCCTTTGCTAGTGGTTTAAACATCATTTGATGCTGTTTTAGCAATGTCCAAACCAAAATAAAAAAAATTGAATATTTCTTAAAAATTCAAAATAATTGAATATTATCAAAATCCATAAAAATTTAAATATTTTTCAAAATCCATAAAAAATTAAAATATCTTCCAAAAATCCACAAATAAAATTCAAATATTTTTAAAACCCATTAAAATTTGCATATTTCAAAAATCAAAAAAATGCATTATATTTTTTTGATGGTGCTTTTGCAGGGACAACAATTTTGCATGGACCAAGAGCACGGGATAAGTCCCCTCCATTCACCGCTATCAATCTTCTGATTCTTCCCAACATCATCATGATTTGTCTATGGGCACTCTTGATTATCATCTCTCTAGTCATGTCATACCGGTCCAAAATCCTTTTAATAAACTCCTACTAATTTCACTTGATCACTCAGCCAATGGGCATTATCAGATCTTGATCATTCAACTCCAAATCTTGATTTGCCAAGATTGTCATCCTCATGACTTTAAAAGAAACAATGCTCTGATGGCATATATGCTTTGCATGCTTTGATGCTATTGATTTGTTAAGCTTTGATAGTTCACATACTTCACATGCTTTGATGATTTATATGCTTCAGGCTATCCATGCCTTACCTTACTCTGTGTGATCGATGCATTGATCATGTTATAGCTTTATTCGTTGCTTATCTTTCTTGATATCTTGGCTAATGAATCTTTGAGCGCAGGAAGAAGCTCTTAGTCCCACTGTGATTGCCAATTTGTGAACGTGTCACATAGACATTTTAAAAAAAAGAAAAGAAAGCTATGTGTTAAAGATATGTGGGAAATAAAGAAAAAAAGAAAATAAAAGGAGCATGTGATGCTCTAAGGAGAGTGATCGCCAGAGGGGTTACCTCAAAAATAAAAGGATGATCACATGTACCTTGTAAGAAGCGGGCAAGATTGTGAGCTCTCCGTTCCTCCTTCTACCGGCCGGCCGATGAAGGGGGTTTTTATGTTGATTACCCTTACAAAACAAGCAAAAATAACAAACACACAATATGGATTAGCCAAAGTGTAGTATCAATGCTCTAAGAAAATAGAACTATACAACATAAGCATGAACACACCATGTGTGTTTTTGTTTAAACCCCTAAGAGGAGGAAAAGGGTTGAGATATGTATGCTATGATGCAAACACGTAATATGATATGACGAGAATATCTCTAGCAAAAGAGCTAGAGAGATGGATGCGTGAGATGAAACTAATAACAGGAAAGAACTAAAAGGGGGAGGATGGTGGCCCTTCTGCTGTTACTAGTAGCAGTAAAGGAGAAAGGTAGCACCTGGAGGAAGAACGCCGCCGTGAAGAAGAGAACACCTCGTGGAAGCAAACATCGGGAGGAAGAAAGACCTGCAGAAAAACTAAAACAAACTCTTCTCTCTACTGCAGGGAACTCTCTGTGCGTATGGTGTTCTTCTTCATCTCTCGCGCGCGTGAGAAGCCTGGGGTATTTATAGGGCTAAAAATCCTTATTCTAATAGGATTAAAACAAGGATATCAATCCTCCAACAAGGATCTCCCTTCCCCAATCAAACATGGTGTTAAAATGAAGAAATATGCTTCACGGGAAGGTAGCAGACGAAACGAAGATGAAAATTGAAATGACGACCTCAGGGTGGTCGCCAATTGAAATGACGACCGGGCACGCAGTCGCTGATTCCTAGGTCAATTTATAGAAATAAACGACTTTCCATATTTAAAAATTGTAAATGACGACTTCTCGAACGGCGCTAATTAATCAATGCCTCAGAAGATGGTGTCAATTCATTGAATTTTATTTTGATTAGAATTTTGTAAAATCAAGAAACACCAGGAAATAACGCATGCGTGCGGAGTCACTAATTGTTGAAATGACGACACCCAAAGAGCCGTTAATTAAATGGCGCCCTTCCTCCAGGTGCTAATTATAAATACGATAGAAACATTCTAAATGAATTAGAAAAACTTCATATTAGGTCAATATTGAAGTCCACTTTTGGGGCATTACGTGGTGACATGAGATTTACTCAACATAGCGTCGATTTTGGCACATCTACAGCTGGTACTCTCCTTCGATTGCACTTAGGCGACTTGTGATCGGTTGTTAGCAGGATCAATACTTGTGGCATAATACATTGCAATTTTCATGAATTGCGATGGCGCCGTGTGTGTGCTGAGATGCGAATATCGAGATATTTATGATGCCTGTGTGCATTGTATGAGTGCGCAGCGGAAGCGTGTGGGCTGATAACCCACGGGTCGAGAATCTTTGGTTGTAAGATTCTGGCCAGTTGAGAGAATTGTTCTTTCTCGATGTGACTTCATTTTGGCTTCATGTGCCTTGATGTGGTCTCTTGCCGTGTCATTGCTAGAGTCATTCTGGTGTTGGCACTGGCATTTGTGAGTGTTAGGGAATCTACCGGCATTTCTGCTGGTTGAGTGCCCTCTGCTTTGTAATTTTTTCTTGGGTATTGTGCTCTCGGGACGTGATCGTAGTCCTTGTGATGCGTTCCCCGAGATTATTGTTTTCGTTATCGTGGGTCTTTTCTTGGTGAGCTGCTCGATGCATGACTCGTCCCTTATGGTCATGCGTTCAACTGTCATTGTGCCTGGATGTGACCCAACTTGCAGTTGTGTCCCATGGTTCTGTGTCCGATACGGAGCCGGGATCCTGCAAGTGCTACCGTTGTTGTCGTTTTATCGCTGTTTCTCTATGATTTTGTGTATCTGTCTTGGCACTGTGTAGACCATGATCTTGTTGGTTAGTTGTGCTGTATTCTTCTTTCCTGGTAGAGTTAGCCTACGACTCGATCAGATATAATATCTGAGTGAGGACTGACTTGATTATGTTGTGGTCCGGTGCTATCGTTGGCGTCCTGTGTGCCAGGCTTTCATTGTTTTCTTTGGCACTGGAGCCGATGTGTCGAGCTGTTAGCTGAGAGGACTATGCTTCCTTGTTTAAGCTGATGCTTGCCGTGTCTGTCATTTTATTTTCCCGAAAGCTATCGTCGTGGCATGGGTCGTGTCTCCTTTCCTGTGAGACGTAAACAACATTGCCCTATTTCGAAGGTGTCAGACTTGTGTTCACTTGTGTCATGCTCGATCTAGAGCGTGTACTTGTGATTATGGTCTGACTATGTCCCTTTGAATTATGTTTCTCGAGATTCGTGTTGTTTCAAGTTGTGTCTTGGGGTTGTTCTTCCCTGCTTCTCCTTTGCTAGTCCTTAAAATTTGAGGATGAAATTTCTTAAAGGAGGGGAGGATGTAATGCCCTGGATTCTTATCGGATTCTTATTGGGTCTTTCGGATCCTTTTCGGAGAGTTTCAGATCGCTTTTTTGGGTCCTGAGTTGAGTTTAACGATCCACGTGGGTTTTTCTCTCGTACTAGTTACGGAACCCCGTGGTGAGTTTGTTGTTCAGTTCATCGACTTGTGGATGCCACAGTTGCGATGTACTCGTCGAGAGGATCATTTCGACTATTTTTACGTATTTTTCAAAATTAGTCCATTTTCGGGCTAATTATCGAATTTTCAGAAATTAGAAAAATTTCCTAATTCTTATCCTTTTCCATTTTCTTTCTTCTCCTCCCTCCTCCCGTTCATTCGCGCCGTGACCTCCTCTCTCCCCCATTTTCTCTCTTCTCTCACCTTTCCGGCTCCAGCTGCAGACGGAGGAGGCTCGGGCAGGTAGAGGTGATGCCGTGGGAGTGGTCCGGAGCGCGATGGGGCGAGGATCGGATCGATTTTGGCACGATCCCGAACGGTGGATTCAAAGCCGACGGTCGAGTTCGCGATGTGGTTTTTAACGTGATTTAGTCGCTTCGGTGCACGAAATCTTTGTTGGAGGTAGGGAGATTGAAGCTCTACTTCTCTTCTACGTTTTCTCTGTAATTTCACATTGTTCGGTGCGAGTTTGAGCGGGTTTCGCTCAGTTTTGGTAAAATCATGCTTTTGGGGTGTTCATAGGTTTTTAGATCAGTTGGTATTAATCGAACCCCTGGAATGCCAGCATTCCAGATTCGCTGATTTCGTGTCGTTTGGTTGTCATTTGGGGCCGGTACGAGCCCGGGAACCCTGGTGACCCAAATAGGGTTAATTCGGTGGAATTACCAATTTCAATCCGTTTGTGCATTATTTTGACCCCTTCCGGAGTGTGGAAGGTCGGTATCATTATTGTGGTTGTTTTGCCCTTCGACCGGGATCGAACGGGGCGTAGAATCCGGCGTTAGGGCTCGGTTCTGCCGGTTTTCCGCCGTGATCGGTCGACCGGACTTGATGGGTCGGTCGACCAACGGTTGCTTGCGGACCATGTCGGGTCCAACCGATGGTCCGGTCGACCAGACCACCTGGGCCGGTTGACCGGCCCTGTCAGGTTGACCGACCCCAGGGGCCTGGTCGACCGAATTTCTGTGTTTATGCTCATTTCGAGTCCCAATCGGTCCCGTTGAGACCCAATGACCGACCTATGGGCTCGCGAGTGTCTCGGATACCCTGTGGGTTCTGTGTCTGTGTTTCTGGGGTGTCGGGAGGTGATGTGTTATCTCGATTAGCGTGCCCATAGGCATGTATGTTTTGAGCTTTGTGTTACACTCGATCGAGTCACCGTGTATCAGTGTGAGTGCGGTGGGGTTCCCCCACATGTGTGTGGCCTCCCTTGAGTTCCCTTTTCAGGGAATAGTCTCTGCAGCTTGTGGTCTGCCTCGATATTCATGTTACCGTGGTTTTAGACCTAGTCAATATTTAAAGATGGTTGGCCCTGGCGGCCCAACCTTCATGCGTTTCTTTATTGTAGCGCGCCTTCCTTCGGTCGCTACAGTCCATGTGTCTTAGGTCAGTATCTTAGGGCGATTAGTGTGGCGGTTGTCTCTTGGACCGCCTAGTCTGCGTAGCGTGTCTGTCATCGACTGCTTTATGGTTTGTCTGGGCCGGTCAGTCGAAGTTTGACTGAGTCTAGCGGCCGTAGCTTTGACCACTACAGTCACCTCGTGGCCCTGTCTATGACCGCCAGTGTCTGTGCCTCTGTATATGTACAGAGTGTCACTTTTCAACATTTTGATTTCCGTATATCTTGGCTTGACCTTGTGGTTTTCCGTTCCCGTGGATATCTTTTAATGTCCTATGAGGGCTATGACCACGTTATAAGGTAGCCATGAGTTTCTCTTTCTTGAAGTAGGATTCTCTTCCCTACTGTTAAATCGTCATTGTTTGGTTCCGGTCAACCCGGGGTGACCCAGTGGTAGACATGTGACCTTGTGTGCATCTCGACGGTGCTGTCCAGCCCCAGACATGGTTCTAGATGCCCTGAGATGTTGTCTCACCTCAGTTTGCGTGTCCAGACGTGATGAGGGTCTTGGTGTTCCCTCATGTCCCCCTGTGTCATTTTACGCGGTCATGTCATTTCCTCTAGCTTAGGATTAGACTGATTGGTGGCTTGTTCCGCTTTACACAACGATCTTGACTCCGAGTCATGAGACTCATGGATCATTATAGTAGTAGGTCTAGTTGCCCTATCTTGAGTCTATTGGCAATTGTTGTGCTACCTTGGTGCTTCGTAGCACATACGACAATGCTTCCTTTCCTGTCAGTACTACAACACTTGTGTTTCAGAGTTCTGTGTCTAGTGAGCCTCCACTAGTCGTAGCCTAGCGACGCGTTACGGTGTATCGACCCACCTGGAAGTGGTGGCGTGGCAGTTCCCGAGATACGACTTTTAGGCTAGTTGTCGTGGGCTCCCTTGCCTTGCAGTAGTGTCCTGCTAGGGGAGAAAACTAGCTAGAGGCCTGGCTCAAGGCATTGAGCTTGTGTGTGCACACGTGGTTAGGGGCGTAGGACTTGCGCCAACGGGTGTGACCCTGACTAGTCACTCGTTATTGTGGTTCCTGTTCTGGTCACAATGTCTTAGTCTCTGCCATGTGCTTGGCAGCATTAGGCGAGACACTTTAGGCGCAGCATAAGACGTCAGTGGACGCAGCTGGATGTTCTTCTAGTGCGGAGGTGCTTCCGTCACGTGACACGTGACTCTCGCATTTCTCATGCGTCATGACCTTTTCGGGTTAGCCCTCTCGTGGCCTTACCCGAGGTCATTCTTGTGTCGTGTACACAACGTTCCAGTCGTGTATGTGGTCGTGTCTAGAAGAGCGGGCACGACAATCGAGTCGTGTGTGCTTTAGGACTGTCTTGTCTATCTAGGTCTTTCCTAGGCTTTTGTCTACTTTAGTAGGCCCTGAGTTTGTCGACATATCGGTGACGCCTGACTCTGTGAGATCAGGGTTCGCCATTCTGTTGCTGCTCGGAGTAGTGTGGGGAGCCGAAGTCCTTTCGGCAGCCGTGTTTTCATTCAGGTACGGCTTCTTTTCCCTTCTCTTTTAGCTGCTCTAGTCCTTCCGTTCCCAGTTTTTCTTTTACAGCTTTCTAGTAGTAGTTTCCTGCTTTACTACTACTGCTTCTATTTTAGTTGTTCCGTGTTACTACGTTATTTTTCAGTGGGGATCCACGTGACCCCTACTGGTCCAGTGACACGAGACTCACCCCTACTTTTCAGGTGTGGTCGTCTCTTCTTCCTTGCGGTTCCTGGTGTGGCGAGTTCGCAGTTGCCAGTGGTACTTGCGTCGGGCTTCCCCCGACCTCGGCGTACCTCTTTCCTTTCTATCGATTGTACTTATCTTTCCTTTGGACTGGACTCTGGTATAATTGTTAATTTGTAACTGTTAATTAAAAAGTAATTTTATTTCTGCTACTTTAGAAAACCTGATTAATGAAATTTAATTGCTTATTGTTATATCTGCGACTTCAATGTACTACACGACGTTCCTTTTTCCCTTCGGAGCTTTACAGCTCTTGGGAGGCTTCACGGGTTCCAAGCGGTATCGAGTCTACTCGGTAGTCCTATCGGGTATATCCGGTATCCGGGATCCGGGTCGTCACAGGTGTCATGGGTGGTCAGCCTTTTAGCAACATTAATCTTCCATTTTCTACCACCTATGGTTTCTCTTGGTTAAGGAAGAGAGGTGAGGGACCTAGGCATTTCGTAGAAGGGTGAACCTGCAGCGAAGTTTGGTGAGGATCGGGGGTATGGACATTACCCCCGGATCGTCGGTTAGCATCTTAAAGGTAGGCACCTAACCTCAAACTTTAGGGGTTAATGATGCATTAGAACGGTTTTAAATATAATTTATACACTTTAAAGAGGGATTAAGGGCACATGGGGACCACCACCATGTTCATTTTAGTTTTTAGTTTCATCAAGTTTTGGGCTTCCACGAGTTACCTCTGTTTCTCTATGGATTTGCACAGCCCCTAGGAAGGTCAGCCTTTGAGGCAAGGTATGTACATATTTTATATGGTTCATAGCAAGGTCTGTGCATATTTCATGTTGATCATGGCAAGGCCTGTACATATTTCATATGGTTCATAGCAAGGTCTGTGCATATTTCATGTTGATCATGGTAAGGTCTGTGCACAGTTCCTAATATTCATAGTGAGATCGGTGCATATTTTCCCCAGGCCGAAGTGAGGTCGGTGCATATTTTGCCTAGGCCAAAGTAAGGTCGGTGTATGGTTTCCCCAGGGCAAAGTGTGGTCGGTGCATGTTTTCCCCAGGCCATAGTGAGGTCGGTGCATGTTTTCCCTAGGCCAAAGTGAGGTCGGTGTATGTTTTCCCCAGGCCAAAGTAAGGTCGGTGCATATTTTCCCCAAGCCAAAGTGAGGTCGGTGCATGTTTTGCCCAGGCCAAAGTAAGGTCGGTGCATATTTTCCCCAGGCCATAGTGAGGTTGGTGCATGTTTTTGCCCTGGCCAAAGTGAGGTCGGTGCATGTTTTGTCCAAGCATAACTAAGATCGGTGCATATTTGGCCCATGCATAGGTAATGTCGTTGCTCGTGCTGCACAGACTTAAGTAAGGTTGATGCACGTATGGTTAAGACCATAGTAAGGTCGATGCATATTTGAGGAAGTTCATGAGTATGGTCTGAGCACATGTAGGTAAGGTCGGTGCACATGAAGGACAAGTCAGTGCACATGTGTTAAAGTCCATGAGTAAGGTCTGAGCACATGTAGGTAAGGTCGGTGCACATGAAGAACAAGTTAGTGCACATAATTTAGAGTCCTTTGGACATGTCTGAACAGGTCCAAGGTAAGGTCGGTGCATATGTGTTGAAGTCCTTGAGGCAAGTCTGAGCAGGTCCAGGTAAGGTCGGTGCACCAGTGGGTCTGTCCAGATTTCCAGAAACACAGAAAAGGAGAGTTGTGAAAGGGCATTTTATTTTATAAAAATCTGAAAAATTAGAAAATGGTAGAAGGATAAGTTAGTAACCCACTATAAAAGTTTCATGTACCCAGAAATTCTATACTCTCAGATATAAGTCATTTTCTATACATGTGAAGCCTAGAAGGATGAACCTGTACTTTCATATAGTAACCTGAATATGACTATGGGTGTGTTTAGCCATCTTAAACTATTAGCAGCATATCTATGAGCATGAGTACCTCATTAGAAGCATGACTACGAGTATGTTTAGCCCCCATAAAATCATGAAAATATGTCTGATGAGCATCATGCTAGTAATATCAAGTAAGAATATGTATGCCATGAAGGGAAAACAACAACATTCTGTGAGGTTGGACTTTGGTCCCTTCTGCGGGACGGCGATACGTAATGCTGTGGAAGTAAAAGATCCCAGGGGATGGCGATACGTAACGCCCTGGTGTAAAATTTTATTGATTCAGTGTTCGGTCCCATTGTGGGGTGGCCTTTGTGGGGCGGCGATACGTAACGCCACTGGGCCACAAGAATCTTGGTGGGAGTTCGCTCTCGGATCTGCGTAGTACTCTTTCGTTCGTTTTGTGTGTGTGGGCCTCCTGTGTTTACGGCAACTGTCCAGTTCCATGAATGATAATAATATGAACTCTCATTAAAAATGATAATAGGTAATTGTTCTTGTGCTGGGGTCTTGCTGCATGCATGGGTGTTCATACACTAGTTAAAGAATCTGTACTTTCCTTGTTTAAGTTATTTTAAGTAGATGATATTAAATGAACTATGCTACTGTTCACATCTGAAAAATACATATAAATGATTATATAGATGCAAGGTTAACCCCAGTTTGTTTAGGATGCCTACTGAGCGTCACACTCACCCTTATGACATACATTTTTCAGAAAATATAGAGGTGGAGGTTGAGGTGGAGGCAGCAGTAAAGGAATAGAGTTAGCACAGTCCGTCTGGGTATGCTACGGTCTAATGTTTTGCTATATGTAGGGGTGTGGGGTGGAAAGCCCATGAAACACCCATAATATTTTTTTATTATTACTAATTAAATAGCATAATAACTATTTTTATTGATTTTCTGATTAGATGGAATTTGAGGTAATTTATAAAAATATGGAAAAATTATTTTTATTAAGAGAATAAGGTGATTAGCAATAACGATAACTGGGCCAGACTCTAAAAAAATGGTATTAGGCCGAATTAAGGAATTTTAGCTGAAATTCGTCACTTTTATCGGGTTAATCTAGATTGATCAAATTCTTGCCTAATTCTCGACCGTTTGAGCCCAAACCAGGCCCAACCGATAGGTTGACCCTAGTAGCCCGTTTTGCCTTCGAAACCCTAGACTCTAGACCCTTCTAAGGGGCGACGGTAGTGTGGAATCGGTCAAGGGCTGAAGTTTTCATCGATTTTGTTTCCTTGGACTCCCGAGTCCAATTCGATCTCTAGAAGCCTCCTTGTACACTTTAAATAGAGGGCTTTGGCGACCTAAAAACCCTATTTGACGATCCAACTGGTGGCGTGGGCTATCGTGGGTGAACCAGGGAGAATTTGGGTGTTTGGTGGCGGCACATTTTAGGGTTCCGGCGAGCACGTCTTCCATTCTCTTCCTCGATTAAGGTAGGTTTCTCTTAGGCCCAATCTAATTAAATAACATGAATGAATATATCTCATCCTTAGCTTTCTTTTGAACCTATTTCGTCCAATTTTGGCTATCTATATCATGCGTATTCCTATTTCCATGAAGGGCATGTGATTAGGGTTTTTACTCTTCTCGTTTCCATTCGATTTACACAGATTAATCGTAAGGGAATCTTGGAATTGACCCTGCCATGTTGTGCATTTTTAAGTTACCTACATTTTGATAGTAAATTGCCAAATTTTCATGCCATATCCATGTTTTAATCACGCTTTCATTGGGCCGGCGTCATGTTCTTTATGAATTGGGGCTCAGGTTAGCATAAGCGGTTCTTCCAGGAACCGCCAGGCTATAAGCGGTCGCACGATAGACCGTTTTCATGGTCTAGCGGCCCCGCGACAGACCATTTCTGGGCGGCCTAAATCTAATTTAAAAATGGGGTTTTCAAGTGTTTAGCGGCATGTCTCTCTACCGCTTACATCTTCAAGCGGTCTGTTGAACGACCATTTTCTACCCTGTTCCAGTGACATGTATTGATGCGTTCTGTCAAGTTTTGTCATGTTAGCACACTTAGGTTAATTACATGGATAAACGCGCTAAAGCTAGGGCTTATGGAATATATGAACTAAGTAACTCTTTTCTTTACAACTGTTCTATTCATGACCCTCTTTCACACCTTTAGAAACAATTGAAAGAAAGGTAGATTTTGCTCCACTCATGGGTTAAGTTGAAACTTCATACTTGTTATTCAAAGTTTAGAATTTGTTTTTAAGGTCATACCACTCTGGTGGAAGTGACTGGACCGATCACATTGTTGGAACTCCTCTAGTTTGATAAGCTGTATGTGCACTGCTTTGTGCTGAAATGTTTTGATGCTTGACAATAGTTGTTTTGATGATTAGCAATAGTAGTGCTTGACTTCGTTGACTGCATAGTTGACTTTGACAAATTTACTCTGAAATGATGTGGAGTGTATCTTGATGACTTTTATATGTCAGATGCTCCCATAAGTGTTGTCTGCATGTTTACACTTAGACTTTGGATTAGAATGGAGTCAGTGCAATACTCAGTCAGTCTGCATTGAGTCCGTGCATAGAGTGCATTTCTAGCACATTTAGTCCGTGCATGCATATATAAAGTCGGTGGAAGCCATGTTGCTGCACACGACCAAGTCGCTGCAAAGGTCATCCATGCATTATGTAAGTCGATGCATTGGTAGTTGTTGCACGAGACCAAGTCCGTGCAGGCTTAGCTCAAGGCACACTAAGTTGGTGCAACACTTCTCGCTGCACGCTAGCAAGTCGGTGCAACACTTCTCGCTACACGCTAGCAAGTCAGTGCACCATTTCTCGTTGTACGCAACCAAGTCAGTGTAAGTGTCATCCAAGCATTAGTCAAGTCGATGCACTGACAGTTGTTGCTCGAAACTAAGTCCGTGCATGCTTACGTCTTAGGCAACTCTGTGAATAAGAATTCATGCATTCAGTGTTTGCACATTAAGTCTGTGCAAGTCAAGTATGTTGCAGAAGTAAGTATGTGCAACCATTGCACGTCACATGATCTAAGTCTAAGCAATGTTGCTCTCGACACATTGAGTCAGTGCAAGGTTTGCACTTTGCATATACAAACTTAGTGCATTGCTGCATGTCACACACATATAGTCTGTGCACATCCACTACGTCAATAAATCAAGTCTGTGCATCAGTTCTATGTGTGAACACTTGACTTCGTGCATATGTGTTCATACGTTATATCGAGTCTGTGGAGTCTGTGCACATTTAGTTCAAAGCTCTAATTAACTCTGTGCATCTTTCTACTATCTTTTAGATTGTTTCAAGCTGACATTAAGTCTGACCTTGACAGGATATCTGCTCGAGGAGTTTAAGAAAGGCACGTGATCCAAGAATGGAAGAGGTGCCAAGATGATGCCACGTGGCTTGACTACTCCAGATTTGGATAAGGCTTTGGGCGGGAATTGTGGCGAGCACACGCCCTACCTTCTGCTGCTCCCTATAAATAAGGAGAGTCTTCCTCAAGAGAAGACTGATCGTGATATCGAGAGTGAAAGCAGAAAGAGTTAAGGCCAGCACGATCCAGAGAGAAGAAGAGTGAGAGCAGATTTGAAAGAAGAAGAGAGTTTGAGAGTGAAAGCTTTGGAAGTCTGAGAGAGTTTTGTATATCAGTTTCCTGGTTCAGAACTGAAACTGATTTTGCTCATTGTTGAGCTACATTCCCTTCGTGGGTTTTATTTCTTTGATTTGTTTCTTTTCATTTTCGAATCTCTTGTTCAAGCTGTTTGTCAGCAGAGGTTAAGCTGTAATTCCTCAGCAGTTGTAGAGGTGTGGTATCCTCTGGTCGGGTGAAGCTGTAATTCCTCAACGGTTACAGAGGTGTGGTATCCTCTGGTCGGGTGAAGCTGTAATTCCCTAGCGGTTGCAGAGGAGGACTCCTCTGGTCGGTGTAAGCTGTAAGGCCCAGCGGTTTGTAAGATTTTCACCCCAAAGCTGTGGATCAGTAGGTTAAGCTGTGCATCAGCGGGAAACCACACTCTAGTTGGAGTGTGGGGTGGACGTAGGCCTCGGGTTTGAGGTCAAAGCACCTTAAAAATTCATCGTCTACTGTGTGATTGCCTTGTGGTTTGTGCTTATCTCTCTTTAGTTTCACCGTCCAATAGATGAATGCATAAGACCGCCTGTGTGCTGATCTTCTAGACCTGCTATGTTTGATTGCGTTTAAGTGTTCTTCTTCATCCTATTGCAGATTGATTTTATTCCGTAACTATTCCTGCTATAGTTAGTTTTTATTGGGTGATCAATCTATTCACCCCCCTCCAGATCATCAATAAAGTCTTGTCTATTGGTATCAGAGGGTCCATCTATTCTATCAGTTGGTATCAGAGCCTAACTCTTCTGCAGGGATCAATGTCCTGAAGAGAAACGGCCATGGATGCAAGAGGGATGACGGCTGAGGGACACTCCACCACGAAGCCCCCATACTTTGACGGTTCGAACTACGCATATTGGAAGAACAGTATGCAAGTTTTTCTGAGGGCAGAAGACTATGAGATTTGGAAGGTGGTCAGTAAAGGACCATTCGAGCTGCATCCTAATGAGGATGTATGGATGAGAGAGGAGATCAGGAAATCTACTCTCAACTGGAGCGCTATCAATGCCATTCATTGCGCTCTACATCCCACGGAATTTTCAAGAGTTTCTTCGTGTGCCACAACGAAAGAGATGTGGGATAAGCTGGAGGTTATCTACGAGGGAACTTCTCAGGTAAGGGAGACCAAGGCGAACTTGATGGTCTCAGAGTACGAAGCCTTCAGGATGAAGCCCAGCGAGACCATCACCGAGATGTATGCGCGTCTTACCCTCATCACCAATGCTCTTAGAAATATGGGGAAAAACTATTCTGATTATGAAATCGTGTGGAAGATTCTTCGGTCCCTGACTCCAGTTTGGCTTACGAAAGCTACTGTTATAGAGGAGTCAAGGGATCTTCAGAACATGAAGGTGGACGAGTTGATTGGCTCGTTAATGAGCTACGAGATGAATCTTCCCAAGACCGAGGATCTGGAGAAGAAGAAAAAGCCCATTGCTCTGAAGGCCAACTCCAGTAGATCAAGCAGATCTAGCCACAGTGAATCATCGAGTGATCAGAGTTTCTCTGGGTCAAAAATTGAAGGAGATCAGCTTGCAATGATGACCAAAGAGTTTAGAAGATTTTTGAGGAAAGAAGGAAGAAATTTCGACCGAAGATAGTATGGTGGCAGGAGACAAACGAGGTATAAATCTAACCCTGCCAAGAAAATTGACACTAATGTTTGCTATCATTGCAGGAAGGCCGGCCACATGAAGGCAGACTGTCTGGAGATCCAGAAGCTCAAGGAGAAATCAAAGAAGAAGAACACAAAAGGGAAAGCGATGGTGAGTACCTGGAGTGATGAGGACGAAGGCACCCTGAGTTGCACCTCGGACAGTGAAGAAGATGAAGAAAAGCCAATCTGCTTGATGGCCCGAGATGGTGAGAAGGGAGAAGAATCCGATGAGGTATCCTCTCCATTTGAGCATTACACTATTTCAGATTGGGAGGATGCTTACGGTGATTTGCTAGATAAAGTAGATGATATTAGAAAAGAGAACATGCATTTAAAGAAGAAAATTAATTCTCTCATGAATGACACCGTAATGACTGATAAAATTGCTAAGCTGCAATCTGAAAATCATATGTTGTAGAAATCATGTAGTGAGTTTGAAGATATGAAGTATGCTTTAATTGATGCTAGAAAAGAAAATGAGTCTCTAAAAAATGTTATTGATGACTTAAAACTGAGATTGCAAAAATTTGAAAATGAAATGAAGATTGTCAATGAGAAATATGAAGTTGTGCTAGGTGTCAATAATGAACTGAAGATATCAATTGAACACCTAGGAAATCAAAATGAGGATAAAAAGAAAATCATTGAGAATATGACCCAAGGCATTGAGAATTTGAATGCTCTGTTGGGGTCTAAAGTGAATTTCAGAAAAGAGGGTCTCGGTTATAACCCCACTGCTAAAAAGAGTTTAGCATTGAAAACAATTTCATCTATTGCTGAAAAGGAGAAGTGACCTCTCATTAAAATGTCCAATGTAAATTCTACTGTTAAAAATGTTAATTACAAAATGCCCAGTGCTCAGGACAAGGGCAAGCAGAAGATGGGTGAGTCTAGCCATGATAGTACATACTGCCCTATTCCTCAGGGTAAGTCTCAGATTAGGGGTCAACCTTCACGTACACCTAAACCCCAGGTTAGGGTCACCAAGTCTCCACCAACTGTTCAGAAGAAGATTCAACCCTCACCCATGCAGAAGTCAGGTGGGTCTAGGGTGCAAGGGAGACAGAATCCAGTAAGATGTCAATCCATCCAGTACTACCAACCCAGAGTCCAGACCTACCATCTTGTGCAGCCACAACAATTCCATAGGTATGGATGGAATAGAGTTCAAGAGAGGTCTAGATATCAGTCATATCCCACACAGACATATAAACCTCAGGCTAGAAACTGGGTTGGGTAGTCTAGAACATGGGTTCCTAGGAAGCAAACCACCTACAGTCTGCCAAGGACCAACATTGGCCATAATTTCCTGAATGCTCATTGGCCTAGGCACTGGCACAAACAAACTTAAGCTGCTAATAACAATAGTGCCAGGACACACAAAAAGAAAAGAAAAGCTCAGACTGCTAATGCTGGAAACAAGAACAACAACGAAAGGAATGTCAACAAATCCACCAAACAAACAACTTATAAACAAATGTGGATTCCTACAAACTTGTTGTCTTGTTTGAGTAGCTCTTCATCTGCGCTGGAGCCCAAACATTTTTGGGTTCCAAACCTTTCTCCATGACTGTGATTACAGGTATGCTTGGCAGCCAAGCACAACATGTGGTACCTAGATAGTGGCTGCTCCAAGCATATGATAGGAGACAAGGCTAAATTTTGCATGCTGACTGAGAAGAATGGAGGCCTTGTCACCTTCGGAGGAAATACTAAGGGTAAAATCATCGGGTCAGGTAAGGTAGGTAAGTGCACTACCTACTGCATTGAGGAGGTTATGCTGGTTGATGGTCTTGCTTACAGCTTGATCAGTATTAGCCAGCTATGTCATAAAGGGCATAGAGTTGTTTTTGATTCGATGTAGTTAAATTTTCTGGTAAGAGAGTAAATAACATCTACATGGTAGATTTAGATGATTTTGCTTACTCTAATCTATGCCTCACATCTAATAAAGATGATTTAACATTTCTGTGGCATCGTAGATTATGACATGCTAGTTACACTGTCTTGCATAAATTGAATAAATAAAGCATGGTTAGAGAACTCCCTAAAATTTCATTTAAGAAGGAAAATAAAGTCTGTAATGCATGTACACAGTCCAAGCAGACTAGGAAGTCATTCAAATCTAGAACTAAAAACATGTCTTCCAAACCTTATGAGCTGATACACATGGACCTTTTTGGACCAACTAGATCAGTCAACTTATCAGGTAGGAGATATGGGTATGTATTAGTGGATGACTTCTCTAGATATATGTGGGTCTTATTCATCTCACACAAAAGTGATGTGTTTTCTGAATTTTAGGAGTTCTACTTGAAAATAAAATAGAAAAATGAAAATTCAATTGAAAATATTTTATCTGATCATGGAGGTGAGTTTGAAAACTCACAATTTGATGAATTTTACAGGGTAAATAGGATTACTCATCGTTTCTCCTCACCAAGGACACCCGAGCAAAACGGAGTGGTGGAGAGGAGAAACAGGACTCTTGTGGAGATGGCCCGTACACTCCTAGTTGAATGAGGCCTACCAAGGAAGTTCTGGGCAGAGGCAGTCAACACTACATGCCATGTAATTAATCGAGCCATGGTAAGGTCGTTTACTCAGAAAACACCTTATGAGATTCTAAAAGGTAAGAAGCCTTCGATTGCTCATTTCAAGGTCTTTGGCTGTAAGTGTTTTATTCACGTCAACGATAAAAGAGACCTTAATAAATTTGAACCTAAAAGTGATCCAGGAATTTTCATTGGATATTCTAAAAATACTAGAGCATATAGGGTGTACAACCTTAATTCTAGAACTATTAAGGAATCTCCACACATTGTCTTTGATGAGTCCCTAAATAAGTCTGATGTTGGTCTATGCTAGAAAGAAGATGATGAAGAAATTATGAAGGAAGGAAACTCTGCAGACCAATCAGATAATGAAAAAGAACCTGAAGAGAACAATGCAGAGGAACCTGCTGTTCAGGGGGAGGTAAATGAAGGTCAAGGTAACCAAGTTATAAATATCAGATTTTTAAGAGATCATCTAGTAAATAATGTCATTGGTAACTTAAATGAACCACCTAGGACTAGAGGCTACTTTAGAGCACATCATGAATTAAATGCATATGCATTGGTTTCTCATGTAGAGCCCAAATCCATTGATAGTGCCCTCAAAGATGTGCATTGGATCAATACCATGCACGAGTAGCTTAATCAGTTTGACAGGAACAAGGTGTGGCATCTGGTCCCACCTCCTGATCATGGGACTGTCATTGGGACAAAATAGGTTTTTAGGAATAAAACTGATGAGCTAGGTAATGTAGTTAAAAATAAAGCCAGACTTGTTGCTCAGGGGTACAATCAAGAATTTGGAATTGACTTTGAAGAGTCATTTGCCCCTATAGCCAGGATAGAGGCAATTAGAATACTTTTGGCTTATGCCTGCTCATTAGGAATAACTCTCTAGCAGATGGATGTTAAATCTACTTTCCTCAATGGGGAAATAAAAGAGGTTGTCTTTGTGAGACAACCTCCTAGCTTTGAATGCTTAGACTTCCCTAATTATGTTTATAAGTTGAATAAAACTTTTTATGGCTTGAAGCAAGCTCCTAGAGCTTGGTATGACAGGCTCAGCAAATTCCTTACCGAGAAGAAGTTCACAAGAGGTGAGATTGACCAAACATTGTTCACCAAGGTAAGTTATCCAGACATTCTCCTTGTTCAGATTTATGTGGATGACATTATGTTTGGGTCAACTAACCCCAAACTGTGTAAGAAATTTTCTGATTTAATGACACAAGAATTTGAGATGAGCTCAATGGGTGAGCTAAAATTGTTCCTTGGACTGCAGGTGACTCAAACAAAAGAGGGAGTTTTCATCACCCAGTCCAAATACATAAGGGACCTTCTGAAGAAATACAAGTTTGAAAACCTCAAGGAAATTACAGCTCCAATGGGTACTTCAACAAGTCTTGATGAAGACCCCAAAGGTAAAACAGTGGATCAAAAGCTGTATCGAGGTATGATCGGATCCCTTTTATATCTTATAGTATCTAGGCCTGATATATAGTTTGTAGTGTGTTTATGTGCTAGATTTCAGGCTAGTCTAAGGAGTCTCATTTTAGTGCAGTAAAATGGATCTTTAGGTATCTGTCAGGCACCCAAGAACTTGGTCTTTGGTACCCTGCTAAGGGTGAGCTGGAGCTTCTAGCATACACTGATGCAGACTATGCTGGGTGTCGGATAGATAGGAAAAGCACTAGTGGCTATTGCCAATTCCTAGGTGGTTGCCTAGTATCTTGGGCTTAAAAGAAGCAACGCACAGTTACATTGTCCACTGCAGAGGCAGAATATGTCGCTGCAGGGAATTGCACAGCTCAGGTACTTTGGATTAAGCACCAACTTTTAGATTATTAGATAAATGTGGGATGTATTCTAATTTTATGTGATAATACTAGTGCTATCTGCCTAACTAAGAATCCTGTTCACCACTCTAGGACTAAGTACATTGAGATTAAACACCACTTTCTTAGAGATGCAGTGAGCAAGAGTGAAATTGAATTAGTCTTTGTTGAAACTGAAAAACAAGTTGCTGATATTTTTACTAAACCCCTTGGAAATGAAAGATTTAAATATCTAAGAAGAGAATTGGGGCTTTGTAAATTTTAGCATGAAAATGACTAATTTCATTCTTGAATTGTCTTCTGAAATGCTTGAAATAATAGTGTCTGCCTATCTTTGAATTTTGAATAAAGGATGTTTGATGTTAGAATAATTACTTTTGCACTGAGTATATAAGCTGCTGCACATCTTGCACAGATAATCTCTGAAGTCGATGCATGGTTGTGCATATAGTTGATGCATTGTGCCAGCACTTGTTTCCCATACATGCCGTGTACCGAGTTTAAGTCGATGCATGTTTTACACATAGTCGATGCATGTTTTACACCGGGTATATAAGTTGATGCATAGTGTAAGTTTTCAGCATGTAGGTCGATGCATCTTGTGTTTAAACATCATGAAGGTCAATGCACCTTTTGTTCAAGTTGCATGTAGGTCGGTGCATCTTGCAAATTACACATGTCAGAGTCGGTGCATCTTGATACCATCTACATACATAGTCGGTGCAACTTAAGTCAATGCATCATGATGTCAGGGGGAGTGCAGTTGAGTCTGATCTTAGTTCAACTTCTCCTATTCTCTCCTCCTTCTCAGAAATTTCTATCTCATGGCATCATTCACATTTAGTTTCTTCTTGAAAACCTTTTGAGCTACTCCTATGCTTAATTGTCTCTTCTATCACTCTGATTGGGTAATAGTCTTGTAACTGGTTCATTACTTTGAGCATCCGGCACTTCAATACTTTTAAGAATCACATGTGTTTCTTGAATGAACTAAAGGTTTAATTTTAATAGACTGTAGAGTCAAAGAACTGCTCTTCAGAAAATAAGGTGACAGAAAATATTTATAGCTCTTAACCTTTGTCTCTTGATTTTAATGAAAAGGTCTTTACTGTATCTGAACTTTTCAGACTTAGTGAAGTCTAGGCTGGGAAAACCAAAACGAGTATTGTTTTTGAAAAAGTATCTCTGAAAAGTTATAAGGGCAGCATCAATAAAATCTTTAATGAAAAAGAATTGAACAAAGTGGCAGAGCAATGACTGAATTACACTGAGAAACTGAACCCTCCATCAAGAAAATGGAGAGGAGCTTATGTCATGAGGTGTTTCATGTTATCTCTGTTCACATAGTCAAATCTATAGGGCTGGTTTCACTGAGTAACTGGGGGTGCTGGCGTCTGATAAACGTGTACCTTTAATGTCAAAGGTGTAAATCATCTTGGTAGTCTTTGATCAGAGGTAGATATAGTAGTTTATGCCTAGTAACTGGGGGTACTTGCGTCTAACCCACGTGTACACCTAATGTCAACAGCATAAATGACACTTGTCTGTTCACTAAGTTCAGATTAGAAATGAAAAAGAAATGCTGTAACCCTTCAAATGAAAAATGTTATGAAGTATCAATTAGTTAATCTCAATACAAATTCAGGTTACTCTCCTTGATATTCATTGTTTCCGAAATAAGTAAGATATAGTCTTGACCTAGTCTAGTATAGTCATGTGACTTAGGTTAATTGTTATAAACGGACACTATGACCATATTTCTAAAAGTGATTTAATTCTACCTTCTATAACTGTTAAACCTGAACTTGTTTAAGAATGAACACTGATTGATCCTTATAACTAAAAGTTGTTCATGATTTGCTTATATTCTGAACCATTGCATAGAATGTTATCTAGTCTATCTCTTCTACCCTTCCACTATCTACCTTCCTCCTTATTTGCTGATGGCAAAGGGGGAGAGTTTATTGTCTACTTCTCTTCCTTCCCTATGGCATAGAGGGAGAGATTGCATTCTGATGGCAAAGGGGGAGTGAGTATATAGGAGAGAGTCTATGTGTTTAGAGGGAGAGTTTTTAATTACTTTGGTTAAGGGAGAGTCAGAAATTCAGGGGGAGCATCTTAAAGGATTCATTCAGGGAGAAGGTATGTACATAGTGTCTGTGCATAGTGTCGGCATTTGCATGCATGTCATCTAACTGTGATTAATGTTTCATCAAAATACATTATTCTTAATGCATTTACTTTTGGTGTTGCCATCATCAAAAAAGGGGGAGATTGTTGGAACTCCTCTGGTTTGATCAGCAGTATGTGCACTGCTTTGTGCTGAAATGTTTTGATGCTTGACAATAGTTGTTTTGATGATTAGCAACAGTAGTGCTTGACTTCGTTGACTGCATAGTTGACTTTGACAAATTTACTCTGAAATGATGTGGAGTGTATCTTGATGACTTTTATATGTCAGATGCTCACATAAGTGTTGTCTGCATGTTTATACTTACACTTTGGATTAGAATGGAGTCAGTGCAACACTCAGTCAGTCTGCATTGAGTCCGTGCATAGAGTGCATTTTTAGCACATCTAGTCCGTGCATGCATATATAAAGTCAGTGCAAGTCATGTTGCTGCACACGACCAAGTCGCTGCAAAGGTCATCCATGCATTATGTAAGTCGATGCATTGGTAGTTGTTGCACGAGACCAAGTTCGTGCAGGCTTAGCTCAAGGCACACTAAGTCGGTGCAACACTTCTCGCTACACGCTAGCAAGTCAGTGCAACACTTCTCGTTGCACGCTAGGAAGTTAGTGCAACATTTCTCGTTGTATGCAACCAAGTCTGTGTAAGTGTCATCCAAGCATTAGTCAAGTCGATGCACTGACAGTTGTTGCTCGAAACTAAGTCCGTGCATGCTTACGTCTTAGGCAACTCTGTGCATAAGAATTCATGCATTCAGTGTTTGCACATTAAGTCTGTGCAAGTCAATTATGTTGCAGAAGTAAGTCTGTGCAACCTTTGCACGTCACATGATCTAAGTCTAAGCAATGTTGCTCTCGGCACATTGAGTCAGTGCAAGGTTTGCACTTTGCATATACAAACTCAGTGCATTACTGCATGTCACACACATATAGTCTGTGCACATCCACTATGTCAATAAATCAAGTCTGTGCATCAGTTCTATGTGTGAACACTTGACTCCGTGCATATGTGTTCATATGTTATATCGACTCTGTGGAGTCTGTGCACATTTAGTTCAAAGCTCTAATTAACTCTATGCATCTTTCTACTATCTTTCAGATTGTTTCAAGCTGACATTAAGTCTGACCTTGACAGGATATCTGCTCGAGGAGTTTAAGAAAGGCACGTGATCCAAGAATGGAGGAGGTGCCAAGATGATGCCACGTGGCCTGACTACTCCAGATCTGGATAAGGCTTTAGGCGGGAATTGTGGCGAGCACACGCCCTACCTTCTGCTGCTCCCTATAAATAAGGAGAGTCTTCCTCAAGAGAAGACTGATCGTGATATCGAGAGTGAAAGTAGAAAGAGTTAAGGCCAACACGATCCAGAGAGAAGAAGAGTGAGAGCAGATTTGAAAGAAGAAGAGAGTTTGAGAGTGAAAGCTTTGGAAGTCTGAGAGAGTTTTGTATATCAGTTTCCTGGTTCAGAACCTAAACTGATTTTGATCATTGTTGAGATACATTCCCTTCGTGGGTTTTATTTCTTTGATTTGTTTCTTTTCATTTTCGAATCTCTTGTTCAAGCTGTTTGTCAGTAGAGGTTAAGCTGTAATTTCTCAGCGGTTGCAGAGGTGTGGTATCCTCTGGTCGGGTGAAGCTGTAATTCGTCAGCAGTTGCAGAGGTGTGCTATCCTCTGGTCGGGTGAAGCTGTAATTCCCCAGCGGTTGCAGAGGTTGACTGCTCTGGTCGGCGTAAGCTGTAAGGCCCAACAGTTTGTAGGGTTTCCCCCCCGAAGCTGTGGATCAATAGGTTAAGCTGTGCATCAGCGGGAAACCACACTCTAGTTGGAGTGTGGGGTGGACGTAGACCTCGGGTTTGAGGTCGAAGCACCTTAAAAATTCATCATCTACTGTGTGATTGCCTTGTGGTTTGTGCTTATCTCTCTTTAGTTTCACCGTCCAGTTGATGAATGCTTAAGACCGCCTGTGTGCTGATCTTCTAGACCTGCTATGTTCGATTGTGTTTAAGTGTTCTTCTTCATCCTACAACAGCTTGACTTTATTCCGCAACTGTTCCTGCTATAGTTAGTTTTTATTGGGTGATCGATCTATTCACCCCCCTCTAGATCATCAATAGAGTCTTGTCTATTGGTATTAGAGCATCCATCTATTCTATCACACACTTGATTTCTGTTTGATTTATTAGCCTAATTTCTTGAGCAATGAATGCCTCTCCATCGGATACTCCTTCCGTCGGACTAGGTATTCTTGTTTCAAGACCTTCGTAAGACCTCGCGAGCTCGAGATTCCCACTAGGACGCCGGGCAGGTTGTACCCTCAAAGCCTGTATTGACCGACTCGTGATTTCCATGTTAGGCTGACCATGTTCGTATGGCCTAGCTGTCTGGGACTGAATGCGGTCATTTATTGGACCATAACCCAATCCTTGCGGCCGTATCTGGGACCATTTTCACCCAGCATGCGGTCCAGCGATAGACTGCTAAGTTCTCTAGCTTGACCCTCCGGGACAAGCTTGGGTCTGATAGAAGCGCCGCTGTATCCGACCGCTTATTCCGCCCTTGCGGTTCCCGTTTGACCGCAAGCAATGCCTGACCTGATTTTTCTTCATGGGTTTTTGTGACTATGCCAATTGATTTGGTAGTCTTCCAAAACTATACTTCTGTTATCCTTTGAACATGTATTATCTCTTCCTTCCAAAGTTATTGGAAGAATCGTGATCTTAGAAGTAGGTTACATGAGCTTAATCTTGGAAATTCATGGCCGAATTACTTGAATGTCTAGACATTATTTGGGATCATTGATCCACTAATCAGTGCCAAGGCATTATTAAGGGCCCAGTCTAGTCCTGGGAGGAGCGCCCGGAAGTACTTGTGCCATGGGGAGTTTGTAATGACTAGGTGTGGCATTGCACCGAGTACTTGTAAGTGTGTGGTCTATGACATTCATTAATCACTAATTATTGGAAACTCTTGATCAAGACTTGTTATATTTATATGCTATTCGGCTAATCACTTGAATAGATGCTTGTTATCCCTACAACTCGTTCTTGGTTCTTTATGTTCGTTGAATTATCAGCTTTTATGTTGTTGCACACAACTTAAATGGTTAATTACTTAAACTATGTCTGATGATAGAGTGTAATTCCTGATGAGCTTTCGCTCACCCCCTTTCTTTCCAATCCTTTTTCAGGTAGCACGGACGAGGATGTTCAAACCGATGGGGGCGGGAGCGAGTAAACTTGGAATGAGCCTTCTAGTTGTGTTATGAGTCCTTGGTCTAAGTTTAGGTGTCGAGTCTTATCGATTCAAGAACTATGTAATTTTCTTTCTTTTAGTCGTTATAGTAGTCTAGTGAAGTCCACAAGAATCGATTGTATTTAACTTTGAGCTTTTGGTTTTTAAATAAGTTGGTTTTTCTTTAAATTAAATTGTTAGGATCTTGGTGTATGTTATCATGTGGCGTGGATGCTCTGAATGACATGAATGTTGTAACTGGCGGGTTCCGACTTTTCGCATCGGGGCGTGACAGTATTGTGGTATCAGAGCCTAGGCTTTCTAAGATCCTAGGTTGCTAAGTGGTGTCTTAGAACCCGTGACCTTGTTAAAGTCTAAGGACCCAACCCGGGTGTTGACAAGTTTTTCTTTCTCTCCCTTCCCTTAACTCAAAAGTGAATATGAAAAATAATGGGGCGAAGCTAAAAAAAAGGAGAGGGGCAACCAATGAAATACTCAAACACAAAAGAACACTGTGATCGCCACCAAAGTACATAGCACAATAGGAGAGTACCACATACCTTGGAAAGGGGAGAAGACAATGAAGACACTCGCCGATGTATGCAGCGCTAGTATGACGAACGCGGCCCTTTGAGGTCTGCTTAAGGATGTAGACGGCCGCTCGACTGGCTGCGTGCAACACTGTAGAGGAACGCGGGAAACGCTCAATTGGGGGCCTAAACGGTCCGCGATACGCCGCTCACAGGTGTGGGATGGTCTGAGGAAGATTGATCAACCATGCAGACGGACGGAGATGGACCATGTATGTCGTCCAGACCCCAAACTGTGGGACTTGCTCCTCCACCCCTTCCGGCCGGCCAGAGGGGATGGGCCTCATGCTTAAACTTCCGTTGACCTACAAAACACAGCAAAAGACAAGAAAACACTACCCAAATTAGCTTTATGAAGTGTAGTATCTATAAGAGCGAATGGGAAACCAAACTCATTAATGGAATGGGGAATACTTGGGGGTTGGGTTTTTATCCCCTATGGGGCATGAAAAGCAATAGGAGGGGTGAGAAAATGAGAATGCCAGTGAAAAATGGGGGGAAGAGGTGAAGGAAATGAGCATGTAAATGATGAACAACTTACTAAACACCTAGACCAAAATGGAAAAAAAACTACTACTCCCTGAACCAAAGGCTCAAACGGACGTAGAAAGCCTTCCTCCCTGGTTGTGGTTTGCTCAAGAATTCGGCAGCACTTTGTCGCGAACGCTGGATCTCCCCCTTTTCAAGCTTGGACCAAGGGAACTATTTATAGACCCCTAAAAGTCCACTCGAAATTGAGGATTTTCTAGCGATAATTAGGGCGAGATTCTGAAGGATAAATCAAAGATAATATCACCAGCTTTCACTAGGATCAAACGACACCCAATTTGGTTGAATATCCACGGAGAAAATCGAGGACGAAGCAACTCATTCAACCACGGATGGAGAGAGAAAAACCAACCAGCCCAAGGATCTCGGGCCTATAAGCGGTCTCTCAATGGGCCACCCACACTCATACATGGTCCATCACTAGACCGCCTTCAGGTGTTGGTGATAAATAAAAAATAAGATAAATAAGCCATTTATCCCAGCGAACAGACCGATTGATACGGTGTAGGACTCTCAAGATATAAACGGTCCACAAATAGACTGCTCCTAAATCCACCCAGCCCATTGCCAGACCGCGTCCCTTTTGTCAATGATAAATAAATAGAACAAGATAAATAGATAATTTATCTGAAAAATTATCCCGTTTAGGACTCTGGCAAATAAACGGTCATATGATGGACTGTGCAACCCAAACACACGGCCTAATGAAAGACTGTGTATAAGGTTGTCGATGGAAATTTAGAAAATAGCCAATTAATCCAGAGAAAAATCTGATTGATATAAACAGTCTCCAAAACGACCGCGTAACATATCAGACGGTCTATCACGAGACCGCTTTTATGCTGGGTGGTTGAAATCAATAAAATGGGATAAATAAGCCTATTTACCCCAAAAGACTAAATGAAATCAAGGCCCACAAAGCCCGAATTCGAGAGCAGACCTAGCCAGGGAGGAAGTATCCATAAAATAGGCCCAAAGACGTGCCTAAATGTAACTCAATGAATAATGGACAACTCGAGACATCAAATAAAAGAGGTAAAAAGAATGACTCAACTCATAGGCAAAAAACGGGTGTCAACACCGGTGAGCTTGGGTGGAGATTGGGTTGAGTTATTAAACGAATTCATAAAGAATCTCGCTAGGTTGTTTCTAAAATATCTTCTTTTTTTATATATAGGAATCTGTTTCGATGGCAGCCGAACGCGCACAATGGAGGGATATGCAACGCACGGTGCAGGGTTTGACACAGGCCCTCCAGCAAGTGGCACAAGGTGGAGCGGCGCATCAAGGAGCTGGCAATCTCCATCAGAATTTCCAAGGTTTGAATCCCCCTCGATTTGGCGGTTCTACGGACCCAGACGAGGCCGAGCACTGGCTGAAAGAGGTAGAGTGAGCTTTTATAGTTATGCAATGCGGAGACCAAGACCGAGTTCTTTTAGCGACCTTCCAGCTGGAACGTGATGCACGTGCTTGGTGGGAAGCCGTTGAAGTTACATTAGGTAATAGGCGTGCGACGTGGGAAGAGTTCAAAGAACATTTTAATAACAAGCATTTTTCAGATCGTGTGCAAGAGAAGAAAGCAGCTGTCACACCCCGAGCTTTAATTACAGCAGAAGATATTCAGGAACGTGAACAGCCAGCAAGAGAAGCCTCAAGTGACATTAATAATCAGAGCGCAAATCATTCACACGTAAGATGAATGGAAACAATAATTGATCAAAAATCTAACTTTTATTGATAATAACCATCTAATACATGATCTTGACTGATTGACTAACTGGACTCAATAAAGTGAAAATTACATATTTGACTCTGGACTAGACTAACTATGGCTTCTCTCGAACTATCAATCACTCTCGGATCCATCACTTGAGCAATCTGAATCCGTCCCACTAGAATTTCTTGAAAAAGATTGGAAAGTAAGGTAATGAGCACACTTGCCCAGTAGGTATCTTCGTATCAACATGTAGGCAATGTTAAAGTAATTAATGTTTTAACTCTAAAGAATAGGATAAATCATGCAAATGCGATAAAACACGTGAATAAAACAAGTAACACAATAGCATGACAAGGTCATGATGAGTGATGATATATGAACAAGATTGAGTTGAATATAACAAAAATGTAACTTGGCCTTTCACGAACAAGAATATGCTTGCTTGTATCAAGAACGCACCTTCACTTTCACTTTTCACTTTTCACTTCTCATAACCATAGAGGTTATGCACTAGAATGTCATGTAACAAGCATGTAACAATTCAATCAAGAAAGAATCTTGCAGGAGTTTTGTTGATTTCACTTACTTATAAAGAAAGTACTCCCAGCCCAATGCGACACCAGTAGCATCATATCTCATGGTTTACAGTATGTTTTCGACAATGAGCCGAGGGGATTAGCATAGAGCCCTTGAAAACAATCAGTGCTCGAACTGCATCTTCACGTATAAATCAAGCTACTTCCATAAGCATAACAATAAAGTATGGCCAATAACTCAATTCCAAATAATAAGCTTCATGATGAAGTAACCAAGGAATAGAATGTACCAAAGTTTGATATCACTTCAAAGAATGATTTAAAAAGGGCATTATGCTACAGAGGTATTTCGGCAACATAACGGTATATTCTTTAACTCTCAAAATTACTTAAGTATCTTTGGAATAATGTGACAAGTTCTAGATAATCAATTGGACCATCTAGGAATATAGGAAAATCAACCCATGAGTCAAACCTCGGGTTAATCAATCTCATGACATTAGCGGTCTATTACTGGACCGTTTCGTGATCATGGCGGTCTAGTTCAGGACCGTTTATTAACAGAGTCCGATATTTTGAAAACATCATTTCTGGAGTCTTTAGCGGTCGAATGTAGAACCATATAGGATCCATTAGCGGTCAAGTGTAGGGCCGCTAGCAGTCCTTGACGGTCAATCATAAGGCCGCTATTTCCAGAAATATAAAACATCGGTATATGTGCCTCCTAGAAAATTGAGTTTTAATGGTACAACCAACTCGGCGTCCTGGAGGGAATCCCAGGCTCACGGGGAATTATGGAGGCTTTGAAAATAGATTTCCTAATATGTTGGAAGGAATATCCAAAGGAGAGGTCATCAAGTCCAAGATTATGATCCTATTGTGCAAAAAGTGTATCTAATGACAACATACCAGAGTATATGCCATGTACTTATGAAAATGACACTAAGATGAGAAAGAGAATCATGTAAAACCGTGATAAAACAGTGATCAAGAATCATCTATCATTTGAACATACATTTATTACAAGAATATATGATTAACATAAGTTCAAAATAATACCAAATGTGCATCAAAACATGAAATCTATCATGATAAACAAGTACATTAACTAAGTATATAAAATCGGTAAGTAAATCAGGACTAAAACTTAGTTATCTAGGCTTAACATATAATAATCATGGCAAATTTGCATTAAGTCACAAGTTAAAATAATGCAGAAATTCAGACATAGAAAACAGTGAAATACTGGACCGTCATTTTACTGTTAGCGGTCTATCGTACGACTCCTAGAGTTCTCTGGCGGTCAGAAAGAAGACAATTTCTTCCTGTATTATTCTGAGTTCCAAAAATAACTAAATAACAATGCCAATTAAGACATATCATGTCAGGAAATGAACATATTTTAACTTCCATAACCATGATAGATCGTGCATAGGCCAACAATATGCATAGGTTTATGAGATTACAAGAAAACTCATATTTTTACTTCATCAAGGCTAGTTCATGCTTGAGTAACACACTATGTGCATATTCCTATGTAAAATATGAAATTCAAAAAATACAATACATGAAAATGAATGAAACAAGAGTGCTTTTATTCCTGACTTCCTGTTTGAGCCTTTCATGAGATAACCTACCTTTAATAGTGTCTCTAGACTTCGAAATTCTGACTGGAATCACGCCCTAGTTTCTGCACTTTCTTGCTCTAAATCAGCAACTTCACGTCCCTCTATTTCATGATTCCCTTGTCCTAATGACGTGAAATTTTGAGGGTAAGTAGAGGATATGAAGGGAAACATAAAGTTCTAAGGAACCTTTATCTAATTACCTCGTTTAGGGCTCCAAATTCATTGATCTTCTTGGGTCGGACGCTCTAATTCCTGAGTTCTTGTGGTGGAATCAACACCTTTGGATGTCTCTAACTACCTGTAGGCTTGATCTCCTAGAACAAAAATTGGAGGGTATTTAGTTTTAACTATAATAAATAAGTTCTTAGAACAAACTTACCTCTAATTTGTCCTCCTTACCTGAGTTCCCCGCAAGCCAAAAGTAAGGGTCGCACAGGTCAAATCTGGGATCTATTTATAGGGTTAGCTAGAGTTTTGAGGATTAGAACGAACTTAGAGTCCTAATTAGGCTTCCAATTCGATCCACAACCCTTCTAGACTTATATAACTAGTAGATAGAGTGGATCTTAGGTGATTTAGATGCTATAATTCCAACCTTTTCACGCTTTCTTCCTTTCACGGAATCTGACAGAATTTAACGGTCTATAACTGGACCGCATACAGTACCCTAGCGGTCTCACGATAGACCGCCAGCCTTCGTGAGCACCGAATTTCACACTAGTTCAAACTCTTTTAATATTATCCATTGTATTATCCTTCCTAAAGAGTCATTATCCCTTAATTCTGTGAATACACAAATTTCTAGCTTCTAGAATATAGGCCAAGACTAGTGGGCATGGTTTTTGGGTCCTCTGGCTTATTTAATTGTCCAAATTAACTGGTTATTATTTTGGGCTTCAAGAATAATATATTTAACCCAAAAATCCACTCAATATTCTATTTAAGCTTTAATTAATCATTTATTTAGTTTAGAAAAATCTTAGAAATTCTTAAAAATTTCTGAAATACCTTAAAATAATTTAAATAAAATTTTGGGGTGTTACATCCTGCCCCACTTAAGAGAATTTGATCCCCAAATTCATAACATGAGTTTTTACGGAGAGTGTACGTTTTCTAATTTATTAATTAACTGCAATAAAAATTTAAAGTAAGGTGGATAGGTTAAGATGGTACGTTTAAGTACTTTACCTTCCTTGTCTAGAATGGCATTTAGTCGGCCTCATTTCTCGCATCCGTTGTTTTCCCTCAAAGATTATTCTTTTGAGAGGACATATGGGCAAGCGATGTTCCCGACTTCCATATTTGAGACAGGCACCGAGACGCTTCCAGCATTCTTTGGCCGCGTGACCAAACTTTTCACAAAATGAGCAAGCCGTGGCGACTTGCGTTTTTTCTTCTTCTTTAACCTTTTTATTCTTTTCATTTCCATTTATTTTTCCATTACCGTTCCCATTGCGGGACCTCTTATTGTGACGGTTTTCATCCTCATCCATTTCTTTCTCATCTCGCCGATCATGTTTTCGGCTCGACCTTTCTTCCTTCCCTCGGAGCTTTTCCACCTTCTCCATGGTTCTTTCACATAGATGTGCCCTTTGAACCATTTCTGTATGTGTTCGGATATTTTGAGATCCAAGTTGTTGAATAAATCCAGGCCTTAAACTATCCATAAATCGATTGGCTTTTAATAAATCTGTGCTTACAAGATGAGGAGCATAAGGTGCTAGTCGAGAAAATTGGAGCTCATATTCTGCCACGGTCATTACGCCTTGTCTTAAAGAAGCAAACTCCATAACCTTCTATTCCTTGACATGCTTGGAAAAGTACTTGGCTCGAAAGAGAGTAAGAAAACCTTCTCATGTATGAGGTGCATTAGCCAGTGGTGCTGGGATAGATTTCCACCACGTATGTGCGTCTTTATTTAATTGAAAAGTAGGTAAACAGACCTTCTCCTTATCCGCACATTGCATAACTTCGAAAATACTGTTCATCTGGTCGATCCAATTTCACTACAAGAAAAAGTAGCTTTTGTGACGGCCACATTCCGTCGCAATTCCATCGCAAAATCCGTCGCTAATAGATTTTGCGACGGATTTACGACGGAATTGGGACGGAATAAGGCCGTCTTAAAAACTTAGTCACAAATAACCGACGGATTTGATTCCGTCCTAAATTCAGTCTTAAATTTCAGGCGGAATAAAAATCCGTTGCAAATTTCGTCGGTACTTCGGACGGACTATTCCGTCTTACAATCCGTCTGAATTTTGCGACGGAACAATTCCGTCTAAATATCCATCTCAAATTTTCCGACGCAAATTCATTTCCGTCGTTATGTCCGTCGCAAATTTCAGACGGATCCGTCTCAAAATCCGTCTGATGTTTGCGACGGAAAAATTCCGTCTAAATAGCCGTCTGTACAGTCGTCTGCAAGCCATCTTGCATTTCAGACAGATTTATTTCTGTCCTTATATCCGTCGCAAATTTCAGACGGATCCGTCTCAAAATCCGTCCAAAATATTTCTTCTTCTTTTTTTTAAAACAAAGAATTTGTATTAAAAACCTATTTACAAAATCACCGAAAACATAAAATACACACGAACAAAAATAAAAAATCTATTTAATTAAAATTACATCAAATATCACAATAAACTCATCAGCGTTACATAGAAAAATATACAACAAAATCAACAAATATCCTCCAGATCGTCCATATCTTCATCCCCCCGCCGTGCTAATCTCCTGTGCTGCCGCTCGTAGAAGAATCCTCCTATATTAAAAAAACATACATAGATAAAAAAATTAGTATAAAGATAAATTAAATATTTTATTAGATTACATGAATTTAAATCAAACATAATATCAAATCGATGACTGTAAAGATATCCAATTGTAGACCCCTGGACCCGACTGCTTTAATTTTAAACCAAGTGCATTTACAAAATGCACTTTTGAGCGTCGAGCTCAAACCGGATGTCCGATTTGGAATCCGTCAGCTCTCACAAGTTACGTCTACCTCCCAGGTCGTGTTGGAATGATCGGAATGCCGATCGGATCAATATTTCACATTCTGGACCCCCGAACCCCTATTTTTTTAATTATTCTAAACTAAGTTAGTTTTCAAAACTAACTTAGTTTTGAATTGAGTTATTTTAGCGTCGGGCTCAAACCGGATGTCAGATTTGGATCCGTCAGCTCTGACAAGTCACGTCTACCTCTCAGGTCGTGTTGGAATGATCAGAATGGCGATCGGATCAGTATTTCACATTCTGGACTCCCGGACCCGACTGCTTTAATTTTAAACCAAGTGCATTTACAAAATGCACTTTTGAGCGTCGGGCTAAAACCGGATGTCCGATTTGGAATCCGTCAGCTCTCACAAGTCACGTCTACCTCCCAGGTAGTGTTGGAATGATCGAAATGCCAATCAGATCAGTATTTCAGATTCTGGACCCCCGGACCCAACTGCTTTAATTTTAAACCAAGTGCATTTACAAAATGCACTTTTGAGTGTCGGGCTCAAACCGGATGTCCGATTTAGAATCCGTCAGCTCTGACAAGTCACGTCTACCTCCCAGGTTGTGTTGGAGCGATCGGAATGCCGATCAGATCAGTATTTCACATTCTGGATCCCCGGACCCGACTGCTTTAATTTTAAACCAAGTGCATTTACAAAATGCACTTTTGAGCGTCGGGCTCAAACCGGATGTCCGATTTGGAATCCGTAAGCTCTGAAAAGTCACGTCTATCTCCCAGGTCGTGTTGGAATGATCAGAATACCGATAGGATCAGTATTTCATATTCTGGACCCCCGGACCTGACTGTTTTAATTTTAAACCAAGTGCATTTACAAAATGCACTTTTGAGCGCCGGGCGCAAACCGGATGTCCGATTTGGAATCCGTCAGCTCTCACAAGTCGAGTCTACCTCCCAGGTTGTGTTGGAACGATCGGAATGCCGATCGGATCAGTATTTCACATTCTGGACCCCCGGACCCAACTGCTTTAAATTTAAACCAAGTGTATTTACAAAATGCACTTTTGAGCGTCGTGCTCAAACCGGATGTCTGATTTGGAATCCGTCAGCTCTGACAAGTCACGTCTACCTCCCAGGTCGTGTTGGAACGATCGGAATGTCGATCGGATCAGTATTTCACATTCTGGACCTCCGTACCCGATTGCTTTAATTTTAAACCAAGTGCATTTACAAAATGCACTTTTGAGCGTCGGGCTCAAACCGGATGTCCGATTTGGAATCCGTCAGCTCTCACAAGTCACGTCTACCTCCCAGGTCATGTTGGAAAGATCGGAATGCCGATCGGATCAGTATTTCACATTCTGGACCCCCGGACCCGGCTGCTTTAATTTTAAACCAAGTGCATTTACAAAATGCACTTTTGAGCGTCGGGCTCAAACCGGATGTCCGATTTAGAATCCGTCAGCTCTCACAAGTCACGTCTACCTCCCAGGTCGTGTTGGAACGATCGGAATGCCGATCGGATCAATATTTCACATTCTGGACCCTCGAACCCCTACTTTTTTGAATTATTCTAAACTAAGTTAGTTTTGAAAATTAACTTAGTTTTGAATTGAGTTATTTTAGCATCGAGCTCAAACCGGATGTTCGATTTGGAATCCGTCAGCTCTGACAAGTCACGTCTACCTCCCAGGTCGTGTTGGAACGATCGGAATGCCGTGTTAATTTCCGATTTGGAAGGTCGTATTGTCATATATATTAATAAAATGTAAGAAGATAAATTGAAACATTACTTACCATTTTATTTTTATGAGTCGCGAAAGAGACAGACCCACATGTATGCAAATTTACCTCCGGTTGTGACGCCCTACTTGATTTGGCTTTTTGGGACTTTTCTATCCACTTGGGGTCGGCAAATTTGTCACATAGTATGTCCCAATCCTCCTTGCTCATCCATAGAGGACGGTGCTCCTTCCACAGCTGTCAGTCTTCACTCCCACTAGCATTTTTTTTAGCCTTCCTCTGAGCCGCATATACTCTCTTTCTATAATTTATCTTCACAATAGACTCCCAGGCAGAACGACATCATGCCGCATCATGTCCACCCGTGAATCGATAAGTCCGTTGTAAATAAATTAAGCTTCACAATTAATATACTGCCGTGAATTGAGTTTGGAAAAGACTTGAATTAAATGACATAGTTACTTACTAAGAACATGTCGAACAATGAATCGCGGACGCCCATCGGAAATTCTTTGAAAGACAAATGTGGCCCGGGCACATGTGCCATTACTAGGCTAATAGCATGATGGACAGCATTGGAAGGTTCAAATTTTGTCCTGCAATTACAAATGTCAAAGTATTCATATTAGAACCTTACCGCTAATAATTAATGAATGTAAAATAGCCTTATAATATACCCGGAGATCCAGCAGGGGCGACGTCCATCATGGACAGTCTGCTGGCATCGTCAACTGGCTGCTGAGTGGTGGGGGGGGGGGGCTGTAGAAGTCAGAGGTGGTGGGAGGGCTGTAAGTATTAATTTTCATAAGTAAATGCAACATGTTACTGAAAATTAAAATAGATATACCTGTAGCGGGAGGTGGTGGGAGGGCTGTAAGTATTAATTTTCATAAGTAAATGCAACATGTTACTGAAAATTAAAATAGATATACCTGTAGCGGGAGGTGGTGGGAGGGCACTAGGACCTGTAAGAATTAATTCACATTAGATAAATGAATATTTTGCTGGAAATTGAAAGAAATATATAAGTGGGAAAGTATTAATTTTCATAAGTAAATGCAACATGCTACTGAAAATTAAAATAGATATACCTGTAGCGGGAGGTGGTGGGAGGGCACTAGGACCTGTAAGAATTAATTCACATTAGATAAATGAATATTTTTCTGGAAATTGAAAGAAATATATAAGTGGGAAAGCATTAATTTTCATAAGTAAATGCAACATGTTACTGAAAATTAAAATAGATATACCTGTAGCGGGAGCTGGTGGGAGGGCACTAGGACCTGTAAGAATTAATTCACATTAGATAAATGAATATTTTACTGGAAATTGAAAGAAATATATAAGTAGGAAAGCATTAATTTTCATAAGTAAATGCAACATGTTACTGAAAATTAAAATAGATATACTTGTAGCGGGAGCTGGTGGGAGTGGCGTCTGTACAGGTGGTGGGAGGGCACTAGGACTTGTAAGAATTAATTCACATTAGATAAATGAATATTTTGCTAGAAATTGAAAGAAATATATAAGTGGGAAAGCATTAATTTTTATAAGTAAATGCAACATGTTACTGAAAATTAAAATAGATATACCTGTAGTGAGAGGTGGTGGGAGGGCACTAGGACCTGTAAGAATTAATTCACATTAGATAAATGAATATTTTGTTGGAAATTGAAAGAAATATATAAGTGGGAAAGCATTAATTTTCATAAGTAAATGTAACATGTTATTGAAAATTAAAATAGATATACCTGTAGCGGGAGTTGGTGGAAGGGCACTAGTGGGAAGTGGTGGTGGCGTCTGTACAAGTGGTGGTGAGCCGACACTTGGACCTATAAAAAAATCCCTTTAAGTTAGTAAATAATTAAAATATTTATATAGCTAACTTGGATCAAATATACCTGTGTCTGAAGAAGATGCTAACGAGGAGGGAGTAGCACCCCTCTCACTATCTTGTCTCCTCCCATTCCTAGTACGACCTCCTCGCACCATTTCCTTATTAATAATAAAACAATTAATACATATTAATCCACAATTACATAAGGTTAGACAAATGTTATTTAAAATTATGCTTAAAAAGTAAGAATCAGCTTACTAAATTATTAAAACATGCCTCCCTCATGTTGATATATCTAGCTCATCATCATCATCTTCGTCATCCATCGTAGTCTCATCAGATTCGAACTCTTCCTCTTTATCTGACTCCTCCTCCCCTCTAACATGAACATTTAACTCCGTCGGATCGATTTCTTCCACTTCATCTTCCTTACGTAATAACAGTGGCTCATCAGATTCATCCAGATTAACATGTGTGGAGCCGATAAGGCCAACTTCATCTGATTGAAAATATTCGGCGCTGTCAAGCTCTGAGACATTTTCACTAATATTTAACTCATAAGTGGGAAAATATTTTTCTTTAACCCTGCAAACTGCCCACCAATCTTTATTCTTGGCCGATGGATACCTTGAATAATACACTTGGTGGGCTTGTACGGCTAAAATGAATGGTTCATAGGTATTAAGTTTGTACCTATGTTTGACATCGACAATCCCAGTAGACGTGTCATGTCGAACTGAATTAGGATCAAACCAATGACACTTAAATAGGTATACATGATTGTCTCGTCTCAAATACTGAAGTTCTATGACTTCCTCAAGAATACCATAGTAGTCTAATTCCACTTCATTGTATACACTCCCCTTAACAGATACGCCGCTGTTCATCGTAGACTTACTTCGTCCATAATCCCTCGTATGAAATCTGTATCCTTTCACAATATATCCTGGATAGGCACGTGCAATGTTGGAGGGGCCATAACTTATCTCTTGTACTCTCTGATCACTAATGAGACCTTGTTCAACCTATATGTAAAGTAGCGTAGTTAAATATTTTTGAACAATTACGTCAATATTAGTAAATGCAAACATATATATTGAACGATCGACACTAACTTGATATCTCAACCATTTGGCAAAAAACTTCTCGCGTTCTTTTTCAATCTCTACGTCCTGGATATTTGGACATTTTTGTGCTAATTCTGAATCAAATTATCTGCAATATAAATGCACTACTACTTTAAATGAACTATAGAAGAAGGATGAACAAGTTATGGCATTGCTGGAAATGTGAGTTAAGAACTTACTCAACATAAGGTTCAATCTCATTACAATTCAGAAGAATATATATCTCAGCAGCGTACAACTCTCTATCTTCGAGCGTGCGGGTCGAGCAACATCCGAAAGCACGTCCAGGATGCTTAAATATAGAGAGCCGATCTGACAAATCATCAACTCCCCCATCATCATTATGTGGAGGTCGAGTATGACGAGTTTGAATATCTGGCTCAAAGTACATGGAACAGAAGTTTGAAATTTCTTTAATAACATATGCCTCAGCAATCGAACCTTCCACCTTTGCCTTGTTGCGAACTTTCATTTTCAATTCATGCATGCACCTACAACAACAATTCAGATGGCAATGACATGTAGCGACTATGGACAACATGTATGTCTTCATGAAAATTCTCGCATACCTCTCAAATGGATACATCCATCAGAATTGTACTGGCCCTCCGACAATAGCCTCGTATGGCAGATGGACGACCAGGTGCTCCATCGAATCAAAGAATGTCAGAGGAAATATCTTCTCTAACTTGCAAATAGTTTTGACCACATTTTCTTCAAGAGTTTGTACATCCCGAAGTCTGAGTTCTGATGCACATAAAATCTTGAAAAACTGACTCAGCTCGGTCAGTGCTCCCCATATAGGCTTTGGCAACAAATCACGAAATACAATGGGCACTAACCTCTCCATGAACACATGACAGTCGTGACTTTTCAGACCATATATTTTTCCGTCATTAACATTCACACAACGGGCTATGTTGGATGCATATCCATCTGGAAATCTTAATTGTTTCAACCACTGGCACACTTCCTTGATCTGTGTATCATTAAGCACGTAAGTTGCTTTTGGCTGCACAACCCTTCCATTTATATTTTGTAGTTCCAGTTCTGGACGTTTACAAAGCATCTTTAAGTCCATGCGCGCTTTGGCGTTGTCCTTTGTTTTGCCTTTAACATTCATGACCGTGTTGAACACATTATCAAAAAAATTCTTCTCGATATGCATGACATCTAGATTGTGTCGTACAAGAAGAGTTGACCACTAAGGCAATTCCCAAAAAATGCTTTTCTTGTTCCAGTTGTGATGCTTTCCAAAACTATTCAATTATCGTGTACTACCAGACAATTGTACTACATCTGGTAAATTTTGCACCCGTGTCGCCATATGTCGACCCGACACCCGTTGCAAGTCTGCTTCATCTACTTCAACAGTGTTTTTTTTAAACGAGTCTTTTTGCCTTCGAAAAGGATGGTCACTTGGTAGCAACCGCCGATGGCAATCAAACCAGCATGCTTTTCCACCATGTTTCAATACAAATTATTTGGTATCTTCCATACAGTAGGGACATGCTAACCTCCCATGTGTGCTCCAACCAGATAGCATTCCATATGCAGGGAAGTCACTTATTGTCCACATCAGTGCAGCCTTCATAATAAAATTTTGCTTCCTACGTGCATCATAAGTAACAACTCCACCAGTCCATAAAAAATTGAGCTCATCAATTAACGGCCTGAGATATATGTCCAAATTTTTTCCGGGACTTTTTTGACCAGGAATTACTAAAGATAAAAATAGATTTTCTCGCTTCATGCACATGTCTGGCGGAAGGTTGTACGGTGTCATGAACACTGGCCAACAAGAATAAGATGCCACTGAACCACCGAATGGATTAAAACCATATGTGCATAAACCCAACCTAACATTACGTGGCTCTTTGAGAAAGCAAGATGAGTACGATTGAAGTGGGTCCAAGCTTCACCATCGACAGGATGACTTATTATTTCATCAACACGGCGTACTCTTTCACTGTGCCATGTCATATGTAGAGCTATCTTTGAGGACATATACAGCCACTGCAGCCTAGGCACAAGAGGGAAGTATCACAATGCCTTGTAAGATACATCTTTTCGCTTTGAATTGACACCTCCCTTAGGTTTGAATCTGTCATGGCCGCAAATAGAACATGATATCTTATCTACATCATCTTTGTAATATAACATACAATGATTCGGGCATGCATCTATTTTCACATATCCAAGTCCTAGCTCCTTGACCATCTTTTTTGCACGATAATAAGTTTCTGGCAACTTCTCGTCTCGAGGCAACATACTCTTGATCAAGAGGACGAGACGGTCAAAACAAGTCTCACTGATGTGAAATTCAGATTTTAAGTTCAACAACTGTGACATTGCAGACAACCGAGTGTGCTTTTCACAACCATCCCATAGTGGCTCATCAGATTCACTAAGTAATTGATAAAATATTCCGGCTCTCTTATTCGGCACTTCTTCCATATATGCAAGTTCTCTATTAACATTAAAACTAGGACCAGCTGCATCCACAACCATATCCATGTAAGAACTTCTGGTTGCAATATTGTCAGGCTCAAACCTCCAGAATTCCTCACCATGACACGTCCAATTCGTATAACCATCCACAAACCCTTTCTTGTACAAATGATGTTGCACATCCCATGGTGAACGCCACCTCAAGTTTCTACAGCTTGAACAAGGGCAACGAATGTGACCGTCGTGGTCTATTGATGCGGTTGGATTCCCCAATGTAAACTGAATGAAACTCTCAACTCCATGCTTAAAATCATCCGACACCACCCGGTCAACTATTCTACGATACATCCATGAACGATCTGTCAACATTTCGCCTGCACCCAATAAATGTTAATACACAAGTAACTTTTAAATCATTACTCTTGAAAATAAACCCGACCCATTCCTCACATCGTTGGTCGCAGACCATTTGCAGTTGGATGAGGACTATTGTTTAGATTATCACTTTTTAACCCATCCATGAAGGTTTGATCGCACAATCACTTACTATATGTGTTGCACAATTTACTGAAAATTTCGGCAGCATCTCCCCACACTTCTCCGATATACCAAAAATATTTATTGATTTTAAAGTTTTCTTAAACACTTATAAGTAAGTGGTTAATAAAACACTCAAAATCAATAAAGGTATATCGAAGAAGAGTGAGGAGACGCAATCGACATTTTCAGCAAACCATACAAACACATATAGTAAATGACTGCCTAAGTGCGATCAAATATTCACAGACTGTCCAAACAGGACAATTCAAGACTTTGAGGTAGATATATACATTCTCATAAAAAAAATGAGAACATACACATCAATCACAAAGTCTTGAACGGGAAGGTTCATTGACATGGGTTTAACATGCTCTCCTGAGGTGCGTGTAATGTTAGGTCGCACCCACGCACCTCAGCTCACATGGAATACCCCATGTGTTTATATAACATAAAATTAAATAACATCGCACTTATCATTCTGCATACATCCGTCTAAATAATATCTAATTTTAAAAAAATATTCAAATGAAGAACATTAAAGCTAAACAATCCACATTTTTGAGTCAGGTCAACATCAAATTTCTGTTAAAATCAGATTTAAAAACACATTTATATGCAATTAAAATCTACAAAGTTTGAAATCACAAGCATAATTTTTGGAGTATTTACCTATTGCTATAAGTCGACTGTTACTGTGGATGCACTAAATTTTAAAAAATAATTTTATTCATCTATTTATCTAGTTGATTCGTTTGTTTAGTGCGAGGGCAGCCTAGAGGGTCCCTTTTTCTTTAGGTGAATGATCTCATTTAAATGAGTTCGGGTCTGCCGACCTAGGGAAGGGGTAGCCTAGAGGGTCCCATGACCTGGAGATGTGCCGCTATGATTCCCTCTTTTTTTCTTCTTTCTCTCTTTCTCTTCTCTCTTTCTTTTTCGTTTTACACAAAGCAGAGAGGGGAGGCTAATGGGAGAGGCTAATTGCACAACCCGGAGGTGGGACCTCCGAGTCTTCTTCTTCCCCATTTTGTTGATGTCCCCTTTTGTTCCTGTTCAGGTTGCACAGCACAGAACCCTGAGGTGGGACCTTCAAGGCTTCTCCTTCTCCTTTTCTTTTATTTTTTTCTTTTGTTCTGCTCTCTTTTCTTTTTCTATTAAGACCATCGCATCGCAGAGAGAAAGGGGGAGAGGCCCGTGGGCCCTCCACCCTTCTCTGCTGCATGTGCAAACCCAGAGGAACCTCCGAGTCTTCTTCCCCTTCCTTTTTTTTTGGCTGTTCTGTTTCTTTTCTTGGGGGGGGGGGTTCAAACTGCAGAAAGAGGGAAACCCAAAAATGGACTAATTTGGATGTGCCATCGCTTGGTTCATTTCTTACCCTTGTGTTTCTTTATTTCTCTTTCTATCCCCCCCTTTCCTTTTTTTTAAAGGATGGACATGCTGCAAAGAACAGCAGGGGACACGTTGCAAAGAACAGTAGGATCGGCTGGGGAGGTGTCGACTCCCAGAGTCGACACCCCTAGTCAGCGGGCTAGACAACGGAGGGGGGGGGGCTGGGAAGGTGTCAACTTCCAGAGTCAACACCCCCCCAGGCAGCGGCCCAAGAAGAAGCAGGGAGCCGGGAGGGAGTCGACTCCTTCCCAGCAATAGGTGAATTTTATTTTTTTTCTTGGCCTTATGCATGCGAAGCTCAAAAGGGGAGACAGGCTGAAGGCAATAGCCATGGAAGGGTCGACCCCCTGGTCTGCAAGGGTCGACCCTTGTGCAGTGTACCCCTACAAAAATAGCATCGGTGGTAGGGATGTGGAGTTAGCAGATACACAACTTGGCAGTGCCGTGGTTGCCACTCATGAGAGCCACATGGGTGTGCTTAGGACTTCCAGCCAGAGGAACATCAACTGTCGCATATGCTGTCCCTCCATGGCGCCCACCACGGGCCTCAACCTCGCATGTCTTCCCTTGTCCTCCCCCTTCACGATAGGGAAAGAGGCGACAAATCTAAAAGGGGGTCGCAGCGGATAACCTTGGGCATGAGAGGGGGCATCTCTCACCGCACCGATGCCACCACCAAGGAGAGGATGAGGTGGGTGGCCTAATAATTTCTACGACATATTCACACGAACATATTCTTCCATCGTTAACAGCATGAGAACCACATGGGTATAATCTCAGACATTTTAGATATATCAGGGATACCTATAGTAAAACATCTAAATGCGGGATTTAAATATATAAGTTTATAAGGGTACATATGTTAAAAAATCCTTTAACATTTTGGGTTTTTCTCAGCCCTCCACACTTCAGTTTGCACATGATTATATATGGGGTTAGGGTGGATCATGCACACCATTTAATGTGCAGAGTTATGTTGCCATCCGATTGTAGTCATCTCCACATAGAACATTTCTAAAATTTCTTTTAAAAAAATCCCTAATAAACACTCTTATTGATAGTGGAGCTCTAATAAAAATATTATCTAACATTTTAATAATAAAATAAAGATTTAATTCTCAAATCCTCCTAGAGACCACTCTAAGAAATCTTCTCCTTCGGCTGTTGCCTTCATCCAGCCTTATATATATAAATATATATATATTGCTTGGTGAAATATATTTCTTAATTAAAATGCCTAGCAAATATAGGTGGATAGAAAAACTATTCTCACTGTGAAAGTCTCAACAAAAGAAATCAATGGTATAACTTAAAGAGCACCAATATTAATAAAATGTCCGATTAAGTTGAATACAAGTTGGAAATGTAACGCCCGGTAATTTTGGAATAGGAATAAAATATATACATAAGTATATAATGTTTAATGATTAAAGTTTATTCAAATAAATACTGGGTCAAGTGATGTTCCTAAAGGGTTGCTCAGATCGAACCTGCCTCTGATACGTAGGACAAGGACTAATAAAAGTTAAAGAACTTATGAGCAATAAAATCTCTAAATAGAAGATTACTAAGATCTCAATGTATGTAAGAACTAGCCACACCAAATCAATGAGGTATAGAACCTTAGAGATAGTCTTAAGAGCCTTATTTATGCATAGACGGAAATACATGCAAGTTATTAAAAAGATATAAGTCGTATGTGTAAGGTCTTGACAAATAAACAAGTAAGACTTCCAAACAAAGTGAACTTGTGTAAAGGAACAAATAGAAATAACTAGTTACCAATATAATTATTAGGCCTTGATAAAGGATTAACATTTCTAATGCTAAGCTCCATTGGCCCAAACTCAACCCAAGCATTTTACGCTTAATGGGCTTTTAACACGTTTTATTATCTTCTCCCATATAGGCAATATATATATACCTAGAAATAGAAGGAAAGTATATATTATATACGAATGAACAAATAAAAGAGTGAAATGGAAATAACGCCTCTAGTACAGGCGCTACTTAAAGAATACACGCCGTCAGGGAAGGCGTGCCTAAAGAAAGGACGCCCACACGAGCGGTCGTCAACTCTCACGCGACCAAATTGGGCAAGTAAAAGAAACGCCCCTTTCATGGGCGTGTTTTTAAACAAAGAACGCCCTCGTGCGAGGCGCTTCTTAGGAAACGACTTGAACTAGGTCGTCAATTCAGGAATCGACGCCCTGACCAAAGTCGTTAATTCCATTCGTGAACCGTTCGAACCCAGAGCTTATCCAGGGAAGGATCATGTTAATCTAGTAAGTGGTTAATAGGGCAAGAACTCTAATAGGGATATATTACTCTCACTCAAACTCTAACCCTAATAGGACCCCCAAAATCCTATAAATACCTTTGATCACCCAAGCCCTAAAAACTATTTGGTCGATCGTCTGTTACGGTATGTATTCCTGAAGCCTTTCCTATGATTCTTTATAGTTCGTGAAGAATAATTATTATTCTTCTTGTTCAGGGAACTCTGCTGCTGCCGTCGAAGAATAGGTAATATTCTTCTATCTTTTTCCTTAAACGTCGATTATAACTATGAAGATTATTAACATCTTCATCTTCCTTCTTTTTCTCTTCCTCTACAGGTTCTGTAGCGTAAAGATATCTGAAGAACATTTGTTCTACCTCCTGCTGCTGCTGCTGTTGAAGTAACAGAGCTCATATTCTATCTAATCCTTCACGTTCCATCTTCCCAAATCTTCTTAAGGTAGGTTTTCTCAAGTTACTGTAGCCCAAATAAATTAAGACAAGACTTATATACGTATTAACATGACATGCATATGGTTTAATATGGTTTTATTATGTTTTTGCAATATTTTGAAAGAGACGCCCCTGTCCAGGGCGCTAATTTACAAGAAACGACCCTGCTCAGGTCGTCAATTTTATATTTGACGCCCTGTACACAGGCGTTAATTTCATGTAAATGTTAACCGCCTAGCTTAAGAACTAATTATCCATGCAATTACATGAAATCAATAATTGTTAACTGTTAAAAGTCAATAAACATGAAACATCAAATCTAATATACTGCATCTGGATTCCTGCCAATTTTCCTGTCATGACTATATGATTGTTATCCTTGATTATCGTGCAAATCTTGTTTTCCTGGTATTTCTTGAATTCACGACCTAGACTAGGTCGTTTTCCATGTGTTAACGCCCCATCACAGGGCATGAATTGAAAAGTAACGCCCCTTCATAGGGCGCGTTTTTGTTAAAATCCCGAACAACATATCCTGTAAAAATAAGAATTTAATGATTAACGCCCCTGCCAAGGGCGCTTTTTTTGATAATTTCTGAAAATAAATATGTTCTGTAAAATATTGTAAATAAAAAGACGCCTGCTTGTGTAGTCGTCTCCTTGAAAAGAAACGCCCCTGACCAGGGCGCGTTTTAGATAAATTTAATGAAATGTTGAAATTTTGCAAAATGGAAACATGTGTAAACGCCCTGCTGTTAGGTGTTAATTACTTGATAAACGACTCTGCTTAAGTCGTTACTTTACTGAAAAATTGATTTTCCACTGTTTCTGTTAACCGATGGTTTCATATGTTACATAATATATATATCGGCACTATTCTCCACTCCGTGAGTATAGTCTCACGTTTCACGATTATTTTATCGATCACACTCAACTCTCATTGACATACAAGCTCTCCATTGGACATTCCGTTCCTTTGGACTAGCGAGTTAGTCATAGAGACCTCCGTAAGACTCCTCGTAGCCTTAGATTCCCTCAAGGCCGACTGAGCTGGTTGTACCCTAAAAAAACCCATTACACCATTGATGCCATGTCACTCTAAAGAAACATGGTATACCGGCCCTTATGATTATACAAAGAGTATATCATAAGAAATTCTTAATGGAATGATGATATCATGCCATATCATGTTGTCCTTGTAAAAACCTCAATTCTATGATAAGAATGAGGGTATCTTACCTTTGATATACTGTTCATGTGGACCTCAATTCTATATATAGAATGTCCATATCGATTTGTCATGGTACCTAAGTTAAGGGAACCTAATTCCACCCAGTTTATCGACATGTCATGATTTATATGCTTTGCGTGGATTTTATCGCCAGTATGTCCTTACTCAAGGGTCTTGCCCTTGAATTCCATGAAAAATCTTATCTTATCATCCTAATTAAAGCTTGTTCTTAGAACTCCTTATTGGCTATAAACTATCACGGATGTCTAGATCTATCATGAATGCTGTGCATATGGGGCCCGATCTGGTCCTGGGAGGAGCGCCCGAAAGTACTAGTGCCCATGGGAGTTTTAATGATAACGGTGTCTAGCATTGCACCGGAGTACTCTTTATCTTGATCTTTGGCATTCCACGATCTCTCTTTTCTTGCGTGCGTGACTTGACTTGCGTGACTTTACTAGCGTGGCCCGACACGGGCAATGTACTTGCGTGAAATAGCCAATAATCTATAAAGTCTCTCATGAAAGTTCTTGTTTATTATTCGCTTGAAGGTTTTACCCGATGTGTTATTCTCTTGATTAGTTACTTGTTCTGTAGCAACCCTAATAAATGAATAATTGAAATAAATTAAAACATATATTACAGAAGTAATATATATAAAAAGGAATAGGGTTAATTGGACGAAATAAAACAAATTAAAAATAACGCCTCTTATTAAGGCGTTAATTTATAAAGAAACGCCTCTACCCATGGCGTGAATAAGGAAAGGACGCCCACACCTACGGTCGTCACCTCTTACGCGACCAAAATGGGCAAGTGAAAGAAACGCCCTCTGCCTGGGCGTGTTTTAAATAAATCACGACGTACCTAACGGCGTTACATGTAACGGGACGGAACTTATAAAAGTCAGGCCAAAGAAGCGCCCTCTACAAGGGCGTGTTTTAAACAAGGAACGCCTCTCCCTTAGGCGCTTTTTAAGAATATACGCCCTTACCTAAGGCGTTAATTCAGTTCGTGAACCGTTCGAATCTAGAACTTATTCAGAGTAAGTGATAAGCATTAGAAAGAGTTCAAACGTGGTAATGACTCTATCATAGAAGTATTACTTCCACTAGAACACTAACCCTAACAGGACGTCCAAAATCCTATAAATAGTCTTGATCGAACAAACCCTAAACCTATTTGATTCAAGCCTCTGCGACAGTAAGTGAAGAACATAACTGTTCTTCTTATTCCTTTCTTTCTGTTTCTAGTGTATGAAGAACTAACGTTCTTCATCTCCTTTCTTCCCCTACAGGCTGAGTGAAGATCATCGTCGCCATCATCTTCATCAAATTAATTTTTCTTCTTATCAAGTCATTCACGTGTTCCATCTCCAGATATCAACAAAGGTAGGATTTTCTCAAGTCACTGTAGCCCAAACTAAATTGATACAGTACAATAATTATCATGCATATACATGGTTTGGTTTATTATAGTTTCTGAACGACTTTCTGTTAATTTCTTGAAAGAAACGTCCTTAGCAAGGGCGTGACTATAAAATACATGCCCCAAACTAGGGCGCTAATTTACAAGACACGACCCTGCCCCGGTCGTCAATTTCACATTTGACGCCCTGTACACAGGCGTTACTTTCATGTAAATCTTAAGAACTGATTATCCATGTAATTACATGAAAGCAAATTGTTAACGGTTAAAAGTCAATAAACATGAAACATCAAATCTAAAATACTGCATCTGAATTTCCTGCCAATTTTCCTGTCATATTGTTATCCTTGATTATCGTGTAAATCTTGCTGATCATGTAAATTCCTGATATTTCTTGAATTCACGACCTAGATTAGGTCGTTTTCCATCTGGTAACGCCCCATCACAGGGCGTGAATTAAAAATAAACGCCCCTTACTAGGGCGCGTATCTGTTAAAATCCTGGAATATATATTCTGTGAAAATAAGAATTTAATGATTAACGCCCCTGCCAAGGGCGCGGTTTTTGATAATTTCTGAAAATAAATATGTTCTGATAAATATTGTAAATAAAAGGACGCCTGCTACTGTAGTCGTCAACTCTTGAAGAAACGCCCTTGCCAAAGGCGCGTTTTAGATAAATTATTGAAATAATGAAATTCTGCGAAACGGAACATATATAAACGCCCTGATACTAGGCGTTAGTTACTTGAAAAACGCCCCAGACAAGGGCGTGTTTTTCATAAATTAATGAGATTATTGAAAATTCTGCAAAACGGACCATATGTAAACGCCCTTCTGTTAGGCGTTAATTACTTAAGAAACGACTTTACCTAAGTCGTTATTTTACTGTAAACTGATTTTTCCTCTGGTTTGCTGACCGATGGTTTTATATATCATAATATATATATATCGGCACTATTCTCCACTCCGTGAGTATAGTCCCACGTTTCATGTTGATTTATCGATCACACTCAACTCTCATTGACATACAAGCTCTCCATTGGACATTCCGTTCCTTTGGACTAGCGAGTTAGTCATAGAGACCTCCGTAAGACTCCTCGTAGCCTTGGATTCCCTCAAGGCCGACTGAGCTGGTTGTACCCTAAAAACCCATTACACAGTTTTTGCCATGTCAATCTAAAGAAAACATGGTATACCGGCCCTTATGATTATACAAAGAGTATATCATAAGAAATTCTTGATGGGATGATGATATCATGCCATATCGTGTCATTCTTGTAAACCCCAATTCTATGATAAGAATGAGGGTATCTTGCTTGATCTAATGTTCATGTGGACCTCAATTCTATATAAAGAATGTCCATATTGATTTGTCATGGTACCTAAGTTAAGGGAACCATATTCTACCTAGTTTTATCGAACTCGTGATTATACCGTTATTATCGCCATTCTATGTCCTTTGTCATATTTTGGACTCTATTCTATCAAAGTTGTCATACGTATCTACAAGCTTGATTATTGAAATTCTATATTGGCTATATAAACAAGAGTGGATGTCAAAACACATGATAAATGCCTGCGCATATAGGGCCCGATCTGGTCCTGGGAGGAGCACCCGAAAGTACTTGTGCCCATGGGAGTTAAAATGATAAGGTATCTGGCATTATACCGAGTACTTGACTTGCTTGATTGGACATTCCACACACATCTTGTACTTTAATCGTACTTGACTTTACATGAAATGCGTGGCCCGAAAAAGGGTAATTTACTTGCTTGAAACATGATAGCCAAAGTTCTTGACATGACTTGTTAAACGTGCTTGCTTGAATATCTTGAATAACTTGTATCTTGTTCATGAAAGTTCATCTTATTTCTTTGATATTACATTCTCTCTATCTTGTCGTTTCATGCGAGCATGCATAGCTTTATTGCATCCATGAAAATGTAATTACTTAAACCACTTGCTAGTACTTGAGATATAATTTCCTACTGAGCGTTCGCTCATCCCGTTTGTCCCTTTGTACTTTTCAGGTAAGTCCGACGACGATGGAAGTCAATCGGATGGGAATTGTCAAGAGTGAAGAGATAGAGATTCTCCAAGTGTCATCTAGTCTTTTCTATAGTTTCTTGAGTCAACTATGTATTCTTTTCCTTTTTTTTATTAAACAGAGTATTGGATTTGTAATAGTCTATCCATTATGAAATAAAGGATTGGGTTATCTTGCTATTTTGCGCATCTCTGTCTTTGTGTCGAATACACGACCACTCTGATTGACATGATTGATATAGACACGTCGCGCATCTCCGGGTATCTTCCGCGCTCGGGGCGTGACATGTTCAGTTATTTCTACATGCATAAGCCTTATTGCATTCACATGTGAAAAATATAATTACTTAAACCCATTGCTAGTGCTTGAGATATAATTTCCTACTGAGCGTTCGCTCACTCCGTTTTATTCCAACATTTTCAGGTAATCAGGTGGCTAGCAAGACTGAGACCCACACGGGCGGGACAAGTGTGCAAGCGAGCTGTGGAAACTAGTGAACCCGAGTCTTTTATCTTTCTTGAGTCTAGATAGTATTGTCTAGCTAAGTTAGCTTATCGTCTCTTATTCAGTTATTTTATCTAACGTCTGTTAGTATGTCGTTATCTTCTTTTCCATTATGTTGAAGTCTCCAAGATGAACAACAAGTTCTTGTAAGAGATTCATATTAGAAATAAAATTTCTATTGTTGATCAAAATTATCTTGGTCTTATGCGATTGCTCTTGATCATTCACGACTGTTTTACTGCCACGTTCTGAGCAAACGACACGTTCCGCTGCTATCGGCCTGGGGTGTGACAGAGGTGGTATCAGAGCTTCGGCTTTCATATCCTCCAGATTAAGAATCCTTGTCTGTCATATCAGAGCTTCAGCTTTCATATCCTCCAGATTAAGAATCCTTGTCTGTCATATCAGAGCTTCGGCTTTCATATCCTCCAGATTAAGAATCCTTGTCTATCATATCAGAACTTCGGCTTTCATATCCTCCAGTTATTAAGCCATATCAGAGCTTTGGCTTTCCTATCCTCCAGTTGTTATATCCTCTGGTTATTAAGTCCCAAGGATAGGTCATCCTTATCAACCATATTAGAGCTTCAGCTTTTACATCCTCAAGTTATTAGGTTCCAGTGATAGGTCAGATATCCTTGTTAGTCATATCATAGCTTTGGTTGTCGCGATCGTTAAGTTTCCGTGATAGGTCCGGTATCCCGGTCGGTCATATTTGGATTCAACTTTCCAAAATCCTTAGGTTGTTGAAACCAGGTTATAGGTTGAGTATCCTTGTCAGTCGTCCTATAGGAATTCCGTGAGAGATGGGTAGAACTTGGGGTTAAAGTTATAAAAGAAAGATAAAATATTTGCATAAATTCTCGAGTTAATCAATTATCTCCCCACTCATCTTCGCAGGAACTTAGATAAAATGGAAGCTTCTAAGCCAAGCTTTGTTCATGAAATGATCTTAGTGGACGTCCAAGCTTACGCAAGCCTTGTCAGGAGAGTTCAAGAACTAGAGAAAGTGGTGGAAGAAAAGGAAAGAGTTAAAGGGAACCATCAAACAGACAACTCCGAAGAGTTCACCGTTACCAAGAAAAGGGTAAGCGAGGGTGATATTTCACAAAGGTGTAAGAAATGTCAGAAATGTAAGAAGTGTAATAAGAAGGAAACTTTGGCGGATCACTCGCAAGATAAGTGTAAATCTTGTGGAAGATGTGGTCACAAATCGAAGGAGTGTTGGTGGAGCTCGGGTGCATGTCTGCGTTGCGGGAAGTTAGATCACAAGATAGCGGAATGCCCCAAGAAGCTTCCAAAAGGAGTTCAAGATTTAACCAAACTTGCCAAAGGGAAAGATGCGGAAGGTATCCCTCAACCGTAATCCTAAACTAGCCCTTTTTCATTCTGAAGATTTCTTCTGCTCGTAATAAGTTATAGCTAGTTCTCTATTAGGAATGGAAGTTGATGTGAATTTGGGGACCAAATTCTCTTAAGTGGGGGAGGGTGTAACGCCCGATAATTTTGGAATAGGAATAAAATATATACATAAGTATATAATGTTTAATGATTAAAGTTTATTCAAATAAATACTGGGTCAAGTGATGTTCCTAAAGGGTTGCTCAGATCGAACCTGCCTCTGATACGTAGGACAAGGACTAATAAAAGTTAAAGAACTTATGAGCAATAAAATCTCTAAATAGAAGATTACTAAGATCTCAATGTATGTAAGAACTAGCCACACCAAATCAATGAGGTATAGAACCTTAGAGATAGTCTTAAGAGCCTTATTTATGCATAGACGGAAATACATGCAAGTTATTAAAAAGATATAAGTCGTATGTGTAAGGTCTTGACAAATAAACAAGTAAGACTTCCAAACAAAGTGAACTTGTGTAAAGGAACAAATAGAAATAACTAGTTACCAATATAATTATTAGGCCTTGATAAAGGATTAACATTTCTAATGTTAAGCTCCATTGGCCCAAACTCAACCCAAGCATTTTACGCTTAATGGGCTTTTAACACGTTTTATTATCTTCTCCCATATAGGCAATATATATATACCTAGAAATAGAAGGAAAGTATATATTATATACGAATGAACAAATAAAAGAGTGAAATGGAAATAACGCCTCTAGTACATGCGCTACTTAAAGAATACACGCCCTCAGGGAAGGCGTGCCTAAAGAAAGGACGCCCACACGAGCGGTCGTCAACTCTCACGCGACCAAATTGGGCAAGTAAAAGAAACGCCCCTTTCATGGGCGTGTTTTTAAACAAAGAACGCCCTCGTGCCAGGCGCTTCTTAAGAAACGACTTGAACTAGGTCGTCAATTCAGGAATCGACGCCCTGACCAAAGTCGTTAATTCCATTCGTGAACCGTTCGAACCCAGAGCTTATCCAGGGAAGGATCATGTTAATCTAGTAAGTGGTTAATAGGGCAAGGACTCTAATAGGGATATATTACCCTCACTCAAACTCTAACCCTAATAGGACCCCCAAAATCCTATAAATACCTTTGATCACCCAAGCCCTAAAAACTATTTGGTCGATCGTCTGTTACGGTATGTATTCCTGAAGCCTTTCCTATGATTCTTTAGAGTTCGTGAAGAATAATTATTCTTCTTCTTGTTCAGGGAACTCTGCTGCTGCCGTCGAAGAATAGGTAATATTCTTCTATCTTTTTCCTTAAACGTCGATTATAACTATGAAGATTATTAACATCTTCATCTTCCTTCTTTTTCTCTTCCTCTACAGGTTCTGTAGCGTAAAGATCTCTGAAGAACATTTGTTCTACCTCCTGCTGCTGCTGCTGTTGAAGCAACAGAGCTCATATTCTATCTAATCCTTCACGTTCCATCTTCCCAAATCTTCTTAAGGTAGGTTTTCTCAAGTTACTGTAGCCCAAATAAATTAAGACAAGACTTATATACGTATTAACATGACATGCATACGGTTTAATATGGTTTTATTATGTTTCTGCAATATTTTGAAAGAGATGCCCCTATCCAGGGCGCTAATTTACAAGAAACGACCCTGCTCAGGTCGTCAATTTTATATTTGACGCCCTGTACACAGGCGTTAATTTCATGTAAATGTTAACCGCCTAGCTTAAGAACTAATTATCCATGCAATTACATGAAATCAATAATTGTTAACGGTTAAAAGTCAATAAACATGAAACATCAAATCTGATATACTGCATCTGGATTCCTGCCAATTTTCCTGTCATGACTATATGATTGTTATCCTTGATTATCGTGCAAATCTTGTTTTCCTGGTATTTCTTGAATTCACGACCTAGACTAGGTCGTTTTCCATGTGTTAACGCCCCATCACAGGGCGTGAATTGAAAAGTAACGCCCCTTCATAGGGCACGTTTATGTTAAAATCCCGAACAACATATCCTGTAAAAATAAGAATTTAATGATTAACGCCCCTGCCAAGGGCGCTTTTTTGATAATTTCTGAAAATAAATATGTTCTATAAAATATTGTAAATAAAAAGACGCCTGCTTGTGTAGTCGTCTCCTTGAAAAGAAACGCCCCTGATCAGGGCGCGTTTTAGATAAATTTAATGAAATATTGAAATTTTGCAAAATGGAAACATGTGTAAACGCCCTGCTGTTAGGCGTTAATTACTTGATAAACGACTCTGCTTAAGTCGTTACTTTACTGAAAAACTGATTTTCCACTGTTTCTGTTAACCGATGGTTTCATATGTTACATAATATATATATCGGCACTATTCTCCACTCCGTGAGTATAGTCCCACGTTTCACGATTGTTTTATCGATCACACTCAACTCTCATTGACATACAAGCTCTCCATTGGACATTCCGTTCCTTTGGACTAGCGAGTTAGTCATAGAGACCTCCGTAAGATTCCTCGTAGCCTTGGATTCCCTCAAGGCCGACTGAGCTAGTTGTACCCTAAAAAAACCCATTACACCATTGATGCCATGTCACTCTAAAGAAACATGGTATACCGGCCCTTATGATTATACAAAGAGTATATCATAAGAAATTCTTAATGGAATGATGATATCATGCCATATCATGTTGTCCTTGTAAAAACCTCAATTCTATGATAAGAATGAGGGTATCTTACCTTTGATATACTGTTCATGTGGACCTCAATTCTATATATAGAATGTCCATATCGATTTGTCATGGTACCTAAGTTAAGGGAACCTAATTCCACCCAGTTTATCGACATGTCATGATTTATATGCTTTGCGTGGATTTTATCGCCAGTATGTCCTTACTCAAGGGTCTTGCCCTTGAATTCCATGAAAAATCTTATCTTATCATCCTAATTAAAGCTTGTTCTTAGAACTCCTTATTGGCTATAAACTATCATGGATGTCTAGATCTATCATGAATACTGTGCATATAGGGCCTGATCTGGTCCTTGGAGGAGCGCCCGAAAGTACTAGTGCCCATGGGAGTTTTAATGATAACAGTGTCTAGCATTGCACCGGAGTACTCTTTATCTTGATCTTTGGCATTCCACGATCTCTCTTTTCTTGCGTGCGTGACTTGACTTGCGTGACTTTACTAGTGTGGCCCGACACGGGCAATGTACTTGCGTGAAATAGCCAATAATCTATAAAGTCTCTCATGAAAGTTCTTGTTTATTATTCGCTTGAAGGTTTTGCCCGATGTGTTATTCTCTTGATTAGTTACTTGTTCAGTTATTTCTACATGCATAAGCCTTATTGCATTCACATGTGAAAAATGTAATTACTTAAACCCATTGCTAGTGCTTGAGATATAATTTCCTACTGAGCGTTCGCTCACTCCGTTTTATTCCAACATTTTCAGGTAATCAGGTGGCTAGCAAGACCGAGACCCACACGGGCGGGACAAGTGTGCAAGCGAGCTGTGGAAACTAGTGAACCCGAGTCTTTTATCTTTCTTGAGTCTAGATAGTATTGTCTAGCTAAGTTAGCTTATCGTCTCTTATTCAGTTATTTTGTCTAACGTCTGTTAGTATGTCGTTATCTTCTTTTCCATTATGTTGAAGTCTCCAAGATGAACAACAAGTTCTTGTAAGAGATTCATATTAGAAATAAAATTTCTATTGTTGATCAAAATTATCTTGGTCTTATGCGATTGCTCTTGATCATTCACGACTGTTTTACTGCCACGTTCTGAGCAAACGACACGTTCCGCTGCTATCGGCCCGGGGCGTGACAGGAAATCTCTTGTAAAAAATAGGCCCTCACTACAGCCACCGTCACCGACCGCCCATCGCCCTTGGCCCCGTCTAGGCTTGGCCTGTTCGCCCCAGTCGCCCTCCGTTCGGTCGGCTCCACAGACGCCACGCCGATCCCACCGCACCCTCCCTGAACTCCCCTCCCCGCCGAGCTCCACCCCCCTACCCTCCCTGAACCCCCCCTCCCCCTCCCACGAGCTCCCCCTCCCCCCCTCCCACCGGCAAAGTCCCCCTCCCCCCCACCCTCCCTGAACCCCCCCTCCCCCTCCCTGAACCCACCCTCCCCCTCCCACGAGCTCCCCCCCCTGAACCCCCCCACCCTCCCTGAACCCCCCCTCCCCCTCCCACGAGCTCCCCCTCCCTGAACCCACCCTCCCACGAGCGCCCCCTCCCCCCTCCCACCGGTGAACTCCCCCTCCCCCCCACCCTCCCTGAACCCCCCCTCCCCCTCCCACGAGCTCCCCCTCCCCCCTCCCACCGGCGAACTCCCCCTCCCCCTACCCTCCCTGAACCCACCCTCCCCCTCCGACGACATCCCTGAACCCCCCCTCCCCTCCCACAGGCGAGCTCCCCCTCCCCCCCCACCCTCCCTGAACCCCCTCCCACCGACGAGCTCTCCCTCCCCCTCTGAGCTCTCCCTCCCCCCCCACCCTCCCTTCCACTCCCACCGATGACCTCCCCCTTCCCCCCACCCTCCCTGAACCCCCCCCACCGGAACCCCTCCGATGATCCCCAACCTAAAAAAAAAAGAAAAAGAACAACGGCACTGGCGCTGGCGAGGGAGGGGACTTACCGGAGAGATTGCCGACCGAGGACGGTGACGGCGCAGTCCGGCGACACCGGCGCTTCTCCCGTGACCAGGAGGGTGGGAGGGAGGAGGTCGGAGGCGGCAGCCACGACAAGAGGGACGGAGGCCGGCGACGACGGCGCAGATGGCGGCAGCGTCGTGCGACGACGACGAGAGGGAGGGAGGACGACGGCGGCTCCCACGGCGACGACGGAGAGGAGAAAGAGTGAGAGTGAGAGGGAAGGGGGGGGGGAATGGGGGGTGTGGATCGAGGGCGGGGGATGAAATTTTGCGACAGAAATTCGGACGGAATGTATTTCCGTCTCAAATTTCAGACGTATAATTGTGAGTCTGAATATCCGTCTGAAATTTTAGAAGTAATTTGATTCGTCTGAATATCCGTCGCCAATTCCGTCACAAATGGAGACGGATATTCAGACAGGTAATATTCTGTCCGAAATGCAGATAGAATTTGTGATGAAATCATCCGTCTGAATTTACAGACGGATTTGCGACGGAAATTAGTTCGTCGGAAATTTCCGTTGCTAATAGACCTTTTTCTTGTAGTGTTTTTCACTTCAACTGGGTTAGAAGATCCAGAGAATCGTGGGGGATTTAAACTTCAGAAATTGTTGTGCAAGTTACCCGCGCCAGCCCTTCCACCCGAATGGGCCATCGTCTGCAGGGCTTTGGTAAGACCCGCAACAGTTTACTACATGTCGTCCCAGTTCACATGATGAGCCATTGAGAATCAAGGTACCTGAAAAAGTGGACCTTTAATTAATTTTCCTTAGAATCGTGAAGACTTACCCTAAGATAATTTCTATATAACTATCTCACCCTTGGTTCTACCCACTTCTCACATGGGTTCGGAATTCTTTCCTAGTTCAGAGGTATGGGTCCTTAACCTTGGACTTGACCTATAACATGACATTTTCCCCTAGGAATAAGTAAGTCCTAAGATCTATGCTCTGATATCACTTTAACTATCATGCCCCGAGCTTTTACTATAGCAGAAGATATTCGGGAAGGTGAACAGTCGGCAAGAGAAGCCTCAAGTGACATTAATAATCAGAGCGCAAATCATTAACACGTAAGATGAATGGAAAAAATAATTGATCAAAAATCTGACTTTTATTGATAATAACCATCTAATAAATGATCTTGACAGATTGACTAAATGGACTCAATAAAGTGAAAATTACATATTTGACTCTACACTAGACTAACTATGGCTTCTCTCGAACCATCAATCACTCTCGGATCCATCACTTGAGCAATCTGAATCCGTCCCACTAGAATTTCCTGAAAAAGATTGGAAAGTAGGGTAATGAGCACACTTGTCCAGTAGGTATCTTCGTATCAACACGTAGGCAATGTTAAAGTAAGTAATGTTTTAGCTCTAAAGAATAGGATAAATCATGCAAATGTGATAAAACACGTGAATAAAACAAGTAACACAATAGCATGATAAGGTCATGATGAGTGATGATATATGACAAGATTGAGTTGAATATAACAAAAATGTAACTTGGCCTTTCACGAACAAGAATATGCTTGCTTGTATCAAGAATGCACCGTCACTTTCACTTTTCACTTCTCATAACCATAGAGGTTATGCACTAGAATGTCATGTAACAAGCATGTAACAATTCAATCAAGAATGAATCTTGCAAGAATTTCATGGATTTGACTTATTTATAAAGAAAGTACTCCCATCGCAATGCGACACTAGTAGCATCATACCCCATGGTTTATAGTATGTTTCCGACAATCAGCCGAGGGGACTAGCATAGAGCCCTTGAACATAATCAGTGCTCAAACTACATCTTCACGTATAAATCAAGCTACTTCCACGAGCGTAACAATAAAGTACGGCTAATAACTCAATTCCAAACAATAAGCTTCATGATGAAGTAACTAAGGAATAGAATGTACCAAAGTTTGATATCACTTCAAAGAATGATTTAAAAAGGACATTATGCTACAGAGGTATTTCGGCAACATAACGGTATATTCTTTAACTCTCAAAATTACTTAAGTATCTTTGGAATAATGTGACAAGTTCTAGATAATCAATTGGACCATCTAGGAATATAGGAAAATCAACCCATGAGTCAAACCCCGGGTTAATCAATCTCATGACATTAGTGGTCTATTACTGGACCGTTTCGTGATCATGGCGGTCTAGTTCAGGACCGTTTATGAACATAGTCTGATATTTTGAAAACAACATTTCTGGAGTCTTTAGCGGTCGAATGTAGAACCATATAGGATCCATTAGCGGTCAAGTGTAGGGCCACTAGCACTCCTTGGCGGTCAAGCATAAGGCCGCTATTTCTAGAAATATAAAACATCGATATATGTGCCTTCTAGACAATTGGGTTTTAATGGTACAACCAACTCGGCATCCTGGAGGGAATCCCAGGCTCACGAAGAATTACGGAGGCTTTGAAACAAGATTTCCTAGTCCGTTGGATGGAATATCTAAAGGAGAGATCATCAAGTCCAAGATTATGTTCCTATTGTGCAAAAAGTGTATATAATGACAACATACCGGAGTATATGCCATGTACTTATGAAAATGACACTAAGATGAGAAAGAGAATCATGTAAAACCGTGATAAAACAGTGATCATGAATCATCTATCATTTGAACATACATTTATTACAAGAATATATGATTAACATAAGTTCAAAATAATACCAAATGTGCATCAAAACATGAAATCTATCATGATAAACAAGTACATTAACTAAGTATATAAAATCAGTAAGTAAATCAGGAATAAAACTTAGTTAACTAGGCTTAACATACAATAATCATGGCAAATCTGCTTTAAGTCACGGGTTAAAATAATACAGAAATTCAGAAATAGAAACAGTCAAATACATGACCGTCATTTTACTGTTAGCGGTCTATCGTACGACCGCTAGAGTTCTCTGGCGGTCAGAAAGAAGACAGTTTCTTCCTGTATTAATCTGAGTTCCAAAAACAACTAAATAACAATGCCAATTAAGACATATCATGTCTGGAAATCAACATATTTTAACTTCCATAACCATGATAGATCGTGCATAGGCCAACAATATGCATAGGTTTATGTGATTACAAGAAAACTCATATTTTTACTTCATTAGGGCTAGTTCATGCATGAGGAACACACTATGTGCATAGTCCTAAGTAAAACATGAAATTCACAAAATACAATGCATGAAAACGAATGAAACAAGAGGGCTTTTATTCTTGACTTCCTCTTTGAGCCTTTCATGAGATAACCTAGCTTTAATAGTGTCTCTAGACTTCGAAATTCTGACTAGAATCACGCCCTACTTTCTGCAATTTCTTGCTCTAAATCAGTAACTTCACGTCCCTCTATCTCCGGATTCCCTTGTCCTAATCACGTTAAATTTTGAGGGTAAGCAGATGATATGAAGGGCAACATAAAGTTCTAAGGAACCTGTATCTAATTATCTCGTTTAGGGCTCCGAATTCCTTGATCTTCTTGGGTCGGACGCACGAATTCCTGAGTTCTTGTTGTGGAATCAGCACCTTTGGATGTCTCTAACTGCATGTAGGCTTGATCTCCTAGAACAAAAATTGGAGGGTAGTTATTTTTAACTATAATAAATAAGTTCCTAGAAGAAACTTACCTCTAATTCGTCCTCCTTACTTGAGTTCGACGCGAGCCAAAAGTAAGGGTCACACAGGTCAAATATGGGATCTATTTATAGGGTTAGCTAGGGTTTTGAGGATTAGAACGAACTTAGAGTCCCAATTAGGCTTCCAATTCGATCCACAACCCTTCTAGACTTATCTAATTAGTAGATAGAGTTGATCTTAGGTGATTTAGATGCTAAAATTCCAACCTTTTCATGCTTTCTTCCTTTCACGGAATTTGACAGAATTTAGCGGTCTATAACTGGACCGCATACAGTCCCCTAGCGGTCTCACGATAGACCGCCAGCCTTCGTGACTGCCAAATTTCACACTCGTGCAAACTCTTTTAATATTATCCATGGTATTATCCTTCCTAAAGAGTCATTATCCCTTAATTCCGTGAATACACAAATTTCTAACTTCTAGAATATGGGCCAAGACTAGTGGGCATGGTTTTTGGGTCCTATGGCTTATTTAATTGTCCAAATTAACTGATTATTATATTGGGCTTCAAGAATAATGTATTTAACCCAAAAATTCACTCAATATTCTATTTAAGCTTTAATTAATCATTTATTTACTTTAGAAAAAACCTATAAATTCTTAAAATTTTTTGAAATACCTTAAAATAATTTATATAAAATTTTGGGGTGTTACATCCTGCCCCACTTAAGAGAATTTGATCCCCAAATTGATAACATGAGTTTTTACGGAGAGTGTACGTTTTCTAATTTATTAATTAACTGTAATAAGAATTTAAAGTAAGGTGGATAGGTTAAGATGGTACGTTTAAGTACTTTACCTTCCTTATCTAGAATGGCATTTAGTCGGCCTCGTTTCCCGCATCCATTGTTATCTCTCAAAGATTATTCTTTTGTGAGAGGACACATGGGCAAGCGATGTTCCCGACTTCCACATTTGAGATAGGCACCGAGATGCTTCCAACATTCTTCGGCCGCATGACCAAACTTTTTTCAAAATGAGTAAGCCGTGGCGACTTGCGTTCTTTCTTCTTCTTTAACCTTTTTATTCTTTTCATTTCCATTTCTTTTTCCATTATCGTTCCCATTGCGGGACCTCTTATTGTGACGGTTTTCATCCTCATCCATTTCTTTCTCCTCTCGTCAATCATATTTTCGGCTCGACCTTTCTTCCTTCCCTCGGAGCTTTTCCACCTTCTCCATGGTTCTTTCGCGTAGATGTGCCCTTTGAACCATTTCCGTATATGTTCGGATATTTTGAGATCCAAGTTGTTGAATAAATTTGGGCCTTAAACCATCCATAAATTGATTAGTTTTTAATAAATATGTGCTTACTAGATGAGGAGCATAAGGTGTTAGTCGAGAAAATTGGAGCTCATATTCTGCCACGGGCATTACGCCTTGTCTTAGAGAAGCAAACTCTGTAACCTTCTGTTCCTTGACATGCTTGGAAAAGTACTTGGCTCGAAAGAGCGTAAGAAAATCTTCCCATGTATGAGGTGCTTTAGCCGGTGGTGCTGGGACAGATTTCCACCACGTACGGGCATCTTTATTTAATTGAAAAGTAGCCAAACGGACCTTCTCCTGATCCGCACATTGCATAACTTCGAAAATACGGTTCATCTTGTCGATCCAATTTTCCACTTCATCTGGGTTAGAAAATCCAGAGAATCGTGGGGGATTTAAACTTCAGAAATTGTTGTGCAAGTTACCCACGCCAGCCCTTCCACCTGCATGGGCCACCGTCCGCAGGGCTTGGGTAAGACCCGCAACTATTTTTTGCATCTCGTCCTAGTTCACACGATGAGCCATTGAGAATCAAGGTACCTGAAAAAGTGGACCTTTAATTAATTTTTCTTAGAATCGGGAAGACTTACCCTAAGATAATTTCTATATAACTATCTCACCCTGGGTTCTACCCAATTCTCACATGGGTTCGGAATTCTTTCCTAGTTCATAGGTATGGGTCCTTAACCTTGGACTTGACCTATAACATGACATTTTCCCCTAGGAATAAGTAAGTCCTAAGATCTATGATCTGATACCACTTTAACTGTCATGCCCCGAGCTTTTATTACAGCGAAAGATATTCGGGAAGGTGAACAGCCGGCAAGAGAAGTCTCAAGTGACATTAATAATTAGAGCGCAAATCATTAACACGTAAGATGAATGGAAACAATAATTGATCAAAAATCTGACTTTTATTGATAATAACCATCTAATACATGATTATCACTGATTGACTAACTGGACTCAATAAAGTGAAAATTACACATTTGACTCTAGACTAGACTAACTATGGCTTCTCTCGAACCATCAATCACTCTCGGATCCATCACTTGAGCAATCTAAATCCGTCCCACTAGAATTTCCTGAAAAAGATTGGAAAGTAGGGTAATGAGCACACTTGCCCAGTAGGTATCTTCGTATCAACATGTAGGCAATGTTAAAGTAAGTAATGTTTTAGCTCTAAAGAATAGGATAAATCATGCAAATGCGATAAAACACGTGAATAAAACAAGTAACACAATAGCATGATAAGGTCATGATGAGTGATGATATATGACAAGATTGAGTTGAATATAACAAAAATGTAACTTGGCCTTTCACGAACAAGAATATGCTTGCTTGTATCAAGAACGCACCTTCACTTTCACTTTTCACTTTTCACTTCTCATAACCATAGAGGTTATGCACTAAAATGTCACGTAACTGTAGATATATATATGTGAGTTTCAACCTAGCGACGTCCCCTAACTAAATAACGTATGCATACAGATAGGCATGAACTTTCATGAAACCCAGAGGGGGACGAGGAGACGAGAACTGACCGTGATCGCCACCAAGACTAATACCTCAGGAAGACCGAGCTACAAGCCTTGGAAAGGAGAAGGATAGCGGCACTCCCAAGCGGGATGCTGAAAGGTGAAGGCGGTTGGTCGCACGTCCGCTACCTGATTAAGGCGGTTCTTCCCAGACCGCTACCATCACCCAAAAACGTGGGCTGTGGGTTCGATCCTCCCTCTCTCTCAGCCGGCCAAGAGAGAGGGGCCTCGTGCTGAATGTACTGTAAACCTACAAGGAAGGATGAAGACACAAAGAAAACAAACCCAATTAGATCTACAAGTAGTGCAATATCTATCAAACTATAATAATTAAAACGCATAACAAGGGGGGGCAAGTACCTGGGGGTTGGTGATTTTTAACCCCTGTGGGGCATAACAAACAGTGGGAGGGATGTTCAAACATGCAACGAATGACTAGAACGTGATAGAACGACACGAGACAATGCAGGAATAATGATGCAATGTGAAGAAAAGGAATGAACGAAGGAGGGTTTGACCACTAGGGCCTAGATACTCCCTGGACCGGGGAATGCTTAGAACGTGAACATCATGGTCCCTTGGCAGAAGATCGCTCCCCGGACCGGCAGAGTTTCAGCGTGAATCCCCCAAAAGTTCCCCCCAAAGTGAGGAAGAAGCCAACCCTTATATATCGATCTCTTAGAAACCCTAGGTCGAGTTGGGGTTCCCCGGGGCGAATTCCAGAGTTTTCCAAAGGATAAACTCCTGAAAAAATCGAAGAGTAATCGTCCAAGAGAGTCCACCACCCGTCCGGGGCCGTAACTCTCTCGAAGATAGAGTCCTAAGACACCTCCGGGCGAAGAAAACGGAGCTACAGACGGAACTGGGCTTGGGTGGTGAACGCGGTCTATCGCACGACCGCTACCAATGGAAACGGTCGGGTCAAAACCGCTACCAGGCATGGGGATAAGGTTTGACCGGGTCAGCTTCAAAGGAATGGGTCGCAGGGTGAAAGCGGTCCTCATAGGACCGCTACCATGTGATAGCGGTCTAGAGAGAACCGCTATCAGCAGGATATACGCCAAGGGAAAACTGACTCCAAACAAACCCCGTCCAGGGAGTAAGAAGCTTGGTAATGAATAGATATACTCAAACACCATCAAGGAAATATCTTAAAGTAATGGATAACTCGGGATGATATCAAGGGGATAAGAAAAGGACTCAACTTGTAGGCATAAAACGGGTGTCAACAGATGTCCCTCCTTGGTGTCCGCTTTGCAAGGGAGCGAGCGGAGGCGACGTGGAGGCGAAGTGGAAAGGAGATGGAGCAAAGGTAATAGCGACGTGAAACGGAGATGACGTGGAGATGAAGCAGAGAGAACTGCTAAGCGGGCAGCAAGGCAAAAGACACCCATTACAACCAGCAAGCGATAGGAATTCTCCCTGAAAACACCGAACTAACCACCAGGATTGGATGACGCGGATGAGACATGTCCGGATAACTAAACTAACAGGAAAAGGAAGCACGACCAGGCCCATCGGGGACACAATCCACAGACGATGAGGGGGTCGGAAAGGAACATAACGTAAAAAGCAAGAAAAGCAACCGGGATAAAAAATCCAGACAGGAATCACACTGGCCAACCAGACCAAGCGAAAAGATCAGAGAAATCGTTCAAATTCAGAGCGGAATGAGAATCTCTTATCCAAGTGAATTGAAGTGCAATTAACCATTACAGAGGAGAAACCCTTGAATGGATCACGAGGCGTGAATGCTCAAAAGATGACATGATGCATGCTGGGCTAAAATAAAGAAATCATTAAAACAAATGCAAAGAAAATATAAAATAGCCAATACTCAAGGATAATATTGCTAGCCTGGGGATAACCAAGGTCAAGATACCATCTACAACCACGGCGTGCAGGATGGAACCATCCTCCCCTAGTTTTCCCAACCTAGCGGCCTATCCGGAGGTTAAACGCGTGAACCTAGATCATCATTGTTTTTGTTGAAGGGGAACATCAGATCCTGGAATACGCGGGAAACCAACTGGTCCTTGAGATAATATAATATAATACCATATAGTAATGCAATAAAGAGGAGGGATAGAAATTCATACCTGACTTACCTGTCAAGCGGAACGGCATTTTTTTGTCTTTTCACATATTTGAATTTTTATGGCTTTTCAAGATGAGAAAATCACAAGCAAATAAACATGAACAGAGTAGAACATAATGCCAAAGGCAAACAATATATAATGTAACGAACCAACTTCACCATAATGACGAAACAAACAAAGCATACGTGCGATCAAACATCACCGAAAAGAAGCCATATGACCAAGCAGAGACCAGGCAAGTGAATAAACAAGCATAAGGACCTTATTTACAGAAGGCGGTCTTCACCAAGTTGCTACCATATGGTAGCGTTCTTCGATAGACCGCGACAATGTAGCCGGTTTTGAAAAATAACGGCCGCCCCTTCGGCGGCCCCTTCATTCCCTCCATTTCTATTTCGCAAGAAAAACCGACCCTAAACTCCTCCCCCAACTCCCCTTTCCTCCCCAGCCTCCCCGGCCAACCGGAGAGATGCCAAAGAAGCAACTCACACGCCGCTTCCTCCGGAGGATCATGGAGGCGGATGTGGGCGCTTCGTCCTCCACGGAGCCACCGGCGGGAGACGAACAGCCACCGCCGGTGCCGGAGGAAGAAATTCCTCCCGTCGCTCCCGAAGATCCCGACGAGGCCGTCGAAGAGGCCGACGAAGGAACCGAGGGGGACGGCGAGGAAAAATGAGCCCCGGGAGCGCCACCGTCCGAGGTAAGCCCCCCACGGCCCAAAACTCCTCTTTTGCCTCTTTAATTTTAATTTATCTTGTTGCATGCGGTTAGAACGGGATCGAAGATCCCCAAATGATAGAATGTAGGGCTAAAAAGCCCATGAGGACAAGGCTAGAAACGGGGAAGGCCCGGCCCGTCATGGCGGACAGGTCACGGTCAACCAGTAGCCGCGACCTGTAGTAGCGGTTCTTTGAGGACCGCGACCATCCCAGACCCCCATTCGAAAATTCAATTTCTTTTTATCTAGAAATGTTTATGTGAATTATGCTGATGCTTAAATGGTGAAATGCCTTTGCAGGGGAAGAGCCGGACTAGGATCTCGTGGTTGCAGGTCAGAGCGGTGTACCTTGCCTTGCCCGAGTTTCAGAGGGACAGGCTGGCGGCGATGGGGTTTGCGGAGTTCTTGAGCGTGGAGGTACTTCGGACCGACGCCGCGCTGCTGCTAGCACTACAGGACAGATAGGATCCGATCAGCAAGGCCTTCCTATTCCCGTGGGGACACATGATCCCCACACTCGAGGACATGGCACGGATCACGGGACTCTGAGTGCACGGGGCACCCATGAGCGGCTTCACCCACTCTGACTACCGAGAGCAGGCACAGCAGTTGCTAGGACTGGAGCTGGATAGACCGGGACGACCGTCATCCCTACTACCGCGGGGTAGACTGCAGGATAGCCTGGGCTTGAGATGCACCGGGATCTCAGTCGGGGAGCTACCCGAGCAGCACCTGGAGAGACTGAGGGACCGAGCGAGGGCGAGAGTGTCTGCCGAGCCAGGATCCGAGGCAGATAGGGTACTGAGGCGGTTCTTGGTGTTTCTTTTCGGGCGGCTGCTCTTTGCCACGAGAGGAGATGCGGTGAGCTGCCGATTGCTACCACTATTGGAGGATCTCGAGGGCGTGGGATCATACGCCTGGGGCGCGGCCGTGCTGGCTTTTCTATTCGACTCCCTCGACACTACTACCCGCCAGACGATGCTTGGCGGCTTCGCTCCATTTCTCCAGGTATGATCTCAATGTGAATGCCCTAAATTTGAATGCTTATGTTCATATGATTATCTGACTAATGCATGTGTGGAATGTAGGTGTGGGCCTATCTCTACTTGCCTCACCTCAGTAGAGGGCTAGAGGCTCATGCAGACCGTCTACCTATCGCGAGGCGATGGGTGACTAGGCGGGACACGGGAGCGCTCAAACGCCAGGTGCGGGTGATTCAGGATGACATCGATTCTCTTCCCTATGCATCGGTGAGTTCTAAACTTTAAACTTAAGATGCAAATGTTGAAATGCATGCTGACCTTGACTCCTTCTACAGGTTCATTGGACACCTTACCGAGACGAGGGATTCGAGGGCCAGCCTTGGGTGGAGGTGGCGCTGGCTTACTCAGGTCGAGATATCTGGCTACACTGCATGAACGTGGTGGAGCCACTCCACTACCGCCTGATCATGAGGACTCGGGGAGTGCATCAGCGGACGTGGCATTCCCGACCCGGGAGAGCGCCGAGGAGGAGCGCGTGGGGCGACACTCACGCGGACTGGTTGGCTCGGTGGACTGGATTGCTCGAGCGGAGGAGCAGATCCGGGACTGGGCGCGCCATGGACGCGAGGTACGGGCCAGAGCTGACACGGACGAGGCCTACCTAAAGGCCTATGCACGACGCTACGGGGATCAGGTCTTCCGCGGCACTCGACGACCGGTAAGAATCTCTGAACCTAGTGCCTTATCTATTATGCCGACATGCTGACATGTTATTGCTTCTGAATGCAGCTTGACCCTGAGGGACGCATTGCAGAGCTCCAGGGTTTGCTCCACTCGACTGTGCAGCAGCGGGATGAGCTTCAGCGCTCCATAGATCTCCTGGTGAGCCTTTACTGCTTTCTAGACTTAGAAATGTGATTATGCTATAAGACTTATGAGATTGATTGACTTAATGTGCAGCGTGTCGAGGGAGCCCAGCGCCATGGCGCAGATGCCCCTTCTTCTTCCGCACAGACACCAGCAGACCGGGCCTAGAGGGATGCTGAGTTCGCCAGGGTGACTGCACGGGCTGAGGAGGCCGAGACCGCACTTGCCGAGAAGGTGAGTGACACAACCTTCTTTCAAAGATCTCTTTAGAAGCCGGCTATTCACAAATGAACTGTATAATGCAGGCCAGAGAGCTGGAGGCAGCGATGCAGGAGATGTCCCGGCTGCGGGAGGAGGCAGTGGTGGCGGGCCGCTATCGCGAGGAGGCAGAGAAGTCCCGGCAGCAGGTCCACGACCTCAAGATCGAGCTATGGGCCCTGGAGCGGGCATTTCGCATGATGGGGTGAGGCCCTGAGCGGAGCGCGTCCCAGGGTGGCGCACACAGTGGTTCTGTCCGGGACTACTTCATGGGTTCCTCCGGCCGTCGGAGGAATGAGGACGAGGAGAGGCGCCGACGCCGAGAGGAGGGTAGCACAGCCATGGGTCCTCCGGAGAAGAGGCGAGAGGGCGGGGGTGAGAGTGAGGGACCTAGCGAGGGCCAGGCTTGATTATGCCTTGTTGTTTCTCTTTTTCATTTTGTTTGCACCACACATGTACATGGAGAAATGACACATATATAATGCCATGAGTTTTGTTTTAAATGAATGTGAATGTTCGTTCTACCAATCTATAAATGCTTTACACAATCGACTCAAGAAGAAGAGAGAAAGTGGTGCGAGGACGAGACACGACTAAAAGGGGAAGTAGTATGCAGGCTCAGCCAAAAACAGTCGCGGTTCCATGACAACAGCGACAAAAGGTAGAGGTTGTGCGACCAACCGTGTCCTGAAGAACGTAAGAGTGCCCAACCAAGGCAGACGCAATGTCATACAACAGGGGGCCCATGCGCGACCAACATATTCGTGGGACAAAAATAACTCATGCAGGACAAAGATGTGGCAAATACACTCCTCAATCGAAACTTAAGATCAGCATGAAGCGGAACTGCCAGGTTCATGATCGTGAGGTAAAGCTGTCTCACATAGATGTGATCAGAGGAAGCAAGAATTTGAGGAGGACATAAGCTTCAGAACAGATTGAGAGACATGAGTTGAATGAGAGAATAGGCCCAAAGATGTGGATAGGAGATGGAGCGAAAAGATATAGCGAGGAATGCCTGGGTACTTGTAACCTGCACACTTAGCAAACGGATTACGTATCTGTCCTTAAAACAAATGTAAATGCATGAAAAAGACACATTTTTTTTTGGATTTTCGTAATCTTCTTGATGATTTTTTTTTGACGACAATATTTGATTTTTTGAAGTTTTGAAATATTTGATCTGTTTGAAGTTTTGATAATATTTTTTTTTTGTTTTTTTGGAATTTTGTCATAGAAATCCGCAGCACCTAAAGGCGGGTTCAAACTACTGGCAAGGGACCGTCGTTCCGACCCCTTTCACTAAAGGCTTCCCTTAAGCAGGGTGTGCATGTGAGGGTGGCTTGCCACAACCAACTGCTTCTAAAGAACGGTGCCCCTACTAAGGCCATACCCGGGATACAACCCAGCCTAAGAGGGAGCAGCAGAAGATAAATTGGAGACAAGCTTCGTGCAGGATGGGAGATATCAAGGCTCGAATTCCTTCAAGGGCACTACTCCTCAAAGAGTAGGTCTGTTGCGCTGGGGCTTGTGTCTTTGATTTTTAGACCCATATTTATCAGGCACGCATGCGACCGGGCTCATGACGTCCCGCGGGGAACTATACTGCCACTCTTGTCATGCCTTTCAATCGTAACTTCGCATTGATTCATTTTCTTCATTTTGGTAGCCCTTATTGGCCAGATATAGCATAAAAGCTTATTTTTGAGGGTCAAGACTGCCACTATTTGAGACCTCTCTCGTATTGGGGAGTGCCTAAGTTGGTCATCTTATCCATCCATCTCTTGCCCCTGCACTTGGCCGAGCAGAGAAAAGGAAAGACTTTTGTGCATACCCAAAGTATGGCCAAAGCAGCAACGGTGCGCCTCAGAAGAATCGGCTATGGTTTGCCGTGTAGTGTGTGAAAAACCCCTGCCTAAAGGTCACCCTCAACAATCGGGGAATGAAACTAGACTCCCAGCACGGAGCTATCACCAGCCTAAGGATGCTGCAGAAGATAACCCTTTTTTTTTGACACAAAGTTAAGATCTAATTAAACAAAGACTCCTAAAGCCACTCAATCATGTTAAGAAATTATGTGCAGAAATAATAGAAATAATGGAAATGAAAGCACGTTCCTTGCCCAAAATAAAGATACCTTTGCAAATCCATGGCGTGGAAACCACCATCCTGAAGCGATCTCGATCATCGAGCTTTGAGGAGCGCGAACTTTGTTTTCCTTGCTTGTCAGGATAAAGGATGAAAGGACAGTAAAGGATTGGATTCCTCGACATAGAGGAGTGGCAGACATCATACTGGACGAAGAAGGGATAAAAAGGAAGAGAGACGAGGGCTAGAACTCCCTCGTTAAGGCACTGAGGCCCTGATAACAATGAACCAGATACATAATAAACAAGGATTAACTGAGATCAAGGTGGGCTAAAGCCTCGAAAACAGCAAGAAAAAGGGTGATGACCTTGAAAGGGTGAGACAGAAAGAACAGAAAGACGTCGAAAAGATAACTGTGAAGACAAGAAAGAAGGATAATGATCATCCGACGTGGTCGGAGAAGAGGAATGGCGATCACCCGACAGAGGCGGGGAAGAGAATGTATGAACACCCGACAAGGTCGGGGAAAAGAAATGGAAACCACCCGACAAAATCGGGGAAGGATCAGAAAAATCACCCGACAAGGTCGGGGAACGAGCGCAAGGGATCCAAACAAGGTCGGGGGAAAGAGACGAGCAGTGAAATCCGGACATGTCCGGGAAGAAAAACTAGAAGATGCCCCTGACTCAGGGAAGAGGAAGACATAGGCCGAGGCCTAGAATGGTGAGGATAGGAAAAGATGGTGGAAATATGGTCAGGTGGTGGAAGGTACACCACCCACGGATAAGAACTGAGCAACAGAAAAGATGAATGGATGGAAGAAGGAGATGAGGCAGTGGACCCCTGAGTGCACAACTGACGGCCCTTGAACTTATGTCGCCGCCTCTTCTTAGCCGCAATCTTCTTGAAACAACGCCGCCTGGCGCGGGCTCGGCTTCCCAGGCTCCTCAATCTGTAATGTCTTCTCAAATAGCGGGCCCACCTAGCAGATGGCCTGGCCCGGTCATGAATATGCAGCTTCATTGGGGCGGCTGCCCCTAGACCCCCAGTGCTAACAAGATGCAGACATTCTTGGGCAAACAGCTTCTCAACTGAATGAATATCATGAAGCCACGGAGTTTTGTCTCTTGGCACTAGAACATAGAGGTTCGGCAACTCCACTCGGCAATCAGGCTCGAAGCATAACTCCCGTACTAGAAGAGCAGGACAAAGCTGAGAGAGATCAATACGCGGCGTTGACGTGGCCGGCATGCTAATAAATTGAGGGAGGTTGCACAGCAAGTGCAGAATGTCCTTGGAAAGTGCAGAAGATGCAGCCAATTTCCCCTTGAATAGGGAATCCATCAGGCTCCTGGGCGGCCGTATGGGTTAGCATAATCCGAGTAGAGAACCCCTCTCGGCCAGTGAACTGAACATCAATCGAGCGAGGAGAAATAACAGCATCGATAGTGAATCCCCCGGCGAGCGATGAGATTGCCATCAGCCTCGCTCGTGAAGAAACTGGCACTAGTGCGAGTGAACTCTTCTTTGCAACCATTTCTGAAAATGCAGGCTCATTATCCCGAAAATAGCCAGGGACCAGGACCCAGATTGGCATGCGGTAAATGACAACTTGAATCTTGAAATGCACAATCGAAACCTGGCTCGGCTCATTATCTCCCTGGGGACCAGACCCAAGGGGCACCAAAGGTAGCGTGTACCTGCTCTGCGAAGTGGGAAGTGGTAGAGGAAGGTTAGAAGGAGGAGGTTTGAAGGGCGCGGGTGGCGATGGTGCAAGTGATGGGGGAATAATGATGATGACGGGCATGGGTGGAGGTAAAGGCAAAAGTGGAGGTGTGGGTTTGGGCTCGGCCTGCTCGGGCTCAGAGGATGATGGCGAAAGGGGGAGTGAAGGAAGTGGTGGCGGCGGTGGCAAAGGTGATGAGGGTGGCAAAGGGAGTGATGTGGTTGATGAAGACGGTGAAGGTGAAGGGGATGGAGGTGAAGGTAAGGGTGGGGAAGAAGGAGGAGAGGAAGGTAGTGGCATAGTGGGGGAAGAGGCAGGTGGTGGCGCTCTTCGGCGTATCTTCACGACTCATCGAGAGTCGTTGGGGATAGGTGTGGTGGTGGAAACGGAGGGTGAAAGAGAGGTTGCCCGAGCGGAGGCTGGGGTAGGTAAAGGTTGTGGAGGAGATGGGATGGAGGAAGAAGTAGGTAACGGAGCATGTATCTTATTAACTAAATAAACACCAGGGTGCCCCTGGTCTTGAAGTGGGGACGGTTGCCTAGGCGGCACGGCTTGCTGCTGCTGCTGCTTGCTGCTGAGATCCAAAATAACTTGGCATATGACAGCCCAATCAATAATCCTCTTGTCTTCCAAGCTGTAAATAAACTCTCGGAACTCGGGACAGTCCTTAATCAAATGCCCCTGCTGACGATGGAATTCACAGAACTGGAGCAAATTCCTGACTGTGGGTCGGCAAGGCACAACCGGAGGGAGCTGCAACGCATGGGTGGCCATCAAAGCCCTGAAAACGTCTGTAAGAGATTCCGGCAATGGAGAGTGAGAAGCCCTCTTCGGGCAAGGCGGATGCCGAGGGGTGTGAGAAGGTAGTGGGGATGGTAGCGGAGGTTGCGTAGGTAAGGGGGATTGCGTAGGCGAAGGCGGAGGGCTGGAATGATGTGGCGGCGTGGGGGGAGTGGGATTGTAATGGATGGCATCTACCCACTCGCGGTGTGGTGTTTCCTTGACCGGAGGTGGAGGGGTGTGAGGAGATAAAATAGCGGAGGGCCGACTCGTGGATGGTTGGTATGCGGTGGAGCACATGGAGGTATAGGGGTGTGTGGGAGTGGACGGTCGACTCGTGGAGGGATATAAGGTGGAGGGCTGACTTACGGTGAAGGGCGGAGGGAAAGTGTATGTAGAAGGTGACGGTGGAGGAGACTCATGGTCAAAGGAAACTAGGAGTTGTTGGCTAACGAAGCGGGCTCGATTGTAAAGCTGTTGCCAGGATGTGATATCGTTCAGGGCTAAGATACATCTGAGCTCGGGCGTTGCGTTAGAAATAACCATCTTGATCTGCTCGCCCTCCGGAATATGCCCCGGAACTTGCGCGGCTAGGTGACGCCAGCGGTCGGCAAACGTGGAGAATTCCTCGTCGGGCGTCATCTTCTCTTGGGCCAGATCAACCAAAGAATGTCTGGGCCCAACCTGATCCTGGTACTGCTGAATGAATCTTGCTTGAACGGCTTGAAAATTCATCATCTGCTCTTGCGGTAACGTGAAGAACCAATCCTTGGCCGGACCCTCTAAAGATAGGCCAAACAAATAGGCCATCAAGCGTTGATCATGCTGGAACTGGGCCGACTCATATAAGAACTCCTTCAAATGCACGTAGGGGTCACCGACTCCACCATAGCGACGATAAGCCGGAATCTGTTGACGTGGGGGAAGCTGAAGACCTCGGAATGCAAATGGGATATCCAAAGAAGTTTGAGGACTGATTTGCCGTTGCAATTCATCAAGTTGGCGTTGGGCCTGAGCGATCATCTCCTCGGTAGGAAGAGTCCGAGAAGGATATGGGCCAGCTTGAGCAAGAGATGATGAATTTAGACCAGGATAATGTTGATGGGCCGGATAAGGGGATCCGGCCTGAGAAGAAGGAAAGCCCGCTCCGAGAATTGAGGAATACATGGGCCTGGAAGAATTATGAAGGTGGGAATGAGAATTGATTGGGCCAACAGCAACACGGGCGGGACAAGAAGGCCCGTTAGAAGAATAGGGTCCAATGGAGGAATAAGGAGATGGGCCCGCATGGGAAGAGGAATCCACGCGGGGATAAGAAGACGAGGAGGAAGAAGGGTAATATACAAGAGAAAAATGACGCTCCATGAGTGCAAATGGAGACTTTATACAGGAAAATTAGGGAAATCCAATGAGGGAAGTAAGGGCTCAAAGGAGGGGGGCTGACTCAATAATGCAAAGAAAAAGAAAAAGAAACCTAGGACAATGAGACTAGACAAATGGACACACAGAATGGACTACCCTAAATGGGCCTAACAACAAAACCTATATGGATGATGGGGGAAGTAACACAAAATAACACAAGCGGGCTTGGGCAAGCCCAGACACCACAAACAATACGAAGGATTTCACCAAGCCAAACAAGTTAATCGGATGGGAAATATTTTAATGTCAAAGTTTTGGGTGGGCCTTTTAATGATTTGGATTGAGATTAATTCCCTCAAGATAGGTATCCTACAGGGAATAAGGTCCACACTTTGGTTCGACTATGGTTAACTCCTTTACAATGTATGCAAATGCAAGCCTGAGGGATGGAACGGTACAACCGGCCCGGCGTCCGTGTGGGAATCCACGGCTCACGGGGGCTTACGGAGGTCCTCAGCAAGGTCCCTAGTCGGCTCAAGGAATATGGAGACGAGAGGAAACCCTACCTCGGTAGGCATGCAACTAGATGTGGATGAAATGCATGAATCCTATGTGCACCGGAGTGCATGCAAGTTCTAACCTAAAAGACTAGTAATCAAGATGAAAACAATAATACGAACAGTTACTTCATCAGAGAGAGGAACAAACAGCACTCAGGACCCTTAAACGTAGTGGAATAATGGGCTACAGAAAGGGACCTCGGGTGCGTACCTGGGCGAACAGTCGCGGTCCTGTCATGACCGCTACCACATGTAAGCGGTCGACGCGGGACCGCGTTATGTCAGGAAGCAGGAAGTGGCCAAGCAAGAGCAGAAACCTCGGAGGGAGGCCCGAGCAGTAAACCATATATCAGAAGCCATAACCCTAACAACAATGAGGACAATATACGGATGCATGGACAGCATAAAACAACACTCCATAAGGCAACATGTAATGATCTATGGCAGAAGGTTTTGGAGTGTGCACCGGAGTAACCTGTAGCGGTCCACTGATGACCGCTACTACATAGAAGCTGCTTTCATCAGACCGCGTCGAGTCCAGAGAACAGGAAACACCCAGAATAGGAACGGGAAACCCCACAGAGGTCCCCAACCACGGAAATAAATAGTAAAAAGCAGGTAATACAGCACACAGCACGATTGGCAGTGGCGTCCCACCGTGATCGCCAAAAAAGGGGTGTAGATATATATGTGAGTTTCAACCTAGCGACGTCCCCTAACTAAATAACGTATGCATACAGATAGGCATGAACTTTCATGAAACCCAGAGGGGGACGAGGAGAGGAGAACTGACCGTGATCGCCACCAAGACTAATACCTCAGGAAGACTGAGCTACAAGCCTTGGAAAGGAGAAGGATAGCGGCACTCGCAAGTGGGATGCTGAAAGGTGAAGGCGGTTGGTCGCACGTCCGCTACCTGATTAAGGCGGTTCTTCCCAGACCGCTACCATCACCCAAAAACGTGGGCTGTGGGTTCGATCCTCCCTCTCTCTCAGCCGGCCAAGAGAGAGGGGCCTCGTGCTGAATGTACTGTAAACCTGCAAGGAAGGATGAAGACACAAAGAAAACAAACCCAATTAGATCTACAAGTAGTGCAATATCTATCAAACTATAATGATTAAAAAGCATAACAAGGGGGGGCAAGTACCTGGGGGTTGGTGATTTTTAACCCCTGTGGGGCGTAACAAACAGTGGGAGGGATGTTCAAACATGCAACGAATGACTAGAACGTGATAGAACGACACGAGACAATGCAAGAATAGCGATGCAACGTAAGAAAAGGAATGAACGAAGGAGGGTTTGACCACTAGGATCTAGATACTCCCTGGACCGGGGAATGCTTAGAACGTGAACATCATGGTCCCTTGGCAGAAGATCGCTCCCCGGACCGGCAGAGTTTCAGCGTGAATCCCCCAAAAGTTCCCCCCAAAGTGAGGAAGAAGCCAACCCTTATATATCGATCTCTTAGAAACCCTAGGTCGAGTTGGGGTTCCCCGGGGCGAATTCCAGAGTTTTCCAAAGGATAAACTCCTGAAAAAATCGAAGAGTAATCATCCAAGAGAGTCCACCACCCGTCCGGGGCCGTAACTCTCTCGAAGATAGAGTCCTAAGACACCTCCGGGCGAAGAAAACGGAGCTACGGACGGAACTGGGCTTGGGTGGTGAACGCGGTCTATCGCACGACCGCTACCAATGGAAACGGTCGGGTCAAAACCGCTACCAGGCATGGGGATAAGGTTTGACCGGGTCAGCTTCAAAGGAATGGGTCGCAGGGTGAAAGCGGTCCTCATAGGACCGCTACCATGTGATAGCGGTCTAGAGAGAACCGCTATCAGCAGGATATACGCCAAGGGAAAACTGACTCCAAACAAACCCCGTCCAGGGAGTAAGAAGCTTGGTAATGAATAGACATACTCAAACACCATCAAGGAAATACCTTAAAGTAATGGATAACTCGGGATGATATCAAGGGGATAAGAAAAGGACTCAACTTGTAGGCATAAAACGGGTGTCAACAGTAACAAGCATGTTACAATTCAATCAAGAAAGAATCTTGTAGGAATTTCATGGATTTGACTTATTTATAAAGAAAGTACTCCTAGTGCAATGCGACGCCAGTAGCATCATACCTTATGGTTTATAGTATGTTTTCGACAATCAGCCGAGGGGACTAGCATAGAGCCCTTGAACACAATCAGTGCTCAAACTGCATCTTCACGTATAAATCAAGCTACTTCCACGAGCATAACAATAAAGTACGGCCAATAACTCAATTCCAAACAATAAGCTTCATGATGAAGTAACCAAGGAATAGAATGTACCAAAGTTTGATATGACTTCAAAGAATGATTTAAAAAGGACATTATGCTACAGAGGTATTTCGGCAACATAACGGTATATTCTTTAACTCTCAAAATTACTTAAGTATCTTTGGAATAATGTCACAAGTTCTAGATAATCAATTGGACCATCTAGGAATATAGGAAAATCAACCCATGAGTCAAATCCCGGGTTAATCAATCTCATGACATTAGCAGTCTATTACTGGACCGTTTCGAGATCATGGCGGTCTAGTTCTAGACCGTTTATGAAGAAAGTCTGATATTTTGAAAACAACATTTCTGGAGTCTTAAGCGGTCGAATGTAGAACCATATAGGATCCATTAGCGGTCAAGTGTAGGGCCGCTAGCAGTCCTTGGCAGTCAATCATCATGGCGCTATTTCCAGAAATATAAAACATCGATATATCTGCCTTCTAGACAATTGGGTTTTAATGGTACAACCAACTCGACGTCCTGGAGGGAATCCTAGGCTCACGGAGAATTACTGAGACTTTGAAACAAGATTTCCTAGTCCGTTGGAAGGAATATCCAAAGGAGATGTCATCAAGTCCAGGATTATGTTCCGATTGTGTAAAAAGTGTATCTAATGACAATATACCGGAGTATATGCCATGTACTTATGAAAATGACACTAAGATGAGAAAGAGAATCATGTAAAACCGTGATAAAACAGTGATCATGAATCATCTATCATTTGAACATACATTTTTTACAAGAATATATGATTAACATAAGTTCAAAATAATACCAAATGTCCATCAAAACATGAAATCTATCATGATAAACAAGTACATTAACTAAGTATATAAAATCAATATGTAAATCTGGAATAAAACTTAGTCAACTAGGCTTAATTTATAATAATCATGGCAAATATGCTTTAAGTCACGGGTTAAAATAATACAAAAATTCAGAAATAGAAACCGTCAAATACAGGACTGTCATTTTACTGTTAGCGGTCTATCGTACGACCGCTAGAGTTCTCTGGCGGTCAGAAAGAAGACAGTTTCTTCCTGTATTAATCAGAGTTCCAAAAATAACTAAAGAACAATGCCAATTAAGACATATCATGTCAGGAAATTAACATATTTTAACTACCATAACCATGATAGATCGTGCATAGGCCAACAATATGCATAGGTTTATGTGATTACAAGAAAACTCATATTTTTACTTCATTAGGGATAGTTCATGCATGAGGAACACACTATGTGCATAGTCCTAAGTAAAACATGAAATTCACAAAATACAATGCATGAAAACGAATGAAACATGAGGGCTTTTATTCCTGACTTTCTGTTTGAGCCTTTCTTGAGATAACCTACCTTTAATAGTGCCTCTAGACTTCGAAATTCTGACTGGAATCATGTCCTAGTTTCTGCACTTTCTTGCTCTAAATCAGTAACTTCACGTCCCTCTATCTCCTGATTCCCTTGTGCTAATGACGTGAAATTTTGAGGGTAAGTAGAGGATATGATAGGCAACATAAAGTTCTAAGGAACCTCTATCTAATTACCATTTTAGGGCTCCGAATTTCTTGATCTTCTTGGGTTGGACGCACTAATTCCTAAGTTATTATTGTGGAATAAACACCTTTGGATTTCTCTAAATGCCTGTAGGTTTGATCTCCTAGAACGAAAATTGGAGGGCAGTTGTTTTTAACTATAACAAATAAGTTCCTAGAAGAAACGTACCTCTAATTCGTCCTCCTTACCTGAGTTCCACGCGAGCCAAAAGTAAGGGTCACACAAGTCAAATATGGGATCTATTTATAGGGTTAGCTAGAGTTTTGAGGATTAGAACGAACTTAGAGTCCCAATTAGGCTTCTAATTCGATCCACAACCCTTCTAGACTTATCTAATTAGTAGATAGAGTCGATCTTAGGTGATTTAGATGCTAAAATTCCAACCTTTTCATGCTTTCTTCCTTTCACGGAATCTGACAGAATTTAGCGGTCTATAACTGGACCGCATACAGTCCCCTAGCGGTCTCACGATAGACCGCCAGCCTTCGTGAGCACCGAATTTCACACCAGTTCAAACTCTTTTAATATTATCCATGGTATTATCCTTCCTAAGGAGTCATTATCCCTTAATTCCGTGAATACACAAATTTCTAGCTTCTAGAATATGGGTCAAGACTAGTGGGCATGGTTTTTGGGTCCTCTGGCTTATTTAATTGTCCAAATTAACTGATTATTATATTGGGCTTCAAGAATAATGTATTTAACCCAAAAATTCACTCAATATTCTAGTTAGGCTTTAATTAATCATTTATTTACTTTAGAAAAAACCTAGAAATTCTTAAAAAATTCTGAAAAACCTTAAAATAATTTATATAAAATTTTGGGGTGTTACATCCTGCCCCACTTAAGAGAATTTGATCCCCAAATTCATAACATGAGTTTTTACGGAGAGTGTACATTTTTTAATTTATTAATTAACTACAATAAAAATTTAAAGTAAGGTGGATAGGTTAAGATGGTATGTTTAAGTATTTTACTTTCCTTGTCTAGAATGGCATTTAGTCGGCCTCGTTTCCCGCATCCGTTGTTATCCCTCGAAGATTATTCTTTTATGAGAGGACACATGGGCAAGCGATGTTCTCGATTTCCACATTTGAGACAGGCACCGAGACGCTTCCAGTATTCTTCGACTGCGTGACCAAACTTTTCACAAAATGAGCAAGCCGTGGTGACTTGCATTCTTTCTTCTTCTTTAACCTTTTTATTCTTTTCATTTCCATTTCTTTTTCCATTACCGTTCCCATTGAGGGACCTCTTATTGCGACGGTTTTCATCCTCATCCATTTCTTTATCCTCTCACTAATCATGTTTTCGGCTCGACATTTCTTCCTTCCCTCGGAGCTTTTCCACCTTCTCCATGGTTCTTTCGCATAGATGTGCCCTTTGAACCATTTCCGTATAGGTTCGGATATTTTGAGATCCAAGTTGTTGAATAAATCTGGGCCTTAAACCATCCATAAATCGATTGGCTTTTAATAAATCTGTGCTTACTAGATGAGTAGCATAAGGTGCTAGTCGAGAATATTGGAGCTCATATTCTACCACGGTCATTACGCCTTGTCTTAGAGAAGCAAACTCCATAGCCCTTTGTTCCTTGACATGCTTGGAAAAGTACTTGGCTCGAAAGAGCGTAAGAAAACCTTCCCATGTACGACGTGCATTAGCCGGTGGTGCTGGGACAGATTTCCACCACGTACGGGCGTCTTTATTTAATTGAAAAGTAGCCAAACGGACCTTCTCCTGATCCGCACATTGCATAACTTCGAAAATACGGTCCATCTCATCGATCTAATTTTCCACTTCATCTGGGTTAGAAGACCTAGAGAATCGTGGGGGATTTAAACTTCAGAAATTGTTGTGCAAGTTACCCGCGCCAACCCTTCCACCCGAATGGGCCACCGTCTGCAGGGCTTTGGTAAGACCCGCAACAGTTTACTGCATGTCGTCCCAGTTAACATGATGAGCCATTGAGAATCAAGGTACCTGAAAAAGTGGACCTTTAATTAATTTTCCTTAGAATCGTGAAGACTTACCCTAAGATAATTTCTATATAACTATCTCACCCTTGGTTCTACCCACTTCTCACATGGGTTCGGAATTCTTTCCTAGTTCAGAGGTATGGGTCCTTAACCTTGGACTTGACCTATAACATGACATTTTCCCCTAGGAATAAGTAAGTCCTAAGATCTATGCTCTGATACCACTTTAACTATCATGCCCCAAGCTTTTACTATAGCAGAAGATATTCGGGAAGGTGAACAGCCGGCAAGAGAAGCCTCAAGTGACATTAATAATCAGAGCACAAATCATTAACACGTAAGATGAATGGAAACAATAATTGATCAAAAATCTGACTTTTATTGATAATAACCATCTAATAAATGATTTTGACAGATTGACTAAATGGACTCAATAAAGTGAAAATTACATATTTGACTCTACACTAGACTAACTATGGCTTCTCTCGAACCATCAATCACTCTCGGATCCATCACTTGAGCAATCTGAATCCGTCCCACAAGAATTTCCTGAAAAAGATTGGAAAGTAGGATAATGAGCACACTTGCCCAGTAGGTATCTTCGTATCAACATATAGGCAATGTTAAAGTAAGTAATGTTTTAGCTCTAAAGAATAGGATAAATCATGCAAATGCGATAAAGCACGTGAATAAAACAAGTAACACAATAGCATGATAAGCTCATGATGAGTGATGATATATGACAAGATTGAGTTTAATATAACAAAAATGTAACTTGGCCTTTCACGAACAAGAATAAGCTTGCTTGTATCAAGAACGCACCTTCACTTTCACTTTTCACTTTTCACTTCTCATAGCCATAGAGGTTATGCACTAGAATGTCATGTAACAAGCATGTAACAATTCAATCAATAAAGAATCTTGTAAGAATTTCGTGGATTTGACTTATTTATAAAGAAAGTACTCCCAGCGCAATGCGATGCCAGTAGCATCATACCCCATGGGTTACAATATGTTTCCGACAATCAGCCGAGAGGACTAGCATAGAGCCCTTGAATACAACAGTGCTCAAACTATATCTTCACGTATAAATCAAGCTACTTTCACGAGCATAACAATAAAGTACGGCCAATAACTCAATTCCAAACAATAAGCTTCATGATGAAGTAACCAAGGAATAGAATGTACCAATGTTTGATATCACTTCAAAGAATGATTTAAAAAGGACATTATGCTACAGAGGTATTTCGGCAACATAACAATATATTCTTTAACTCTCAAAATTACTTAAGTATCTTTGGAATAACGTGACAAGTTCTAGATAATCAATTGGACCATCTAGGAATATAAAAAAATCAACCCATGAGTCAAACCCCGGGTTAATCAATCTCATCAATCTCATGATATTAGCGGTCTATTACTGGACCGTTTCGTGATCATGGCGGTCTAGTTCAGGACCGTTTATGAACATAGTCCGATATTTTGAAAACAACATTTCTGGAGTCTTTAGCGGTCGAATGTAGAACCATATAGGATCAATTAGCGGTCAAGTGTAGGGCCGCTAGCAGTCCTTGGCGGTCAATCATAAGGCTGCTATTTCCAGAAATATAAAACATCGGTATATGTGCCTTCTAGACAATTGGGTTTTATTGGTACAACCAACTCGACGTCCTGGAGGGAATCCCAGGCTCACGGAGAATTACTGAGGCTTTGAAACAAGATTTCCTAGTCCGTTGGAAGGAATATCCAAAGGAGAGGTCATCAAATCCAAGATTATGTTCCTATTATGCAAAAAGTGTATCTAATGACAACATACCAGAGTATATGCCATGTACTTATGAAAATGACACTAAGATAAGAAAGAGAATCTTGTAAAATCGTGATAAAACAGTGATCATGAATCATCTATCATTTGAACATACATTTATTACAAGAATATATGATTAACATAAGTTCAAAATAATACCAAATGTCCATCAAAACATGAAATCTATCATGATAAACAAGTACATTAACTAAGTATATAAAATCAGTAAGTTAATCACGAATAAAACTTAGTTAACTAGGCTTAACATATAATAATCATGGCAAATCTGCTTTTAGTCACGGGTTAAAATAATGCAGAAATTTAGAAATAGAATTGAAAATAGTCAAATACAGGACCGTCATTTTACTGTAAGCGGTCTATCGTACGACCGCTAGAGTTATCTGGCGGTCAGAAAGAAGACAGTTTCTTCCTGTATTAATTTGAGTTCCAAAAACAACTAAATAATAATCCCAATTAAGACATATCATATCTGGAAATCAACATATTTTAACTTCCATGACCATGATAGATCGTGCATAGGCCAACAATATGCATAGGTTTATGTGATTACAAGAAAACTCATATTTTTACTTCATTCGGGCTAGTTCATGCATGAGGAACACACTATGTGCATAGTACTAAGTAAAACATGAAATTCACAAAATACAATGCATGAAAACGAATGAAACAAGAGGGCTTTTATTCCCGACTTCCTGTTTGAGCCTTTCATGAGATAACATACCTTTAACAGTGCCTCTAGACTTCGAAATTCTGACTGGAATCACGCCCTAGTTTTTGCACTTTCTTGCTCTAAATCAGCAACTTCATGTCCCTCGATCTCCTGATTCCCTTATGCTAATGACGTGAAATTTTGAGGGTATGTAGAGGATATGAAGGGGAACATAAAGTTCTAAGGAACCTCTATCTAATTTCTTCTTTTAGGGCTCCGAATTCCATGATCTTCTTGGGTCGGACGCACTAATTCATGAGTTCTTTTTGTGTAATCAACACCTTTGGATGTCTCTAACTGCCTGTAGGCTTGATCTCCGAGAACGAAAATTGGAGGGTAGTTATTTTTAACTATAATAAATAAGTTCCTGGAAGAAACTTACCTCTAATTCGTCCTCCTTACCTGAGTTCCACGTGAGCCAAAAGTAAGGGTCGCGCAGGTCAAATCTGGGATCTATTTATAGGGTTAGCTAGGGTTTTGAGGATTAGAACGAACTTAGAGTCCCAATTAGACTTCCAATTCGATCCACAACCCTTCTAGACTTATCTAATTAGTAGATAGAGTCAATCTTAGGTGATTTAGATGCTAAAATTCCAACCTTTTCACGCTTTCTTCCTTTCACGGAATCTGACAGAATTTAGCGATCTATAACTGGACCGCATACAGTCCCCTAGCGGTCTCACGATAGACCGCCAGCCTTCGTGAGTGCCGAATTTCATGAGTGCCGAATTTAATATTATCCATGGTATTATCCTTCCTAAAGAGTCATTATCCATTAATTCCATGAATACACAAATTTCTAGCTTCTAGAATATGGGCCAAGACTAGTGGGCATGGTTTTTGGGTCCTCTGGCTTATTTAATTGTCCAAATTAACTGGTTATTGTTTTAGGCTTCAAGAATAATGTATTTAACCCAAAAATTCACTCATTATTTTATTTAAGATTTAATTAATCATTCATTTAGTTTAGAAAAATCTTAGAAATTCTCAAAAATTTCTAAAATATCTAAAAATAATTTATATAAAATTTTGGGGTGTTACATCCTCCCCCACTTAAGAGAATTTGATCACCAAATTCATAACATGAGTTTTTACGGAGAGTGTATATTTTCTAATTTATTAATTAACTGCAATAAATATTTAAAGTAAGGTGGATAGGTTAAGATGGTACCTTTAAGTACTTTACCTTCCCTGTCTAGAATGGCATTAAGTCGGCCTTGTTTCCCGCATCTGTTGTTATCCCTCGAAGATTATTCTTTTATGAGAGGACACATGGGCAAGCGATGTTCCTGACTTCCACATTTGAGACAGGCACCGAGATGTTTCCAGCATTCTTCGGCCGCGTGACCAAACTTTTCACAAAATGAGCAAGCCGTGGCAACTTGCGTTCTTTCTTCTTCTTTAACCTTTTTATTCTTTTCATTTCCATTTCTTTTTCCATTATCGTTCCCATTGCGGGACCACTTATTGTGATGGTTTTCATCCTCATCCATTTCTTTCTCCTCTCGCCGATCATATTTTCGGCTCGACTTTTCTTCTTTCCCTCGGAGCTTTTCCACCTTCTCCATGGTTCTTTCGCATAGATGTGCCCTTTGAACCATTTTCGTATATGTTCGGATATTTTGAGATCTAAGTTGTTGAATAAATCCGGGCCTTAAACCATCTATAAATCGATTGGCTTTTAATAAATCTGTGCTTACTAGATGAGGAGCATAAGGTGCTAGTCGAGAAAATTGGAGCTCATATTCTGCCACGGGCATTACGCCTTGTCTTAGAGAAGCAAACTCCATAACCTTCTGTTCCTTGAGATGCTTGGAAAAGTACTTGGCTTGAAAGAGCGTAAGAAAACCTTCCCATGTATGAGGTGCATTAGCCGGTGGTGCTGGGATAGAATTCCACCATGTATGGGCGTCTTTATTTAATTGAAAAGTAGCCAAACAGACCTTCTCTTGATCCGCACATTGCATAACTTCGAAAATACGGTTCATCTCGTCGATCCAATTTTCCACTTCATCTGGGTTAGAAGATCTAGAGAATCATGGGAGATTTAAACTTCAGAAATTGTTGTGCAAGTTACCCGCTCCAGCCCTTCCACCTGCATGGGCCAACGTCTGCAGGGCTTGGGTAAGACCCACAACAGTTTGCTGCATCTCATCCCAGTTCACACGATGAGCCATTGAGAATCAAGGTACCTAAAAAAGTGGACCTTTAATTAATTTTCCTTAGAATCGGAAAGACTTACACTGAGATAATTTATATATAACTTTCTCACCCTGGGTTCTACCCAATTCTCACATGGGTTCAAAATTCTTTCCTAGTTCATAGGTATGTGTCCTTAACCTTAGACTTGACCTATAACATGACATTTTCCCCTAAGAATAAGTAAGTCCTAAGATCTATGCTCTGATACCACTTTAACTGTCACCCCCCGAGCTTTTATTACAGTGGAAGATATTCGGGAAGGTGAATAGCCGGCAAGAGAAGCCTCAAGTGACATTAATAATCAGAGCGCAAATCATTAACATGTAAGATGAATGGAAACAATAATTGATCAAAAATCTGACTTTTATTGATAATAGCCATCTAATACATGATCTTGACTGATTGACTAACTGGACTCAATAAAGTGAAAATTACATATTTGACTATGGACTAGACTAACTATGGCTTCTCTCGAACCATCAATCACTCTCGGATCCATCACTTGAGCAATCTAAATCCGTCCCACTAGAATTTCTTGAAAAAGATTAGAAAGTAGGGTAATGAGCACACTTGCCCAGTAGGTATCTTCGTATCAACATGTAGGCAATGTTAAAGTAAGTAATGTTTTAGCTCTAAAGAATAGGATAAATCATGCAAATGTGATAAAACACGTGAATAAAACAAGTAACACAATAGCATGATAAGGTCACGATGAGTGATGATATATGACAAAATTGAGTTGAATATAACAAAAATGTAACTTGGCCTTTCACGAACAAGAATATGCTTGCTTGAATCAAGAGCACACCTTCACCTTCACTTTCACTTTTCACTTTTCACTTTTCACTTCTCATAACCATAGAGGTTATGCACTAGAATGTCATGTAACAAGCATGTAACAATTCAATCAAGAAAGAATCTTGCAGGAATTTTGTGAATTTGACTTATTTATAAAGAAAGTACGTCCAACGCAATGCGACGCCAGTAGCATCATACCCCATGATTTACAGTATGTTTCCGACAATTAGCCGAGGGGACTAACATAGAGCCGTTGAACACAATCAGTGCTCAAACTGCATCTTCACGTATAAATCAAGCTACTTCCATGAGCATAACAATAAAGTATGGCCAATAACTCAATTCCAAACAATAAGCTTCATGATGAAGTAACCAAGGAATAGAATGTACCATAGTTTGATATCACTTCAAAGAATGATATAAAAAGGACATTAGATGCTACAGAGGTATTTCGGAAACATAACGATATAATCTTTAACTCTCATAATTACTCAAGTATCTTTGAAATAATGTGACAAGTTCTAGATAATCAATTGGACCATCTAGGAATATAGGAAAATTAACCCATGAGTCAAACCCCAGGTTAATCAATCTCATGACATTAGCGGTCTATTACTGGACCGTTTCGTGATCATGGCGGTCTAGTTCAGGACCGTTTATGAACATAGTTTGATATTTTGAAAACATCATTTCTGGAGTCTTTAGCGGTCGAATGTAGAACCATATAGGATCCATTAGTGGTCAAGTGTAGGGCCGCTAGCACTCCTTGGCGGTCAATCATAAGGCCTCTATTTCTAGAAATATAAAACATTAATATATGTGCCTTCTAGACAATTTAGTTTTAATGGTAGAACCAACTCGGCATCCTGGAGGGAATCCCAGGCTCACGGAGAATTACGGAGGCTTTGAAACAAGATTTCCTAGTCCGTTGGAAGGAATATCCAAAGGAGAGGTCATCAAGTCCAAGATTATGTTCCTATTGTGCAAAAAATGTATCTAATGACAACATACCGGAGTATATGCCATGTACTTATGAAAATGACACTAAGATGAGAAAGAGAATCATGTAAAACTGTGATAAAACAGTGATCATGAATCATCTATCATTTGAACATACATTTATTACAAGAATATATGATTAACATAAGTTCAAAATAATACCTAATGTGCATCAAAACATGAAATCTATCATGATAAGCAAGTACATTAACTAAGTATATAAAATCAGTAAGTAAATCAAGAATAAAACTTAGTTAACTAGGCTTAACATATAATAATCATGGCAAATCTGCATTAAGTCACGGGTTAAAATAATGCAGAAATTCAGAAATAGAAAACAGTCAAATACAGGATCGTCATTTTATTATTAGCGGTCTACCGTACGACTGCTAGAGTTCTCCGGCGGTCAGAAAGAAGACAGTTTCTTCCTGTATTAATCCGAGTTCCAAAAACAACTAAATAACAATGCCAATTAAGACATATCATGTCTGAAAATCAACATATTTTAACTTTCATAACCATGATAGATCGTGCATAGGCCAACAATATGCATAGGTTTATGTGATTACAAGAAAACTCATATTTTTACTTCATTAGGACTAGTTCATGCATGAGGAACGCACTATGTGCATAGTCCTAAGTAAAACATGAAATTCACAAAATACAATGCATGAAAACGAATGAAACAAGAGGGCTTTTATTCCCGACTTCCTGTTTGAGCCTTTCATGAGATAACTTACCTTTAACAGTGCCTCTAGACTTCGAAGATCTGACTGGAATCACACCCTAGTTTCTGCACTTTCTTGCTCTAAATCAGCAACTTCACATCCCTCTATCTTCTGATTCCCTTGTCCTAATGACGTGAAATTTTGAGGGTAAGTAGAGGATATGAAGGGGAACATAAAGTTCTAAAGAACCTCTATGTAATTGCCTCGTTTAGGGCTCCAAATTTCTTGATATTCTTGGGTCGGACGCACTAATTCTTGAGTTCTTGTTGTGGAATCAGCACCTTTGGATGTCTCTAACTTCCTGTATGCTTGATCTCCTAGAACAAAAATTGGAGGGTCGTTAGCTCTAACTATAAGAAATGAGTTTCTAGAAGAAACTTACCTCTAATTCATCCTCCTTACCTGAGTTCCACGCGAGCCAAAAGTAAGGGTCGCACAGGGCAAATATGGGATATATTTATTGGGTTAGCTATGGTTTTGAGGATTAGAACGAACTTATAGTCCTAATTAGGCTTCCAATTTGATCCACAACCCTTCTAGACTTATCTAATTAGTAGATAGAGTCAATCTTAGGTGATTTAGATGCTAAAATTTCAACCTTTTCACACTTTCTTCCTTTCACAGAATCTAACAGAATTTAGCGATCTATAACTGGACCGCATACAGTCCCCTAGCGGTCTCACGATAGATCGCCAGCCTTCGTGAGCGCCGAATTTCACACTAGTTCAAACTCTTTTAATATTATCCATGGCATTATCCTTCCTAAAGAGTCATTATCTCTTAATTCCGCGAATACACAAATTTCTAGCTTCTAGAATAGGGGCCAAGACTAGTGGGCTTGGTTTTTAGGTCCTCTGGCTTATTTAATTGTCCAAATTAACTGGTTATTATTTTGGGTTTCAAGAATAATGTATTTAACCCAAAAATTCACTCAATATTCTATTTAAGCTTTAATTAATCCTTTATTTAGTTCAGAAAAATCCTAGAAATTCTTAAAATTTTCTGAAATACCTTAAAGTAATTTTTATAAAATTTTGGGGTGTTACAGCGGAGGAGTTAGCTACCCTAAAGCAGAGGAGTTTATCTGTTGCCGAGTATGAGGCACAATTGGCCAGATTGTCCCGCTATGCGACACATTTGGTATCTACTGAGAAAATGAAGGCTAAGCGATTTTTGAACGGTTTGAAGCTTCAGTATATTAACCAGTTGGCACCTTTGGAGATCCAAACTTATGCCGAGATTTTAAAGAAGGCTCAAGTTCTGAAAGATACCATAGAAATGACTGAAAGGATCCGAGGTAGGAATACTAAGAAGGAGCAGACCACTAGTTCCAAAAATTTTAAAACCAATAATGGCAAGAAGAGGCCCAACGGTGGGTCTAGTTCGTGGAAGGACAAGAAGCCAAGAAGTGATGACAAGAAGATTAGTATGGTTGCTTCATCCAAGGTTCTTTGCAAGTATTGTGATCGCCCGGGTCACAACATGGAGGAGTGCTGGCGCAAGCTAGGCACCTGTTTACGTTGTGGGGGCAAGGACCACTGTATCCCCGAGTGTCCTCTTCTGTTAGATCAAGTTACACCAGACAGGCAACCCGGAAGTCAGAAGCAACAGGGCAAGCTCCAAGCCCTTCACGAGATCGAGACAGAAGCCATCGAGGAGGGTGGATTGGTTGAAGGTACACTTGTTGTTTTTGATAGGCCAGCATTTGTTCTCTTTGATACCGGAGCAACACATTCTTTTATTTCTCAAAGTTTTACTGAATCTTTATCAGTGGAACCTATATTGATGAACTCTCAACTGAAAATATCAACCCCTATTGGTTCGAGTGCTGCAATTAAGTACTATTATGCTTCTAGTATGATTTTTGTTAATAGACGGAATACGCCAGCTGATCTAGTTTGTATGAAGATGAAGGATTATGATGTAATCCTAGGAGCAGATTGGCTAGCTAGGTACGAGGCAAGTGTTCATTGTAAATCTTGCTCCGTGACATTCTCAGGTAACCCCAAGCTTTCTTTTATTGGGAGTAGGCATTCTAAGTCCGTGCCGCTTATTTCGGCACTTCGAGCTGAGAAGTTAGTAAGGAAAGGATGTGAGGCATTCTTGGCCTTGATTTCTTTGACCGACAAGAAGGAGTTGGAGGTTAAGGACATTCCGACTGTCCGAGATTATCCAGATGTATTCCCTAAAGATCTGCCAAGACTTCCACCTGAAAGAGAAGTAGTCTTTTCCATTTATCTAGTACCTGGCACATCTCTAGTTTCTAAAGCTCTGTATCGTATGTCCCCTGCGGAGCTAAGGGAGTTGAAGGAACAATTATTGGAATTGCTTGAGAAGGGGTTCATTCGTCCGAGTACATCCCCATTGGGAGCCCCATTGTTGTTTATAAGGAAGAAGGACAGATTGCTGAGGTTGTGCATTGATTATCGTCAATTGAACCAGCTTACTGTCAAGAATAAGTATCCATTGCCAAGAATAGATGAGCTATTCGACCAGATAACGGGAGCGCAGTACTTTTCCAAGATTGATCTTCGATTAGGGTATCACCAGTTGCGTATCAAGGAAGAGGATATTTTTAAGACATCATTTCGAAGCAAGTACATGCATTTTGAATTTGTAGTAATGCCTTTCGATCTAACAAATGGTCTTGCAGCCTTTATGCAGTTGATGAATAGTGTATTTCGGCCCTACTTAGATTTGTGGGTCGTTATTTTTATTGATGACATTTTAATTTACTCCAAGAGCAAGGAGGAGCACAAAGAACATTTAAAAACGGCGTTACAGATACTGAGGGATCATCAGTTATATGCCAAGTTTAGTAAGTGTGAATTCTGGTTACAGGAAGTGTCCTTTATGGGGCACATTTTTACTAAAGATGGAATTTCTGTAGACCCTTCTAAAGTAGAGGCAGTAAGAAACTGGGTGAAGCCTGTGAATGTAACTGAAGTGAGAAATTTTCTAGGCCTAGCAGGATACTATCAGAGATTCATCAAGGACTTCTCCAAGATTGCGGTACCTCTGACCAGATTAACCCGCAAGGAGAATCGATTTCAGTGGTCAAAAGACTGTGAACGAAGTTTTCAGACTCTGAAGGAGCGTTTTACCACTGCCCCTATTTTGGCCTTGCCTACTGGGGAAGGAGGTTTCAAAGTCTATACTGATGCCTTAGGTATTGGACTAGGTTGTGTACTTATGCAGCATGGTAAGGTAATAGCCTATTCTTCGAGACAGCTAAAGAAGCATGAAGAAAATTATCCTATCCACGACTTGGAACTCGCAGCCGTAGTGTTTGCTTTGAAGATTTGGAGGGACTACTTGTATGGAGAGACTTTTACTATATTCTCAGATCATACGAGTCTTAGGTATCTGTTCTCTCAAAAAGAACTAAATATGAGGCAGAGAAGGTGGCTCGAGTATTTGAAAGATTTTGATTTCTCTATAGAATATGCCCTGGAAAAGGGAACGTGGTGGCTGATGCTTTAAGTCGCTAGCCAATAGCAAAGCTGTCTAGTTTCATTTTGCAAGAATGGAACCACTGGAACAGTTGGATAATCTAGACCTTAATGTTAGCAAGAATCCGGTCATGATTGCTCAGGTTTAGCTTCACCCCGAGCTATTAGTAGAAATTATGACCCTGCAAGATAACGATCCATTGATAGTGGAGATCAAGGAAAGTCTGAACCATAGACCAGATTTTGTGTTGACCGAAGATGATAGGTTGTTATTTTGAGGAATACATGCGTTCCTGATATAGCAGAAGTGAAAGGCAAGATCCTTGAGGAAGCCCACAGGTCCAAGTATACCATTCACCCTGGAGCCACTAAGATGTATAGGGATTTAAAGAGGACATTTTTGTGGCCAAATATGAAACGGGAAGTGGCTGAGTTCGTAAGTAGATGTTTGGTATGCCAGCAAGTGAAAGCCGAGCATTTCAGACCTGCCGGAAAGTTAAGACCTCTTAATATACTATAGTGGAAGTGGGAGAGCATCGGGATGGATTTTATAATGGGTTTACCAAGAACTCATGGAGGTTTCGATGCAATATGAGTAATTGTGGATAGATTGACAAAGTTTGTGAATTTTTTATCCATCAAGTCAAAATGGACAATAGATGTTTTGGCCGCTCTCTACATGAAAGAAGTAGTGAGATTGCTTGGTATACCTGTAAACATCGTGTCCGATAGAGATCCCAGATTCATATCACATTTTTGGAGTGGATTGCAGGAGTCCTTAGGAACACGTCTGAACTTTAGTACCACATTTCATCCTCAGACGGACGGGCAGACTGAGAGAACAAATCAAATTATTGAAGATATGTTAAGGTTTTGCATAATTGACTTTGGTGGTAGTTGGCATGGATATCTAGCCTTGATAGAATTTGCCTACAATAACAGTTACCGGTCTAGTATTCAGATGGCACCGTTCGAGGCTCTCTACGGAAGGAGTTGTCGTTCGCCTCTGTACTGGAGCGAGGTTGGTGAGAAGCAATGGATGGGACCAGATATTGTATTAGAATCTTCTAAGAACATTCAAATTATTAGAGACCGGTTGCAAGTAGCACAATCTAGGCAGAAGAGTTTTGTAGATGCCCGGCGAAGAGATTTGGAATTTCAGATTGGTGAACATGTATTCTTGAAAGTCTCACGTATGAGAGGAATTCGAAGGTTTGGAATTCATGGCAAGTTGAGCCCAAGATTTGTTGGACCATTTGAGATTCTGGAGAGAGTAGGTGAGGTTGCCTATAGATTGGCCTTACCACCTCAATTATCAGGTGTTCATAATGTCTTTCATGTATCTATGCTAAGGAAGTATGTATACAACCCGTCTCATATTATCCAGCACGCAGACTCAGAGCTAAAGGAAGATCTGTCTTATAAAGAAAAGCCTGTCAAAATTTTAGAACGAAAGCAACAACAACTCAGGAATCGATCCATACCGATGATTAAAGTCCAATGGAGTCGACGTGGAATGGAGGAAGTTACATGGGAATCAGAGGAAGCCATCGGGAGGCAATATCCCGATTTATTCTAAGGTCAGTATCTATAATTCTTCTACCCCTACAATAGGTTCGGTGAATTTGGGGGACCAAATTCCTTAAAGTGAGGGAGGGTGTAACACCCGGAATATTTTTTTATTATTACTAATTAAATAGCATAATGATTATTTTTATTGATTTTTTGATTAGATCAAATTTGAGGTAATTTATAAAAATATGGAAAATTTATTTTTATTAAGAGAACAAGGTGATTAGCAATAACGATAACTGGGCCAGACTCTAATAAAAAATGATATTAGGCCGAATTAAGGAATTTTAGCTGAAATTCGTCACTTTTATCAGGTTAATCTAGATTGATCAAATTCTTGCCTAATTCTCGACCGTTTGAGCCCAAACCAGGCCCAACCGATAGGTTGACCCTAGTAGCCCGTTTTGCCTTCGAAACCCTAGACTCTAGACCCTTCTAAGGGGCGGCGGCGGTGTGGAATCGATCAAGGGCCAAAGTTTTCACCGATTTTGTTTCTTTGGACTCCTGAGTCTGATTCGATCTCTAGAAGCCTCCTTGTACACTTTAAATAGAGGGCTTTGGCGACCTAAAAACCCTATTTGACGATCCAACTGGTGGCGCGGGCTATCGTGGGCGAACCAGGGAGAATTTGGGTGTTTGGTGGCAGCGCATTTTAGGGTTCCGACGAGCGCGTCTTCCCTTCTCTTCCTCGATTAAGGTAGGTTTCTCTCAGGCCCAATGTAATTAAATAACACGAATGAATAGATCTCGTCCTTAGCTTTCTTTTGAACCTATTTCACCTAATTTTGGCTATGTATATCATGCGTATTCCTGTTTCCATGAAGGGCATGTGATTAGGGTTTTTACTCTTCTCGTTTCCGTTCAATTTACACAGATTAATCGTAAGGGAATCTTGGAATTGACCTTGCCATGTTGTGTTTTTTTAAGTTACCTACATTTTGATAGTAAATAGCCAAATTTTCATGCCATATCCATGTTTTAATCATGCTTTCATTGGGTCGGTGTCATGTTCTTTATGAATTGGGGCTTGGGTTAGCAGAAGCGGTTCTTCCAAGAACTGCCTGGTTATAAGCGGTCGCATGATAGACCATTTTTATGGTCTAGCGGCCCCGCTACATACCGTTTCTCTGCGGCCTAAATCTAATTTAAAAGTGGGTTTTTCAAGTGTTTAGTGGCCTGTCGCTCGACCGCTTACATCTTCAAGTGGTCTGTTGAACGACCGTTTTCTACCCTGTTCCAGTGACATGTATTGATGCGTTCTGTCAAGTTTTGTCATGTTAGCACACTTAGGTTAATTACAAGGATAAACGCACTAAAGCTAGGGCTTATGGAATCTTTGAACTAAGTAACTCTTTTCTTTGCAACTGTTCCATTCATGACCCTCTTTCACACCTTTAGAAACAATTGAGAAAAAGGTAGATTTTGCTCCATTCATGGGTTAAGTTGAAACTTCATACTCATTATTCATAGTTTAGAATTTGTTTTTAAGGTCATACCACTCCGGTGGAGGTGATTGGACAGATCACACTTGATTTCCGTTTGATTTATTAGCCTAATTTCTTGAGCAATGAATGCCTCTTCGTCGGATACTCCTTCCGCCAGACTAGGTATTCTTGTTTCAAGGCCTCCGTAAGATCGCGCGAGCCTGGGATTCCCACTAGGACGCCGGGCAAGTTGTACCCTCAAAGCTTGTATTGACTGACTCGTGATTTCCATGTTGGGCTGACCATGTTCGTATGGCCTAGCTATCTGGGCCTGAATGCGGTGATTTCTTAGACCATAACCCAATCCTTGCGACCGTATCCTGGAGCGTTTTCACCTAGCATGCGGTCCAGCGATAGACCACTAAGTTCTCTAGCTTGACCCTACAGGACAAGCTTGGGTCTGATAGAAGCGGCCCTGAATCCGACCGCTTATTCCGCCCTTGCGATTCCCGTTTGACCGCAAGCAGTGCCTGACCTAATTTTTCTTCATGGGTTTTTGTGACTAAGCCAATTGATTTGGTAGTCTTCCAAAATTATACTTCTGTTATCCTTTGAACCTGTATTATCTCTTCCTTCCGAAGTTATTGGAAGAATTGTGATCTTAGAAGTAGGTTACATGAGCTTAATCTTGGAAATTCATGGCCGAATTACTTGAATGTCTAGACATTACTTGGGATCGTTGATCCACTAATCAGTGCCAAGGCATCATTAAGGGCCCAGTCTGGTCCTGGGAGGAATGTCCGAAAGTACTTATGCCCCGGGGAGTTTGTAATGACTAGGTGTGGCATTGCACCGAGTACTTGTAAGTGTGTGGTCTATGACATTCATTAATCACTCATTCTGGAAACTCTTGATCAAGACTTGTTATATTTATATGCTATTCAGCCAATCACTTGAATAGATGCTTGTTATCCCTACAACTCGTTCTTGGTTCTTTATATTCGTTGAATTATCAGCTTTTATGTTGTTGCACACAATTTAAATAGTTAATTACTTAAACTATGTCTAATGATAGAGTGTAATTCCTACTGAGCTTTTGCTCACCCCCTTTCTTTCCAATCCTTTTTCAGGTAGCACGGACGAGGATGTTCAAACCGATGGGGGCGGGAGCGAGTAAACTTGGAGCGAGCCTTCTAGTTGTGTTATGAGTCCTTGGTCTAAGTTTAGGTGTCGAGTCTTATCGATTCAAGAACTACGTAATTTTCTTTCTTTTAATCGTTGTAGTAGTCTAGTGAAGTCCACAAGAATCGATTGTATTTAACTTTTAGCTTTTGGTTATTAAATAAGTTGGTTTTTCTTTAAATTAAATTGTTGAAATCTTGGTGTATGTTATCATGTGGCGTGGATGCTGTGAATGACATGAATGTTGTAACTAGCGCATTCCGACTTTTCGCATCGGTGCGTGACAGCCCATGTGGGCTCATGTGTAATCTGGAACATGAACCTATACTCTTTTTAGAGATTATGAATGGTTGAGATGCTTACCTATATTTCTTGTAACCTGTGGTTTCTCTCTCATGTGAATGTATGCATGTTACATAATATTGTGCTTCCGTGATACGTACGAAGTGATTGCTTCGGGGTCCGATAAAAATAAAAAAAATATTCCCCAAAAAAATTTGGGGATCGGATCCCGGGGTGTTACAACGTGGTATCAGAGCACGAGAGACAAACCATGGTTACGACCATTCCCGATGTTCCATAGTGGAGGAAGTGATAGGTTAGAGTGGGGAAAGGGTAGAGTATGTTTGAAACCATTTAAACCGTCTGACTCAAACTATTGTATGTTTTTCAGAACCATGCCGCCAAGAAGGCAAAGAGATCTTCCCCAGGCGGATGGGAAGGGATCGGGGGTAGATGACCCAAATAGGGCACATGACGAGGCTGTCCATGCCCCTGTAGGTGGCGGTGGGCAAGTGCCCAATGCGGGAGTCAACCTGGAAGGGTTCATGCAGAGCTTCCAAGGGTTGATGCAAGCCATGCAGCAACAAATGCTGCAGCAGCCCACAGCCGCACCACATCACGACCTGTCGGCACTTGATCGGTTCCTAAGGTTGGTGCCTCCTATCTTTAAGGGGGAGAGCCATCTAGAGGTGGCTGAGTCATGGCTCAGCGAAATGGAAAAGAAGTTCTGCGCAATGTGGTGTCCCGAAGAGGAGAAGGTGAAGCTGTCGGCCTATGTTCTTCAAGACCAGGCTGACTTGTGGTGGAAGGCCAAGATGCGGACCACCTTTGCGGACTACCACAACGGCGACATACTATGGGAGGAGTTCTTGGCTATCTTCTGAGAGAAGTATTTTCCAGAGCATGTGCGAGACGGGAAGGAGCAAGAATTTCTGAGTCTCGAGCAAGGGAGCATGTCGGTGGCCGACTACGAGGCCAAGTTTTCAGCTCTGGGCCAATATGCTCCACACATATTCGATGACGCACATCGGAAGGTAAAGAAATTTGTCAATGGGTTGTGCAGCAATGTCCGACGCTATGTCGCAACCCAAGACCCAGGCTCCTACCCAACGGCGTTGAGGCTTGCTCATCTAGTCGAGCAAGAAAATACAAGGTAATGGCTGAAGCCATAAAAGTTAGGAGATATATAAGGGTAAGTCCTAACCAATGTCCATTTATAGGTTCACCGAGGAGCAGAAGTCGTCAGGCGAGAGGCCTATGCAGGCCAGAGGGAGGCGAGACAAGGAAAAGGTGGTGCGCCAAGGACCAGTTCAGAAGGGCGGGCCGGGGATTCCATTTTGTATCCAGTGTGGGCGCAACCATCGGGGATAGAAATGCTGGAGGACTGAAGGCAAGCATTATGAATGTGGCGAGGGTGGACACTTTGCGAAGAACTGCCCCAAGAAGGCTCAGCAAAAGCCATTTTCTCCACAAGAGAAGATTGAATACAAAGGGCGAGTCTATGCGCTAATGCAAGAAGAGGCAGACAATACCCCGGCCGTGGCTGAAGGTACGCTCCTTGTTTCTACTGTTTATGCAAAGGTCATGTTTGACCCGGGGGCTACACACACATTCATATCCACTAGTTTTGCCAACCAACTAAAGAACCGACCCCAAGCCACATTCTTCGGTGAAATGATAGTTGGCACACCAATCGGGAAACAAGTCCACACTAAGATTGTGATCCACACTATAGAAGTCAACATCAATGGGAGGATATTGCTGGGGGAAGCATACATCCTAGATATGAATGACTTTGACCTCATTCTGGGGATGGACTGGTTAGACAAACACTGCGCTCTCTTGGACTGCCATCGGAAGAGAGTGATTTTTTAGAAATCGGGGAAGGAGACATTCTTTTTTCAATGCCCTAAGGACAAGTCGGGAAGAATGATGGTATCAGCCATCCGGACCTCCAAGCTGATCAGCAGAGGATACGACTATTTCTTAGCCAGTGTGGCACTTGAAGAAGGCTCCGTCAAGATTTTGGAAGACTTGGACATAGTCCGAGAATTTCCTGATGTGTTTCCCGAGGATCTACCGGGACTACCACCAGCTTAAGAGACAAAGTTCTCTATTGAGCTAGTAGTAAGCACCGCACCTATCTCTGTTCCACTATACCGAATGGCTCCGGCAGAACTTGCGGAAGTCAGGAAGCAATTGCAAGAGTTGCTAGATAAAGGCTTCATCCGACCCAGTGTGTCCACGTGGGGAGCACCATTCTTGTTCGTGCGGATGAAGGATGGGACCATGCGGCTATGCATTGATTACCGCAAGCTCAACCAGGTCACCATAAAGAACAAGTACCCTCTGCCAAGGATTGAGGAGTTGTTTGACCAATTATCATCTGCCAAAGTCATCTCCAAGATTGATCTGAGGACATGTTATTACCAGATTAGAATCAAGCCCGAGGATGTGCCGAAGTCGGCCTTTAGGACTCGGTATGGTCACTATGAGTTCTTAGTAGTACCATTCGGGTTGACTAATACACTGGCTGTATTCATGGAACAGATGAATCAAATTTTCCGCCCCTATCTAGATCAGTTAGTCGTGGTCTTTATAGACGACATCCTGATATATTTTGGCAGTCAAGAGGATCATTGGTAGCACTTGAGAGTGGTTCTGCAAACCCTCAGGGAGAACAAATTCTTCGCCAAATTCAGCAAATGTGAATTCTGCCTAGATCGGGTTATGTTTCTCGGGCATGTTATATCCGGGAATGGCATATCGGCGGACCCTAGCAAGGTTGAAGCAGTGACAAAATGGGAAGCATCGAAGATAGTCATGGAGATTAGGAGCTTCCTTGGACTGGCTGGGTATTATCGTCGGTTCATCGAAGGTTTCTCCACCATTGTAGCCCTAAATTGACACCATTGGCACTCCCTCGAGGGGGCGACGGCTTCACTGTTTACATAGATGCCTCTAGAATCGGCCTCGGTTGCGTACTGATGTAAAATGGCCGGGTGATCGCCTATGCCTCAAGACAGCTGAAGGACCATGAAAGGAACTACTCTGCTCATGAGCGGGAAATGGCAACAGTGGTCCACGCCTTGCGTATCAGGAGGCACTATTTATATGGGGTTCGATTTGAGGTCTTCACTGACCATCAGAGTCTCAAGTACATATTCACCCAGAAGGAACTCAATTTGAGGCAAAGGAGATGGGTCGAGCAATTGAAGGACTATGACTTCGCCTTACAATACCATCTGGGTAAGGCGAATGTGGTGGCAGATGCTCTCAGCCAAAAGTTGATGGCGCTGAGTTTGCATCGAGAGTGGGATATGATGGAGGGAGTGATCAAATCATGACCCGAGAAAAGGAAGCAGTTCGGTCTCCTAGCTGGGTGTCACGTCCCGAGATTGTACAGCGGAAATAATAAGAAATGTGAACAGTCGGCTAGTACGTCTCGAGCAAGCAATATAATCAGAGCGCAAGACAATCACATAAAAGTAATTGCATAATGTAATTCACTAAAAACCTTCAATTCTATTTCTTCATAAAATAATTCTCAAAGTACATAAGATCGACACTTATCACTAGACTCAAAAAAATAAAAATTACATCATGACTCGACTAGATATTTGACAACTAAAGCTTCTCTCGAGTCACGTGTCCTTCAATCGCTCTCGGATCCATCACTTGAGTAATCTGAATCCGACCCACTAGAATTTCCTGAAAAAGATTTGGAAAATAGGGTAATGAGCACACTTGTCTAGTAGGTGTCTTCGTATCAACATGAAGGTAAATTTAAATGATTAGCATTTTAGCTCTAGAGAATAAGATAAATCATGCAGATACGATGAAACATGCGATAAAGCCAAAGTAACAAGATACGATCAAGCTTGAGATATGAGAATATGATTAATCAAGTATATAACAAGAATGTCAATTTGCCCTTTTCATGAATAAGAATGTAAAAAGAATGTACTTTTCATAACCATGAAGGCTATGCACTAGAAAGTCAAGCAAGGAAGTACTTTTCGCTTTATAGCAAGTACTTCGTGAATTTACGTGGATTCCGTGGATATTTCACTTATTTATAGAGAAAGTACTCCCAGTGCAATACGATGCCAGTAGCATCATACCCCATGATTTACAGTATGTTTTCGACAATCAGCCGAGGGGACTAGCATAGAGCCCTTGAACACAATTAGTGCTCGAACTGCATCTTCAAGTATAAATCAAGCTACTTCCATATTTACAACAATAATGTGGCCAATAATGTACAAGTTCAATAAAAGTTCTATGATAAGATAACCAAAATATAGAAAGTACCACTAACTGATCTTTAGAATTCAAGAAATTAATAACTAGGTTATGCTATGAAGAAAAATCTGGCAGAATAATGGTACATTCTTTATTTTCCATATCTTTACATTGACTTATTATCATAGGTTTAGGGTCCAGAAAATCCATGAACTCAAGAAAACCAACCGCAAAGGTGAAACCTTGGTTTAGATAAAATCAGGAACCAAATGGTCTATTACCTGACCGTATAGTATAGGAAGCAGTCATATGCTGGACCGTATAGTACAGGAAGCGGTCATATGCTGGACCGTTTCATGAGACAGAGTTCGACACTTGAAAATTGTACCTCTGGAGTCTTGGCAGTCTAATGCATGGTCGTTTAGAGTTCATTAGCGGTCAAGTGCAGGGTCGCTAGCAGAGTCTAGCAGTCAACCAGAAGGCCGCTGAGTTTCAGAATGCATAAAACACTAGTAAAAATAATTTCTAGATAATGGGTTTTAATGGTACAACCAACTCGACGTCCTAATGGGAATCCCAGGCTCGCGGAGTCTTACGGAGGCCTTGAAACAAGATTTTCTAGTCTGTTGGAAGGAATATTCAGAGGAGAGGTCATCATGTCCAAGATTGTGTTCTTAATGTGTAAAAGTGTAACTAATGACAACATACCGGGATATGTTCCATGTACTTAAGAAAATGACTCTTAGAAGAGAGAGAATCGTGTAAAACAGTGATCAAGTTAAATCATGAATCCTCTATCATTTGAAACATGTATGTATTACAAGAATATATAATTTTGGTCACAAATTAACATAAGTTAAAATAATACCAAATGTACATAGAAGCATGGAATCTAATATGACAAATAGTAAGTATAACTAAGTCTATGAAACCAATGTTCAAACCAGGAATAAAACTTAGTTAACTAGGCTTATCATATATCAATTAAGGCTAGTCTGCAATATGTTTTGGGTTTAACAATATTACAGAAATTAGAATAGCAAACGGTCTAGGGGGCGACCATTTAATTGTGGCTAGCGATCTATCGGGCGACCGCTAGGTTCTCTAGCGGTCTACAGGAAGACCGTTTCCTCCTGTATTAATCCGAGTGCAAATGCTAATAAAATAAAATGCTAAACTAATGCATATCATGCATGAAAATCAACATACATAAACTTCCATAACTATGATAGAACAAATATGGGCCAACAATATGCATAGGTTCATGTAATTTACAAGAAAACTTCCTTTTTACTTTATTAAGGCTAGTTCATGCATGAAGACTTAACTAAATGCATAGTCCTAATGAAAACATGAAATTCTCAAGATACAATGCATGAAATCGAATGAAATTAGAGGGCTTTTATTCTTGACTTCAACTTTGAGCCATTCATGAGATAACCTACCCTGGTTTGGGCTTTAAACTTCGAATTTAAGGCTGCAAGTCAACCCTAGTTCTCTGCTCGTCCTAAACTAAACCATCAACTTCATGCCCTTGTATCTTTTGAATCCTTTGACCTAAAGATGTGAAATTTTGAGGGTAAGAAGAGAGTACTAACAAGAACAAATTGTTCTAAATAACCTTTATCTATCTACCTCTTTTAGAGCTTCTATTTCTCTAATCTTCTTGGGTCGGCCGCACTATTTCCTGAGTTATTGTTGTAGGATCAACAACTTTGGAAGCTTGTTACTCCTTGCAAACTTGATCTTCTAGAACAAAATTCAGAGGGTAGTTAGTTCTAACTATAAAAACCAAATTCCTAGAAGAAACTTACCTCTAATTCATCCTCCTTATCTTAGTTCCACGCGAGCCAACAGTAGGGGTCGCACACGTCAAATTTGGGATCTATTTATAGGGTTGGCTAGGATTTTCATGGATTAGAACGAACTTAGAGTCCAAATTAGGCTTTCAATTCGATCTACTAGCCTTCTAGACTTATCTAACTAGTAGATAGAATCGATCCTAGGTGATTTGGATGTTAAAAATCCAATCTTTTCACATTTTCTTTTTCTCACGGAATTGACAGAGCCTAGCGGTCTAAGACTGGACCGCTTACTGTCCCTTGCGGTCTCGCGATAGTCCGTTTTCCCCATTGGGCGTCGAATTTGAAATTTGTTCAAACTCTTTTGATATTGTTCATGTTATTATCAACTTATTTATCTTCTATGGAGTAATTATCTCCCTTAATTTTCGTGATTACACCTATTTTAAGGTTCTAGAATATGGGCTAAGGTCCAAAACAATCTCTTGGGCCTATTGGGTTCATTATATGGGCCTAATCCTCTTGGATTAGTGTAGGGCCTAAATAATTAAATTTAATTCATTATAGTTTAATTAGTAGCCTATTAAATGCTTTAATAATTAATATAATTATATTTTAAATCCAAAAAATTCTTTGAAAATCCTCGGGCGTTACACCCTCCCCCACTTAAAAAGAATTTGTCCCCAAATTCACTACATGGATTTATGGAGAGTGTACTTACACTCAAATATTTCTGGGAATCTTTTGCACATGGCTTCTTCAGTTTCCCATGTTGCTTCATGTGGCCATGATTTGGTCCATTGGATCTTGACCATAGGAATAATTTTATTCCGCAGTTGACGTACTTCTCGTTCAATGATCTTGACTGGCTTTTGCTCGTATGTCAAGTTCTTTTTAATCTCCAGGTTGTCATAAGTGATGACATGGAATGGATCAGGTACATACTTCTTGAGCATTGAGACGCGAAATACATCATGAACTGCAGATAGTTGGGGGGGTAAAGGTATTTGATAAGCAAGTTCACCAACCTATTCGAGAATCTCAAAGGGGCCAGTGAATCTTGGAGTCAGCTTGCCTTTGATACCAAACCTTCGATTACCCCGACCTGGAGAAACCTTAAGAAATACATGATCTCCTACTTGAAATTCCAGGTCGCGCCTTCGATTATCGGCATATGATTTCTGTCTATCTTGAGCTATCTAGAGTCTTTCTCAAATAAGCTTTATCTTCTCGGTAGTATCCCTGATGATATCGGGACCGAGAAATTATCTTTCTACTACTTCATTCCAGCAAATAGGCGAATGCCAGCTTCTTTCATATGAAGCCTCGAATGGTGCCATTTGTATACTAGCTTGGTATCTATTGTTATATGAAAATTTCACTAGAGGCAAGTGATCGTGCCAACTTCCTCCAAAGTCTATAGCACATGCCCTGAGCATATCTTCCACCACTTGATTTGTCCTTTCAGTTTGACCATCAGTTTGTGGATGGAATGCAATGCTAAAATTAACTTGGGTCTCTAATAAATGTTGTAGACCCTTCTAGAATCGAGATGTGAACCAAGGATCTCGGTCGGATATGATGGTGACAGGGAAACCATGTAATTTGACAATCTCTCTCTTGTATAATACTGCTAGTACATCCACAGACCATCAACTTTTGATTAGTAAAAAATGTGCAGATTTAGTCAATCGGTCTATGATCACCCATATACCATCATGTCCTCCTCTTGTCTTAGGTAAACCCATGATGAAATCCATCCCTATACTTTCCCTTTTCCACTCGGGAATATTCAAGGGGTGTAATTTCTCAGCAGGTCTTAAATGTTCCGCCTTTACTTGTTGACAAGTGAGACATCAAGACACAAAATCTGCTACTTCTCTTTTCATATTGGGCCATCAAAAGTTTTATCTCAAATCTTGATACATCTTGGTAGCACCAGGGTGAATAGCATACCTTGAGTTGTGAGCTTCTTCCATGATCAATTTCTTAGTGTCATCATGATTTGGTACACAAATTCGATCCTTAAATAATAGTCTTCCATCATTTGTGATAGAAAATTCCGGTCTGTGATCGATATTACCCTTAATCTTCATCAATGTAGGGTCATTTTCTTACAATTGGACTAAGTCCTCGATCAATGTAGGCTGAGACCTTATATTGGCAATCATACCTCCTTCTCCTTTCTTGTAAGTCTAGTCAAAGGAACAACGATTTTTGAAAAATCTTTAATAAATCTCCTGTAATAACTAGCCAGACATAGAAAACTTCTGACTTCAGACACAGTCGTCGGCCGGCTCCAATTCTTAACAGCTTCTATTTTTGAAGGGTCGACAACGATACCTTCCTTTGAAATAATATGACCAAGGAAAGAGACCTCCTTTAGCCAGAACTCGCACTTATCAAGCTTCGCATAGATTTTGTGCTCTCTTAGTGTTTGCAAGGCTATTCTTAAGTACTCTTCATGATCCTCCTTTATTTTGGAGTAAATAAGAATATCGTCAATGAAGATGACTATAAACTGGTCCAGATAAGGCCTGAAGATATTATTCATAAGTTGCATAAATGCTGCTGGGACATTAGTTAACCCGGACGGCATTACCACGAATTCATAGTGGCCATATATGTTTCGAAAAGCAGTTTTGTGTATGTCTTCATCTTTGATCTTGAGCTGATGATAACCTGACCTGAGGTCTATCTTGGAGAAATATTCTGCTCCTGAAATCTGATCAAAAAGTTCATCGATACGCGGCAACGAATATTTATTCTTAATTGTGAGTTGATTCAGTCGCCGGTAGTCGATACATAGCCTGAGGGATCCATCCTTCTTCTTGACGAATAGAACTGACGCACCCTAAGGGGATGTTCTAGGTTGAATAAAACCATTGTCTAATAACTATTGAAGTTGCTTCTTCAATTCCTTGAGTTCTATGGGGGACATCCTATAGGGAGCTATTGAAATAGGTGCTGCTCCGGGAATTAGTTCAATGAAGAAGTTTACTTCCCTTTCGGGTGGTAAACCGGGGAAATCTGATGGAAATACATCGGGAAACTCATTCACAATAGGAATGTCTTCTAAGATAATTTCCTTGGACTCGGTAATGATTACGGAAGCAAGAAAAACCTCACACCCTTGTGAAATAAGTTTGCAAGCGTGAAAAGATGAAATGATAGTAGGATGCTTCCTATATTTGATACTAAGGAAGGAAAACCTTGGCAGACTGGGTTTCCAGAAAGAGATAATCCGGTTGCGACAATTTATATAGGCGTCATGATCTACAAGGCAATCTACACCTAGAATAGCATCATAGCCCTCCATATCTAGGCATACAAGGTTTGCTGGAAGATTGTGACCTTCTACCACTACTTCACTATCAGGATAATAGGTTGTAAGTTTGGTTCCTGGACCTAATGGTGTAGTGATTGCTAGGTCCGAAGGTAGAGGAACTGATGCAATAGATAAGGTTTTTGCAAAAGTAGTAGATATAAACGAATGAGAAGCACCGGTATCAAATAGTACAAATGCAGGATGGGAATAGATTTGGATAGTACCTTCCATTAGCCAATCACTCTTGGACGCTTCTTCATCTTCCATGATAGCATTGAGACGAGCCTGACGCTTACGTCCACCACCGAAAAATTGTTCCTTCATAATGGGGCAATCCGGCATGCGGTGCTCCCGGCTGCCACATGTTAAACAAGCGCCAAGGCGATTCCAGCACTCTTCGGCCGAATGACCGAACTTCTCACAAAAAGTACAAGCCGTGGCGACTTGTTTGTCTTCTTCCTTGACTTTCTTATTCTTGTGGTAGCCACTACCACTCTCATTCCGGGATCTCTTCTTGCTATCGCAGGATTTGTAGGGTTCCATGATACTAAACTTCTTCTTATCATGCCGATCAGACCTTCGGCTCGGCTCCTCTCCCTTTCCTTTCAATTTTTTGACCTTCTCTAAGGTCCTTTCACATAGATGCGCCCGCTGGACCATTTTCACATAAGTACGGATGTTCTGAGTCCCAAGTTGTTGAATATAGCTGGGCCTCAATCCATCCATAAATCGGTTAGCTTTTAATAAGTCTGTGCTAACCAAGTGAGGAGCATACGGTGCCAGCCTAGAAAATTGGAGTTCATACTCCACTACGGTCATCATGCCTTGGCGTAACGAAGTGAATTCCATAGCTTTCCTATCCTTTACATGTTCGGAGAAGTACCTAGCTCGGAAAAGGGTAAGCAAACCTTCGCAAGTATGTTGTGCATCTTGAGGCGGTGCCGGAATCGACTTCCACCACGTACGTGCATCTTTATTTAATTGGAACGTTGCCAAATGGACCTTCTCCTGATCATCACATTGCATAACTTCAAAGATTCGGTTCATTTCATCGATCCAATTCTCAGCCTCATCAGGATTAGAAGAACCAGAGAATCACGGAGGAATTAGGCTCTGAAAATTACGGTGTAAGTCACCAGCTCTTGCCCCTGCACCGACTTGAGCCATATTCTGTAATGCCTGTGTGAGACCCGCAACGGTATGCTGCATACCATTCCAGTCAACACGATAAGCCATTGTAAGAATGAGGTACCTGAGAAGAGTAATGAGTTTGTTAATTCTAATGGAACAAGTGAGGTTAATTCTTAGAATTATTTCTAATTATTATCTCATCCCAGGTTCTACCCAATTCCTCTCATAGGTTGGGAATTTCTTTCCTAGTTTCATAAGTGTGGGTCCTTAAATCTTGGACTTAGCCTATGACATAACTTTTCCCTAGGACTTCTAGTCCTATGCTCTGATACCACTTTCACTATCACGTCCCGAGATTATGCAGCGGAAACAATCGAGAATATGAACAGTCGACTAGTACGTCTCGAGCAAGCGATATAAGCAGAGCGCAAGACAATCACATAAAAGTAATTGCATAATGTAATTCACTAAAAACCTTCAATTATATTTCTTCATAAAACAATTCCCAAAGTACATAAGATCTTGACTCTTGTCACTAGACTCAATAAAATAAAAATTACTTCATGACTCGACTAGACATTTGACAACTAAAGCTTCTCTCGAGTCACGTGTCCTTCAATCGCTCTCGGATCCATCACTTGAGTAATCTGAATCCGACCCACTAGAATTTCCTAAAAAAGATTTGAAAAGTACGGTAATGAGTACACTTGCCCATTAGGTGTCTTCGTATCAACATGAAGACAAATTTAAATGATTAGCATTTTAGCTCTAGAGAATAAGATAAATCATGCAGATACGATGAAATATGCGATAAAGCCAAAGTAACAAGATACGATCAATCTTAAGATATGAGAATATGATTAATCAAGTATATAACAAGAATGTCAATTTGGCCTTTTCATGAACAAGAATGTACTTTTCATAACCATGAAGGCTATGCACTAGAAAGTCAAGCAAGAAAGTACTTTTCGCTTTATAGCAAGTACTTCGTGAATTTACGTGGATTCTGTAGATATTTCACTTATTTATAGCGAAAGTACTCCCAGCGCAATGTGATGCCAGTAGCATCATACCCCATGGTTTATAGTATGTTTCCGACAATCAGCCAAGGGGACTAGCATAGAGCCCTTGAACATAATTTGTGCTCGAACTGCATCTTCAAGTATAAATCAAGCTACTTCCACGTTTATAACAATAATGTGGCCAATGATGTACAAGTTCAACAAAAGTTCATGATAAGGTGACCAAAATATAGAAAGTACCACTAACTGATCATGAGAATTCAAGAAATTAATAACTAGGTTATCCTATGAAGAAAAATCCGACAGCATAACGGTACATTCTTTATTTTCCATATCTTTACATTGACTTATTATCATAGGTTTAGGGTTCAGAAAATCCATGAACTCAAGAAAACCAACCCCAAAGGTGAAACCTTGGTTTAGATAAAATCAGAACCAAACGGTCTATTACTGGACCGTATAGTACAGGAAGCGGTCATATGCTGGACCGTTTCATGAGACAGAGTTCGACACTTGAAAATTGTACCTCTGGAGTCTTGGCAGTCTAATGCATGGCTTTAGAGTTCATTAGCGGTCAAGTGCAGGGTCGCTAGCAGAGTCTAGCAGTCAACCAGAAGGCCGCTGAGTTTCAGAATGCATAAAACACTGGTAAAAGTAATTTCTAGATAATGGGTTTTAATGGTACAACCAGCTCGACGTCCTAATGGGAATCCCAGGCACGCGGAGTCTTGTGGAGGCCTTGAAATAAGATTTCCTAGTCCGTTGGAAGGAATATTCAGAGGAGAGGTCATCATGTCCAAGATTGTGTTCTTATTGTGCAAAAGTGTAACTAATGACAATATACCGGGATATGTGTCATGTACTTAAGAAAATGACTATTAGAAGTGAGAGAATCGTGTAAAATAGTGATCAAGTTAAATCATGAATCCTCTATCATTTGAAACATGTATTTATTACAAGAATATATAATTTTGGTCACAAATTAACATAAGTTAAAATAATACCAAATGTACATAGAAGCATGGAATCTATTATGACGAATAGTAAGTATAACTAAGTCTATGAAACCAATGTTAAAACTAGGAATAAAACTTAGTTTACTAGGCTTATCATATATCAATTAAGGCTAGTCTGCAATATGTTTTGGGTTCAACAATATTATAGAATTCAGAACAGCAAACGGTCTAGGGGGCGACCGTTTAATTGTGGCTAGCGGTCTATCGGGCGACCGCTAGGTTCTCTGGCGGTCTACAGGAAGACCGTTTCATCCTGTATTAATCCGAGTGCAAATGCTAATAAAATAAAATGCTAAACTAATGCATATCATGCATGGAAATCAACATATATAAACTTCCATAACCATGATAGAATAAATATGGGCCAAAAATATGCATAGGTTCATGTAATTTAGAAGAAAACTTCCTTTTTACTTTATTAAGGCTAGTTCATGCATGAAGACTTAACTAAATGCATAGTCCTAATAAAAACATGAAATTCTCAAGATACAACTGTTGACATATTCATTTTACTCCTTATTGGCATAAAAGACGTCTTCTCTCCCCTTCTACTAAATCGATATATAAAATAAATGGGAACAGTAGAAGGAGAACATAAGAGTGTAAATAACTGTGATCGCCACCAAGGTGCCTAATGTGATTGACACACCGTACCTTGGAAAGAGAGAGACACTCGCCTTATGAGCAGCGCTGGGAGGATGTACGGCTCAGGAGGAACCACCTGTAAGGATGTGCGGCCACACGATAGGCTGTCTAAGGGCGCTGCTGAGGATGCGGGATAAGGAACTTTTGGCAGGTGAACGGCTCTGACCCGACCGCAAGACGAAGAAGAATGGCCCAGGTAACACCGCACGTCTCTGTGAACGGCTGGTTAGGAACCGCACAAGGCCACCATGCCAGAAGTTGTAAAAGGGTCCAACCTCCACCCTTTCCGGCCGGCCAGAAAGGATGGGCCTCGCATTAGTGAATTGCTAACCTGCGAAACAGAGTGTAAAACATAAAGAAAAACCTAATATCAGAACTATAGAGTGTAGTAAATGCTAACATGAAAGGAAATAGACGTAACAAAGTGAAGTGGGGGATACTTGGGGAGTTTTAAACCCCTGGGGCATCAAAACGTGGGAGTGTGTATGTGAATGATAGTGCAAGCAACGAAAACGTGGGAGAATGGATGTGTAGAAACAAACATGCAATGAGAAGAAAACGAGACTATCTAGGATGCAAGAGGACTCAAAACGGAACTTACACCCTGGACCGGAGGCCTATATGGACGTAGAAGGCCTCCCTCCCTGGTCGTAGGTCGCTCAAGGATTTGGCAGGGCTTTGCCATCGACCAAAATCTCCCCCCTTTCAAAGGTAGCCTTTAGGGTCTATTTATAGAGCACCTAAAGTTCTAGCTCGAAATTAGGGTTTAGAAGCATTTTCAGGTCGAGATTATCAAACAAAAATCGTAGATAATCGAATTATCTCTTATCCAGTCGAAACGGTACTCAAAATGGTTCAGCATCCGTGGAGAAAATGACGGGAGGAGTTAGGGATAAAACCACGGATAGAGAGAGAAAATCTGTTGAAATTCAGGAATCGAATGGATGAACGGCCTTACGATAGACCATTCAACGGGATGTGCGGCCATGTCCTGGCCGTCCAACCCTGTCGGTGGAAATTCAAATAAATCATTAATATTATCTAACTATCCATCGAACTATCCGAAATCTTCGCCGTTGGACTCTCATAGATGAACGGCTCAGATGAGACCGTTCAAAGGTAGAGCGGCCAAAGACCCACCGTTCTAGCCTTGTCGGTGATAAATATATTAATTGGATAATTATCTGAGAAAATCACCAAACGCAGGACTCTGAGACATGAGCGGCTACTATCAATCCGTCCATCATGTTGAACGGCTAGGGGAAGACCACATAAATGCTTGTCGGTGGAAATTCAGAAAATTAACCAAAATATATGGACGGTCCACAGAAAACCGCACACTGATTGAGCGGCCAGGGATGAACTGTACATGTATATGGGCGCTTGAAACTCATAGAAAAGCTCAATCAACTAAAACCAAGGCCCATTAAGCCCAGAATTGAAACAAACCTAGCCAGGGAGGGAGGCTACCCATAAAACTGGCCCAAAACATGCCTGAAAATAGTCCCAACGAGTGATGGACAACTCGAGGCATCAAAAAATAGGAGTAAGAGGAACGACTCAACTTATCGGTAAAAAACGGGTGTCAACAGATGCCCCTCCTTAACACCTCTTTGCAGGGGAGCGATCGGAGGTGAAGCGAAGTGACATGGAGCATGGAGATGAAGCGAAAATGCAGCGGAGTGGACCGGAAAGCGGGCGTTAAGGTAAAACGACACCCGTTTTTACCAACAAGCGACAGGAATCTTTCGGAAAACTCTAAACCAAATGCAAGGAATGATAAAACCAAAAGTGACACCAGTATAGAGGAACTAAACTAAACGAAATGAAACGAATCGATAAGACCTACTTCATGGGGGACACAATCTCGCGGTCCAATGAGGAGGCCAAAAGCAGGTAGCAAAAGTAAAGGAAACAAGCTAAAGTTCCAGACGGGGACCTCTTAATTAACCAAACCAAGCGAATTGACCAAAGAGAATCTTCCAACTCAGAGTGGAATTAGTTCCTCTTACTCAAACACTGAACGCACAGCTAACCATTGCTGGTGGGACATTCTATAGGCAAACCATGGGGCATGAAAGCTCAAAAGATGCGCATGATGCATGCTGGGCTAAAATAAAAGAAATCGTTAAAACAAATGCTAAGAAAGATCAAAATATAAAATACTCAAGAATAATATTGCTAAGCTGGGAAGATCAGAGTGAAGATACCATCCGCAACCACAGCGTGCAAGATAGAACCATCCTCCCCAGGCTTTTCCAACCTAACGGCCTATCCGAAGATTAAACACGTGAACCTGGATCATCATCGTTTTTGTTAAAGGGGAACATCAGATCCTGGAACACGTAGATAACCAACTGGTTCTCGAGATAATATAACATAATACCATATAATAATGTAATAAGGGATGCAGGGATAGAAGGCCATACCTGACTTACCTGTGTAGGTGAAACAGCATGCCTTTTTGGATTTTCATTTTTGGATTTTTATGTATTTTCATGAATAAGACAAACAAGATAAACATAGCGATTAACATAATGACAAACAACATGACATAACATGACGAATGGAAAACAACACAACAAGATGAACAAGCACATAGGCAAAGGCATAAACAGACAATACGTATGCATGAACATGGTGTGACAAGACAACAATCGGTGGGACAACACATGGTTGGGATAAGAACATGACGGATCACACGGTTGGGACAACACATGGAACATGGAAGGACGACTATCAACATGTGCAAAACAACTAACAACATGTGGTGAGGAACAAAACAACAAGCGTGGGACAACACGGTGGGACATGGTCATGAGACAAAGATACGGTGGGATAAAAGACAAGACAAAACTTGATCTTCAATCGAAACCCAAGATCAGAATGAAGCAGAACTGCCAGGTTCATAATCGTGAGGCAAAACCCTCTCATATAGATATGATCATGCAAACAAAAGCTGGGAAGGACATAAGCTTCAAAACAGATCAAGAGATACGATTGAAGAAAGAGAGGACAGATCATAAAAGTATGAATAGGAGGCAGAGCAAAAGATAGAGCTAGAAAGCTTGAACACCTGCGATCTGCACACTTAGCAAACAAATCATACCCATCCTTAAAATAAAAGATAAAAAGGAACAGAAGATAAACATTTTTGTTTGATTTTTGATAATTTTTTTATATTTTGAACAATATTTTATTTTTTTATTTTGGCAATATTTAATTTTTTTGGATTTTGACAATATCTGATTTTTTGGATTTTTGATTTTGACAATATCTGATTTTTTTTAGATTTTTGAAACTATCTCATTTTTTTTCTTTTGGATTTTCGACAGTAGCAATCTGCAGCACCTAAAGACGGGCTCAAACTACTGGCCAGGGATCGCCGTTCCTACCCCTTTCATTAAAGGCTTCCCTTAAGTAGGGCGTGCATGTGAGGGTGGCCTACCACAACCAACCGCTTCTAAAGAACGGTGCCCTTACTAAGGCCATACCCGGGATACAACCCAGCCTAAGAGGGAGAAGCGGAAGAAAAATTGGAGACAAGCTTCATGCAGGATGGGAGATACCAAGGCTCGAATTCCTTCTAGGGCACTACCCCTCATAGAGATAGCCTATTGCGCTGGGGCTTTGTGTCTTTGATTTTTAGACCCATATTTATCAGGCACGCATGCGACCGGGCTCATGACGTCCCGCGGAGAACTGTACTGCCACTCTTGCCATGCCTTTGATTCATAATTTTACATTGATTCATTTTCTCATTTTGGTAGCCCTTATTGGCCAGATATAGCGTGAAAGCTCACTTTTGAGGGTCAAGACTGCCCCTATTTGAGACCTCTCTCGTATTAAGGAGCGTCTAGGTTAGTCATCTTATCCATCAATCTCTTCCCCCTGCACTTGACCGAGCATAGAAAAGAAAAATGCCTTTGTGCATACCCAAAGTATGGCCAAAGTAGCAACGTTGTTGCACTAGAGGGGTCGGCTATGGCTTGCCGTGTTGTGTGTGAAAAACCTATACAAAAGATCACCCTCAGCAATCGAGGAAAGAAACTAGACTCCCAGCGCGGAGCTATCACCAGCCTAAGGATGCTGCAGAAGCTAACCTTTTTATTTGACACAAAGTTAAGATGTAATTAAACAAAGACTCCTAAAGCCACTCAATCATGTTAAGGAATCATGTGCAGAAATAATAGAAATAATGGAAATGAAAGCACGTTTTTGCATAAAATAAAGATACCTTTGCGGATCCATGGTGTGGAAACTAGCATCTTGAAGCGATTTCGATCATCGAGCTTTGAGGAGCGCGAGTAGCTTTGCATTCCTTGCTTACCAGGATAAAGGATGAAAGGAGAGCAAAGGATTAGATTCCTCGACACTGAGGAGTGGCAGACATCATACTGGACGAAGAAGGGATAAAAAGGAAGAGAGACGAGGGCTAGAACTCCCTCGTTAAGGCATAGAGGCCCTGATAACAAGGAACCGGATACAAAATAAACAAGGATTAACTGAGATCAAGGCGGGCTAAAGCCTCGAAAACAGCACGAAAAAGGTAATGACCCCGAAAGGGTGAGACAGAAAGAATAGACGAACCATAAGAAGATTGTGACAAAGATAAGGGGGAAGAGGAGTGATCATCTGACGTGGTCGGAGAAAAGGAATTAGAATCACCCGACAGGGTCGGGGAAGGAGAATGAGAATCACCCGCCAATGACGGGAAAAGAAAATGATAGACACCCGATAGGGTTGGGGAAGAAGAATGATGGTCACCTGACAGGGTCGGGGAAAGAAAAGGGTAATCACCCGACATGGTCGGGGAAGGATCAGAAGTAGAGATCGGGGAAGGATCAGAAGTAGAGACCATAAGAGAAGGATCAGAAGAAGTCCCAAAAGTGGGATGAAAGGATGACATAGGCCGAGGCCTTAAATCATGAGAGAACGGAGAATCTGGAGACTCCGGATGAGTGGACAAAGAAGAGTGGGGGTTTGCAGACCCAAAAAGAGAGGAGAAGATCATAGAAACTGGATTAAAGGAAGGGAGGTACACCACCCTGGGGTGGGAGTTGAGTAGAAGAAAGGATGATTGGAGAGGAGGGGAAGATGGAGAAGTGGCCCCTCTAGTGCACAACACGCGGCCTTTGTACTTGCGTCGTTGCCTCTTCTTAGCAGCAATCCCTTGAACACGGGCCTACCTTGTGCGGACCCGGACCTTTGGCCTTCTCGATCTGCAATGTCTCCTCAAATAACGGGCCCATCTGGAAGACGACCTAGCCCGATCATGAATATGTAGCTTTGTCGGGGCGATTTCCCCTAGACACCCAGTGCTAACCATTGGCGGACATTCTTGGATAGATGACTCCTTGGGATGAACATCAGAAAACCACGGAGTCTTATCACTTGGCACTAGCAACATGAGATTCGACATCTTCGTTCGGCAATCGGGCCTTAAGCATAACTCCCTTACCAGAAGAGCAGGACAAAACCGAGGGAGTGTAACGCGCGGCGTTGACGTGGCCGACTCACCAATAAACCGAGGGAGATTGCATAACAAGTGCAGCATGTCCTTGGAGGGTGCTGAAGATACGGCCAATTGCCCCTTGAATAGGGAATTCATCAGGCTCTTGGCGGCCGTATGGGTTAGCATCATCTGGGCGGAAAACTCTTTTGGGCCAGTGAACTGAATAGCAATCAAGCAAGGGGTGATAACAACATCAATCGTGAATTCTCCGGTGAGCAAAGAGATTGCCACTGGCCTCGCTTTTGAAGAAATTGGCACCAGTGCTAAGGAACTCTTCTCAGCAACTGTCTTCATAGCAAATGCAGGCTCATTATCCCTAGAATAGCCAGGAACCAGGACTCGGACTGGCATGCGGCAAATGAAATCTTGAAGCTTGTAATGCATAATCAAAGCCTGGCTCGACTCTTTTTCTCCTTGGGGACTAGACCCGAGGGGCACCAAAGGTAGCGTGCACCTGCTCCGCGGGGTGGAGATAGGTGGAGAAAGGTTAGAAGGAGGAGGTTTGAAGGGCGCGGGTGGCGATGGTGCAAGTGATGGGGGAATAATGATGATGATGGGCATGGGTGGAGGTAAAGGCAAAAGTGAAGGTGTGGGTTTAGGCTCAGCCTGCTCGGGCTTAGAGGATGATGGCGAAAGAAGTGGCATCGGTCGCGGGGATGGTTGTGAAGGTGACGGAACAGTGATTATTACGAGGGGAGGTGATGAAGACAGTAGTGGTGACGGTAATGGGGATAATGGAGAAGGTGATGATGGAGATGTGGCCAATGGAGGCGACGAAGATGGGGGTGGAGAAGGTGGCTTTGAAGGAGGTGATGTGGTTGATGGAGATGGTGAAGGTAAAGAGGAAGGAGGTGAAGGTAGGGGTGGGGAAGAAGGAGGAGAGAAAGGTAGTGGCGTAGTGGGGGAAGTGGCAGGTGGTGGCGCTCTCTGACTTATCTTTACAACACGTCGAGAGGCGTTGGGGATAGGTGTGGTGGTGGAGACGGAGGGTGAAAGAGAAGTTGCCCGAGCGGAGGCTGGGGTAGGTAAAGGTGGTGGAGATGGGATAAGGGAGGAAGAAGTGAGTAACGGAGCAGGTATCTTATTAACTGAAGAAACACCAGGGTGCCCCTGGTCTTGAAGTGGAGACGGTTGCCTAGGTGGCACGGCTTGCTGCTGCTGCTGCTGCTGCTTGCTGCTGAGATCTGAAATAACTTTGCATATGACAGCCTAATCAATCATCTTGTTATCTTCCAAACTATAAACAAGTTCCTGGAACTCGGGGCAGTCCTCAATCAAATGCCCCTGTTGACGATGGAACTCACAGAACTGGAGCAAATTCTCGACCGCGGGTCGGCAAGGCATAACCGGAGGGAGTTGCAACGCATGTGTGGCCATCAAAGCCCTGAAAACGTTTGTAAGAGATTCCGGCAACGAAGAGTGAGAAGCCCGCTTCGGGCAAGGTGGATGCCGAGGGGTATGAAAAGGTAATGGAGATGGTAGCGGGGGTTACGTAGGTGAAGGCGGAGAGCTAAAATGATGTGGAGGCGTGGAGGGCGTGGGAATATAGTGGACGGCATCCACCCGCTCTGGGTGTAGCGTTTCTTTGATCGGAAGTGTAGAGGTGTGGGGAGATGAAATAGCGGAGGGCTGACTCATGGAGGGATGTGAGGTGGAGGCATATGGGTGTGTGGGAGCGGAGGGCCGACTGGTGGAGGGATATGTAGTGGAGGGCTGACTTGCGGTGGAGGGCGGAGGGAAAGTGTATGTAGAAAGTGACGGTGGAGGAGACTCATGGTCAAAGGAAACTAGGAGTTGTTGGCTAATGAAGCGGGCTTGACTATAAAGTTGTTATCAAGATGTAATATCATTCAGGGCTAAGATGTGCCTGAGCTCGGGCGTTGCATTAGAAATAACCATCTTGACCTGCTCGCCCTCCGGAATATGCCCCGGGACTTGCGCAACTAGGTGACGCCAGCGGTCAACAAACGTGGGGAATTCCTAGCTGGGCTTCATCTTCTCTTGGGACAGATCAACCATAGAATATCTGGGCCTATCCTGGTCCTGGTACTGTTGAAAAAATCTTGCTTGGACAGCCTAAAGATTCATCATCTGCTCTTGCAGCAATGTGAAGAACCAATCCTTGGCCGAGCCCTCTAAAGATAGGCCAAACAAATAGGCCATCAAGCGTTGATCATGCTGGAACTGGGCCGACTCATATAGGAAATCCTTCAAATGGACGTAGGGGTCACCAATTCCACCATAGCGACGATAAGCCGATATCTGTGAACGTGGCGGAAGCTGAAGACCTCGGAATGCAAATGGGATATCCAAAGAAGTTTGAGGATTGACTCGGCGTTGCAATTCATCAAGCTGGTGTTGGGCTTGAGCGAACATCTCCTTGGTAGGAAGAGTTCGAGAAGGATATGGGCCAGCCTGAGCAAGAGAGGATGAATTTAGACCAGGATAATGTTGATGGGCCGGATAAGGGGATCCGGTATGAGAAGAAGGAAAGCCCATTCCAGGAATGGAGGAATGCATGGGCCTGGACGGATTATGTATGTGGGAATGAGGATTGATTGGGCCAATAGCAGCACGGGCGGGATAAGAAGGCCCGTTAAAAGAATGGGGTCCAATAGAGGAATAAGGAGATGGGCCCGCATGGGAAGAGGAATCCACGCGGGGGTAAGAAGATGTTGAAGTATAGGAACAAGGTACAGGTGAGAAATGCTCCATGGAGAAAGTATATGAACAAGGTATAGAGGAGAAGTGCTCCATGGGGAAAATGGAGACTTTATACAGTGAATTTCAAATGAATACAAGGAGGGAAATGAACGCAGGACAAATGCAGCTAAATGGAGACACACGAAGATGAACTAGACCTAATGAGCCTAATCTGACAAAAAGATGCAAATGATGACACTGTGCAACATACAATGGAGGAGAGAGATGAGAAACAAATAAACCAATTACCCAAACAAATTTCAAATGATGCGCAAAGATTTTTATAAGTTCTCTTTTAGGACCTTAGTGGATTAATTAAAATGTGAATTCACTCAACCACAAGGTACCTAAACAGGGTGAGAATGGAGAACTGGCAGACTCTAAAGGACTCTCTCTCGCACGAATGCAGACCCTAGACTAGGGGGTGGTATGGTACAACATGCCCAGCGTCCGTGTGGGAATCCACAGCTAACGGGGGCTTACGGAGGTCCTCGACAAGGTCCCCTAGTCGGCTCCAAGGAATATGGAGACGAGAGGAAACCCTACCTCGGCAGGAATGTGACTAACTATGAATGAAATTTGTGAATGCTATGCGCACCGGAGTGCATGCAAAGTCTAGCCTAAAGACTAGCAAGCAATGATCAAATCAAATATGTAAGAGGTGAAAACAAGTATACAACAATGATATAGGAGCAGGGGGAGATCAGTAATCGGCACCAAGTATCATGAAAAGCATATAAGGTGGCAATGAAAGAGAAGCACGGGTGCACTGTAGCATGACAAGGACGGTCGCTGCAAGACCGCTCAGGGAGATAGACGGTCTGTAGACGACCGTATAATGCAAGGAGTAACGACAAAATAACATGCAAACCAAAGAATGCTGGAAATGAACAGTGACAGAAATGAGCTGCGTACCCGGATGAGCGGTCTATGGACAGCCGCTTAATGACTGGAACAGACCTGTATAAACCGTGTAACAGCAACCAAGACAACAATCAGAACACAGAGGAGTACCTGTGCCAGCAAGATGGACGGCCAATAATCGATCGTGTAATACTTGAATGGATGACATTGGACCGCGTATCGCAGTAGGCTTTGCAGAAGATATGGCGCTGTTCACAGAGAAGAGCGGTGGACTTCCAGCCGTCGAAGAGATGGATGGCTCCTGGAGATCCGCACATGCTCCGGAGGAGAGATCGCGCCTAGACCAACCTGAAATCACTTCGAAAAGAGGACTAACACAGCTAAAGAAGAGGTCAGCAAATCACTAACACGATGGGCACTAGGTGTCCCACCGTGATCACCAAAAAAATGGGCTGTTGACATGTTCGTTTTACTCCTCATTGGCTTAAAAGACGTCTTCTCTCCCCTTCTACTAAATCGATATATAAAATAAATGGGAATAGAAGAGTGTAAATAACTGTGATCGCCACCAAGGTGCCTAATGTGATTGACACAACGTACCTTGGAAAGAGGGAGACACTCGCCTTATGAGCAGCGCTGGGAGGATGTACGGCTCAGGAGGAACCACCTGTAAGGATGTGCGACCACACGATAGGCCATCTAAGGGTGCTGCAGAGGATGCGGGACAAGGAACTTCTAGCAAATGAACGGCTCTGACCCGACCGCAAGACGAAGAAGAACGGCCCAGGTAACACCGCACGTCTCTGTGAACGGCTGGTTAGGAACCGCACTAGGCCACCACGCCAGAAGTTGTAAAAGGGTCCAACCTCCACCCTTTTTGGCCGGTCAGAAAGGATGGGCCTCGCGTTAGTGAATTGCTGACCTGTGAAACAGAGTGTAAAACATAAAGAAAAACCCAATATTAGAACTATAGAGTGTAGTAAATGCTAACATGAAAGGAAATAGATGTAACAAAGTGAAGTGGGGGATACCTGGGGAGTTTTAAACCCCTGGGGCATCAAAAACGTGGGAGTGTGTGTGTGAATGATAATGCAAGCAATGAAAACATGGGAGAATGGATTGGTAGAAACAAACATGCAATGAGAAGAAAATGAGACTATCCAGGATGCAAGAGGACTCAAAACGGAAGCTACTCCCTGGACCGGAGGCCTATATGGACGTAGAAGGCCTCCCTCCCTGGTCGTAGGTCGCTCAAGGATTCGGCAGGGCTTCACCGTCGACCAAAATCTCCCCCCCTTTCAAAGGTAGCCTTTAGGGTCTATTTATAGAGCACCTAAAGTTCTAGCTCGAAATTAGGGTTTAGAAGCATTTTCAGGTCGAGATTATCAAACAAAAATCGTAGATAATCGAATTATCTCTTATCCAGTCGAAACGATACTTAAAATGGTTCAGCATCCGCGGAGAAAATGATGGGAGAAGTTAGGGATAAAACCACGGATAGAGAGAGAAAATCTGTTGAAATTCAGGAATCGAACGGATGAACGGCCTTACGATAGACCATTCAACGGGATGTGCGGCCATGTCCTGGCCGTCCAACCCTGTCGGTGGAAATTCAAATAAATCATAAATATTATCCAACTATCCATCGAACTGTCTGAAATCTTCGTTGTTGGACTCTCATAGATGAACGGCTCAGATGAGACCGTTCAAAGGTTGAGCGGCCAAAGACCCACCGTTCTAGCCTTGTCGGTGATAAATAGATTAATTGGATAATTATCTAAGAAAACCACTAAACGCAGGACTCTGAGAGATGAGCGGTTACTATCCATCCGTCCATCATGTTGAACGACTAGGGGAAGACCGCATAAATGCTTGTCGGTGGAAATTCAGAAAATTAACCAAAATATATGGATGGTCCGCAGACAATCGCACACTGATTGAGCGGCCAGGGATGAACCGTACATGTATATGGGCGCTTGAAACTCATAGAAAAACTCAATCAACCAAAACCAAGGCCCATTAAGCCTAGAATTGAAACAAACCTAGTCAGGGAGGGAGGCTACCCATAAAACGGGCCCAAAACATGCCTGAAAACAGTCCCAACGAGTGATGGACAACTCGAGGCATCAACAAATGGGAGTAAGAGGAACGACTCAACTTATCGGCAAAAAATGGGTGTCAACAACAATGCATGAAATCGAATGAAATCAGAGGGCTTTTATTCTTGACTTTAATTTTAAGCCATTCATGAGATAACCTACCTTGGTTTTGGGCTTTAAACTTCGAATTTAAGGCTACAAGTCAACCCTAGTTCTCTGCTCATCCTGAACTAAAGCAGCAACTTCACACCCATGTATCTTTTGATTCCCTTGACCTAAAGATGTGAAATTTTGAGGGTTAGAAGAGGGTACTAACATGAACAATTTTTTCTAAATAACCTTTATCTAATTACCTGGTTTAGGGCTTCTATTTCCCTGATCTTCTTGGGTCGGCCGCACTATTTCTTGAGTTATTGGTGTAGGATCAGCAACTTTGGAAGCCTCTAACTCCTTGCAGACTTGATCTTCTAGAATGAAATTAGGAGAGTAGTTAGTTCTAACTATAATAACCAAATTCTTAGAAGAAACTTACCTCTAATTCGCCCTCCTTACCTTATTTCCACGCGATCCAAAAGTAAGGGCCACACACCTCAAATCTAGGATCTATTTATAGGGTTAGCTAGGATTTTCATAGATTAGAACGAACTTAGAGTCCAAATTAGGCTTTCAATTCGATCTACTAGCCTTCTAGACTTATCTAACTAGTAGATAGAATTGATCCTAGGTGATTTGGATGTTAAAAATCCAATATTTTCACGTTTTCTTTTTCTCACGGAACTGACAAAGCTTAGCGGTCTAGGACTAGACGGCTTACTGTCCCTTGTGGTCTCACGATAGACCATTTTCCCCATTGGGCGTCAAATTTGAAATTAGTTCAAACTCTTTTGATATTGTCCATGTTATTATCCACTTATTTATCTTTTATGGAGTAATTATCTCCCTTACTTTCTGTGATTACACCTATTTTAAGGTTCTAGAATATGGGCTAAGGTCCAAAACAATCTCTTGGGCCTATTGGGTCCATTATGTGGGCCTAATCCTCTTGGATTAGTGTAGGGCAAAAATAATTAAATTTAATTCATTATACTTTAATTAATAGCCCATTAAATACTTTAATAATTTATATAATTATATTTTAAATCTAAAAAATTCTTAGAAAATCCTCATGCGTTACACTAGGTTATCAGCAAGACCTGCATACTTAGATAGAATTGATGAGGCACAAAGGCAGGACATGACATTGCAGAGACAACTGAACAATGAGGACTTCCAAATGAGAATTGATGGATTGATTGCATTCCGAGGAAGGATTTGTGTACCGGACGATGTGGAGATGAAGAAGGACTTGATGCGAGAGGCTCATGGGTCAAAATTTTCCATCCATCCTGGAAGCACCAAAATGTTCTAAGATATGAAAAGGATGTATTGGTGGTCGGGAATGAAGCGAGACATTGCGGAGTTCGTATCCAAATGCCTCACTTGTCAACTGGTAACAATTGAGCACCAAAGACCTGGCGATCCTCTCCAAACCATTGAAATAGCCCAGTGGAAATGGGAACAAATCACCATGGACTTTGTGTCTGGCCTACCCATGACCGGGAGAAGGCATGACACAATTTGGGTAATTATGGACAGGTTCACAAAGACTGCACACTTCCTGCCCATCAACAAGCAAACTCCAATTGAAGCCCTAGCAAAATTATTCATTGCCGAGATTATTCGGTTGCATGGGACACCCTTGTCCATCATTTCTGATCGGGACCCTCGATTCATAGAGAGGTTATCAAAAAGTTTACAGCAGGCTATAGGGATAGAGTTACGGCTCATCTCGGCCTTTCATCCTCAGACCGATGGGCAATCTGAGCGTACCATCCAAACTCTAGAAGATATGCTGAGGGCGTGCGGTATTGAATGGAGAGGAAACTGGGATGATCACTTACCCCTGATAGAGTTTACATACAACAATAGTTACCACTCCGCCATCAGAATGGCTCCTTATGAGGCACTCTATGGGCGGCCATGTAGGTCATCGGTATGCTGGTATGAAGCTGGCGAGAAGTAGATATTCGGGCCACAATTGGTGCAAGACTGCTCAGAGAAGATATCCATGATCCGACAACGACTCCTCACAGCCCAAAGCTGACAGAAAAGTTATGCAGACCAGCGGCGGAGAGAGTTGACATTTGCGGAAGGAGGCCATGTATTCCAAAAGGTGTCTCCTACCAAGGGAGTTATGCGATTTGGGAAGAAGGGCAAGCTCAGTCCCAGGTATATCGGGCCTTTTGAGATTCTGCAAAGGGTCGGCGGGGTGGCTTATGGACTTGCACTCCCGCCTACTCTGGCACATGTGCATCCGGTCTTCCACGTCTCCATGCTCAGGGGATATGTCCGGGATGCCTCGCATGTGATAGAATATGAGCCCCTTGAAGTTCGAGCAGATCTATCTTATGTGGAGCAGCCCATCGAGATCATCGACCGGAAGGAACAAGTATTGAGGAATAAGACCATCCGACTGGTGAAAGTCTTAGGAGGAATTCTCATTCCGAGGAAGCAACTTGGGAGCCAGAGGACAAGATGCGCCAGGAATACCCCCAACTATTCAGTGAGCAATTTTTCCTTAAAGAGAAGTTTTCTTCTTTCTTTCAATTCAATTTCGAGGACAAAATTATTTTAAGGGGGAGAGGATGTTATGGCCGCTAAATGGGCACTAGCCAATCGGGTATAATTCGGACCCATAAGACTCAACGGGCTAAAAATCTGGACGGATTAATTAAGAATCTTTAAAAAACATGTAACTTAACATAGGAAGATCAGAAATGGATGAAACTAGGCTCATTAGAAAGCTTGGGCACTTAGCCCAAACTCCTCTGTTGGGAAGGAAACCCAATTCGGACCAGAACTTGGGCCCGGAGCCCTTTGGCTGACAGCTGTCACGAAGGGATGTGACTGTTGGGGAAATTCATAGGTAATTAATGGAAAATTCATAACTTCGCCTGTGGTGAATGAAATGACCTGAAACTAAAGCCAAAATTTTGAGTAGGATGTTAGCTACAACTTCTATGATGAGGTCGAGGCCCAATGCAGGCTGGATAATAGAGTTGTGCCTGGATTACCTCGGGCTACCGAAAGGTCACAATTTCAATAAGAGAGAATAAATGATAAACCTACAAAAATCATAACTCGGGCTAGGGATAAGAAAATTTGATGAAACTATAACCCAGAGTTAGATCAAGAAGTCCTCTTGATTTCATATGAAGACGTCCCAACCCAAAACCTTACATAAAAGCATGCGCACCAACATCTATGACCGGGTAGATGAAGGGTCACCTCTGTTCAAACCGAAAGGATGCTTAGCATTAACCTTCCTTAAACCATCAACCTTGGGAAGCAGGTGGGAGCCTTCTGGGTCGTAGGAGAACCTTGGGAGACTTGAAAGAAACTATAAAAGGAGGGGGGTGTCATGGGTGGTCAGCCTTTTAGCAGCACTAATCTTCCATCTTCTGCCACCTACGGTTTCAGTTGAGTAAGGAAGGGAGGTGAGGGACCTGGGCATTTCATAGAAGGGTGAACCTGCAGCGAAGTCTTGGGAGGATCTGGGGTGTGGATATTATCCCCGTATCGTCGGTTAGCATCGTAAAGGTAGGCACCTAACCTCAAACTTTAGGGGTCAATGATGCATTAGAACGGTTTTAAATATATTTTATACACTTTAAAGAGAGATTAAGGGCACGTGGGGACCACCACCATGTTCATTTTGGTTTTTGGTTTCACCAAGTTTTGGGCTTCCATGAGTTACCTCTGTATCTCTAAGGATTTGCACAGCCCCTGGGAAGGTCAGCCTTTGAGGCAAGGTTTGTACACATTTCATATGGTTCATAGTAAGGTCTGTGCATATTTCATGTTGATCATGGCAAGGTCTGTGCACAGTTCCTAATATTCATAGTGAGGTCGGTGCATGTTTTCCCCAGGCCGAAGTGAGGTCGGTGCATGTTTTGCCCAGGCCAAAGTAAGGTCGGTGCATGGTTTCCCCAGGCCAAAGTGTGGTCGGTGCATGTTTTTCCCAGGCCATAGTGAGGTCGGTGCATGTTTTGCCCAGGCCAAAGTGAGGACGGTGCATGTTTTGCCTAGGCCAACGTAAGGTCGGTGCATGTTTTTCACAGGCAAGAGGTCAGTGCATGTTTTTGCCCAGGCCAAAGTGAGGTCGATGCATGTTTTGTCCAAGCATAACTAAGGTCGGTGCACATTTGGCCCATGCATAGGTAAGGTCGGTGCACGTACTGCATAGACTTAAGTAAGGTCGATGCACGTATGGTTAAGACCATAGGAAGGTCGATGCACATTTTAGGAAATTCATGAGTAAGGTCTGAGCACATGTAGGTAAGGTCGGTGCACATGAAGGACAAGTCAGTGCACATGTGTTAAAGTCCATGAGTAAGGTTTGAGCACATGTAGGTAAGGTCGGTGCACATGAAGAACAAGTTAGTGCACATATGTTAGAGTCCGTTGGACAAGTCTGAGCAGGTCCAAGGTAAGGTCGATGCACATGTGTTGAAGTTCTTGAGGCAAGTCTGAGCAGGTCTAGGTAAGGTCGGTGCACCTGTGGGTCTGCCCAGATTTCCAGAAACACAGAAAAGGAGAGTTTTGAAAGGGCATTTTATTTCATAAAAATCTGAAAAATTAGAAAATGGTAGAAGGATAAGTTAGTAACCCACTATAAAAGTTTCATGTACCCAGAAATTCTGTACTTTCAGATATAAGTCATTTTCTATGCATGTGAAGTCTAGAAGGATGAACCTGTACTTTCATATAGTAACCTGAACATGACTATGGGTGTGTTTAGCCATCTTAAACTATTAGCAGCATATCTATGAGCATGAGTAACTGATTAGAAGCATGACTATGAGTATGTTTAGCCCTTTTAAAATCATGAAAATATGTCTGATGAGCATCATGCTAGTAGTATCAAGTAAGAATATGTATGCCTTGAAGGGAAAACAACGGCATTCTGTGAGGTTGGACTTCGGTCCCTTCTGCGGGACGGCGAAACGTAGCGCTGCGGAAGTAAAAGATCCCAGGGGATAGCGATATGTAACGCCCTGGTTTAAAATCCTATTGATTCAGTCTTCGATCCCATTGTGGGGTAGCCTTTGTGGGACGTCGATACGTAACGCCACTAGGCCACAAGAATCTAGGTGTGAGTTCGCTCTCGGGTCTACGCAGTACTCTTTCGTTCGTTGTGTGTGTGTTGGCCTCCTATGTTTGCAGTAGCTGTCCGGTTCCATGAATGGCAATAATATGAACTCTAATAAAATATGATAATAGGTGAATGTTCTTGTGCTGGGGTCTTGCTGCATGCATGGGTGTTCATACACTAGTTAAAGAATCTGTACTTTCCTTGTTTGAGTTATTTTAAGTAGATGATATTAAATGAACTATGCTACTGTTAACATCTGAAAAATACATATAAATGATTATATAGATGCAAAGTTAACCCCAATTTTTTTTAGGATTCCTACTGAGCGTCACACTCGCCCTTGTGACACACGTTTTTTAGGAAATATAGAGGAGGAGGTTGAGGTGGAGGCAACAGCAGAGGAATGAAGTTGGCACAGTCCATCTGGGTATACTACGGTCGAATGCTTTGCTATATGTAGGGGTGTGGGGTGGAAAGCCCATGTGGGCTCATGTGTAATCTGGAACATGAACCTGTACTCTTTTTGGAGATTATGAATGGTGGAGATGCTTACCTACATTTCTTGTAACATGTGGTTTCTCTCTCATGTGAATGTATGTATGTTACATAATATTGTGCTTCTGCGATACGTATGAAGTGATTGCTTCGGGGTTCGATAAAAAGAAAAAAAATAATCCTCAAAAAAATTTGGGGATCGGATCCCGGGGCATTACAGATAACATGCAAATGTACCTGTGAAAGGGATAGATGAGATGGAGCAATCGCACAGGCATTCACACAGAGGCACATTGATTTTTAAGGTGGTTCAGGACCACAACCAGGCTCCCTAAATCCACTCCTCACCAAACCCAGTGAGGTTTCCTACGCTGCAACCGCAGCAACACATACGGGGACAAATCCCCAAACAAACGTTGTCACATAGGTTGACCTGGGGATGAACCCCCCACACACACGCCCTGGGTGTGAAACCCAGTAGCACACACACTCACAAAACACACAAAATCCTATTCTCAGAAGATCTAAGCTGCACTGAGTGTGGATTAGTGTAGTCAACCACGCACACACACAAAAATAAAGTATCAGATTCATCATGAATATAAGAGAAAATAAAAATGAAATGTGGCCTTAGATCCTACTGATCTAAGGCTATTGACTGGACCCCTTGAGCAATGAGCTTTGCTACGACCTTCTTTTACTCCTTTGTTGCTTTTCTCTTTTGACTGCTTTTAATTCATTCTTCTCCATTTTCTTCGACTGCTACTCTCTTTCTCTCTTTTTCTCCTGTCACGTCCTGATACAGAAAAATCTGAACGCAGTAGTGAAATCATTCATGCCAATCAGAGCACAATAATGGCCATAAGAGACCAACCCACAAGGATCAAAATTAAGCCATAAAAATTTCAACTTTATTGCTAAATCATAATTTCATTACATCGACACTGGACTTCACTAAAAACAAACATAACCTTACATCGACTTCTAATCCATTTGACCAATCTAACCACCTCATATGGACTCAACCTTGACTACATTTAAAGAAAAGAAAAGACAGGACACGCTAGGACTTCTAGCTTGGAACTCCATGGTCACTCTCACCCTTCCGCGTCCGATTGTAGGTCCTCATCCGAGCTACCTGAAAAATATTGAGAAAACTACGTGAGCGAGAGCTCAGTAGAAATTATATCTCTGTGCCGGGCATACTTTAAGTAATTAACCATTTAATAAGATTTCAATGTGTTAACGAAAATGCGTGAGAAAAGTAATGATTGAATCATTAAATAGACATTTGACTAAAGCAAAATGATGAGATGAAAGTTGACTGAGAATAATAATAAAGCAAGGATAATAACAGGGCATAGCACAAGTGCATGTAACCAGATCTTTTCATGTGATTGGCCATTTCAAGGACGCAAGTATAATCAAGTCATGTAGAGTCATGTAATTTCAAGTGGAATCGAAGGTCATAGATCTAACACGGTAGCAAGTACTTCGGTGTAATGTCACATCTTGTCATTATAACTCTTATAGGTAACAAGTACTTTTGGGTGCTCTTCCCAGGACCAAACCGAGCCCTTAATGATGCGTTGCCATTGAGTGGTGGATCAACGATTCAAATAACAATCTAGACATTCATTAATTAAAGAATTCCAAGGACAAACTCAAGTAACCAAGACATAAAGAGCATAGATACAAATCTCTTAGAAGGATATGAATAAGTCAAGCTCATCAATTCAAGGGGTAAGTAAATAAGAAAAATGACTTAAGAAATAGGATTCAAATTAAATCTAGCAATAAGGTTTTGGAATAGTCCCTTAAAAAGGTCATGAATGTCAAGGAAAAAAGCCTAGAAAGGCTAGAGTCTAGACTAGACCTGGATTATCATAACACAAATGCAAGAAAATAGGATTTTAGGAAAATTGGGCTTGAACGCGGTCGATATACACATCGCGATAAGTAGAACGCGTTCTCAGGTATGGCCGCGTCTAGGATAGAGACGATAGGCCTGTCGACAACGAGGATGGGTTTGTCGACAATGACAATCGACCAAAGCAGGACATAACGTGGTCGATAGACCCGCCACGATCATCATAAATGTGGTCAGGTCAATACCCGCGGTCCAGTCATGATTGCAAAGAACGCGATCTATCGATCCACCGTTTTCTTAAACAGAAGAATGGACACTGTTTTTACCCAGGCTATGTTCAAAGCAGAATTGGCAAAACTTGGACAGAACCTCATTTAGCCCATCCAAAGGCCGGTTGAACCCTTTCCTACACAGTAGGTCGTTGGTTCTAGTGGGTTTCAAGGTTTTTAGGGTACAACCTACTCAACGTCATAGTGGAAATTTTAGGCGTGCGGAGACTTACGGAGGCCTTGATGTAGAGGTTCCAGTCCGACGGAAGGAATATCCTACAGAGGGTCCTAGCTACACAAAGAATTGGGTTACAAAAACTTGGAAAAACCAGTAGGTATGGTGAGTCAATACCACCAGGGTGGCATGACCCTCAAACAAAACACCTTTCAAGTTCTACTATATGAAAACATTGAGTATAGAAAAGCGCTAACCTGTCATAGAAGCACAGAAAGATATGAACATCTTAATAAGTTGGACAACATGTTAATCTACTATTTTTCTTCATGAGATGACATGTAGCTAATAAGAAAGATAAGACAAACATAGAGATAATCAATTATTAAAATTAGAGAACTATTTCACAAGCCCATAGAGATAATCAATTATTAAAATCAGAGCAATATTTCACAAGCCCTAGTTAATTAACAAAGTGTTCTAAATCATTTTTAACCAAGGAACATGTTGTCTACCCTTACTTAACAGAGATTAAACATGGAATAAAGGTTAGGGTTTGCTGGAAACCCGAGCATGGAACGTGGTCTTGTACAGGGCCGCAACCAAGATAGACGTTGCCAATCTTGGTGCCGCATTCATGCAAATTTTAACAATTTCAAAATTTTGAAAAAAATAGAAAAGCTATAGTCACGGTTACGGACGCACTTTTGATTTGTTTATTTATTTACTTATTCATTTATTTATTTCATTTATTTAGTGCGTGGGCGTGCCAGTCACAAAGTGACGGTTTACTCGGGTTCTGAATAAGCCACCTGTGCATGCCGTCTGACTAATCAGATGAAAGTGAGTGTCAGGTCGGGACCACAATCCGCCGTGCCATAAAGGTCACGATGTTAATTACATCTCCCTAAAGGGGAGAACAACCTTGATTAGTAGCCCTGAAAAAGGGCCCTACGGCCTAGAGAATTATGTTGATGAAATGAGATAATGAAAATCTTGAATTGTGTTAAAAGCCCCATGCTAAGGTTGCTGGGTCCTTGGGGTGCAACTGGATCTAGAAGGGGGGGTTGAATAGATCCTACCAAAAACTTTGGCCTAATTAAAACTCTTGGTTGATAAAAACATAAACCACTCCTATAAAATAAATGAGACACTTAGACACAATGCACATCGGAGCTAATAGGAATAGCTCAAATAGAAACGGCAAAACACAGTGCACAGGCTACTGAGGTCGACGCTCCCAAGTGGTGAGGTCGACACTCCTTCAACGGATCACAGCTACGCAGACAGCTGAGGTCGACACTACTATGCAGTGAGGTCGACACCCCTTCAGAGACGGTTAAGAACTAAGTAAGGTCTATTGCACTGGACAGTAGGGATCACAATACACATCAACTAAGTATGAACTGACTAGCTGTGTGTGTGTGATGTTATGATCAACCAGAATCTCATATATTGAGATTGGCTGCTCATCAAACCTCTTGTGTGTATGCGAGCAATATGTTAATGTGTGCGATGGAAAACAATCAAGATTGCATACGTTGAAGCTAGCACACAAACCTATGAATGGGGATAGAGAATATGGAGCAATCACACAAGATGCACAACCCACTACACAAGGATTTTTAAGGTGGTTCAGTCTGCAAACCCGCAGACCTACATCCACCCCTCACCAAACTCGATGAGACTTTACCACACACTGTAAAAGTAGCACGGGGACAAGTCCCCAACACACACACTGATACACAGCTTACGGGGATGAACCCGACACACACACACACGAGGAAACACAAGCTGCAAGTGCAGCAGAAACACTGGGACAGGCTCCCAAGAACACACAAGGCTGAACACAGCCGAGGACCCACTTTCGGTCTCTAGGCAGAGCACCGGACACACACTAAAATGTAGATTAGAAAGTGCAAACGAAAAGCATAAAAGACTGCAAAAAAACACATTTAACTTTAGATACAGATCTGGAAGCTAGTGGCTGCAACTTTAGATATAGATATGAAGATCTTCGTCTTCAAGCTCAGATTGGTTACAGGGAGGGCTGCTCTCCTTCCTTCTTCTTGTCTTTGGACAACACTAGATTGGGTCGAACCAGAGCCATGCTACTAAGGCTATATGGCTACTCACTCTTCTTCCCTACTCCCATTCTCTTTTTTCTTATAGCACTGGGTTGGCCTTAGTGCTGGGCTGCTCACTCACTCCCTTTTTCTTCTCACAGATTTCTTGTTGGATGCTCAAGAGACGTGGCTATCTTCCAAGGAAGCATCAAATCTCTTCATGTAGAGAGCTTCAAATGTATAGAAGAGCCAGTGGAAAATTTCCCTCTAAGAATTTTGCCATAAGACCAATTCAAATTAAAGTATTTTCTTTTACCTCTGACCTGCTTTCAGCAGAGCTTGACTTGATCCATCAGATATAAGGAAGCAGCTGAAAAGTCAAATTTCCCTCCAACATCTTTTCTTGGCTTTGTAGAAAATATTATGTAGGATATTGTCTTAAGCTTGCAGGGCTTTCCAGACCAGTCCTAGGAAAGGAGGGTGGTAGGTAGAGAGCAGAATTATGTGAGAGCTGTGGCAGAGGGACAAGGCTTTGTCCAGTATATACTAGAGGGCTGACCATCTGACTAGTCCTCTCTTAGGACAGAAGAGACAGTTTTCCTGGTAGAGAGGACCTTTGCAGATTTGGTCCCTGACATGGTCCTCTTCAAAAGATGTTCTGAGGTGTTACAATTAAATGGCAGAATCTCTGACTTGGGAACCTTCTTCCAGACCTCAAAAGAGGTGTTTTTGGATGTTTGCGGATGGCATTAATGCTCTCTGGACGGTTTTAGAAAAGATAGATTCGTCAGAGTACTTTGAGATTTTTCTTCAGTAAGGTCGACCTGCTTTAATAGTGAGGTCAACACTGCTTTGAAAAATTCTATCTTCAATGGCTTCTGGAAGCACCATGAGGTCGACCTACTGTAAAAGTGGTGTTGACCTATCTTAAGTGTTGTTGACCTGTCTTAAGAAAACTACCAGTATACCAGTCTCTGGAAGGCACATGAGGTCAACCTGCTTTGATAGTGAGGTCGACATTGCTTTGTAAAGTCCTGTCTTCAACGGCTTCTGGAAGCACCATGAGGTCGACCTGCTGTAAAAGTGGTGTTGACCTGTCTTAAGTAGTGTTGACCTGTCTTTAGAAAACTGCTAGTATAACAGTCTCTGGAAGGCACATGAGGTCGACCTTCTTTGATAGTGAGGTCGACACTACTTTGTAAAGTCCTGTCTTCAACGAGTTCTAGACGCACCATGAGGTCGACCTGCTTTGATAGTAGTGTCGACCTGTCTTAAAAAAATTGTTGCACTCCTTTGAAGCTGATGTTGGAGTAGCGTGAGACGAGGTCGAAGCAGCTCTTTTGAACTTGCAATTCTCACCTGAATTCTGCCTTTGAACCTTGAGTTACTTTCAGCCTTGGAAACTAACATCCATTAAATGCAAGCTCCTTGTCCTGTGATGTTATTTCCACTTATTTTTTAGCCTCATATTAATATGGGGAAAGCCCTTCTTACCTTAGACAGACCATGTATAAATCTTCAAGGTTTGAACTGCCATTTCTGCTGTTGATCTTGCTGTTGCTTACAGTTGCTCCCCAAGTCAACTTGGTTGTGTGCCTTGTACTCAAGAGAGTCTTTTCATGGCTAGCATAGCATGGAGGTATGAACAAAATTTATCATGCATGCTGAAGCATAGTTGAATCAATTCAATAGATTTGTAATGAATCAAACTCAGACATCATCAAAATAACATATATCCAACATTCTCTCCCTTTTTGATGATGGAAACTATGAGACAATATGAGACACCTTAACAGTAGAATGAAGAAACACATGATGACTCAACAAACCTTCTCTCCCCTTTGAATAGATGCTAACTCATCAGGACATCTCACCCCCTTTGCCATCAACAAAGAGGGCTTAAATTAAAGCGAATACAAGAATCAGAATATAATCACATGGGGTGATAAGGTTTTAAAGTGCAAGACTGAAGCAACCAAATGCAATGAGCTCTGGATCGGCCAGATGCAAGAGCATAGCTCTAGAGCAGAGTTGATACCAATTGCCATTCTTTTTACCAATTGTTAGGTCCCTTGGGGGTTGGGCCCTTGGCTTGGCATCAACACAAGATGGCATCGAATGCCATGAAGACATGTCGAGGCAACAAGAGAGATAAAGATATGCAAGATGATTAAGCATAGCAAGATGATGCAATCAGAGATCAATTCTGCAGCCATAAAATTGATTTAGCTTTTCAGGATTTTTAGATTTTTAAGTTTTCTGGTTTTCATTTTTTTAAATGTATTTTATGCAATGTATGGAGGAAGAAAATGAAAACCAACCAAATACATGAAGAAACTGATAGCAATTGTTAAGAGATACCAATTGTTGGGAGGAGATGTTTTCATAATAGCCAGGAGCATGGATCAACAAGAAATCTAGACACAAGGATCAGATTCAAGATATTTTAGGATGGGAGATCTTCAGTCTGAAGCCAAGTTCATAAATGCAGAGTTACAGATTTTTCAGAATCTTCCGTTATAGAAGACCAAAGATAAAGCCCCTATTTTCAGATTGGTTTAAAGACTGATGAATTCTTAGTTTTCTCGAAGATAAGCATTTAAAAAAGATCTGCATTCAATATTAATAGAAATGAACCAGAATTACATATAAAAATTAGGTTAACCTCCTCTTACCTTACTCATTCAATTCTATGAGCCCCTCGAAAGAAACGACAAATAGAATTGAGGTTAAACACCTAGACGTTTCTGATTTTGTCCATGGGCACTATAGATTCAAATTTTTCTTTTGAAACGATTGTTGGATATCAACTGTTATTATATTTACGAAGAATCAAGTGTAGCATGCACCTTTTGACGTGAGAGTGCACATTGATTAGACGCCAGCACCACCAGTTACTTAGTGTAGCTCACCATTATGCGTCACGTGGAATAGAGGTAGCATGGCACTTCATGACATTGTCCTCTCCACTTCATTGGTGAATGGACTCGGTTTCTCAGTAAATCCATTTCCATTGCTCTGCCTTAGAGCACTGAACTCAGCACACATCTTTTAACATAAGGATATATGTTTATTAGACGCTAATATCCCTAGTTACTCAGCATGGCTGAAGTTCATTGCTTTTATTGTAGCCCTTTTCGAAATCTTCAGATTTGAGAAATGTTTAAAAATAATACTAGAATGAAGTTTCTCAATCAAGGATGCCTTTGCACTTAAAATAAACTTTCAAATTTAAGAAGACATAACATGTCATGACATGAAACACTGGTGTAGGTCCATTAAGTCTTAATGCGACCACTTTCAAGACCATTAATCTTTAAAGCTCAAGAAATCATTAAATTTAAACCAATAGCTTTCATGTTTAGGGCAGTACTACAGAACTTTATAAAAGGAGATTCCTATCTAAGGATTTACTCTGATAAGTGAACTCAACGATAGGTAGAAAATCGTCCAAGGAGTTCAAGGCATTCAAGGAGATAGGAATCAGACAGCTGAGCATGCAAAATATGGCAGATTCCAGACAAACCAAGAAGGTTCAGGGATGTCAAAACATTTCAGACCCGAGGTGAAACATAGCAAATCATCATCATGATGTAAATGCTTGATTTAGGCAGAGAATGCAGTTGGGTAGAGAGTGAGAATAGATAGTGAACTCTCCCCCTGAGGATGTGGAGTAAGCTCAGACTAGAATGAGTGAAGTAAGATCATCAGATGCAAAGGTGTGTCGACGCAAGCATTCATGGTGTCGACGCACTGAGCTCAGACAGAGAGCAGTTTGCAAAGTGGATCAACCATGGTGTGGACCTGAGTTGGTCTAAGGTCGACCTGATCAACAACGAGGAGATTTTAACATATTTTGCTCAGAACAAGCTCCCCCTAAGAAGATGCAGTCTATACATATGTGAACAAAAATTTGCAAGGATGCAGACTTGATTTTTAATGTTGACTCCCCCTAAACTTGTGCATGGGTTGACAATGGAGTATGCAACCTATGACTTATGTGAACACATGATGCAATGGAAATGATACCAATTGATATGCGTTGTTGTGTCCCTTTAACATGATATGCATTGGAGTGTATGAGACCACATGATGATGCAAGCATAGATTATTTGCTAAGCATTCTGATCTTAAATGTAAACCCTCAGGCTCCCCCTTTGTCCAATGCTTATGGAGATCAAGACAATTAAATAATGTTGTATGTCCACATGAGTGATGAGTTGAATTATATGCAGCCATGGCAAGTATCATCAAAAGCAATAATCAATGTGCTAAATAGGAAATTCATATGGCTGCCAAAATGGACATAGCAATAAGCAAGTAGTGACTCATCATCATATCAATTCCATCAGCAAGACAGATTCCTCATGAATTAAGCATCTTAAATTATTGATTTCTGGTACATGGCAGAGGTATTGATCCGAAGACCCGACTCACGCATAGTGAGAGTTCCGGGCAAGCTTAACCTGCCTTTCTGCAGATCACCATTGAATATACTAAAAACTCAGATTAGTTGTTAAGCATGTAATCCACCTTAGATGTTCATCTAAAATCATGGAGGATGTTTCAGTAGCTCAGGGAGACAGTCTCAGCTTATAGGATTGAAATCAAGACAGACTTATAATGCAATAACTACAAAGAAAACTTTATCATACAAAAATAACAAGAATGGAAAACTGTATTTGTGAACCTGTGCCTTAAGCTTTTATTTCCAGTAGTTCCTTTGTACAGCTCCAAGGCATCCTACACTCAAAATTCTCATTTGGAAACTTAGGTACCCAACCTTGCTTGGGTCCTTGTTGGTTAGCAGCCCTTCTAGCAAATGAATTTGTTTTCTTTGCTACGTGTGTATCATCACTTCTCATCCAGGGACATTCATGAAACATATGTCCATATTCCCCACAATGGAAACACCACACAAATGATTTGGCATTCTTTCTATGTCCTTGTGCATCAAGATTGTGTAGGTGAACATGGAATTCAACATTCTTGGAATGAGAGTGATACCTTCCCTTCAGATGACAACAATCCTTGACCATGCGGCCAATTCTTCCACAGCGGAAGCAGCAAGGGGGAGGGTTTCTTCTGATAGCCTTTGAGTGCGTCGACCTGTCCTGATGGGTGCATTGACGCACAGGTTCATACCTGGGCTTCTGAGCATGAGCATGCCGAGCATACTTTCTCCCAGCGTCGACCTGTCCTTTTCCTTGGCCCGTCACATTGTTCCTTCTGTTTTGGCCTACTATTAGCTCATCATTCTTCAAGGTAAGGCAATCATGCACAGTGTGACCAAGCATACCATAATAGAAGCAATAAATATTCATTTTATGGGGAGCATGGTGTTTAGTATGGCCTTTCCTAGCATGCATGTCAAAACAAGCAAATTCATTTTTCTTTTTTTGCTTGGGAGCCTTCCTTTTCTATTTACCAATCTTTTTTTGGTTTTTCTGAGTAGCATGCAGTTTTGGGGGACCACTAGAGGTGTTGGCTTCATTTGAGCTAGTAACAAAGGAGGTATATAGCTTGTTTCCAAAGGCCTTCTTGTTCACAAGTTTATACCCCAAACCCTCTCTCTGAAGGTTGACCCTAGTCCCCAAAATTCTGTCTAGATTATCTTTGCCCTGAACAAACTTTGACAGAGAATTTTTTAAATCCTTGTTTTCATTCTCCAATGAAGAGACGTGCAGTTCAGATTCTGTAAGGTCCTCCTCGCACTCAGCCAATTGCTCATTGAGCATGGCATTCACACTTGTGTAGTTCTCAATTTCGTGTTCTAAGGCTTGCAACTTCTCAGAGCCATCATTCACAATATGCTTGCCTTTTTCAAATGCAACCCGCTTTTCAGTCAAGACTTTTATGTGTTCCTTCAGCTTTTCATTTTTCTCGAATAGTCTCACATCATGGATTAACCCATCAAGCGTAGTTTGATCATTAGAGATTGATTTAGGTTGATTTTGAAGTTGTCTTAGAATCTCTTCTAGCCTGGTTATTTCAGCTTGCAGGGTTCCATTTTCATCTCTCAAACATCAAATGCTCTCTTTATGTAAATCTAAATCAACCACAAGAGTCTCATTGAGCTTTTCAAGAGTAGAACATTTTTTACAAGGAGAGGTATCAACAGGATTGCTTTCAAATTTCTTCTTCAATTTTATGTTTTCAGATTTTAGCCTCTTGTATTGCTTGGCCAACTCATCATATGCATCCATTAATTCTTCAAAGGTAAAGTCCTCTAAGTTAGAGCTTACCTGAGATGTAGACAGATCACTTGGATGATCTGGACTATCGGCCATGAGGAAGTGATTCCTATTTTCTTCTTCATTGATCCTGGCTAGTCCATCTAGGATCTCCTGAGCAGTGCTGCAGCTGTGGACAAAAGGAAACTTGGAGGCATCAACTGTAGCTTTCATCAGTTTAAGAGCAACACGGTTGTCAACATTATTGATCCTTTGTTCAGCATACCATTCAGATGAATCTGATGGCAGCTTGTGCGGACCATGGTATATGAGATTCCATAACCTTGTATCAATGGAGTTGACAAAGGCACACATCTTTCCTAGCCACATGGTAAAATCAGAACCATCAAATATAGGCGAGGAAATCATTGAAACTTGTTCCATCGATGAAGCCATTAAATCAACTGCACCGAGATCTTTCTCTGTAGATTGTTGGATCATAGTATAACAGAGCTTAGCTCTGATACCAATTATTGGGTCTTTCGGGTGCAATTGGATCTAGACCGGGGGGGTTGAATAGATCCTACCAAAAACTTTGGCCTAATTAAAACTCTTGGTTGATAAAAACATAAACCACTCCTATAAAGCAAATGAGACACTTAGACAGAATGCACGGTGGATCTAATAGGAATAGCTCAAATGGAAATGGCAAAACATAGTGCATAGGCTGCTGAGGTTGACACTCCCAAGTGGTGAGGTCGATACCCCTTCAGAGACGGTTAAGAACTAAGTAAGGTCTATTGCACTAGACAGCAGGGATCACAATACACATCAACTAAGTATGAACTGACTAGCTGTGTGTGTGTGATATTATGATCAACCAGAATCTCATATATTGAGATTGGCTGCTCATCGAACCTCTTGTGTGTATGCGAGCAATATGTTAATTTGTGCGATGGAAAACAATCAAGATTGCATACGTTGAAGCTATCACACAAACCTGTGAATGGGGATAGAGAATATGGAGCAATCACACAAGATGCACAACCCACTACACAGGGATTTTTAAAGTGGCTCAGTCTGCCAACCCGCAGACCTACATCCACCCCTCACCAAACTCGGTGAGGCTTTACCACATGCTGCAAAAGTAGCATGGGGACAAGTCCCCAACACACACGCTGATACACAGCTTACGAGGAAGAACCCCTCCCCCCCTCCCCCCCACACACACACACGAGAAAACACAAGCTACAAGTGAAGCAGAAACATTAGGACAGACTCCCAAGAACACACAAGGTTGAACATAGTCGAGGACCTACTTCCGGTCTCTAGGCAGAGCACCGGACACACTGAAATGTAGATTAGAAAGTGCAAAAGAAAAGCATAAAAAGACTACAAGAAAAACACATGTAGCTTTAGATACAGATCTGGAAGCTAGTGGCTGCAACTTCATATATAGATACGAAGATCTTCTTCTTCAAGTTCAGATTGGCTGCAGGGAGGGATGCTCTCCTTCCTTCTTCTTGTCTTTGAACAACACTGGTTTGGGTCAAACCAGAGCTAGGCTGCTAAGGATATATGCCTACTCACTCTTCTTCTCTACTCCCTTTCTCTTTTCTCTTACAGCACTAGACTCAGTCGTCCTTAGTGATTGGCTGCTCACACACTCCCTTTTTCTTCTCACAGATTTCTTGTTGGATGCTCAAGAGACGTGGCTATCTTCCAAGGCAGCAGCAACTCTCTTCATGTAGAGAGCTTCAAATGTACAGAAGAGCGAGTGGAAAATTTCCCTCTAAGAATTCTGCCATAAGACCAATTCAAATTAAAGTATTTTCTTTTACCTCTAACATGCTTTCAGCACAGCTTGACTTGGTCCATCAGATATAAGGAAGCAGCTGGAAAGTCAAATTTCCCTCCAACATCTTTTCTTGGCTTTGTAGAAAATATTCTGTAGGACATTGTCTTAAGCTTGTAGGGATTTCCAGACCAGTCCTAGGAAAGGAGGGTGGTAGGTAGAGAGCAGACTTTTGTGGGAGCTGTGGCAGAGGGGCAAGGCTTTGTCTAGTATATACTAGAGGGCTGGCCACCTGACTAGTCCTCTCTTAGGACAGAAGAGAAAGTTTTCTTGGCAGAGAGGACCTTTGAAGATTTGGTCCCTGACATGGTCCTCTTCAAAAGATGTTCTGAGGTGTTACAATTAAATGGCAGAATCTCTGACTTGGGAACCTTCTTCCAGACCTCAAAAGAGGTGTTTTTGGATGTTTGCGCATGGCATTAATGCTCTCTGGACGGTTTTCGAAAAGATAGATTCGTCAGAGTACTTTGAGATTTTCCTTCAGTAAGGTCGACCTGCTTTAATAGTGAGGTCAACACTGCTTTGAAAAATCCTATCTTCAACGGCTTCCGGAAGCACCATGAGGTCGACCTGCTGTAAAAGTGGTGTTGACTCGTCTTAAGTGGTGTTGACCTGTCTTAAGAAAACTGCCAGTATACCAGTCTCTGGAAGGCACATGAGGTCAACCTTCTTTGATAGTGAGGTCGACACTGCTTTGTAAAGTCCTGTCTTCAACGGCTTCTGGAAGCACCATGAGGTCGACTTGCTGTAAAAGTGGTGTTGACCTATCTTAAGTGGTGTTGGCTTGTCTTAAGAAAACTGCCAGTATACCAGTCTCTGGATGGCACATGAGGTCGACATGCTTTGATAGTGAGGTTGACACTGCTTTGTAAAGTCCTGTCTTCAACGGCTTCTGGAAGCACCATGAGGTCGACCTGCTTTGATAGTAGTGTCGACCTGTCTTAAGAAAATATCCCACTCCTTTGAAGCTGATGTTGGAGCAGCGTGAGACGAGGTCAGAGCAGCTCTTTTGAACTTGCAATTCTCACCTGAATTCTGCCTTTGCACCTTGAGTTACTTTCAACCTTGGCAAGTAAGATCCATCAAATGCAAGCTCTTTGTCCTTTGATGATCTTTCCACTTATTTTTTGGCCTCATATCAATATGGGGAAAGCCCTTCTTACCTTAGACAGACCATGTACAAAGCTTCAAGGTTTGAACTGTGATTTCTGCTGCTGATCTTGCTGTTGCTTGCAGTTTCTCCCTAAGTCAACTTGGCTGAGTGCCTTGTACTCAAGGGAGTCTTTTCATGATGAGCATAGCATGGAGGTATGAACAACATTTATCATGTATGATGAAGCATAGTTGAATCAATTCAATAGACTTGCAATGAATCAAACTCATATATCATCAAAACAACATATATCCAGCAAAGGTGCAAGTATTCAAATCATGTCGGTTGCTCATTGACCATTTTATGTCCGGACAGTAGTCCAAGTGGAAAGCAGCGACGAAGACACAGATAGTCTTCGGGCGAATGTATGCTGAAAACACGGCAAGTCTTGATATTTAACAAAAGAATGGGCTCAGATCCTAATGAAAATGGGTCAAGCTCAAGAGGATATTGGCCCAAAGCAAGGTCGAGCCATGACCATGGCGGGGCTGGTCCCCAAGGTTTGAGCCTGGCTTGCAGGGGCATCATCGGTGTTCCCTGGCACAGGGTCTAAGGGAGATGAGGTCTCCGAAATGCACGTCAATGGATGCATGTTTTGCATTTTTATCTTGTTAACTTTAATTCCATTTGAGTATATATTTTATTCCATTTACGTGTTCTTCACCAATTTTTTTGATTGCATTATCTTGACCCTTTACTTATTATTTATATTTATCTCCCTTTTGTTACTATTATAAATTATTATTATTATTTTATCACCCAACCCAATGTTAGGTCGACTCTGCCTACAACGGGGTCGACCCTGCCTGAGGCTGGGTCGACTATGCCTAAGGTGGAGTCGACTCAGCCTAAAGGCCAAGGCGTATTGCTATTTTCAATCTCCTTCTTTCTTCTTTTATTCCTTCTTTTTTTTTATGAAGGGGAGTTTGGTCGACCGAACAAAGAAGAACGGTCGACCGATCCTCCCAGGAAGGGGGACGCTTGCTAAAGGGGTCGATGCAGCCATGCGATGCGTCGACTCGAACGAACTCATACGATCGGATGACCTATCCTCCCAGAAGGGGGACACTTGCTAAAGGGGTCGACGCAGCCATGTGGTGCGTCGACTTCACCCCCGGTCGGTCGACTAAAAATGTAATTTGGTCGACCGAGCTTCTTGTCAACCATTTTTTTTGTTCATTCGATGACATTCACCTGTGAGGTAAAGAAAGGGGAAATACATATATATGCAGAAGCACATGGGAGGGGTTTAATTGGACATTCGTGAGGGGTGATCTTCGATACGTGGCGGAGTGTTTCACTCACGCACAGTGACAGTTTTCAACCGGGTGTAACCCGGCCTTCCATGAGACACCATTTTATATACCGAGTGCTCACGGCAAGCAAGCATACGTGAATTCAAGCATGCAGAGGGTTAGATTGTATTCAAGGAGTTGATCCTCGGTATGGAGCGACGTATTTCACTCACACATAGTGGCAATTTTCGGCCAGATGTAATCCAACCTTTCATGCATCGCTATTTCATATACCGCGGAATCAAAGCATGCAAGCACACGTGGAATGCAATATGCATAGGGTTTGATTAACATCCATAACGGGACATGCGAGCATGCAAAAATGCAATACGCGCAGGATTTAATTTGCATGCATGAGGGATATACACTATAAGAAAAATCTGAAATACCGACGGCATTTTTCGACGGAAATAATTTCCTCGGACATACGTCGGAACTTTTTTTACTTTCTGAGGAAAAAAATTATGTCAGAAAAATGTCTGTAATTACGGACATATTTCTGACATATTAATTCGGTCGAAAATATGTCGAAACTTTTCGACAGAATGAAATGTAGTCGTAAATACGTCACAAAGTTTTGACGTATTTCCGACCATCTTAAATTTTGTCGAAAAGCCCTAAAGAAGGACAAGAAATTTATCAACAGTTTTCGACAGAAAAGAATAAGGTCGAAAACACGTCGAAAAATTGCGACGTATTTCCGATAGAATTTTATTACGTCACAAATTTCCAACATATTTTTGACTAATAATTTTGTCACGCCCCGAGCGCGGAAGATACCCGGATATGCGCGACGAGTTTATATCAATCATGTCAATCAGAGTGGTCGTGTATTCGACACAAAGACAGAGATGTGCAAAAGCAAAGATAACCCAATCCTTTATTTCATAATAGACTATTACAAATCTAATACTCTGTTTAATAAAAAGAAAAGTACATAGTTGACTCAAGAAAATAGGAAAAAGACTAGATGACACTTGGACAAGCTCTAGCTCTTTCACTCGGGACTTTCCCCATCCGATTGACTTCCATCGTCGTCAGACTTACCGGAAAAGTAAAAAGGGACAAACGGAATGAGCGAACGCTCAGTAGGAAATTATATCTCAAGTACTAGCAAGGGGTTTAAGTAATTACATTTTCATGAATGCAATGAAGCTATGCATGCTCGCATAAAACGACAAGATAGAGAAAATGTAATATCAAGGAATTAAGATGGACAAATCATGAAGTTTCAATAAGATAACAAGACATTTGAGATATTCAAGCAAGTACATTTAACAAGTCATGTCAAGAATTTTGGCTATCATGTATCAAGCAAGTAAATTACCCTTTTTCGGGCCACGCATTTCATGTCAAGGCAAGTACGATTTCAAGCACAAGATTTATGTGGAATGTCCAATCTAGAAAGTAAAGTACTCGGTATAATGCCAGATACCTTATCATTTTAACTCCCATGGGCACAAGTACTTTCGGGTGCTCCTCCCAGGACCAGATTATATGCGCAGGCATTTATCATGTGTTTTGACATCCACTCTTATATATATAGCCAATTTTTGAATTTCAATAATCAAGCTTGTAGACATGTATGACAACTTTGATAGAATGGAGTCCAAAAATATGACAAAGGACATAGAATGGCGATAATAACGGTATAATCACGATATCGATAAAACTAGGTAGAATATGGTTCCCTTAACTTGGGTACCATGACAAATCAATATGGACATTCTTTATATAGAATTGAGGTCCACATGAACAGTATATCAAAGATAAGATACCCTCATTCTTATCATAGAATTGAGGTTTACAAGAATGACATGATATGGCATGATATCGTCATCCCATTAAGAATTTCTTATGATATACTCTTTGTATAATCATAAGGGCCGGTATACCATGTTTCTTTAGATTGACATGGCAAAGATCGTGTAATGGGTTTTTAGGGTACAACCAGCTCAGTCGACCTTGAGGGAATCCAAGGTACGAGGAGTCTTACGGAGGTCTCTATGACTAACTCGCTAGTCCAAAGGAACGGAATGTCCAATGGAGAGCTTGTATGTCAATGAGAATTGAGTGTGATCGATAAAACAATCGTGAAATGTGGGACTATACTCACGGAGTGGAGAATAGTGCCGATATATATATTATATAACATATGAAACCATCGGTTAACAGAAACAGTGGAAAATCAGTTTTACAGTAAAGTAACGACTTAAGTAGAGTCGTTTATCAAGTAATTAACGCCTAACAGAAGGGCGTTTACACATGTTTCCATTTTTCAGAATTTCAATATTTCATTAATTTATCTAAAACGCGCCCTGGACAGGGGCGTTTCTTTGCAATGAGACGACTACAGTTGCAGGCGTCTTTTTATTTACAATATTTTACAGAACATATTTATTTTCAGAAATTATCAAAAACGCGCCCTTGGCAGGGGCGTTAATCATTAAATTCTTATTTTTACAGAATATATTGTTCAGGATTTTAACAGAAACGCGCCCTATGAAGGGGCGTTACTTTTCAATTCACGCCCTAGTATCGGGCGTTAGTCCAGTGAAAGACGACCTAGCCTCGGTCGTGAATTCAAGAAATACCATGAATTTTCATGGGCAGTAAAAATTTCAGGATAATAGAATTCATGGAGAACGAATGTATGGTCATGACAATAAAATTAACAGGTTTGAAGATATATGATCATGCATTATTGTAGAATCATGATTTCATAGATAATCAATTCTTAACATGGGTGATTAATGATTAAATGAAATTAACGCCTGTGTACAGGGCGTCAAATCTAAAATTGACGACCTGATCAAGGTCGTTTCTTTACAAGTAGCGCCCTTGTTTGGGTCGCGTATTTCAAAATCACGCCCTTGGTAAGGACGTTCCTTTCAAAAATTCAACAGAAATGTTTAAAACTTAGGAAAACTATATGCAGGTGTATGCTCATATGATTTCACTACGATTCTTATATACTTTGGGCTACATACTTGAGAAAATCCTACCTTTAATGGTTGATTTAGTTTAATCGAAGGGACGAAGAATCCCGCTGAAGTCTTCTGACGGCAGCAGTAATAGGAAGAGAAGGTGATTGTGATTGCTGAGGATGATGAAGATATTGATCTTCTGTCTTCAGGAACTTCACCCAACAATCGATCTGTAGGAAAAATAAAGGAAGATGAGGAAGATGGGGACATAACCGTAGTTAGGAAAAGTTTTAGAAGAACCTTACCTATGTTCTTCACAACGTGTGCTCTCTTCGATCTGTAAGAAGAGAAGGAGATGAAGAACGTTAGTTCTTCATACACTCGAAACAGGAAAAAAAAGGAATAAGAAGAACAGTTCTGTTCTTTACTTACCGTTGCAGAGGCTTGAATCAAATAGGTTTAGGGTTTGTTCGATCAAGACTATTTATAGGATTTTGGTATTTCTAATAGGGGTAGTGTTTGAGTGCGGGTAATATATCCTTATTAGAGTCCTTGCCCTATTAACCACTTACTAGATTAACATGATCCTTCCCTGGATAAGCTCTGGGTTCGAACGGTTCACGAATGGAATTAACGACTTTGGTCAGGGCGTCGATTCCTGAATTGACGACCTGGTTCAAGTCGTTTCTTAAGAAGCGCCTGGTACGAGGGCGTTCTTTGTTTTAAAACACGCCCAAGATTCGGGCGTTTCTTGGCCTTACCCTTTTTTGACGTTGGAATTTGACGCCGTGTAGTGAGGGCATCACTTCTTGAATAACGCCTTTGATAGAGGCGTTTATTATTAAATTAACGCCTTAATGAGAGGCGTTATTTGCATCTTGGGTTTTATTCCTCCATTTGACCCTCTTCTTATTATCTGTATTATATCTATATTTTAATTCATTTCAAATATTCATTTATCAGGGTTGCTACACCCTCCCCCACTTAAAAAGAATTTGGTCCCCAAATTCAGTTGCATATTATGTATACACGCGGAGAGTGTAGAGTATATACCTCTTAGAACAACTGGGGAAATCGTTTCTTCATAGATTCCTCGGTCTCCCATGTCGCTTCGTGTTCAGTATTCTTATTCCATTGCACCTTGAGCATGGGAATAACCTTATTCCTTAGAGCTCGTATTTCACGATCTAAGATCTTCATAGGCTTCTGTTCATATGTGAGATCTTTCTGGATCACCAGATCTCCATGTTCAATAATATGCGATGGATCGTGCATATACTTCTTCAACATAGATATATGAAATACATTATGTACCTCGGACAATTGAGGAGGCAACGCGATACGATAAGCAACCTCGTCAACTCTTTCGAGTATCTCAAAAGGTCCGATGAATCTTGGCGTAAGCTTGCCCTTAACACCAAATCTTCGTATGCCACGTCCAGGCGATATTTTAAGAAATACATGATCTCCAACCTGGAATTCAAGATCTCTTCTTCTTGTATCAACATAAGCCTTTTGTCTGGTCTGAGCAACTTGCAATCTTTCTCTGATTACTTGTATCTTATCAGTTGTATCCCTTACCATGTCTGGACCTAATAGTTGTTTCTCTCCAACTTCGTTCCAGCATAAGGGTGATCGGCAACTCCTTCCATATAAAGCTTCGAAAGGTGCCATTTGGATACTAGCTTGGTAGCTATTATTATATGCAAACTCAATTAAAGGTAAATGATCATGCCAGCTTCCACCAAAATCAATGATGCAAGCTCTTAGCATATCTTCCACTACTTGGTTTGTTCTTTCGGTCTGACCATCCGTTTGCGGGTGAAAAGCAGTACTAAAGTTAAGCCTTGTTCCCAACGCATGTTGTAATCCCTTCTAAAAATGAGAAGTAAAACGGGGATCTCTGTCAGACACGATTGAGACAGGAATTCCATGTATCCTGACTATTTCCTTGATGTATAGTGCAGCTAGCACATCTACTGACCACCGGCTCTTTATTGGTAAGAAATGCGCCGATTTAGTCAAGCGGTCAATAATAACCCATATTCCATCATGTCCTCCTTTTGATTTAGATAAACCCATGATGAAATCCATACCAATATCCTCCCACTTCCACTTTGGAATATCTAGAGGATGTAGCTTTCCAGCAGGTTTTTGGTGTTCTGCCTTGACTTGTTAGCATGTGAGACAGCGTGATACATAATCTGCTATTTCTCTTTTCATATTTGGCCACCAAAAGTTTCTCTTCACATCTTGGTACATTTTGGTAGATCCTGGATGAATAGTGTACCTTGATCTATGAGCTTCATCTAAGATCTTCTTCTTTAATTCTGGGCAATCTGGTATACAAGTTCTATCTTTAAACATTAATCTTCCATCAGAAGCTAATTGGAAATCAGATTGTCCTTCTAATCTGCCCTGGATTTCTACTAATATAGGATCATCATCCTGAAGTGCTTGTATCTCAGATAATAAATCCGACTGTATGCTTACATGAGATAAGGTGACATATTTAGCGTCCATGTCCAGGCTTATATTGAGCTCGGAGAATTGTTCTAGCAACCTCCATTCTTGTATCATACAATTGGCTACCATTGCTCTCGACTTTCGACTAAGGGCATCAGCAACATAATTACCCTTTCCGGGATGATATTGTATATTGAAGTCGAAGTCCTTGAGATATTCCAGCCATCGTCTTTGTCTCATGTTTAGCTCCTTTTGTGAAAATAGATATTTGAGACTTTTGTGATCGGAGTATACAGTAAACTGCACTCCATATAAGTAGTGTCTCCATATCTTTAGGGCAAATACCACCGCGGCCAGTTCTAAGTCATGGACGGGGTGATTCTCCTCATGCTTCTTCAGTTGACGAGAAGAGTATGCTATGACCTTCCCTTGTTGCATTAAGAAACACCCGAGGCCAATGCCAGAAGCATCGGTGTAAACCTGGAATTTCTCTCCTTCTATTGGTAGAGCTAAGACCGGAGCTGTAGTAAGATGATCCTTGAGAGTTTGGAAGCTTCTTTCACATTCCTCACTCCATTCATATCGGATCTCCTTGCGAGTTAACCTTGTAAGGGGCACGGCGATCTTGGAGAAGTCTTTGATGAATCGCCGATAATATCCTGCAAGACCTAAGAAACTTCTGATCTCGCTTGCATTAGTAGGTCTTTCCCAGTTTCTTACAGCTTCAACCTTTGACGGATCTACTGATAATCCATCTTTTGAAATCACATGTCCTAGAAAAGCCACTTCTTCAAGCCTGAATTCACACTTGCTGAGTTTTGCATATAATTGATTTGTCCTCAAGACTTGCAATGCAATCCTCAAATGCTCTTCATGTTCTTCCTTAGTCTTGGAATATATCAATATATCATCAATGAAGACTACTATGAATTGATCCAAGTAAGGCCTGAATATGCTATTCATTAACTGCATAAAGGCAGCAGGGGCATTTGTTAGTCCAAAAGGCATAACAATAAATTTGTAATGGCCATACCTGCTTCTGAATGCAGTCTTATGAATGTCATCATCCTTGATTCTTAACTGATGATATCCCGACCTGAGATCAATCTTGGAAAAATATTTGGATCCTGAAATCTGATGAAATAACTCATCGATTCTCGGCAGTGGATACTTGTTCTTGATAGTGAGATGATTCAACTGTCGATAGTCGATGCACAATCTCATGGATCGTCCTTCTTCTTCACAAATAAGGCTGGTGCTCCCCACGGGGAAGTACTTGGTCTAATAAACCCTTTTCGAATTAGTTCCATCAACTGCTCCTTCAACTCTTTGAGTTCCGCAGGGGACATTCTATAGGGTGCCTTTGAAACTGGACCAGCACCAGGGACTAAGTCAATGGTGAAGGCTACATCTCTTTGCGGGGGTAATCCCGACAAATCTTCCGAAACACGTCCGAAAATTCTTGCACTACCTGAATATCTTCTATCTTAGCATCCTTTGTTTCTTTAATGGTGACAAAAGCAAGGAAGGATACACATCCTTTCCTGATGTGCTTGCTAGCTCGGAGGGCCGAAATAAGAGGGGAATTGCTCCGACTCTTGGGGCGAGTAAAGACTAATTCTGAATATCTTTGAAAGCAATTTGGCTATTGCGGCAATCAACCGTTGCCTGGTATTTGGATAACCAGTCCGCTCCTAGTATAACATCATACTCCTTTAGATCGAGGCATATGAGATCTATAGGTAAATTCCTACCTTGAACCATTACCTCACAGTTTTGGTAGTGATGAGTAATATCATTTTCACTTCCAAGAGGAGTAGTTAGAACTATTTTTATCCATTCTGGTTCGAACGGTAACGGGTCGGCAAACTTCTTAGAAATAATGGAATGCGATGCACCCGTATCAAATAAGACATAAGCACTTTTGGAACAAACTGTTAATGTACCTTCTACCAGTCCACCTTCTTCTTGCTCGGTCTCCTTTATTGCATGAAGTCGAGCGTTCTTTGTCACCGGGCGTTTACCGTCACCGGCTTGGTCATTCATTAATGGACAATCGGGAATCCGATGTTCACGACTCCCACAACGGAGACAAGCTCCTAATTTCCTCCAGCATTCTTCTGTCTTGTGACTAGCCTTGTCACAATGCTTGCATACTGTATTAGAAGGGGTAGTTGTGATAGAGAAAGGCTTCGTCTTTTTGAACTTAGAATCTTGAGAGGATGAACCTCCATTAATGGGCCTCTTCTTAAAATAGTTTTGAAAGAACCCGAACCTGTGACTTGCTCCTTCTTGTCTTTTCCACGGATCCTATCAGATAGTTCCATGGCATCTTCAAGTAATTGAGCTCGGCGCACTATTTCAGAATAAACTTGGATGTCCATAGGCGCTAGTTGAGTAATATAGTGGGGCTTAAGCCCATTAAGAAATCTACGGGCTTTCATCTTCTCCGTGCTAATAAGATGCTTAGCATATCTAGACAACCTGGAGAACTGAGCTTCATAATCTGCTAATGACAAAGTTCGTTGCTTTAATGCAGCGAATTCTGCAGCTTTCTTCTCCTGGACTCGGTCCGAGAAATATTTAGCATTGAAGTATTCCACAAATTCTTCCCATGTTACTTGAGTAGGATCGATGGTTGCTTCAATAGACTCCCACCAACATCTAGCATCCTTTTCTAACTGGAAAGTAGCTAATAAGACTTTGTCCTGATCCGTGCAATGCATGACACGGAATATACGTTCAATCTCCCGGACCCAATGCTCGGCATCGTCCGGATCGGTTGATCCCATAAACTTCGGGGGATTCATGCTCTTAAAAGCTTGGTGTAGGCTTCCAGCTCGTGGAGCACCACCCTGTGCTACCTGTTGTAGCACTTGAGTCATTCCTTGAATGGTACGCTGCATGTTGCGCCATTGAGCACGTTCGGCAGCCATTATCCTACAATTACAATAACTAGATTAATACGTGATCGTATTTAAAGACTCGTACACTATGTTAAATTTAACCCTTAGTTCTACCCAATCTCACTGGTAAAAGGTTTATACTTATCCTTGGACTTGGGTTTTTCCTAGGAATTGAATACCTTAGGCTCTGATACCACAAAAACTGTCACGCCCCGAGCGCGGAAGATACCCGGATATGCGCGACGAGTTTATATCAATCATGTCAATCAGAGTGGTCGTGTATTCGACACAAAGACAGAGATGCGCAAAAGCAAAGATAACCCAATCCTTTATTTCATAGTAGACTATTACAAATCCAATACTCTGTTTAATAAAAAGAAAAGTACATAGTTGACTCCAGAAAATAGGAAAAAGACTAGATGACACTTGGACAAGCTCTAGCTCTTTCACTCAGGACTTTCCCCATCCGATTGACTTACATCGTCGTCGGACTTACCTGAAAAGTAAAAAGGGACAAACGGAATGAGCGAACGCTCAGTAGGAAATTATATCTCAAGTACTAGCAAGGGGTTTAAGTAATTACATTTTCATGAATGCAATGAAGCTATGCATGCTCGCATAAAACGACAAGATAGAGAAAATGTAATATCAAGGAATTAAGATGGACAAATCATGAACTTTCAATAAGATAACAAGACATTTGAGATATTCAAGCAAGTACATTTAACAAGTCATGTCAAGAATTTTGGCTATCATGTATCAAGCAAGTAAATTACCCTTTTTCGGGCCACGCATTTCATGTCAAGGCAAGTACGATTTCAAGCACAAGATTTATGTGGAATGTCCAATCTAGAAAGTAAAGTACTCGGTATAATGCCAGATACCTTATCATTTTAACTCCCATGGGCACAAGTACTTTCGGGTGCTCCTCCCAAGACCAGATTATATGCGCAGGCATTTATCATGTGTTTTGACATCCACTCTTATATATATAGCCAATTTTTGAATTTCAATAATCAAACTTGTAGACATGTATGACAACTTTGATAGAATGGAGTCCAAAAATACGACAAAGGACATAGAATGGCGATAATAACGGTATAATCACGATATCGATAAAACTAGGTAGAATATGGTTCCCTTAACTTGGGTACCATGACAAATCAATATGGACATTCTTTATATAGAATTGAGGTCCACATGAACAGTATATCAAAGATAAGATACCCTCATTCTTATCATAGAATTGAGGTTTACAAGAATGACATGATATGGCATGATATCGTCATCCCATTAAGAATTTCTTATGATATACTCTTTGTATAATCATAAGGGCCGGTATACCATGTTTCTTTAGATTGACATGGCAAAGATCGTGTAATGGGTTTTTAGGGTACAACCAGCTCAGTCGACCTTGAGGGAATCCAAGGTACGAGGAGTCTTACGGAGGTCTCTATGACTAACTCGCTAGTCCAAAGGAACGGAATGTCCAATGGAGAGCTTGTATGTCAATGAGAATTAAGTGTGATCGATAAAACAATCGTGAAACGTGGGACTATACTCACGGAGTGGAGAATAGTGCCGATATATATATTATATAACATATGAAACCATCGGTTAACAGAAATAGTGGAAAATCAGTTTTACAGTAAAGTAACGACTTAAGCAGAGTCGTTTATCAAGTAATTAACGCCTAACAGAAGGGCGTTTACACATGTTTCCATTTTTAGAATTTCAATATTTCATTAATTTATCTAAAACACGCCCTGGATAGGGGCATTTCTTTGCAATGAGACGACTACAGTTGCAGGCGTCTTTTTATTTACAATATTTTACAGAACATATTTATTTTCAGAAATTATAAAAAACGCGCCCTTGGCAAGGGGCGTTAATCATTAAATTCTTATTTTTACAGAATATATTGTTCGGGATTTTAACAGAAACGCGCCCTAGTATCGGGCGTTAGTCCAGTGAAAGACGACCTAGCCACGGTCGTGAATTCAAGAAATACCATGAATTTTCATGGGCAGTAAAAATTTCAGGATAATAGAATTCATGGAGAACGAATGTATGGTCATGACAATAAAATTAACAGGTTTGAAGACATGATCATGCATTATTGTAGAATCATGATTTCATAGATAATCAATTCTTAACATGGGTGATTAATGATTAAATGAAATTAACGCCTGTGTACAGGGTGTCAAATCTAAAATTGACGACCAGATCAAGGTCGTTTCTTTACAAGTAGCGCCCTTGTTTGGGTCGCATATTTCAAAATCACGCCCTTGGTAAGGACGTTCCTTTCAAAAATTCAATAGAAACGTTTAAAACTTAAGAAAACTATATGCAGGTGTATGCTCATATGATTTCACTACGATTCTTATATACTTTGGGCTACATACTTGAGAAAATCCTACCTTTAATGGTTGATTTGGTTTAATCGAAGGGACGAAGAATCCCGCTGAAGTCTTTGATCTTCTGTCTTCAGGAACTTCACCCAACAATCGATCTGTAGGAAAAAGGAAGGAAGATGAGGAAGATGGGGACATAACCGTAGTTAGGAAAAGTTTTAGAAGAACCTTACCTATGTTCTTCACAACGTGTGCTCTCTTCGATCTGTAAGAAGAGAAGGAGATGAAGAACGTTAGTTCTTCATACACTCGAAACAGGAAAAAAAGGAATAAGAAGAACAGTTCTGTTCTTTACTTACCGTCGCAGAGGCTTGAATCAAATAGGTTTAGGGTTTGTTCGATCAAGACTATTTATAGGATTTTGGTATTTCTAATAGGGGTAGTGTTTGAGTGCGGGTAATATATCCTTATTAGAGTCCTTGCCCTATTAACCACTTACTATATTAACATGATCCTTCCCTGGATAAGCTCTGGGTTTGAACGGTTCACGAATGGAATTAACGACTTTGGTCAGGGCGTTGATTCCTGAATTGATGACCTGGTTCAAGTCGTTTCTTAAGAAGCGCCTGGTACGAGGGCGTTCTTTGTTTTAAAACACGCCCAAGATTCGGGCGTTTCTTGGCCTTACCCTTTTTTGACGTTGGAATTTGACGCCATGTAGTGAGGGCGTCACTTCTTGAATAACGCCTTTGATAGAGGCGTTTATTATTAAATTAACGCCTTAATGAGAGGCATTTTTTGCATCTTGGGTTTTATTCCTCCATTTGACCCTCTTCTTATTATCTGTATTATATCTATATTTTAATTCATTTCAAATATTCATTTATCAGGGTTGCTATAAATTTATCCATCGAAACTCTTGATTATTTAATTATAGGAAGCATGGAAAATTATTTCATTAGGTTCAGACGGAATAATTGTCAGTCGAAAATATGTCACACATTTTTGACATAACTGTGCAGTCGGAAATATGTTGGGACAGTCCGACGTATTTCCGACCAAATTAATTTCTGTCGGGTATTTGCAACGTGTTTGCGACTGATCTTTTTCTGTCGGAAATCTCTAAATAATAGTAATAGATAGAAATTTAATAATAGTTTCTGACGGAATATTATTCTATCGTAAATACGTCAGAACTGTTCGACCAAAACAGGCTGTCTAATGAGGAAATCAAGTGTCATATGAAGATTACAGGTGACAAAGGGATCATAATGTTGAAGAACGGACACATTGCACCTAACATGGTCAACGCAGCAAAGCACTCAAGCTTCTGAGTCAACGCTGTCAAGGCAGCCATGCCTCATAGTCAATATAAGTCAACATTCAAACATCTATTTCAACACCATCTCATGAGAGGGAGTCAATATGAGCTCAATCAGAGTCAAATCGGTCAACCCAGTCAGCAAGTCTAAAGAATAGTTCACAAGGGGGCAAAATACTTCATATGCTTGACAAAAGGTCATTAAGGGTGACAAATGGGTGTTAACGTGAAGAATATTGCTCAAGGGTGAAGAATGGTGAATAAGAGTGACAAATGGGTCACAAGGCTGATAAATAGACACCAAGAGTAACAAATGGCTAGCTAACGGTGACAAATAGCGCTCAAGGGAAACAAATGAGTGCTAGTGGTGGCAAATGGCAATTGGCGACGACTCAATACAAGAGGAAAAAGCTCAAAGGCGACGGCTCTTTCGGCCTAAGGTAGCCGTATGGGCAGTAAGGCGGACAAATGGGAAATAAGGGTGACAAATAGGTCCTTAAGATAGACAAATGGGTAGTATGGCTGTAAAATAGCTTGTAAGGCTGAAAAATAGCTTGGAAAGTTGAATTACAGAAAAACTTGTGTCTGCCACACGCTCAATCTTGAAGACCCATTAGTGGGCATGTGATTCAAGGTTCTCTGTGAAGAGGAACATTCTCTCTCCTGTGCAGTGTGGTTTGTGTGTGAGCTTGATCATTATCCTCTAACCCCCCTACGTAGGATGATGATGTGTGAATAGATTCTATAGTTTGATTTCATCACATGCTAAGTGTCCCTTCCCTTCCTCGAAGGGGTGAAGGGTCTCCCTCATCCCGCCCTACATGCTTTTGCCCGATTATAAGCAAAATGCTTTCTATTCAGACCAGCTCTCTCTCACGAACCCTCTTTTCTCTTCTTCTTCTTCTTCTCACGAACTCCGCTCTCTCAGATCTGCTTCTCACTCTTCTCTCATTTTTCTTGTAGTGCTTCACAGCATCCGTCTCTTTTCTTTTCTCTTGTGCAGCACCGTTCACGGAGAAGAACAACCCATATATATAGAACAGGGGCTCCGCAGACTTCTGGATAAAAATGAATTGATTTCTTCTTTTAACCATTGGTCCACGTGTCAGGAGAGATGAAATTCTTTGTTTGATAGCATTGGGATTTAGGTCATGTGGGCATGTGGCAGACACAAGTTTCCCTCATTTCAGCCTATTGAGCTATTTGTCAGACTTAATAGGCATTTACACCCCTATCAGACATTTGTCAGCCTTAGACACCTATTTATCACGCTTACGTTCAAACGTCGTCGCTGTTGTTCTTTTCCTCTTTTGTCTGACTATCGCCTTTAGTTATTTGTCACTGTTACTGCCCCATTTGTCACTGCTATCTTTTATTTATCACCGTTACTGACCTATTTGTTATCCTTGTTGTCTTGTGTGAATTTTGCTAATCATAAGCGCACTTGAATCTTGCTGAACCTTGATGAGTTAGTAATCAACACGGCCTGCACTTCAGAGAAATAGATGCTTCCGCTTCTGCTCAAACCCATGACAATGAAGAACCCTTAAACTAGAGAGTACTTTCTTCCTTTGATCTTGAAAGGGGTTAATCATAGTCATCCAAGGCTTAAAAGAACTCCAAATTCAAGATGACAGGTTTAGGAAACCCATACAAGGTTGATTCCTTTGTGCAATCTTAACTGCTATTCACTTTCCACAGCTAGGAGCTATTTTTCAGTGTTAAGGAGCTATTTGTCACTCCTATCGGGCATTTGTCAACTCTAATGAGCTATTTGTCACCACTATTCTGTCGCTAAAGTCATGCCCTGAATAGTTCACATTCCTTCATTTTGGCAGCTCAATAGAGAACGTCAATGCAGCGCTCAAGCTATGTCAACGTAGCTCAATGGAGAACATGAAAAAGGCAGAAAGATGAATCAACAAGCTGGAGATCTTCCTGAAGGAAAAAGCCACTGTGTGAGCAAGAGAAAGGGCAAGAGAAAAAAGAAGAAAAGAGAGAATATGCACTTTGCCAGATTGAGAGAAGACCCATTCTGTGAAAGCTCTTGAAACAATTTCAGAGCTACATTTGTTTCTCGTTCTACTATATTTCGTTTGTTTCATTTTGAGTTTCTCGGTTTACCTTTTCGATCCAATTGAGTCATTATTCTCTGATAGTGCATTGCTGTGCTAATCAGAGGTGTGATTAATCTTCAGATTGATCACGATCTGGTCTGCGGGCCAAGGTGCGAGGAAGGGTCATAGTGTGCTGCCTTAGTGCAGTTGGTCTGGTTCTACTGGGGTAGAATCAGGGGTGTGCTCACTAAGTCAAGTGTGCACGGTTCCCTCTGTGTCATAAAAGGAAGGGAGGAGGCTATTCCTCTGTTGGGCAACTTGTGTGATCAGCTACTGTCACCATCAAAACTAGGGGCACAATATTCTCCCCCTTTTTGATGATGGCAACTATGAGTCATCGTGCTTCAAGTAGCACATTCAAGTCTTTTTATCAACCATATGTTTTGATAAATAGAATCATTCAACAATAAGCTTTATTTCATTTCAAAAAATTTGAATTTACAATGTGGAGCGTGTAGCTTACACATCAGACCATGACCTTTAAAATGTAGATGTAGATTGACATCGTGAATAGGCAGCAACCCTATGGAGCAACCCCTAATTGACTTAAGACAATGCAGCACATGACTCTCTCTCCCCCTTTGACATCATCAAAACACTACATGGGTGTAGATGTTTTATCTACCCCGCCCCCAAACTAATAAATTATTGTATTTATTGATTATAAATTTTTATGATTTATTATTATTATTATCCTTTTTTTCTCTTTTGGGTTCACCTTCCGTATGTGAGAGCAGTAGGGTGAAGTGAATGATAAGGGTGATGAATGCATATTAGTGGTGACAAATAAGTTGACAGAGGCAACAAATGCACATTAGTGGTGACAAATAGGCAGACAAGGGCGACAAATGCGCATGAGGGGTGACAAAAGGCTCTTAACAGTGAAAAATGCACAAAGGTGACAGCTCCCAGGGGAAAAGGATACCTACGATGGATTGTATCCTTCATTTGACTCACACATCAAGGCAACCACATCACACAAAGATCAAGCATCCATCATGCAAAGAAAGGTTGCAGAAAAAAAAATTATATTGATAGGGGAAGATGGTACAAGCGGTTACTCATCCTCTTTGGGACGGAACCTGTCAGGTTGGAGGCTCAACACCCCCTTGTTACAAAACAGGCGGTCCACCTTCGTAAGACATCCTGCCACCGTTGCAAGTACCCCTGCTTGTATTCCTCCAAAACGTCACTACCGCTGCTTTCCCCTGATGGCTGGTCAGCACCGGTTGGGCTTCCTCTCGGAAGCACAACCGTTTGTGGGGAACCTTCTGTGACGGAGAATCTGACTTCTCAGACGACATCTTCACGAGAGTGGCTTTGACAGCCAAAGGAACTTAGGATGTCCTTAGGGTTCCCCACAGAGTCTCTATTTAGAGGAAGGAGATGAAACCCCCAAAAGGGGCAAAAGAGTCTTCGTGTCTCCCCAACTTTGTGGAAATCGAAGCGATGGGACCGCGAAGATCGTGCCATCTCACACCAACTCTCGATCCTTCCTTTTTGTCGCCTTTGTTGACTCCGGCTGATGAGATCGCTTGGACCGCAGGCTGTTTCTCTGAGACTATTTTCTTTCCTCTACTTCTTATAGTTGGTGAAGATATTAAAGTAGACGAGAGGTCGGAGAGAGATACTGCAACGGCTAACACTACATAGTGGTAACAAATAGGTTTCAAGGCTGACAAATGTCTCTTAAGAGTGATAAAATGGATAACAGAAGTCACAATATGTTATGAAGCGAACCCTTTCGACAGCTAGCAAGCGATACGGGTGACAAATAGCTTGTTATGAGTGACAAATAACTGTTAGAAGTGACAAATAACTCTGTAGCGGTGACAAATAGCTCATGGCCGTGAAACTTGAAGAAACTCAAGTTCGTTTGAAGGATTTAACCATGTATATGATTCCTAACTCTACCAACACAGATCTGAAGCTTTCCTAATCATCAAATAACACTGATTATCATTAATCACCCTTATCATTCATTTTTTTATCTGTTCAAATGCTTATCTAGCTTGATCCCACCTTAAATTAGTAGAACTGGAGATAAATCTCGTTCCTTGATCTTAGATGAGTTTAATCAGTGTCGTTTGATGACTAGGAAAGCTTCAGATCCGTGTTAGTAGAGTTAGGAAACCCATACACTGTTAAACCCTTCAAACGAACTTGAGTTCTTTCAAGTTTCACTGCCATGGTCTATTTGTCATCGTTACAGAGCTATTTGTCACTTCTAACGGCTATTTGACACTCATAACGAGCTATTTGTCACCCTTATCGCTCGCTAGCCGTCGAAAGGGTTTGTTTCATAACATATTGTGACTTCTGTTATCCATTTATCTCCCTTACGAGACATTTGTCAACCGTGAAGTATATTTGTCACCACTGATGACTATTTATCACCACTATGCGGTGTTAGCCGTCGCGCTTGATTTTAGTTTATCTGACTTATTGGCTCCAAAACTTCAAAACTTGTTCTTCTTTCTGTCTAACAGTGATAATTAAGAAATATAATTGTATAATTATAATAAAATAAATATAAAAATGATAAATATATATAAAACATGAAAACCAAGGGTTGCGATGTTGCTAAGGCATTACAGTAACAAATGGCTAAGGCGACAGCTATTGAACCTAAGGGTGACAATAGCCCGTATGCCTGACAAATGGACGATAAGAGTGTAACATAGCTGGTAAGGCTGACAAATGGGCTGAAAGGGTGAATCACAGCTTCGGTGTGTCTGGCACATGCTCAACTCCAAGGCCAGCCTTTGCACGTGATACGACGCTACCCTGTTAGAGATATATTCTCTGTCATGGGACATGGATATTTCCATATTTCAACCTGATCATCTATTATTCACCCTTTGTCGCCTCTTTTACACCCGTAAGGCCTATTTTTCACCATTATCCACGTATTTGTCACCCTCAAAGCATAGCCAAAGCCCTTTTCATCCAGCGGGTGACTTGGGTTTTTCTCTTCAGCAGTCTGAACTGGAGTCGGCTCCAAGGTCGACTCTAGTCGACACTTGTGCAAGTAAAGCCTTCATCTTTTCACACTTCAGCCCAGTTCCTTAACCAAACTTGAATATGTCTTCAGAAAACTCATTAATATTAATGAATTAACATTATCAAGCACACATTAACAGCATTAAAACATATGAAACTTGGAAGATCAAAATGTATGACAATTAGGTTATGAATCAAGATAGGTATGCCACATTCTGAGGTTTGAGACGTGAAATTGTTTAAGATCTTGCATTTCCAAAGCTAATGAGGTCGGCCCCAAACCAGACTCTAATCATATTACAATCAGCCTCAATAAATGTCCATGATGTCTCCCTCTTCCATGACAATTTATCAACATATTTCAGTACATAAATGGCACATTTGAGACTTCCAGCTGCCTGTTGGGGACATTCATTGTTGGACACAAGTTCCCATTCATCAACTCCCTCGGATGTCCCATATTCCTTTAGTAACGTCTGTACAACTAGGTCCTGTAAATGAAATATTTGACATTATTAAGGAATAATTAATAGACACATTATAAATATCTTTAAGACATGTACATGGATAAGAAAAAGTACCCATTTTCTTATAGTGGCTTCATGGATGGCCATGCCTCTCATGGAATTGTATGAGACAAAGCGGCGATTCTCTGTGTCAACAGCAAATAGAAGCCAGTGATTACTTGAGTGTAATACGAAGAATACATATTTGTTCTACTGCAGTTCTGATAATTCATCATTCTTGAATACGCACTGTAACAATTCCATCTTTTTTGCATCGTTGGCCACTGTGTTGTCGTTGATGTGATTCACTACAATAGTGGGAAAACAAAGCCACCGATGAAAGATGCCAGATTCATTGCATCTTGACTGGAGGAGGAACATCATGGCGTTGATCACCTGCAAACAATCACGATTCTATTAGCAGTAGAAACACAAGTTCACGGTAGGGCGAGGCATAAAATTGCACAATCAGTGAAAGAAAGTACTGTATCATCTATCATCTGGCCATATAATAGATCAATGACATGACGACGTTTCAAAACAATCTCGTTCTGTAATTGAAATATGGGGCCACTATATTGGACAAAAATTTTCATGGTAGTCAGAGTAAGGTGAATCAGTATAATTACATGAACTATAAGAGGACAACTTACTCAATATCCCCCGAGGCACAAGCATCAATGAATTAATTTACAGTCTTGTTATTTGTCAGCTTCAGTCGGCCTTTGCAGATCCAATCAGTACTCTGTATGAGCTTTCTGTACTGGTCGGCTTCATCTCTCTTCTACATTCATGCCAATATACCAATCTTAGATTCTATACTATGAGAAGTAGAAACAATGCAGACTCATCTTCTTCTTCCCCCGTCCTATTTTCTTTACAGGTGCTCGCCATTTCCTCACGGGCTTCTCATCCCGTTGATGAAGGGACTGAGAAAAGACACCTGGATGATGGTCACCATGCCCATTGGTCGCCTCCACCAGAGCTTGGATATCGCCTTGTACATCCTCTTCAGGGGCTGCCTTAGATGGCACAATATCATCCGTACTTTGTTGAAGGGGCAATATTGGAAGAACAACATTGGTGGCAATGTCCACCAAAGTTTGACAGGTACTTTCCTCAACATTTTCATCCCCCTGCACTTCCTCTCCTCGGGCTGCCTGCGGTGGCATGGCATCATAAATAACATATTCTTCACTCAACATTTTCAGCCCCTTGCACTTCCTTGACAGGGGCTGCCAGAGGTGGCGTGAAATCAACCGTCACTTGTTCGACGGGCCTAGGAGGTGCTGCATCAGCGACAATGTGAGCCCCTTGCACCCTAGTCAGAAAGAAGGCCCTCATTTCCTCAAGTAGCCGCGGCTGGATCTTCAATGTAGCTGCAATATCCTATAGCACAGGCATGCATGGAGCTGATGAGGACGTCTCCTGAGCACTGGGTCAGGTCAACATCTAACCACCGTACACCGTGTCCCTTTCACTTGGCTCAACAAGGAGCCCTTCGATCACCTACATTTCAAACCACATCACTTCGGTTATTCATTAATGTTGAATGACAAAGAAGAAGTTTTTAGTACTCATAATACATGTTGGCCTCGCAGGGATCCAATGGAGAATTTTAATTTCCTATCTAGAAATGGCCCCCACCTAAATAGTCGGGAGAATGCCACCTGCCTTAGTGGCTGCCGCACTCGCGTGTGCTCAAAAAACTAGACCTGTAATATGAAATATATCAAGTTATTTTACAATGCAAACGAATTATTGATTGACACATTAATTATTACACAAAAAAATAAAAAAACTTTCAACAAGTGTGGCAAAACAACCAAATATAAATGTATGGGCCTGGGATGCATCCCCGACTATTCTCTTAGCACGGTCAATTGTAGCTGACCGTCATTTCTGGACCACCAACACTAATTGCTCAAACTTGTGCATCGTTACCTGTTGCACAGCGGCTGCCCAGTTGTAATCTAAAACTCTCTCAATGTCATCTAAGCATGATAGTATCTGTTGTGGAAAAGAATGCGTCGACCGTGGGCAAAGGAAAGTGGACAGTAAGAGTAAAATCCACAGCTGGACAGTGTCAGCCACATCCTGCTCTTCATCAGACCCAACAATTTGCTAGATGAGAGAGCACACTTTCTTCTGGTCAAATGTTGCTGTCAATCCAAATCGATGCTGTAACTTCAACTTCTGTTTTGTAAATCCATAATGTTGAACTGGCTGACCGGAGCAAGGTAATCCTAAAATTATGTCCACATCTTCCACACTGAATGTGACCTCTTTACTACCCATACGGAAGTAATTTCCTCCACTATGGGCACAAATAATCTCCTCCAATAGTGTCATGGTGAAGGTGATGGGAGAAGCATTGTCATGTCCCGAGATTATGCAGCGGAAACAATCGGGAATGTGAACAGTCGGCTAGTATGCCTCGAGCAAGCAATATAATCAGAGTGCAAGAACAATCACACAAAGTAATTATACAATAATTTAATTAAACTTTCACTTTTATTTCATATCAAATAGTCATAATCCAAGTACATGAATATTCAACTCTTCTAGACTCAATAAAAAGAAAAAGTACATGTAAAGACTCAATCTAAACATATTTTGACATTCTAAGTCTTCACTCGAATCCATAGACTTTCAATCTCTCTCGGACCCGCTACTTGAGTAATCCGAATCCGATTCACTCGTACTTCCTGAAAAAGATTGGAAAGTAGGTAATGAGCACACTTGCACAGTAGGTATCTTCGTATCAACATGATTGGCAATGTTAAAGTAATTAATGTTTTAGCTCTAAAGAATAAGATAAATCCTGTAAATACGATGAAACATGCGAATAAACCCAACGTAACAAGATATGATCAAACTTAAGATATGAGAATATGATTTAATCAGGTATATAACAAGAGTATAAATTTGGCCGTTTCAAGAATGTAACAAGAATGTACTTTTCATAACCATGAAGGCTATGAACTAGAATGTCATGTAACAAGCAAGAATATACTCTTCACTTAGTAACAAGTACTTTGTGAATTCATGTGGATCACTCCCATGGATATTTCACTTATTTATAAAGAAAGTACTCCCAGTGCAATGCGACGCCAGTAGCATTATATCCCATAGTTTACAATATGTTTCTGACAATCAGCCGAGGGGACTAGCATAAAGCCCTTGAACACAATCAATGCTCGAACTGCATCTTCAAGTATAAATCAAGCTACTTCCACGTTTATAACGATAATATTTCCAAGAATGTATAATTTCAACTATAATTCCATGATAAGGTAACCAAAAACAAGAATGCTTCTATTGAGAATAAGAGATTTCTATAAATGCATTTAATAAATAGGTTATGCCATGAAAATAAATCGGCAGCATAACGGTACATTCTTTAACTTTGGAATAATGTGACAGGTTCTAGATAATCAATTGGACCATCTAGGAACATAGGAAAATCAACCCTGAGTCAAACCCCGGGTTAATCAAACTCAGGAAGCTAGCGGTCGTTTACGGGACCGTTTCTTGCTCCTGGCGGTCTAGTACATAACCGTTTGATAAGACAAAGTCCAATATTTGAAACAGAACCTCTAGAGCTTTAGTGATCTAGCGGAGAACCGTTTAGGATCAGTTAGCGGTCTGGTGAATGGCCGCTAGCAGACTCCGGCAGTCAACCAGATGACCACTAATGTCCAGACTATAAAACATCGGTATAAGTGCTTTTCTAGACAATTGGGCTTTAATGGTACAACCAACTTGGCGTCCTAGTGGGAATCCCAGGCTCGCGAAGAATTACGGAGGCCTTGAGACAAGATTTCCTAGTCCATTGGAAGGGATATCCAAAGGAGAGGTCATCATGTCCAAGATTGTGTTCCTAATGTGCAAAGTGTAAGTAATGACAACATACCGGAATATGTGCCATGTACTTAGGAAAATGACTTCTTAGAAGAGAGGGAGAATCGTGATAAAACAGTGATCAAGTGAAATCATGAATCATCTAAACATGTATTTATTACAAAGTATATCATTTTGGTCAAAAATTTACATAAGTTAAAATAATACCAAATATGCTTAGAAGCATGAAATCTATTATGATAAATAATGAAATCAACTAAGTATATAAAACCAGTACTTAGGCTTAAAACTTAGTTAACTAGGCATATTATATATTAACTATGGTTAATTCTGCAATATGATTTGGGTTACCAATATTACAAAATTAGAACTCAAAAATGGTCTAATACAGGACCGTCGCTTATGGTTAGCGGTCTATCGTACGACCGCGATGGTTCACTGGCGGTCTACAGGAAGACCGTCTCTCCCTATCTGAAACTGAATTTAAATGATACCCAAACAAAATGGCAACAAAGACATATCATGCCTGGAAATCAACATATTTTAACTTCCATAACCATGATAGAACAATTGTAGGCCAACAATATGCATAGGTTCATGTGATTATCAAGAAAAATTCCTATTTACTTCATTAGGCTAGTTCATGCATGAGGAATAGACTAGATGCATAGTCCTAAGTAAAACATGAAATTCTCAAGATACAATACATGAAAACGAATGAAATCACAGGGCTTTTAGTCCTAACTTCAAATTTGAGCCTTTCATGAGATAACCTACCTCAATTAATCCTTCTAGATAGTCAATTTCGGACTGGAAGCCAACCTTAATTCTACCCGGTCTTGTATTAGATCAGCAACTTCACGTCCCTCTATCTCCGAATTCCCTTGACTTATGGACGTGAAATTTTGAGGGTAGATAAAATATATGAAGGGGAACATAAAGTTCTAAAGACACTTCTACTAAATACCTCGTTTAGGGCTCCGAATTCCTTGATCTTCTTGGGTCGGATGCACTAATTCCTGAGTTCTTAATGTAGAATCAACAACTTTGGAAGACTCTAACTTCCTGTAGGCTTGATCTCCTAGCATGAAAATTTGAGAGTAGTGAGGTCTAACTATAATAAATAAATTCTTAGAAGAAACTTACCTCTAATTCATCCTCCTTACCTTAGTTCCACGCGTGCCAAAAGTAAGGGTTGCACACGTCAAATCTGGGATCCATTTATAGGGTTAACTAGGGTTTCAAGGATTAGAACGACCTTAGAGTCTCAATTAGACTTTCAATTCGATCTACAATCATTCTAGACCTATCTAATTAGCTGATAGGGTCGTTCCTAGATGATTTGGATATGAAAAATCTAACATTTTCACGTTTTCCTTCTCTCACGGAATCTGCAGTGGGTAGCGGTCATTGGAACGACCGTTTTATGTCCATTAGCGGTCTCGCGATAGACCGTTTTTCAGTCCAGGCGTTGAAGTTGAAATACTTAAAACTCTTTTATTATTATCCCTAATATTATCCATTTACTTATCTTTCTAAAGAGTCATTATCCCTTAATTCTTTGATTTCACCCATTCCTAGCTTCTAGAATATGGGCTAAAGTCCAAAACAATCATTTTGGGCATATTGGGTTTATTATATGGGCTTAATCCTCTTGGATTAAATGTAGGGCCTAAATAATTGGAACAAAATTCATCTATAGCCTATTAAATGCTTTATAATTATATTTTTAAATCCAAAAAATTCTTAGAAAAATTCTCGGGCATTTGGAGCATTGTCAACATATGGACGAAAGGGTGCGGTCCTCATCAATGACTTATGGCATTCCCGAAATGCTATCTGATCCCTATGCTTCATGTAAATGTCCATAGAACACCGGGCCGAGATGACCTTTGTGTTCACTAGATTCAAAAAAATATGTAAACAAGATATTCAGTTAATTGACTGATCAAGATATACAAAAAATATTAAGATTAAGACACGGGTGACAAATGTATAGACAAGGGAGTTTAGGTATGGCAAATAGGTGCTTAAGGGTGACAAATGTATGAAATTCAGTGACAGGTAGGTCTTTAAGAGTGACAAATGTGAACAGTGATCCCAAGGGCTCTAAAGCAATCTGAAGAACAGCCATGGCTGACCACAGACGTCAAAGTCAATGCCAAGACAAGGAAGACCGTTTCAACTGGAAGTTTATGTTGACCCAATGTACCAATGCTCGAGGCAAAGTCAATAGTAAAAGTCAAGCTTTTGCAACTTCTGAAGTCCAGTCAAAGCCTGGTCAAGCTTCGGCCAGCGACATTGGACACAAAAAATGACATAAGAGGAAGAACAACAGAAGAAGACTAAGGGTAACAAATAGTCTCCTAAGGGTGACAAATGATGATTCAACGGTGACAAAGAGATATATAAGGGTGACAAATAGATTTAAGGTGATGGTTCCAGCTTTGAGTATGAAAAGAGTAGAAGGCGACGACTTCTACCAAATAGCCGTTAAGGGTATAAAATGGTTTCGCAAGGGTGACAAATATAAACTTATGGAAACCTTATGCTGAAGCTGAGATTCGAAGCCGGAGAAACCCGTTGAAACGACAGAACACTTACCCAAATGAGATAACATATGATTTGAATTAGTTTAAACATTATATATATATATATATATTATAGTTTTCGGTATCAGTACGCAATGGTACCATCCTGTCCCGAGCCGTTGCCGGGAGGGCTGGTTCGGCCGGGAGGGCCACACCTGCCCCGAATGATGTGCACGTGACTCAAGGAGGTTGGCACAAGATCGGAGATGGTCAATGAGGCATTCCCCGTGAGGAGCCTCAGCTCCCAAAAAATCATTATAGATGTGTTGGTAAAATCATAACATAAGAGTTTGAGGGGGCACAGAACAATAAGGAAATGATCAACATGTGACTGATATGGCTCTGAATTCCTTTTCGCACCCCAACGTGGGGCTTTCAAGGATTTTCAACATGCTCTCTCTTCTTTTTATAGGAATCGACTTTTCGGCCATGCGACCCCATTGCTTGGTGATTAATAAAATGTTTTCCCCTCTTATCATCGTGATCGACCTTTATGGCACGGTAGGTCTCTAGTCCCAACCTGATGCCCACCATCATCTACTTAGTGATCAGAAGGAGTGCATGTAATGTCTCGAGTTTTTCAGACATTTTTCGGATCAGGATCCGTGGGTTTCGGATTACTTTCGGGGGTCCCGGAACGCGTTATGTGGTTTACGTGTGTTTTTCCCTTACAATCCTTCGGAACCCCGCACAGGGTGAACCGTTGCATTTTCCTACTCCGGATCGAGGAAATGATTTTTTCCCAATTTTTCATATTTTTCGTATTTTTTAGATTTTCTATATATAACCCTTTTCTTTTCTCTTTTTCTCTTCTTCTTTTCTCCCCCGTGAGCCAGCCGACCGTTGCAAGCCCTCTCCCCCGTCCAAGCTCGTAGCGCCCTTTCCTCCTCCGGTGGTGATCTACGGACCAAGGTGGCGGAGCGGTGATGACGGCGGCGGCGAGGTGAGCGTGGAGGTGGCACTCTCGCGGCGTGGGGTGTCGAGTTTATGTTCGGCCAAGATTTTGAGATCGACAGTGATCTGGCGGCTTTCGAGCTTCCCTGAGGTAGGGGGATGGATCCTTACCTCCATTCCGACTTTCCCCGTGATTTCTAGGCCGTGTTGAGGTCGAGAGGGGCTTCTTTCATGCCGGGAATGGAAATCGCATGTTTGGGGTTTGAGCACCGAATCTCTCGATTCCTAGGGTTTTTGATCGATCTATGGGTGTAGAATCATGCTAGGAGGGTTGGAGATGGATTCCCCTTTATTTCCCCATCATCGGGGGATGACCGGGGCGTGGAGTGGATTTTTGGGCCATTCCTGCCATTCTCATGCTCGGGATGGGGTTGCGGTCCTTCCAGTGACCGCTAGGGCCCCTTTGGCGGTCCGCAGGGGACCGCTAGGCATTTTGGTGTGTCGGTTGGGCATAACGGCCCCCAGGGGACTGGTAGGCCTGGTAAGCGGTCACGCGACTGACCGTTACCCATTGGGTAGTGGCCAGCCCATGACCATTTGACCCGTTTGGTCAGAGCACCCTTGGGGTGCGTGTTTTTGACAGTTGGGAGTCACGTGCAGGGTTGCGGTCAGGGCATGATCGTTTCTTTGTGCCTTACGGTTCGATAAGGACCGTTTGGTTTGGGTAGCGGCCTGGTGATAGACCGTTTTACACTCTGTGGCTCGGACTTGTTTTCCCATTAGTTCGAGGTCAGTTTGTTTGGTACGGTTAGTTGTAGAGAGCTTTTCCGTTTATTTGTTATTGCTTGTTTCCACTGCTGTACTCCCGCTAGGTAGCGTTACCTTTCGTGCTTGTTCGTGCTTTGCTGTCTTGTTTCAATTCTCTCGTGCGAGGTGGGGGTCCACGGGATTCCTACTGAGCCTATGAAATGAGGCTCACCCCTGTGTTTTCAGGTGAGGCAGGGTCGTTGAGAGGCACGACGGAGTTTCAGCGTGGTTCTAGTAGCCAGGGTTAGCCGCCAGTTGCCAGAGCTAGGGTATGCCCCGTGTACTTGTACTTTTCTTTCCGTTGACTGTACTTATATTGGACACGAGATACTTTGGACCTTGTAGCTGCTTAGTGGTTATTTATCTTAATTTCTGCAATATTTTTTTATTTTTGTGCTAGCTCTACAGTTATTTAGCTTATCTTGTGCCCTCACACCATCCCTTAACCCTTCTGAGTCTTCGCACTCATGGGTGGCGGGCCGAGGTTCGCATCGCACCGGTTCCTTTCCGGTACTCAGATCTCGAGTCGTTATAGTGAACCTTGGGTTAGTCCAGACCATCCCAGTCTTGGAACCTGAACACATTGTCACACACGTGACTAGCACGCCCTATCGTGAGTAAAATCGGTAAAAGATACAATGATATTTTATTATTATCTTGAGTGCTTCCACGTGGCATTCCCCGCGAGGAGCCTTAGGTCCTAAAAAATCAGTATAGACGTACACGTCGGTAAAATCACAACACATGAGTTTGAGGGGGCACGTAACAATAAGGAAATCGTCAACATGTGACTGATACGGCTCTGAATACCTTTTCGCACCCCGACGTGGGGCTTTCAAGGCTTTTCAACATGCTCTCTCCCACTAGCTCCAACATGCCCCCGCGAGGAGCCCTAGCTCCCCATCGTCAGTGCCACTGCTCTCTCCCACTAGCTCTAACATTCATAGGTTTCAGAGGGTTTTCGTGCATGGGTCCCGTGTTTTGTTTCATAAAAAAGTTAAAAATTTCAAAAATACAGATCTTTGGATCTCTAAATAATAACTAATATTTTTTAGATGTAATGATATTTTATATTGAGAGAGATTTTATCTTATTAGAAGAAATGAATGAATGAAAAAATATCACAAATGAATGAATGAAAATTTGGCGCCAAATTAAAATATGGCGGTAAATAAATAGAGATAAGAATTAGAAAAAGTGTCCCCTCTCCTCTCCTCCTTAGTCCCTCCCCCTTCCTCCTCCTCTCGATCTCCCTTTCTTCTCTCACGATCACACCCCCTTTCAATCTCTCATCGGCGGGCGGCGGAGTGGCAAGGGCGGGTGGCCGCGGCAGACCTACCCAGGGATACCGGTGAGGGGCGAGCAGAGGCGACACTGGCAGCGAGGGCACAGCAGCGGCGGTGATCTTCGGCAGCGGCGGCGGTCAAATTCTTTCCGGCTGACACCCCCCCACCGCAGGTATTCCCCTCTCTCACTCTCACTCTCACTCTCACAGACACAGACACTGGGAGGGGGAGGGGCTCGGTTGCTAGCAAAACTAAAACCAGTTGGTGCAGAATATCCTAATGTAAAGATTTTACATTCTCAGTTGTCAGCAAATGGGTCCTTCTCGTTTGGATTCACCACCTGACAATCCTATTCTCGTGGATACTTTGGCAGATTCTATTATCCATATTACCACGACTGAGTTGCAACATCATGACCCTTTTACTGTGGCGATGAAGGATTTTGGAGACAAGGCTCGTTAAAGAGAGACTGATGCAATTGTTGCAATATTTGAGGATGGAAAACCAGTAAACATTGTACAACTAGAAATGCCATACCAAGATCCAGCTCTGTAAATGCATGATCAATAGGACGAATAAATATATGGCGGTGAGGACGAACCTGTCCTTGCTGATTCTCCATCCAATAAAAATAGGGGCTTGGAATTTCATCTCGTTTTGTAAGAGTACACCAGGTGATAAGGTGAAAAGGTTCGGCTTGGATATCAGGCATGAAGGTTAAAATTCTCAAAGGAGCAGTTGGTTTTCTTAAAAGTTATCTCTATGCAACTCTTGAGTACATATTTCTTGGGAGGTAATATGTACTCAAGAGTTGCATAGAGATTACTTTTAAGAAAACCAACTGCTCCTTTGAGAATTTTAACCTTCATGCCTGATATCCAAAATGAACCTTTTCTCCTTATCACCTGGTGTACTCTTACAAAAGGAGATGAAATTACAAGCCCATGTTTTTATTGGGAGGGTGGGAAGAGGGATGTGGATAGAAATGTGTGTGCGTAAATGTGGATATGACCCTTTTTGTTCATTTTTACCTGTTCAAGACTTTTGTTATGATATATGTGATTAGTATGCTTGGATGTGAATTAAATTTGTAGACATGAGTGGATGCCGATATGTGAGAAAATGTGTATGTGAATGCGAGTATAATAATGATTTTTTTCCAGAAGATGATGTCAATGTCAACGTGGGTGTGTGAATATGGAAGTGAAAGTGGATGTGGATATGGATGTATATGTGACCAAGCAGGATGTACAAATGTGAAAAATAGTCAATATTTAAGGGAGATGTTGTCCATAGTTTCTTAGAAGATATTGATATGATTTTTTTAATTTGTTAGGTAAATATGGCTAGAATTGATCGTTCATGGATGAATCATAGAGTAGTTGAGGGAGTGGTGTTAGAGGAGTTTAAGGATGGAGTTGATGGTTTTATTAAAAGTTTGTATTGGGGCATCCAACAGTAGTGGACCAGCGTGGTAACATCCGATGTCCTTGTTTACTTTGTAAAAATAAGAGATTTCTTTCGCTATGGGATGTGCAAGTTCATTTATACAGGAAAGGGTTCACGAAAGGTTATATGAATTGGGTGCGTCATGGTGAGGACTTCTGGTCGTATGAGGCCGGCAATGTTGCAAGCACAAGTACCTATGCAGACATGGTAATCGATGCTGCTGGCCCTAATTTTAATGTACAAGGGGAAAACGTGTACGACGAAGAACCACAGAACAAGTCGGATGAAAGATTTTATCAGCTACTTCGGGATGCTGATGTGCCGCTGTGGGATGATTGTGAAAATCACACTCGGTTGTCTGATGTCTCACAGTTGTTGAATTTGAAATCTGAATTTCACCTTAGTGAGAGTTGTTTTGACTGTATGCTCCTCCTTATCAAGAGTGTGTTGCCTCGAGATGAGAAGCTGCCTGAAAATTTTTACCGTGCAAAGACGATAGTCAATGAGTTAGGGCTTGGATACCAAAAAATAGATGCATGCCCTAATCACTGTATGCTATATTATGAAGATAATGTAGATAAAAGATCATGTGATATTTTTCATCATGATAGATTTAAACCTAAGAGAGGGGACAATTCAAAGTAGAAGGATGTGCCTTACAAGTCACTGTGATACTTCCCTCTCACGCCCAGATTGCAGCGGATGTATATGTCGTCAAAGAAAGCTCGGCGTATGATATGGTACACGGAAAGAGCACGTCGTGCAGATGATATAATGAGTCATCCCGCCAATGGTGAAGCTTGGGCTCATTTCAATCGTACTTATACTGCTTTTGCTTAAGAGCCACGGAATGTTTGGCTAGGTTTATGCACAGACGACTTCAACCCTTTTGGAGGTTCAGTGGCATCTTACTCATGTTGGCTAGTGTTCCTGTGGCCTTACAACCTTCCGCCGGGCTTGTGCATGAAGCGAGAGAACCTTTTCTTAACTTTGATGATTCCAGGTCCAAAAAATCCAAAAAAAAATTTGGACATATATCTCAGGCCACTGATTGATGAGTTGAAAAGATTATGGAATGATGGAGTTGTTACTTATGATGCGTATAGAAAATAAAATTTCACTATGAATGCTGCATTGTTGTGGACAATAAGTGACTTCCCTACATATGGAATGCTATCTGGCTTGAGCACACACGGGAGGTTGGCATGTCCTTACTGTATGGTTGATACCAAATCATTTGTCTTAAAATATGGTAAGAAATCATACTGGTTCGATTGTCATCGACGGTTTCTACCAATTGACCATCCTTTCCCAAGGCAAAAGGACTCATTCATTAAGAAGACAGTTGAAATGGATGAAGCAGACTTGGAACGCATGGATGGTCGACAAATGGCAGCACAGGTGCAAGACTTACCAGATATAGTGCAACTGTCGGGTAGTACATGACATCTTCATGGATTTGGACAGGATCACAATTGGGTGAAGAAAAATATCTTCTGGGAATTACCTCACTGGTCAGCCCTTTTGATACGGCACAACCTGGACGTCATGCATGTTGAGAAGAATGTCTTTGATAATATGTTCAACACCATCATGAGTGTGAAAGCCAAAATAAAGGACAACGCCAAGGCGCGAGCGGACTTGAAGATACTTTACAAACGACCAGAGTTGAAATTGCGACAGGTATAGGGCAAAGTTGTGCAACCTAAAGCAGCTTACTTGTTGAAAGACACACAGATCAATGAACTGTGCCAGTAGCTGAAGTAATTAAGATTCCCTGATGGATATGTGTTTAACATAGCCCGTTGTGTGAATGTCAATGAGGGAAAAATATATGGATTGAAAAGTCATGACTGCCTTGTGTTCTGGAGAGACTTCTACCCATTACATTCCACTACAAGAAAAATGGGAATTTTTGACGTCCATTTGCCGTCGCAAATACGTCGAAAATACATCGCAAAGTAAATTTTTGACGTATTTCTGACGTATTTACGACGGAATATGGATGTCAGAAAGCTTACGTCTCAAATTTTTGACGTATTAGAATAGCATCGCCAATTTGTCCTCGTCAAAGTTATGGTGGCTATTTATGTCGGTAATTAGTAATACAGAAATTAATTAATCATTGCGATGGAACATGATTTAGTTGAAAATACGTCTAAAGTTTTTGACATATTTCTGACTAACACTTATTCTTTCGGAAAACACTGGGCCATAATATTTTCGACGAGCCGAAAATTACCGACGTATTTGCGATAGAAACATTATGTCGTCGCAAACCTTTGGGTTAAATTAGTTTCGAAAAATGTTATTTTGGTCGAAAATACATCGTTAATTTTTGATGTATTTCAATCGTATAAGTAATACGTTGGAAACCTGTGGGTCAAATTAGTTCCGATGAACTGTTATTGTGTCAAAAATACGTCGTTAAACTTGGATGTATTTGAGACAGATAATTAATACGTCAAAACTAATGTGGATCAAATTAGTTTCGACGAACCTACCTTGGGTCGAAAATACGCCGTTAATGTTCGACGTATTTGAGATGGATAATTAATACGTCGAACTCATGTGGCTCAAATTAGATGCGACGAACATTTATTTGGTCGAAAATACGTCTGAACCATTCGACCGATTTACGCTGGAAAATAAATACGTCAGGAAATAAGTGCGTGAAATTGGTTCCCATGAATTGTTAGTTGGTCGAAATTTCGTCAAAAATTTTCTTCACATTTTTTATATATTTTGAAATTTTAAAAACCTATTTAATGCTACAATTATACACCACAATCGACACAACTCAACATAAAACACGCAATAAATAACATATACAACACACAATAGGATAAAGTCCTATTGCTAATTACAATAAAGAACGTCCACAACACATAAATCTTTGAATAAAAAAAGTTACAGTTACATTAATTGAAATGTATCATTTTTTACAATATCATTAAAAAAATCAAGAGATATCCGCTGCATCATCCTCATTCGTCGTTCGTAGCATCTGCACCATCACCGGCTGTAGGAGGATCTTATATTACAAAAACTTAATAATAAATAGATTTAAATAAATATAATTATTAATAAATTTAGTTAAATATCTTTTTGATTTTCTAAATTCGAAAGTAGATAACATGAAGATGATTTCTTTCACTCTTAAAGCTGAATTCTTTGAACTAAGTAGTAATGTTATTGTTGTGCCATGTGGTTTTGATGATGTCTAACACTATGAATCAGATTATGATAATGGTTTTTTATATCATGAATTTGATGTGTGCTGGCTAATGTCCATATGTTTTCTAATGCCTTGAATAACATTTTCATATGAAGGATTGAAGAGTTGTAATGTCAATGGTATGAATGCTTGAACTGTTATGTCTGTATGCTTGAAGAATGTCTGTTTGAAGAACTGTAATATCTGAGGAATTCAGGTAAGCATAAGCATGGCAGTGTCATAGCAGCCCTAGAAGCAACTCTGCAGAAGAAGCCTCCAATCGCTGAAGAAACTAGCTAATATATCACCTTAAGATAGACTTTGTACCCGCTGAAGAATAAGGGTGAAAAATATCCCTTAAGGCTGACAAATGTGCATTACAGGTGAGAAATACTACCTTAAAGGTGACAAATTGATGGACTAGGAGGCAATAGTGGTGACAAATTGCAGTGCAAATGTGAATAATAGGCAGCAGGTGTGAAACAGCTAAAAACCAAGAACCTCAAGCCGACTCGGACGGGCTTACAAGTCGACTTCTGACAGAAGAATTCACATAATGAAAGAAGACTTTTTAGCTACATATTAATGGTGAAAATGGGTGGACAAAGCAGACAAAAGGCTGTATAGCAGTGTCAAATGGCTGTTCAGTGGGGTAAAGTGGCTCATGGCTATGACATTTGAAGAATGATCAAACTGGTTGAAGAGAATGATTGTCCTTGAGGTTCCCAGCTTCCCCATGATGATTCTGGAGAATCATTCAGCATCAAACGACCCTGATGATCCTTGCTTAAAGTCAAGAAACTGACTTGGCCTTCAGTTCTCCTGGCCTTCAACGGTGAAATCATTGAACATGGCACCGTGTTCTTATTGGGTTTAGTTGAATCTGCACTCCAGTCATATAGCATTCTGCTATGCTGTTTGGATGACTTATGGCACCAAGGCTTGCATAAAGATCTATGACCACTATGTCGATTGTGGTCGACATTTTACCTGTTGTTTTGTTCTTTCTCGTTTTAGTTCGGTTTGTGTTCGTTGCCTTGCAGTGCCCGGCGCACTCAAGGTGTTTGCTCACAGGTACTATCAGTGTGTTGCTCTGGGTAACCAGAGTGTAGTGGAGGTGTTTCCTCTGTCGTCCCCTCGGGTATCAGAGGAAGGAGGAAGGGAGATCTTGATCTCCAAGTTGTGGGTAACTTGGTGTTGCTCACGGGGTTCCCTCTATGCTTCAGCGGAAGAGAGGACTGGTCCTCTGGTTGTGGGTAACTGGGTGTTACTCACGGTTCCTTCTAATTTGATCAGAAGAAGAGAGGAGAGTGTTCTTCTAGGTCAATCTGTAAGTCAACGTTTGTTTGCAGACTGAGTCTTCGGTTATTGCTGTTACAAGGGGAAGCCATACTCATGTTTGAGTGTGGGGTGGATATAGATTTACGTGGCAGATCGAATCACCTAAAAATTCTGTGTGCCGTGATTTGCATTGGTGTGATCGGCCCTTATCATCTTCCTCCAGTCACAAGTTTGCGTATGAACAGATCTTCCATATACGCTAAGTGGTTATATTGCAGTCTGTTAGATCTGTCCGATCTGAGTGGATTCTGTGAGATAGCATTCTCTTAATTAGTGCATTCTTGTGACTTTCATTTATATTGTTCTCACATATATCATCTGAGCTCATGGTTTGATAGCTGAGTGTTAAATTATCTTAGGCTTAAAAATCGAGGTTAAAATTTTTATAGGATCTATTCACCCCCCTCTAGATCCTGGTACGCACACATATTCATATACTTGTGATGGAGACATCACCTCCCATGCCCACACTCACGGCTCGTCTCCTCACCCCGGATGCACCCGACATGTTCTAGTCATTTATTTTGAGTCATATGTTATATTTTCATTATTTATTTGAGTCATATCATTGTAATTTTCCTTTTATTTGAGTCCAGTACCTAGGTTAATGAGTCATCTACCAAAGTTAAGTGTCATAGGGTTGATTAGATTAGTTAATGGGCCTAATTCATTGGGCTAGGCCCAGGGGCGCCCCCTACCCCCATGGTTATTTGTCATTGTAGCAAGAGGCAGGGACTTTTTGTAAAATGTGGGTTGCCTATATATAGGACCCCATTCCCCCCCATTTGAAGTCAATAAAATTGCCATATATTGAGTTCCAAAATTCAAGTTTCTTGTGGAGAGAATCCATTAGTGGGGTGTGAAGCCATTGGGTGAGAAGCCCTTCCCTTCTCTCTCTCTCTCTCTCTCTCTCTAAGGGGGCCGCCCCCCCTCTCTCTCTTCCCCCCTCCCCAAATTTCAAATTTCCCTCTCTCTCCTATCTCCTCCACCTAGGCTCCACCTCATCCACACACCACTAGCCACCCCAACCACCTCATCACTTCCCTAGGTGCATTCATTACCCCTCCACCAACTCCCACCAAAACTCCTCCCTCCCTAGGAGAATCTTTGCCTTCCCAACACAATCCACCCTAGTCCCCACACAATCTTGCAGCTCCCAATGGGAATTTGAATTGTTTCCCTCCACTCTCTCCACCCCTTCCACTTCCCTTTACCATTAGTCACCTCCCTCCCCTATCTCATGTGCCATTAAAGCTAATCCCAACCAGCCAGTTCGCAGCTCAGAATCAGCAGGGGAGTAGCAGCTTGCAGAGGTGACCCCAACTTCATCCTGGCATCCCTAGAGGCCCAAGTGGTACCGTCGGAAGCGCCTCCCTGTCTTCTTCGCAACGGCAGTGGTCTCGTCCCAACCTGAGCTTGTAGCTACCCGGGGGAGCCGATCTCCCCACACTGCACGTCTTCCTACAAACTGACAACCTGAAGCTGCTTGTAGAGCCTCCCATGGTCAATCCTTTGAAGATCTAGAGGCGATGCTTGACTGAGAGCTTCGTCTACACGTCTTCTTCCACTACCAAGAAGCAGCACCCCGTTCGGCATCCGGAGCTAAGAGTTCTCAATTTCCTCCCTCAGGTGCGCTGTTATGTCCACTCTAGGACTAAACAGACACCCGATCACTGTTCGGGCTGTCTCTATCTACTCGGACCTCCTCCGGCATCCCCGTGGGTCTCCGTTCGAAGAAAACTCGACAACGAATCTAGAGACTCCAGCCTCACCTCAATCTGAGATCAGGAGTGCCCGTGGTGACCTCATCTTCCTGCTGCAGTGGTATTGTACCTGTCAGAACCAGAAAGTAGAGGCACTGTTCACGACCCTGCCCCAACCATCGTCGTCATTCTAAAATTCCCCCCAAAATTGGATTTCTTCCTGAGTCAACTATGAAGATTTTGCCACTGGTTTTGTTACCAACGGAGCTTGGGGAGTCCACAACAGTGCCGACAACGACTGTCTATCCTCTGTTCCAGAGAGTGGATAGAACAGTCATCATCCTTTCATTTAGTTCCTAGATTGATTCTCCCCTTCCCGCCTGGCCGGCTTACAGCCCCTCCCTGTCGTAGGTAGTGTTTGAATGTAATTTTGGCTTCCCTTTCCTAAGTTCAACCCTCTTGCATGGGGCGTAGTGATGTAAAACCTTGAACATGTCGAAGCTACACTGGTGCGGCGTGTGGGGAACCCACCCTTCCCCGCTCGCCCACGTCTCTGAGCGGGACCGGTTTCTTCAAGCCGATCGAGTAAGTGCTCTATCCCTTGCTCATATTTGGTGCCTTGTTGTTTCAATATTAGCTTATAACTCCGCAGGCCCATGAGAGTGAGTGCCCGGTCCGTAAGCTCCATTGCTTCGAGTGGCCCCCGTGGAAGAGAGTGTGACCCGTGGCCTCGGCACCTGGGTCGGCCCCATCGAGTTGGACCTCCAAACCCTTGGGAAAAAAACCTTGGCTTTGCTGGACCTCTACCAGCAAGGGTCCAGCCCTCACAACCTCCACTCGGCATCGCCGAGTTACCCCGGGATTTGGGTGAGTGTCGGGTGAGTGGCCGCCAATTTCGGTCTGTTTCTATTGTGAATTGTGTTTGCTTGTTAAAGTCCAAGGTGCTTTTGGCCTTGTGACTATCACCCCAAGGTGGTGTCACATCAATTGGTATCAGATCAAGTCATTGACTTGTCTCTACAAGTCAAGTCCTAGGGCACGCTTGCTTTGGAGTCATCATCGGTCTGACCCTTGCATTGTCCACCCACCATTGTCATCATTGAGTCTAGGGTCAAATGGCCCCTCTCCCAATCATATCCCATGCAGACCTACCTAATGGAGAGCCCACGGAAATTGATTTCATTGACTTAGAGTCCGATAATTGGGTATCGCCCGATATCGTTGCCTCTCTTTCTAGGACCGGACAAATTATGCACAATGGAGACCAAGTCTTTGTTGAATTCCATGGATGGTTTGGAAAGACTAAGTATTTTGATGGGGCTTGGTGTCAAGTAGGAACATTGGCGGGTCCATGTATAATCCTAGGAAAGAAATGGTTAGATGAAAGGAATGCCGACATCGACCCGACACGTCGGACTTGCCTAGTGCATCCGCCACACCTTCCGGGAGCCTTTAAATTCAACAACCTTGTACTCTCCCATCTGTCGGAGTCCCTCCCTTGTTCACCACCCCGGGTGCACCACACACTAGCTATCATCACCCCACCCTCAAAGAACCTTCCCACCCCATTAGCATTAGAAGAAGTAGCCCACCCACTTTGCCACATGGAGACAAATGCCCCTTCGGATCCTTTCCCCTCCATGGAGGGCACCCATGTCCAAATTGAAGGGGAAGCCTCGCACAAGGATCTTCACCCTACACCACCCTCTCTAGATAAGGCCGAATTCATCTTAGAAGAACCCCTTGTTAGGTGGCTAAGGGAGAGCTCAATTAGAGATATCATGACCCATACCTATCTACCCATGGAGCGAGACCTCCCTCTAGTGCCCATCCACCCCACTCACACAACGATCCAATCCTACTATGAGGTAGAGGGTTTAGATGACCTCCTCAAAGGCCTAGAATGGCAGCTAGAGTTGACTTGCTAGGGACGGCCCACCCAACAAACCTTAGTCTCATCCACCGTTGTGATGAGTCTATCACCTCGGTCTGTGCCATTGGTTGCTACACTAGCAACCTCCTTTTCCTTCTCCCTATGGTGGAAGAACCTATCTCGGTCCACTCCCCTACCATTGAGATCCCAAGTGCTTTGATTGGCCAACCCACTAACGACCATGGCCCAATTATCTTGGAGGAGGATGACCCATATTTTTTAGGCTTTGAGGATGTGGAGTTCCTCTTTCTAGGTAGCCATTTCCACGATCCCTTTGATCCCTTCCTATACCCATGTGGCCCAACCATCTTACCCACCACCCACCATATTGGGCCAAACCTACCTCATCCATGACCCAGGTTACACCAAAGGAACCGTGACCTTAGGCAACACCCACCTAGAGATCGAGGAAATGCCCCACCCCATATCCACCTTCCTAGATCCCTTCGACCCTTTCACATGGAAGTTCAAAGGTCGTCCTACATCTATGCACATGGAAGTCACATTTGGGATAAGCATGCATGTGTCTAGGCTTACCACACCACTTGGCATGAACACTATGTTGGGTCCATTCATTCACATCACCCACATGTCAAGTAAGAAACAAGAGTGGTCCATATTCGGGTGTAATGGTCCTCCTTCATTCATCATAGGTCGTAGACATGATAGGAGTATTCATGTATGTCTGGGTCCCCCGGCATTTGTCACCCCCATGCATGACCGGATCACCAATGGATGCCCCGGTCCTCCCCATTCCATCAAAGTCTTCTTGGCGTCAAAGCATGATTAGTCTACTTTTGGTTGCCCAGGTCCACCCATCACCCCTAGAATGTCCGCATTCACAAAATTGCATGAAAATCTTCGCAAGCACATCAGAGAGGAAAATGAGATTTATAAAAGACAGGCTGACTCCCCTCGGCGTCACCAAGAATTCCACATGGGTGACTTTGTGATGGTGAGGATGGAGAGGCTCTCCTCGGGAGCCATCTCTAAATTGAGGCCTCGTGGGGCTGGTCCCTTCGAGGTTCCGAGGTGCATTGGCACTAATGCCTATGAGTTAGATCTTCCTGAGAAGTACGGAGTGAGCCCCACATTCAACGTGGCCGACCTAGTGCATATAAGGATCCCACGGTGGTACCCAGTGAGGATATTGAGCCCACATCCCTCATTGAGAGAGCACCCACCCGTGAGAAGAGTCCACTAGCCAGGAGAGCCCAGCGTAGCGAATTGAGCAAATGTGGGATGAACAGGTCACTGCCACCAGGAGCAAGGTGTATGAGTGATGTCTCGTCTGGTGGATGGATCGGTCTCCTTCAGAAGACTTGTGGGCAGTATCGCTTCTACACCCTCCGAGGAGGGAAGGACTCTTACTCGACGGAGTAGAGTTCTGTGCACCCCGGGAGTATGATGGGGACATCACCTCCCGTGCCCACACCCACGGCTCGTCTCCTCACCCCGGAAGCACCCGACATGGTCTAGTCATTTATTTTGAGTCATATGTTGTATTTTTATATTTTATTTGAGTCATATCATTGTAATTTTCCTTTTATTTGAGTCCAGTACCTAGGTTAATGAGTCATCTACCTAAGTTAAGTGTCATAGGGTTGATTAGATTAGTTAATGGGCCCAATTCATTAGGCTAGGCCCAGGGGCGCCCCCTATCCCCTTGGTTATTTGTCATTGTAGCAAGAGTCAGGGACTTTTTGTAAAATGTGGGTTGCCTATATATAGGACCGCATTCCCCCCCATTTGAAGTCAATGAAATTGCCATATATTGAGTTCCAAAATTCAAGTTTCTTGTGGAGAGAATCCATTAGTGGGGTGTGAAGCCGTAGGGAGAGAAGCCCTTCCCTTCTCTCTCTCTCTAAGGGGGCCGCCCCCTCTCTCTCTCTTCCCCCTCCCCAAATTTTGAATTTCTCCTCTCTCTCCTCTCTCTTCCACCTAGGCTACACCTCATCCACACACCACTAGCTACCCCAACCACCTCATCACTTCCATAGGTGCATTCATTACCCCTCCACCAACTCCCACCAAATCTCCTCCCTCCCTAGGAGAATCTTGGCCTTCCCAACACAATCCACCCTAGTCCCCACACAATCTTGCAGATCCTAAGGGGAATTTGAATTGTTTCCCTCCACTCTCTCCACCCCTTCCACTTCCCTTCACCATTAGTCACCGCCCTCCCCTATCTCTTGTGCCATTGAAGCTAATACCAACCAGCCAGTTCGTAGCTCAGAATCAGCAAGGGAGCAGCAGCTTGCAGACGCGACCCCGACGTCATCCTGATGTCCCTGGAGGCCCAAGTAGCACCGTCGGAAGAGTCTCCCTGTCTTCTTCGTAACTGTAGTGGTCTTGTCCCAACCTGAGCTCGTAGCTACCTGGGGGAGCCGATCTCCCCACACTGCGCGTCTTCCTGCAGACTAGCAACCTGAAGCCGCTTGTAGAGCCTCCCACGGCCAACCCGTTGAAGATCTGGAGGCGGTGCTTGACTGAGAGCTTCGTATACACGTCTTCTTCCAGTACCAAGAAGCGGCATCCCGTTCGGCATCCGGTGCTAAGAGTTCTCAATTTCCTCCCGCAGGTGCGCTGTTCTATCCACTCTGGGACTGAACAGACACCCGATCACTGTTTGGGCTGTCTCTATCTACTCCAACCTCCTCCAGCATCTCCGTGAGTCTTCATTCCAAGAGGACTCGACAACGAATCCAGCGACTCCAGCCTCACCTGAATCAGAGATCAGGAGCTCCCGTGGTGACCTCGTCTTCCTGCTGCAGTGTACCGTAGCTGTTAGAACCAGAAAGTAGAGGCACTGTTCACGACCCTGCCCCGACCATCGCCGTCATTCTGAAATTCCCCCAAAAAATGGACGTCCTTCTGAGTCAACTATGAAGATTTTTCCACTGGTTTCGTCACCAACGGAGCTTGGGGGAGTCCGCAACAGTGCCGACACCGACTGTCTGTCCTCTGTTCCACAGAGTGGTCAGAACAGTGATCATCCATTCATTTAGTTCCTAGATTGATTCTCCTCTTCTCGCCTGGCCGGCTTACAACCCCTCCCTATGGGAGGTAGTGTTTGAATGTAATTTTGGCTTACCTTTCCCAAGTTCAACCCCCTTGCATGGGGCGTAGCGATGTAAAACCTTGAACATGCCGAAGCTACACTGACGCGGCGTGTGGGGAACCCACGCTTCCCCGCTCGCCCACGTCTCCGAGCGGGACCGGTTTCTTCAAGCCGGTCGAGTAAGTGCTCTATCCCTTGCTCATATTTGGTGCCTTGTTCTTTTAATATTAGCTCATAACTCCGCTGGCCCGTGAGAGTGAGTGCTCGATCCGCAAGCTCCATTGCTTCAAGTGGCCGCCGTGGAAGAGAGTGTGACCCGTGCCCTCGGCACCCAGGTCGGCCCCATTGAGTTGGACCTCCAAACCCTTGGGAATAAAACCTTGGCCTTGCTGGCCCTCTACCAGCAAGGGCCCAGCCCTCACAACCTCCACTTGGCATCGCCGAGTTACCCCAGGATTTGGGTGAGTGGCCGCCAATTTCGGTCCGTTTCTATTGTGAATTATGCTTGCTTGTTAAAGTCCAAGGTGCTTCGGTCTTGTGACTATCACCCCAAGGTGGTGTCACATCAACTTACTTCCGGCTTTGCCTATAGAGCACACAACATTGGTATCACAGATACTCCTTTATTATAACTCTAAAGTCTATGAAATTAAAAATTAAATTAAATACTCACATGAGAGGGATGTGGTGTGCTCGAGGGTGCTCCCTGAGACAAAATCCCTGCCTGGGCCAGTAGGGCAGCAACCACCGGAGTAAAGCGTGCCTCCATGCGTTCCTAGACTAGGTCTATCGCATGTTCGACGATGGATGTAATCTGGCTCGTAGAAGTGCCGATGGAGGGAGTAGAGAAGGAACTGCTACCGGGGTAGGACAAAGCTGAGCCCAGAGAAGATGCTAGAATCGGGCTGGTGTCCAAGCTCTGCCCAAAACCATATACTTGTCCTTCGGTGGGCCGGCTGTTGCTACCCATACCTCAGGATCTAGTTGCACCCGCTGCGTCTCCTCGTCCCCATACTTTTCAGTCATATGCCTGTCATATGACTCCTGCAAATTGTATAAAAAATATTGTAAATGTCATATTCATCAATCATATTTAAAAATAGAAATAGAAAAGAAATGTGTATGTATATAATCTTACCACTACTGAGCGAGCTCTCTCGCTCACATACTGATCTGTCCCCTTCTTTTGGTGAACTGTAGCAAATAAATCCCAGTACGAGACCGTACCACCCCTCTTCTTTTCCTGCTATACCTGTTATAGAGAATAAATAGGGACATATAAGAAAGAAATTATAATAAAATTAAGATGATTACTTACCAATCTCTCCTTCTGGGTCGTGAAGGAAACAGATCCAGAAGTATGGAGATGCACATCTGGATGTAACGCACGTGCCGCTTTGGCTTTTACGAATTTGTCCATCCAATTCGGCTCGGCCCATCTATCACAGAGGTCCTCCCAATGCTCCCTCCTCATCCATGCGGGGTCGTATGCCTTCCAAAGGCCACGGTCCTTGCTCCCCACGGCTAGAGCCTTGGCACGTTCCCAATAGCCGTGTAATTGATGCTTATAATTTACAGTTCCTGTGGCCTCCCATGCACATCGAGCTCGTTCGGCTTCAGCCTGCCTCACAAACTGATATCCTTGCTATCAAGAATTCATATTTTATAAGTTAGTTGATTGAAATTGTGGAGTTGGGAAATATGTAATTTAAAAGATTAAATCGTATACCTGGAACTCGTCATACAATCGATCGCGGATATCCTGAGGAAACTTTCGAAATGACTTTTATGGGCCGGTCACATGTCGCTCAATAATGTTGGTAATAAAACGAGAAGCCTCACTGGGCTCTACTTTATCCCTACAATTAGAAATGTTAAAATGATAGCCAACAATTATATATATAGTTGATGGATAGATAACGAACATAATTCATGAGTTTAAATATTTACCCAGAGACCCAACATGGCTTGCATCCCTCTTGCAACACCACCTCCTCGCCCTCGTGATGGCTAACAACATCGTCTGCCTGTTGTGTGCCCGGGTGGGCGGACGAGCCAACTATCGCAGGTGGTGTGCCCGACGTACCTGTTACAAGTAAAATAGAAGTAGTTAATCAGAATTTAGCTCATTATTAAAAAATTTTCAACAAGTAAACATATATAATTTTCATCATTTAACTAAGAATTTAAATAAACATAGTAGTAGAATGTGATGGAAGTGGTGTACTCTGTAGACCTGATGTAGAGGCACTCAAACCTGTAAACATAAAATATCGTGAGCAAAACAAAGTGTATATTCACTACTCATTTATCTAAGAATTTAAATAAACATACCCGCAGTTGTTGGCGTAGGTGGTGCACTCTCTATACCTGGTGCGGAGACATAAAATATCGTGAGCAAAATAAAGTGCATATTCACTGCTCATTTATCTAAGTGATGTGTGGAAGGATAGGATATAGAGGGGTGGTGAATAAATCCCCCGATTAAAAACTATGCCCAAATTAAAATATAAAAATTTGGCGCTACCCAATTTTAAAACATAATGAACAATATGTTAACAAGAGTTTGCATAGAACATACGTCGAACACTTAAGCACTTAAGCTAATGTCTCCGTTGATACCTATTTTTCTCCCTTAAGAGGGTACATGTCACCCATAGTACTCTATTTGTTAGCCTTATGTGTGCATTTATCGTCCTTAGCTTCTTCTGCTGGCGGGTAAACACAAGTGGACTTCCCCTTCATGCAGCTTCAACACTTCACGAATATTTAGTACTACAACCTATTTTTCACCCGTAGAGAGCTATTTGTCAGCCTTACCTCCCTATTTGTCACCACTAATGAGTCATTTGTCTGCCTTATCTTCCTGCCTTCCCTTGTATGAATCTTAATAGATTTGTTCACCATTTCTAAAGAATTCAGACTTTGACTGAATAGACATGGGTTGACCACTGTCTTAGCTCCATTGACTGTGTGTTGGCAACGTTACCACGTTGACATTTCTTCGTATCTTGAGAAAATAATTGGCTTTCAGTCTGTTCTATGCTCAACTGTCAACCTGTTCTTTGTGCAATTTAGAAGTAAACTACACACACAAAATCATTATATCTCCATGGATGATTCTACATCAACAAAACACATTGACTATCCACATGAAGCGTATACATGAATCTAAATTTTCACAGCATCAAAACATGGAGTCGAAACACTAAGGATTTAAATGAACATACGCGCAGCAGTTGGTCGGGGCGGTGCACTCTGTGTACCTGGTGCATATATTTAAAATATCATGAGCAAAACAAAGTGCTAAGTCACTACTCATTCATGAACGATCTTAAATAAAGATACCCACAGCACGTGGTGGGGTCGGTGTATTCTGTGTAAGTGGTGCAGAGACATAAACTATCATTACCAAAAATGAAGTTCATATTCACTACTCATTTATCTAAGAATTTAAATAAATAGACCTGCAGCAGGTGGTGGGGGCGGTGTAATATGTGTACCTGGTGCCATAAACACAAACTATCATTACCAAAATGAAGTGCATATTCACTACTTATTTATCTAAAATTTAAATAAACATACCAGTAGCAGGTGGTGGGGGCAGTGTAATCTGTGTACTTGGTGCAGAGACATAAACTATCATTATCAAAACAATGTGCATATTCACTACTCATTTATCTAAGAATTTAAATAAACAGACCCGCAACAGGTGGTGGGGGCAGTGTAATCTGTGTACCTGGTGCCATAAACACAAACTATCATTACCAAAATGAAGTGCATATTCACTACTCATTTATCTAAGAATTTAAATAAACAGACCTGCAGCAGGTGGTGGGGGCGGTGTAATCTGTGTACCTGGTGTTATAAACACAAACTATCATTACCAAAACGAAGTGCATATTCACTACTCATTTATCTAAGAATTAAAATAAACATACCAGTAGCAGGTGGTCGGGTCAGTGTAATCTGTGTACCTGGTGTAGAGACATAAACTATCATTACCAAAATAATATTCATATTCACTACTCATTTATCTAAGAATTTAAATAAACAAACCCGCAGCAGGTGGTGGGGGCGGTGTAATCTGTGTACCTTGTGCAGTGACATAAAATATCATTACCAAAACAAAGTGCATATATTCACTACTCATTTATCTATGAATTTAAATAAACATACTGGTAGAACCCCTCCCGGAACCACCTCTCCTCGATGATCCGGTACGACCTCGAACCATCTAATTATTGACAACAATTAAAGTAGTGCATATTAGTCCACAACTAATTACGAGGAAAGGTGATAAGTAATAATGATAAGAAGTGTATATATGTTAAATTTCTTACAAAATATTCAATTAGTATCTATTTCATCTTCAGATGCTGAAGATATATCAAACTCATTGTCATCTTCGTCATCTTCCCCATTCTCACTAGATTCATACACTTCCTCCTCAGAGGACTCCTCCTGCCCAACAATTGCTTCATTTAGCTCAGTTGAATCGACTTCTTCCACTTCATCCTCTATAGACAACCGAAGTGGATCTTCAGATTCGATCAGATGAATATTAGAAGCAACCAACTCTACGATGTCACCCTCATCTGATTGAAAAAATTCGACACTAGAATCCTCTGAGACATCTTCAATTAGATCTAACTCATCATTATGCACAAGCCTTGGTTTTACCCTACAAACTTCCCACCAATCTTTATTCTTGGACGATGACTAACTTGAATAATACACATGCTGGGCTTGTGCGGCCAAAATGAATGGCTCATAGACATCGACAATCCCATATATTGCGTCGTTTCGAACTGAATGAGGATCAAACCAATGACACTTAAAAAAGAATATATGCTTGTCTTGTCTGAGATACTGTAATTCTATGACCTCCTCAAGAATACCATAGTAATGAAGATCATTTTCATTGTATGCACTATCTTTCATGCATACATCGCTATTCATCGTAGACTTATTCCGTCCATAATCTCTGGTGTGAAATCTATAACCATTCACAAAAAATCTTGGATAGGCATGCGCGACCTTCGAAGGTCCATAACTATTCACCCGGACTCTTTCATCAGTAATATAACCTTCTTCAATCTATGAATATAAACCACGTTAGTTTTCTTTTGATACTTGCATACACCTCAAGCTTTGTGGAATTGGTAGATTGACACTTACATGACCTTTAAGCCATCTGGCAAAAGATCTCTCTCGTTCATTTTGAACCTCCATGTCATTGACATGTGGACATTGAGTAATTAATTCTGAATCAAATTGTCTGCAATGATGAATGCAACATCACCGTAAATGGGAGGAAGAACGTCAAGATGCTTATAATTTTTTGGGAGTTGCGGAGTTGATGACTCACTCAACATAAGGTTCAAACTCAGTACAGTTTAGGAGAACATATATCTCTGGAGCCAACAACTCTCTGTCCTCTAATATGCGATTCGAACAAAGTCTGAATGCATGTCCTGGATACCTAAATATGGACAACTGGTTGGACGGACCCACCTCTCCTCCATCATCATTATGTGGAGGTCGATTGTGGCGAGTTTGAATTTCGGGTTCGAAGTACATCAAATAGAAGTTCAAAATTTCTTCAATAATATACGCCCCGATAATCGAACCCTCTACTTTATCCTTGTTGCAAACCTTCATTTTCAGGTCATGCATACACCTATGACAATAATTCATATGACAATGACATATAGTGATAATGACAGACACATGTAACTATTGTCAAATAATCAGTAAATACATACTGATTACCTCTCAAATGGATACATCCATCGAAATTGTACCGGTCCTCCAACTTTGGCCTCGTATGGTAAATGGATAATCAGGTGCTCCATGGAATCGAAGAACGCAGAGGAAAATATCTTCTCCAACTTGCATACCGCTGTGACCACATTCTGTTCCATAGTTTGCACGTCCCAAAGTTTGAGTTCTGATGCACATAGAATCCTAAAAAACTGACAGAACTCAGTTAATGCTCCCCATATAAGCTTTGGCAATATGTCACAGAATGCAATGGGCAGAAGTCTCTCCATGAACACATGGCAGTCATAACTTTTCAATCCATATATTTTACCCTCATTGACATTCACACAACGGGCTATGTTAGACACATATCCATCAGGGAATCTTAATTGCTTCAGCCACTAGCACAGTTCATTGATGTGTGTGTCTTTCAACACGTAAGCTGCTTTAGGTTGCACAACTTTGCCCCATACCAGCCGCAATTCCAACTCTGGTCGTTTGCAAAGTATCTTCAAGTCCGCTCGTGCCTTGGCATTGTCCTATGTTTTATCTTTCACGTTCCTGATGGTGTTGAACACATTATCAAAGACATTCTTCTCAACATGCATGACGTCCTGGTTGTGCAGTATCAAAAGGGCTGACCAGTAAGGCAATTCCCAGAAGATACTTTTCTTCACCCAATTGTGATCCTCTCCAAATCCATGAAGATGTCGTGTACTACCCGACAATTGCACTATATCCGGTAAGTTTTGCACCTGTGCCGCCATTTGTCGACCAGATATCCATTCCAAGTCTGCTTCATCCATTTCAATTGTCTTCTTAATGAATGAGTCCTTTTGCCTTTGGAAAGGATGGTCAATTGGTAGAAACCGTCCATGACAATCGAACCAGCATGATTTCTTACCATATTTTAGAACAAAGGATTTGGTATCAGACATACAGTAAGGACATGCCAAGCTCTCGTGTGTGCTCTAGCCAGATAGCATTCCATATACAGGGAAGTCACTTATTGTCCAAATCAATGCAGCCTTCATAGTGAAATTTTGCTTTCTATATGCATCATAAGTAACAACTCCATCATTCCATAATCTTTTCAACTCATCAATCAGTGGCCTGAGATATATGTCAAAAAAAATTATTGGATTTTTTGGACCTAGAATCACCAAAGTTAAGAAAATGTTCTCTTGCTTCATGCACATGCCCGGCGGAAGGTTGTACGGCATCATGAACACTGGCGAACATGAGTAATACGCCACTGAACCTCCAAATGGGTTGAATCCGTCTGTGCTTAAACCAAACCTAACATTGCGTGGCTTGTCAGCAAAAGCAGTATACGTACGATTGAAATGAGCCTAGGCTTCACCGTCGGCGGGATGATTGATTATATCATCTACATGACATACTCTCTCCGTGTGCCATATCATATGTCGAGCTGTCTTTGACGACATATACATCCGCTGCAATCTGGGCGTGAGAGGGAAGTATCGCAGTGACTTGTAAAGCACATCCTTCTGCTTTGAATTGTCCCCTCTCTTAGGTTTAAATCTATCATGCTGACAAATATCACATGATCTTTTATCTACATTATCTTCATAATATAGCATACAGTGATTAGGGCAAGCATCTAATTTTTGGTATCCAAGCCCTAACTCATTGACCATCTTCTTTGCACGGTAAAAATTTTCAGGCAGCTTCTCATCTCGTGGCAGCATACTCTTGATAAGGAGGAGCATACAGTTAAAACAACTCTCACTAAAGTGAAATTCAGATTTCAAAATCAACAACTGTGAGATAGCAGACAACCGAGTGTGATTTTCATAACCATCCCACAACGGCTCATCAGCATCCCGAAGTAACTGATAAAATCTTTCAGCTGACTTATTTGGTGGTTCTTCGTTGTACACATGTTCCCCTTGTACATTAAAGTAAGGGCCAATAGCATCAATTACCATGTCTGCATAGGTACTTGTGCTTGCAACATTGCCGGGCTCATACAACCAGAAGTCCTCACCATGACAAACCCAATTCATATAACCTTTCGTGAACCCTTTCCTGTATAAATGAGTTTGCACATCCCATAGCGAATGAAATCTCTTTTTTTACAACGTCAACAAGGACATCGGATGTTACCACTATGGTCCACTGCTATTGGATGCCTCAATACAAACTGAGTAAAACTATCAACTCCATCCTTAAACTCCTCTGACACCACTCCGTCAACAACTCTGTGATTCATCCATGAAAGATTAATTCTAGCCATATTTACCTAACATATTAAAAAATTCATATCAATATGTCTTATCACTACATCTAAGAAAAATCATGTACATCTCCGATAAATATTGACTATTTTCCACACTTGTACATCCTGTTTGGTCACATATACATCCATATCCACATCCAATTTCACTTCCATATTCACGCACCGTGGTTGACATCGACATCATCTTCTGGAAAAAATCCTTAACATACTCACATTCACATACACATTTTCTTACATATCGGCATCCACACCTGTCTACCAATTTAATTCACATCCAAGCATACTAATAACATATATCATAACAAAAGTCTTGAAGGGGCAAAAATGAAAAAAGGGTCATATCCACATTTACACACACACATTTATACCCACATCCCTCTTCCCACCCTCCCAATAAAAACAGGGGCTTGGAATTTCATCTGATGTTCTAAGAGTATAGAAGGTGATAAGGAGAAAATGTTCATCTTATAGATCATGCATGAAGGTTAAAATTCTCAAAGGAGCAGTTGGTTTACTTAAAAGTAATCTCTATGCAACTCTTGAGTACATATTACTTGGGGGATAATATGTACTCAAGAGGGCGGCCAACGGGAGAGGGAGAGAGAGGAATACCTGCGGTGGGGGGGATGTCCGCCTGGAAAGAATTTGACTGTCGCCGCTGCCGGAGCTCACCTCCGCCCGCCCTCTCCACTCCGCCACCTGTCGGTGAGAGATTGAGAGGCGGGTGCGATCGTGAGAGAGGAAAGGGATGCAGTGGTTGTAGGAGGAGGAAGGGGGAAGTACTAAGGAGGTCAGGATAGGGGTCGTCTTCCTGTTCTTGTCTTTTTTTATTTGGCATCATATTTTCATTTGGCTTCATGTTTTCATTCATTCATTCATGATTTTGTGTCATTCATTCATTTCTTCTAATAGGAGAAAATCTCCCTCAGTAAAAAATATCACTAGACTTAAAAAAATTATTATTTAATATTTTGAGATTTGTAAATTAAAAATTTTCAACTTTTTTTATGGCCGATAAATCGATTCCTATAAAAAGAAGAGAGAGCGTGTTGAGAAGCCTAGCTACCTTGAAAGTAGGGTTTGTGTTCTCGACCAACCCGCCCGTCCCAGTCATGGCCTGGGATGGGTCGGGTCGGTGCATATTCGCTCCGTGTCGGTCCATCTCGTAAAATGTTAAAATAAAAAAAGACTCTTTATATATATAATATATATAAAATAATACAACAAAGTAAAAAAAGACTCTATATATATAATATATATATAATAAAATATTAAAATAATGAAGCGTCCCAGTCACGACCCACGACTCGGGCATCCCGCCCACCACTTGGGTAGGGTCAGGATGTGTAGGTCGAGGCATCCCGGAGCGGGACGTCAAACCCTGCTTGACCGATAAGTCGATTCCTATAAAAGGAAGAGACAGCGTGTTGAAAAGCCTAGCTACCTTGAAAGACCCACATCGGGGTGCGAAAAGGTACTCAGAGGCGTATCGGTCACATGTTGACCATTTCCTTATTGTTCCGTGCCCCCGCCAAACTCATGTGTTTTGAATTTACCATCACGTCTATAATAAATTTTCGGGAGCTAGGGCTCCTCGAGGGGAATGCCACATGGAAGCACTCAGCATAATTATCAAATATCATTGTATCTTTTATCGATTTTACTCACGATAGGGCATGCCAATCACTTGTGTGTGACAATGTGTTCAGGTTCCAAGACTGGAATGATCTGGACTAACCGAAGGTGCGCTCATTTTGATCACTAAGCAGACGATGGTGGGCATCGGGTCGTGACTGGTGACCCGCCGTGCCATAAAGGTCGATCACGGCTATAAGAGGGGAAAATAATTAATTAATCACCAAGCAATGGGGCAGCATGACCAATAAGTCAATTCCTATAAAAGGAAGAGACAACGTGTTGAAAAGCCTAGCTACCTTGAAAGGCCCACATCGGGGTGCGAAAAGGTACTAAGAGGCGTATCGGTCACATGTTGACCATTTCCTTATCGTTCCGTGCCCTCGCCAAACTCAGGTGTTTTGAATTTACCGTCACGTCTATAATGAATTTTTTGGAGCTAGGGCTCCTCGCGGGGAATGCCACGTGGAAGCACTCAAAATAATAATCAAATATCATTCTATCTTTTATCTGTTTTACTCACGATAGGAGCGTGCCAATTACTTGTTTGTGACAATGTGTTCCGGTTCCAAGACTAGAATGGTCTGGACTAACTGAAGGTGTGCTCCTTCTGATCACTAAGCAAACGATGGTGGACATCGGGTCGGGAGTGGCGACTCGCCGTGCCATAAAGGTCGATCACGGCGATAAGAGGGGAAAACATTTGATTAATCGTCAAGCAATGGGGCTGCATGGTCGATAAGTCGATTCCTATAAAAGGAAGAGACAGCGTGTTGAAAAGCCTAGCTACCTTGAAAGGCCCACATCGGGGTGCAAAAAGGTACTCAGAGGCGTATCGGTCACATGTTGGCCATTTCCTTATTGTTCCGTGCCCCCGTCAAACTCATGTGTTTTGAATTTACCGTCACGTTTATAATGAATTTTCGGGAGCTAGGGCTCCTCGCGGGGAATGCCACGTGGAAGCACTCAGGATAAGAATCAACGGCGCCCTTGAGTCACGTGCACATCATTCGGGACAGGTGTGGCCGTCCCTGCCGAACCGGTCATCCTGGCCACCGCTCGAGACTAGATTGGACATTACGTACCGATACAGAAAACTATAATATATCTAAATAATGTAATAAAAAAATGAAATGACATGTTGTGTCATTTGGTTTATTGCTCTACCGTTTGAACGGGTTTCTCCGGGTTCGAATCTTAGCTTCAGCTTAAGGTTTCCTTAAGTTTTTTTAATATAACTTATTTAAAAATGTAAATAAAAACACGGTAGAACTTTGTTTTGAACCCGGTACCTCACAATTAACAGCGATACAGTTAAGGAAGTTATTCGTTACTTCAGTTGAGCATTTGTTACCCACACTCACCTAATTGTCACCACTAAAGTTTACAAGACGTCGCCCTTACTCTTACACTGCCTTGAAAGCCGCACGTCAGCCTTGTCTCTATTGAGCCCGATTTGTCACCGTTAGCAGGGTCTTTTTCACCCTCGCTAACGCATTTGTTACCCATGTAGACACATTTGTCGCCCTTAAGCTCCAATTGGTCCACGTGGAAAATGGGACACGTCGGCCACGCGTGGGTGTTGTTCTCGTATTGCCACCGATGCAACACCGCAGGCTACATCAACAGAAATGATGACGCTGAACTAGATCCTCAAAATTAAAAATTCTCAACTACTTATTTACCCTTCCCGCCATGTCTTGGCTCTTATGCAACCTACCAGAAGCCGGTTCGTCTCTCCATCATGCTCATCATCTCATCTTCCTCGCGGTGCCATTTGCGACCTCTCCGTCATTTTCTATTCGAGCAGTCCTGAATTGCGAGCTCTCTTTCATCACTGACAGCCATGGAGCTATAGGAGACACCCATGCAATGCTCTGTCCATTGTAAACTGGATCTCCCACCTGCATCTCAAGAAATTGTACCGGTTCCTACGGCTGAAGAAGAAACGTTTCACATACCTCGGGTTTCTACGGCCTCCACTTCAGGACGACAAGTTAAAGGTAGTGTGGTTCCTTATCTCTCTTACAGTGCCATTTTCCCCCCTTATCGACCTATTTATTTGTCACGCTTATATCTACCTATTTGTGTCAGATTTAGACCTACCTGTCTCCGAATTTCATACATTTGTCACCCTTAAGCACCTATTTGCCACATCTAAACTCTCTTGTCTATACATTTGTCACCCTTGTCTTACTCTTAATATTTCTTGTATTTCTTGATCAGTCAATTAACTGAATTTCTTGTTTAGACATTTTTTTGAATCTAGTGAACACAAAGGTCATCTTTGCTTGGTGTTCTATCGACATTTACATGAAGGATACGGATCAGATGGCATTTCGGTAATGCCACAAGTCATTGATGAGGACCACACCCTTTGGTCCATATGTTGATAATGCTTCTCCAGTCACCTTCACCATGACACTATTGGAGGAGATTATTTGTGCCCATAGTGGAGGAAATTACTTCCGTATGGGTAATAAGGAGGTCGCATTCAGTGTGGAAGATGTGGGCATAATTTTAGGATTACCTTGCTCCGGTCAGCCAGTTCAACATTATGGATTTGCGAAACATAAGTCGAAGTTGCAGCATCGATTTGGATTTGCAGCAACATTTGACCGGAAGAAAGTGTGCTCTCTCATCTAGCAAATTGTTGGGTCCAATGAAGAGCAGGATGTGGCTGACACTGTCCAACTGTGGATTTTACTCTTACTGTCCACTTTCCTTTGACCACGGTCGACGCATTCTTGTCCACAACAGATACTGTCATGCATAGATGACATTGAGAGAGTTTCAGATTACAACTGGGCAACCACCGTGCAATAGATAACGATGCACAAGTTTGAGCAATTAGTGTTGGTGGTCCAGAAATGACGGTCAGGTACAATTGACCGTGCTAAGAGAAGAGTCGGGGATGCATCCCAGGCCCATACATTTATATTTGGTTGTTCTGCCACACTTGTTGTAAGTTTTTTTATTTTTGTTGTGTAATAATTAATGTGTCAATCAATAATTCTATTGCATTGTAAAATAACTTGATATATTTCATATTACATGTCTGGTTTTTTGAGCACACGCGAGTGCGGCAGCCACTAAGGCAGGTGGCATTCCCCCGACTATTTAGGTGGGGGCCATTTCTAGATAGGAAATTAAAATTCTCCAATGGATCCCTGCGAGGCCAACATGTATTATGAGTAATAAAAACTTCTTATTTGTCATTCAACATTAATGAATAACCAAAGTGATGTGGTTTGAAATGTAGGTGATCGAAGGGCTCCTTGTTGAGCCAAGTGAAAGGGACACAGTGTACGGTGGTCAGATGATGACCTGACCCAGTGCTCAGGACACGTCCTCATCAGCTCCATGCATGCCTGTGCTACAGGATATTACCGCTACATTGAAGATCCAGCCGCGGCTACTTGAGGAAATGAGGGCCTTCTTTCTGACTAGGGTACAAGGGGCTCACATTGTCGCTGATGCAGCACCTCCTAGGCCCGTCGAACAAGTGACGGTTGATTTCATGCCACCTCCGGCAGCCCCTGTCAAGGAAGTGCAAGGGGCTGAAAATGTTGAGCAAAGAATATGTCAAACCGCTGAAATGGACATTGCCGCCGATGTCCCACCTCCAAGGCCCCTTCAACAAAGTACGGATGATAATGTTCCATCTAAGGCAGCCCTTGAAGAGGATGTGCAAGAAGATATCCAATCTTAGATGGAGGCGACCAATGGGCATGGTGACCATCGTCAAGGTGTCTTTTCTCAGTCCCTTCATCAACAGGATCAGAAGCCCGTGAGGAAATGGCGGGCACCTGCAAAGAAAATTGCAGGACGGCGGAAGAAGAAGGTGAGTCTGCGTTGTTCCTACTTCTTACAGTATAGAATATAAGATTGGTATATTGGAATAAATGTAGAAGGGAGATGAAGCCGACCCTTCCAAAAAGCTCATATAGAGTACTGATTGGATCTGCAAAGGCCGGCTGAAGCCAACAAATAACACGATTGTGAATGAATTCATTGATGCTTGTGCATCAAGGGATATTGAGTAAGTTGTCCTCTTATAATTTCTGTAATTATCTTGATCCGCCTTCCTCTGACTACCATGAAAATTTTTGTCCAATATAGTGGCCCCATATTTCAATTACAGAACGGGATTGTTTTGAAACGTCGTCGTGTCATTGATCTAGTATACAGCCAGATGATAGATGATACTGTAATTTCTTTCATTAATTGTGACATTTTTTGTCACTCGCCCTACCCTGAACTTGTGTTTCTACTGCTAATATGAACGTAATTGTTAATTTACAGGTGATCGATGCCATGATGTACCTCCTCCACTCACGATTCAATGAATCTGACACCTTTCATCAGTGGGTTTATTTTCCCACCACTTTAGTGAATCACATAAACGGCCAGACATCGGTCAACTACGAAAAATCCAAGGAATTGTTGGAGTGCACCTACGAGAATGTTAAATTATCAGAACTACATAAGAATAAATATTTATTCTTCATGTTACACTCTGGAGGTCACTGGCATCTACTTGCTGTTGACACGAAGAATCACCGCTTTGTCTCATACAATTCCATGAGAGGCATGGCCATCGATGATGCCACTACAAGAAATTGGGTACTTTTTCTTATCCATGTACCTGAAATCATATATATTTATATTATCCTTTAATTATTCCTTAATAATTTATAACCTTTTATTTGTAGGCTACAGTTGTACGGGGGTCTCTGAAGCTCTATGGGACATTCGAGGGAGTTGAGAAATGGGACCTTGTATTTGACAATGAATGTCCCCAACAGGCAGATGGAAGCCTCAACTATGCCATTTATGTACTAAAATATGTTCATGAATTGTCAAGGAAGGGGGAGACATCATGGACATTTAATGAGGGTGATTGTAATATGCTTAGAGCCCGGTTTGGGGCTGACCTCATTACCTTTGAAAATACAAGATCTTAAATATTTCACGTCTCAAACCTCAGAATGTAGCATACCTATCTTCATTGATATTTCTTTTGTCATACATTTGATCTTCAAAGTTTTATATGTTTTAATGCTGTTAATGTGTGTACTTGATAATGTTTATTCATGAATATCAATGAGTTTTCTGAAGACAGATTCAAGTTTGGTTAAGAAACTAGGCTGAAGTGTGAAAATATGAAGGCTTTACTTGCACAAGTGTCGACTAGAGTTGACCGTGGAGCCGACTCTAGTTCAGACTGCTGAAGAGAAAAACCCAAGTCAACCGCTGGATGAAAAGGGCTTTGGCTACGCTTTAAGGGTGACAAATAGGTGGCCAATGGTGAAAAATAGGACATACTGGTGTAAAAGAGGCGACAAAGGGTGAATAATAGATGATCAGGCTAAAATATGGAAATATCCTTGTCTCATAAGAAAGAATATACCTCTGACAGGGTTGCCTCAGATCACGTGTAAAGCATGTGCCCCTGGCCTTCGAGTTGAGCGTGTGCCAGACACACCGAGCCTATGATTCACACTTTCACCCCATTTGTTAGCCTTACTAGCTAATTTACACGCTTATCATCCATTTGTCAGTCATACAAGCTATTTGTCATCCTTACTGAATATTTATCACTCTTATCTTACCACATGACCAGCCGTTGCCTTCTTTTCTCTCCATTAGCTGCTTGTCTTTGACCTAGATCACTGTAGCTGACTAATCTATTCATTAACCTTTGACTTTGACTGGGACCTCATGACTATAGTCAAGAAAAAGTTAAGCTTTCTGGAGTCCTCTTTGACTGGCGTTGACCTTGACGAGTCAACATTGACTATCTTGGCATTGACCAAGTCCCTTCGTTCTTCTTCTGATTGCTCTATAAACACTTGATACACTGTTCACATTTTTGTCCTCTTGTGAACTTGACTCCTCCTTTCAGCTCCTTCTAATTTTCATTGGTTAGCTCTAGGATCTATTTTTCACCCTTACCAGTGTATTTGTCTACTCTGCAGATCTAGTTGTCACAACTAATAGGTATTTTTCACCCTTATCCAGTGTATTTGCCTACACCCTCTCTTGTCCACTCACCTCTGCAATATGCTCGGATCGAGCGACGATCATTCAGCTAGTGTTCCAGATGTTCCCCTTTTTTCTGCTCCCGTGGGGCTGTGTTACCACCTCCATTGCAGCGATGTGTTAAATCGACACACCGATCCCGCTCGTGAACCTACATTGACACCCACTCTTCTATTTTAAGTTCTTAAGGCTCCTCCGCAATGTCATCCCCTTCATCAGTGCGCGTAGCGGTGGCTTCCCCAGCAGAAGAGCCCATCTCTTCTGCATCCTCCTCGGTCCCTTGTCGTCACTGGTTCCTGCTGCAGATGCCCTCTTCCTTTTTTTAATCCTTTTTCATGTTTATGCATTTTACTGGCCTTTCATATGTTCGTATTTGATATGCTCTCGGTAGTTTCATATTAAATGGATGTAGTGGTTGTTTTGTTCTTAACCTCTGCACAAGTATTATTTTTTGTTGGACCTCTACCATGCTTTGTGTATGCTCTGTACACTGTATTGGGCCTAACATCTATCTTGCTTTGATAAGAGCACACGGAAATGGACTTCCATATTGTTATTACTTGCCAAGAAAGCATGTAAATATGTTCAAATTTTATTCCACCACATTAAGGCATATTATTGCTTAGGGTTGATTGGGTGTTAATTCACATGACATAAACCTTGTTCATGCACTTGAAATAGCAGACTTAAATCCCCTACCCCACTATATCATGCTTCATGTAGTGTAACCTTAAACCTACATGCTTTCTGATCTACAAACTTGCTCTTATGGATTGGACTTCATATTAAATTTGTTGCAATTATTATGTCTGTCATACCTATTGTATTTTATAACACCTTACATGCAGAGAATTGAGGTTCAGAAAATCGGAAGGTATAAATGCTATGTAGTGTGGGTTGGTCGCGAACCCGATGTATAGTATAGTTGGCCCGAATGCTTTGTCCAAGTGAATGGATACCCTGGAGCTCGTTATGAGGGTTTTCACTCGGTAGAGAAAGCACATGCTGCTATAAATAGGGTTGGCAATAGCATGCATATATATGTTGATCATCCTCAACTACAGGAAAGGCCCATGCCTACATATCATGCAAGTCCCGGGCCTGACTATGATTCAAGGAACCATGCACTACGCCAACATACTACACAAATATCAAATATGCCTTGTATTGTTGTTGTTCTATTATGTACTCTAGTAGTGTTGCTCCTCTTCATATTAGTTGCTTTGTTATTACTGTTGTTGTAGGTACTACGCTTGGTCTGCATAGGGAAATAGTGTACTCGACATTTTACTCATTGACAACGACTTGGTTATTTCATCTTTGATGTCTTGGTGATGGACGTGCTTTTTGTGATGTGTAGACTTTGATCGGATTGTAATGGAATTTGTAATGGAGTACGATGAAATGTTCAATGACATTGAGGGGGCTATTTTAGACCAACTGCAAGATGAGGAGATGACACCACCTATCTGGAGGCCGATGTTGTGGGGAGATTGTGTTGGATAACGTGTGTCTCATGTTGTGTCTCCTTTAACTTGATTCTCTAAATTTAATTTCTAATTAAGTTTTGATGATTGGCAACAATACATTTTGTCTTCAGCTTTTGGATATTGGCAAATTGTGATTTTCTGAATCTACTTTTCATTATGGCAACACTGTTAGTATCTTATAGCCTCTCATGCTAGTGTGTATGTGTTTCTCACTAAGGTCAGTGCATGTTCATACATGCTACATTTGAAGGTCTGTGCATGTTCATACATGTTGCATATGAAGGTCGGTGCATATTCATAGTGTTGCATATGAAGGTCAGTGCATGCTCATAGTATTACATATGCAGGTCGGTGCATGTTCATGCATGTCGCATATGGAGGTCTGTGCATGTCTGCATGTAAGCACATAAGGTCGGTGCACATGTTCAGTGTTGCATTTTAGGTCAGTGCACATGAAAAAAATGATGCATGCAAAGGTCGGTGCACATTGTCACTGTTGCACACTAAGGTCTGAGCATATGTGCAATTTTAGGTCTGAACATATGAAAGGCAGGTCGAGTTAGAAAGACAGGTCGAGTTTAATCAGTGTCATTTGATGATTAGGAAAGCTTCAGATTCGTGTTGGTAGAGTTAGGATCGCTAGGACACGGTTAAATCCTTCAAACGAACTTGAGTTTCTTCAGGTTTCACTGGCATGAGCTATTTGTCACCGTTACATAGCTATTTGTCACTTCTAATGGCTATTTGTCACTCATAACGAGCTATTTTTCACCCTTATTGCTCGCTAGGCGTTGCCTTTGTTTCGCTTCATCACATATTGTGACTTCTGTTATCGATTTATCACCCTTACGAGACATTTGCCAGCCTTGAAGCCTATTTGTCACCACTATACGGTGTTAGCCATTGCAGTATCTGTCTCCGGCCTCTCATCTACTATGCGGATGATGTATCCGAATGAAAGGAACCTCGGTCCAAGCGATCTCATGACTGACAAAAAGGAAGGATCGAGAGTCAGAAAAGTTCAGGGAGATGGAACGATCTTCGCGGTCCCGTCACTTCGATTTCCACAAAGTTGGGGAGGCACGAAGACTCTTTTTCCTTCTGGGGGTTTCGTCTCCTTCCTATAAATAGAGACACTGTGGGGAACCCTAAGGACAACCTGAGTTCCTTTGGCGGTCAAAGACACTCTCGTGAAGATGTCGTCGTCTGAGAAGTTAGATTCTTCGTCAGAGCAGGTTCCCGCCAAAAGGCTGTGCTTCCGAAAGGAAGCCCTGCCAGCGCCGGACCAACCATTAGGGGAAAGAAGCGATGGTGACTTTTCGGAGGAATAGAAGTAGGGGTACCTGCAAGGGTAGCAGAACGCCTTGGCAAAGGTGGACCGCATGTTTTGTAACAAGGGGGTGTTGAGCCTCCAACCTGACAAGTTTCGTCACAAAGAGGACGAGTAACCGCTTGTACCGTCTTCCCCTATCAATCTAATTTCTTTTTTTGTAACCTTTCTTTGCATGATGGATGCTTGATCTTTGTGTGATGTGATTGTCGTCAAATGAAGGATACCATCCATCGTAGGTAGGAGTTACCTTTATGAAGGGGAGTTCTTCCCCTATAAGTAGCAGGGTTTGTTGATAGTTCTAATATTAGTAGGGCTTATCTTCATGCTCATAGTTCATCATTAGGATCCATTTGTCACCCTTCATGCGCATTTGTCCCCCCTATTGATATATTTGTCACCACTAATAGGCATCTTTCACTCTTATAGCATGCAGGAGCCGTCCGCCTTTGCCCCTGGGAGCCACCGCCTTTGTGCATTTTTTCACCTTTAAGAGCCTTTTATCACCCCTCATGCGCATTTGTCACCCCTGTCAACCTATTTGTCACCACTAATGTGTATTTGTTGCCTCTGTTAATTTATTTGTCACCAATAATATGCATTCATCACCCTTATCATTTATTTTACTCGCTGCTCTCACATACGGAAGGTGAACCCAACAGAGAAAACAAATATAACAATAAAAAAATTCATAAAAATGATAATCGATAAATAAAATAATTTGTCACATAGGCAAGAAATTAACAAACAAACCATGAAAGTCGAATCATTCCGATGTATTTTCGATGAAAACTTTTTAGTCTGATAGTACCGTCAATATTTTCCATTTTTCTGAGCTATATGTCACCGTGACAGAGTTATTTGTCACTGTCAACAACTATTTGTCACTCATGACATCTATTTGACACCCTTATCGCTCGCCAGCAGTCGCCTTTATTTCCCTTCAAAACATATCTTTATTTTTGTTATCTATTTATCACCCTTAGGAGATAATTGTCAGCCCTGAAACCTATTTGTCACCACTGATGACTATTTGTCACCACTATGTGGTGTTAGCCGTCGCGCTTGATTTTGGCTTATCTGACTTACTAGCTCCAAAACTTCAAAACTTGTTCTTCGTTCTGTCTAACAGTGATAATTAATAAATATAATACTGTAATTATAATAGAATAAATAAAAATACCAAAAAACTATACAAATTAAAAATTTATAAATATAACATAATAATAATAATAATAAAATTATGTAAAAGATAAAAATCATATAAAATTATAATTAATAAATATAACATCATAATAATAGTAGTTAAATAATTATGAAAATGACAAAAACCAAAAAAATTGAAAATGATAATTAGTAAATGTAACGATAAAATAATAATGAAATAACTGAAAATGATAAAAAACATAAAAATGATAATTAATAAATGTAACAGCATAATAATAGTAAAATAATTATGAAAATGTTAAAAATAATAAAAATGATAATTAATAAATGTACTAGTATAATAATAAATTAATTATAAAATTGATAAAAATTTAAAATTGATAATTAATAAATGTAACACTATAACAATAATATTGGTGAGGACACCAGAGCACGAGTACGGCCCGACTCAGCGAGCCGTCGGTACCGGACCCGCAGCACGACTCGATCGACATCAACATCGTTGTGCCTGGGCGACAGTATGGAGGCCCTACCTGAGTGCTGATATTTTCTTTATGTTTATTATGAGTGTATTGGTGTGTATTTATTTGAGTATTTATGCGTGTAATGGGTCAAGGTTGTAAAATGGGTTACACTTCATGTAAGGAGCCCAATTTCCAAATTGGGCCTCCGAACTTTTAGGAGCCCAATTGGGCCTCTCTCTCTCTTGTGGGCTTCTACACATGTGGGCCCAAAATGCTGGTCCAAGGCCCAAGATGGGATTCTAGAAGACTTGGACCATTAGACCAAGAAGACAAAGGTAGAGGATGCCCCCTCCTTGTCCCCCATGCTTGTCTCTCACCTACCCTTGACCAATGTTAGTGGATGTCCTTTGGAGTTAGTGAATGTCCTTTGGTGTCAGTGGATGTCTTTGGGTCTAGATCTAGGGTTTTCATATTTATAGTCTCTTGTTGTATTTTGTGTGGAACTAAGGAGAAAATTGAAGATAATATTGATTGGTGTGCACTCCCCTCTCCCTCTTGAGTGTTCTTGGTGTTCTTCCTCCTCCCATCCCCAACTCTCTCTAGATCTGATCCCAAATCTTCTATCTCCCTCATATTTTTTCTACTTCTCTTCTTCCTCTATCTTCTGTGAACGTTCATCGCCGCTGTCGCTGCCGTTCGTGCCGCCGTTCAGTCTCCACGAGCCCGTCTTCATCCAGCTGCCCCAAACTCAGAGTTTCAGGACAGTAGCTCGATGAAATAACTAGCACGGGAGATCTGACCGTTGGATCGTCGCGAAACTTTGAGGGTAGGCTCCCTTTCGAGTTCAATTTTTAGGTCGATCAGAGCCCGTTTGCCCCCTTTCCCATCCACATGTTCATCTTCCCCAAAATCTGCCTGTGTGCAGGTCTGCCAAATAGATCGTTGTAGCCGATTTTTCTCACCTATCAAATGTTGTCCAAATCTCACAAATGAGCTATGTGCGTCTCCGTCACCCTCCCCTCTACCGACCATAAAAATATCTGGTCCTAATTCGCCCATTTTATCCTTGGTCAAAGCGCTTGATCGGGGAGGTTAGGTTTTGTCCTGTATGTTCTTCATTTCGGGACAGTGTGCTCAGTCAGTTTGCAGTCGCTCTCATGTTCAATCCAACCGTTGGACGAGTCTATAGTTCCAGTATGTTGTAGGATTTCAATTCCTCTTTCCAACGGTACCTTTTGTGTCCCAATCCGACATCGGAGTTGAGCGTACCAGCCAACCTCACCGGAGCGCGCAGATCTAGACAGAAACACAGCTGCGGGACAACATTGGGAGATAATTCTAAAGAAATCGCCCTGCCTCCACTCCGGCGACAGCCGCTCCTGGGGATCGACCCGGGACACTCCAGGAGCGTCCCCGTCAGTCACTGCAGCCAGGAGCCGCCCCGGACGTCGCTGTACCAGCAGCGGGTTGCACGTACCATTCGGTGGGCCCAAGTGAACGGAGCTGAACTGGCCGACCGCGTCCGCGCGAGCGCCATCGACTGTTGCCCGCCAACCCGAGATTGGTGCTCCCGGATCCCACATGTCGCCTGCTACCTCCCTCCGTGGAGTGGGCTTAGCATTATTTCTGTACCGGGAGTTCCGGATCTCAGCCGGGAAGTCTTCCCCACGCCCCGAGCGTGGAGGTACACTCGCCACCCCCTTTTGTCGTATTTGCTTAGCTAGTATGCGTTCTAGATGCCGCTGCATGTGAGTAGGCTACTTTCCTAGCTAGCTCGTGATACATCACCGCTGTGAGTTGTGAGTGCGAGACTCATCCCACGACTCGTTCCGAGCGTGAGAGCAAGCCGACCACCCGAGACTGAAAGCCGGTTACTTAACCGTGCAGATCATCGCGCTTTTCTCGATGGGGACGACCGTGAGTTAGAACTTCTTTTTTGGGGCACATCGCCTCTTCTGGAGATCTTTAGGTGCTGCATTGTATCATTGTTGTTGGTCGTGTCGTCTAACCCGTCGTGTCGTCCTATAGAGTCCAAGGTCACAACTTGTCTGCGTCGAGTCTCGTAGTCGTCCCGCATCAAATATAAAACCACCTAATTGTAAAAAATGATAGAAAATTAATATAAACGTTTCGCTTCATTTAATCAGTGTCGTTTGATGACTAGGAAAGCTTCAGATCCGTGTTGGTAGAGTTAGGAAACCCATACACGGTTAAACCCTTCAAACAAACCTGAGTTTCTTCAAGTTTCACGGCCATGAGATATTTGTCACCATTACAGAGTTATTTGTCACTGCTAACGGCTATTTGTCACTCACAACATCTATTTGACACCCTTATCAATCGCCAGCGATCGCCTTTTTTTGGCTTCAAAACTTATCTTTTACTTCTGTTATCCATTTATCACCCTTTAAAACTATAATTATACACACAACCTACACAACTCAACATAAAACACACAGCCCCCGATAAAATCCACACAACATATAACTCAATGAATAAAAGAAATTACAATTACCTTAATTCCAATGTGTCATTTTTTACAATTACAATTACAAATCAATAGATATCCGTTGGATCATCTTCCACCATCACCAGTTGTAGAAGAATCCCCTCTCTCAGACTCCTCCTCCTGTTTAACAATTGCTTCATTTAGCTCAGTTGGATCGACTTCTTCGACTTCGACCTCTATATACAACCGAAGTGGCACGGCAGATTCGATCAGACGAAGATTAGAAGTAACCAACTCTGCAATGTCACCTCGTCTGATTGAAAAGTTTCGGCACTTGAATCCTCTGAGACACCAATTTTTTAGAATACTCGCTCCATTCAAACCACAATTTTGGAAGAAGCTCTTTTCTGAAGCCGGTATCATGATCTCTCTCTTCTGGAGAATCAGCATCGACCAGCCTGTATGTGTAAACCTTCCACGTCTGTCCTGGTCTAAAAGCACGAACAATAGCTTTGGTATCTCGCCAAGCCATTGGTCCTACTTTTAGACTAGGACAGACCAAGAAGGTTTACACATACAGGCTGGTCGTTGCTGATTCTCCAAAAGAGAGAGATCACGATACCTAATTCAAAAAAGAGCTTATTTGAAAATTATGGTTTGAATGGAGTGAGTATTCTAAAAATTTTTGACACCATCTCCCTTAAAAATTGACTAATTTTCACTTTTGTACATCTTGAAAAATTATATTAAACAAAATAAAAATACATCCAACATGTGAACTGAGAGATGAAATTAGGAATCATGACATGAGGGATTAAACCATGGCAGTGACACCTTGGATGTGATGTTATAGAGGCCCTGCGCAGGGGGCGGTGGAGGAATGGCGATGGGCGGTCGAGGACGGCGGCTGCAGCGGTGCTGGACGACAGCCGGTGGGCGGGTCCGACTGGAATAGCGGCCGGTTGCCACGGCACGACACCGAAGGTGCAGCGGTGCTCTGCCGGAGTGGCTGTAAGGGGGAGCGCGACAGTGGGCTGGCCGACACTCACGGCTGTGCTGGTTCGCGGAGGAGAGGGAGGGTGCGTAGGGCACCCGTGGCCACACGGGGACAAGGTGGCCATGGTCTGCGACGAGGGGGGAAAAGCAAGGGATGGGGGAAAAATAAATGGCTTCTAAGGGTAATAAATACGTCGTAAGGGTGACAAATAGGTCATAAGGGTGAGAAATGCTTCTAAGGGTAACAAATGGGTCCTAAGGGTGACAAATAGCTTCTAAGGGTAACAAATGGGTGTCTAAATGTGAAAAATAGTTGTAGTGGTGACAAATGAAAGAGAGACAGAGATAGAGAGAGAGAGTGAGGGGCATTGAAAAATAGAAAAAATGGTGACTTTTAGCACACGTCTCTCCCTCCTGCAGTCCTGCTGTCCTGCACTCATATTACTGGTAAAGTATTTGTATTTGTTTACTAAAGTCGGTGGAAGACCTAAAGTCGGTGGAAGACGAAGGGTCTCTCCCAACTTATGCCAACTACTCATAAGTTGAGATTTTTAAAGACGAAGGGTCTCACTACGGCTGGTTTTAATTTTAGAAGTCAAATAGTTAAAATGTGGTAGTTATTATAGTTTCGGGAATTGTAACAATCTTCCATCTTATCATAATTTTTAAATTTTATATTATATATTATATATTTTATAATATATTATTTACATATATATATATATATATATTATATGATATACATTATTACGAACGGATATTTTATGAAACGAATATTATAATATCCGTATCCTGTCTGATTCAAATTCTAATATTATCCGTATCCGAAATAATAAATAGGATTTAGAATATTATCCGCTAATTAATACGGATTCGAATTCGAATATTATCGAACTAAACTATTGATATATTTATATTTATTTTCATTATTTATTACTACATATACGTATTACGGTTAAACATAAGCTATTCCAGTGTTTCCGATGGAATCTTATTTAGTCAAAAATATGTCAGAATTTACACACATATTTCTGTTCATTTTTTATAATTATTACATAAATATATGTAAATATTAGTGACAGAAATTTTGTTGTCGAAAATCAGTGGGTAATTACCAACGTAATTCTGATAAATTTTAAATTGTCTCAAAGTTGTCTCTTTTTAGAGATAGATTTCCGCTCGAAATAATAGGTCGGAAATTAGTCCGTATTTACCGACTGATTTGTGACAGAATATCTTCCGTTGGAAAGTTATAATAGTTCCGACGTCTTTCCGATGAATATATTGCCGTCGAAAAATTACATTGGTATTTTTCATTTTTCTTGTAGTGTTCCGTAACATATTGCCAAAGCCTATATGGGGAGCATTGACTGAGTTGAGTCAATTTTTCAGGATTCTATGTTTATCAGAACTCAAACTTGGGGATGTACAAACTATGGAACAGAATGTGGTCATGATGGTATGCAAGTTGGAGAAGATATTTCCCCCTGTGTTTTTCGATTCCATGGATCACCTGATTATCCATTTGCCATACGAGGCCAAAGTTGGAGGACCGGTACAATTTCGATGGATGTATCCATTTGAGAGGTAATCAGTATGCATTTACTAATTATTTGACACTAGTTACATGTATCTGTCATTGTCACTGTATGTCATTGTCATATGAATTGTTGTCATAGGTGTATGCATGACCGGAAAATGAAGGTTTGCAACAAGGCTAAAGTAGAGGGTTCGATTACTGGGGCATATATTATTGAAGAAAATTTTAACTTCTGTTCGATGTACTTCGAACCCAAAATTCAAACTCGCCGCAATCGACCTCCACGTAATGAAGATGGAGGAGAGGTGGGTCCGTCCGACTGGTTGTCGATATTTAAGTATCCAGGATGTGCATTCGGACGTTGTTCGAATCGCATATTAGAGGACAGGGAGTTGTTGGCCGCAGAGATATATGTTCTCCTAAACTGTGCTGAGATTGAACCTTATGTTGGGTGAGTCCTCGACTCCGCAGGTGTTAAAATTTATAAGTTTCTTGACGTTCTTCCTCTCATTTACGGTGATGTTGCATTCATCATTGCAGGTAATTTTATTCAGAATTAATTACTTAATGTCCACACCTCAATGACATGGAGGTTCAAAAGGAACGAGATAGATCTTTTGCCAGATGGCTTAAAGGTCAAGTAAGTGACGAAGTTAAGTTCCACAAAGCTTGAGGTGTATGTCCATTCATTTTAAAGTAACTTGGTTTATATTCATAGGTTGTGGAGAGGGGAAATCTAACCGCCCAGATGGAGAGGCCAAAAGAGGTCCAATCGGACCGAACGAGGCCCAACTCCTTGAAGTGGCAACCCCCGGGCCCAGTCAATATATGCCCAATAACTCACTCGGAACAAGCACTTCCTAGGCGGCCTTCGGCTTGGGAAGTCCGAGCATCAGTTCGATCGGGAGAGCTCCTTCGGAGCCCCGCATTCTCTGCCATAATCATGCACTCATTGCTCGGGAGGCCCCTACAGAGTCAGTGGCGCATGCTCGGTCCAACTGATGGAAGCTTATTAATATGGCCATTACGTGTCCCTTAAAAGCCAGGAGCTCAAGGGGACAGGGGAAACCAAGAGTCCGCGGGCTATAAAGAGGCCACGAGGAGGACATAACCCCCCCCCCCCCCCCGAATCTCCTCAGCTTACAGGGATCATTAACTCAACGAGCCACTATTTAAACTAGAAGAACCCTACCGAAGAAAGGTAAGAGACGCCAAAAACCCTGAGCAGGAACCACTTCACCACTTGGTGGAGAGGGATCGCGCGTCCCGATATTCCTCCTGATTCCTCCATTCACACCAGTGCTCTACTATACTTGCTGACTTAAGCATCAGAGGGTCTTCCCCGGGGTTCCAACCTTGGGCACCTCTGACGTGTTTCCCTTCTTGCAGTTCATACTTCAAGTGTATGTGGACATCTACTTCCCAGCTCAGGAGTAACGCGAGATCACCCCTCTTCATCTGGCGCTGTCTGTGGGAAACGCCCAAAGAGCCATCATGGTGCGAAGGAATTCTAGCAGGAGGATTGCCGGTGACAAGGGAAAGGCCCCGGTAGTAGTAGAAGGCGCACCTTCTCTCCCCACGGAGGGCTCCCCGCCGACCAACCACGCCAATGAAGTATCTTCATCGGTGGCGGGGGAACAGCTTCCTGGCAGGAGTACCGATGCCCTCCAAACCCTCAACGCAAAACCGGATGTCCTCGTGGATCTCATGAGGGCCCAGGCGGCCAGGGAGGAGAAGTCACAGCTCCCCCGGAAGAGCCCCCCATGAGGAGATGCCTCCCAGCAAACTGCTGGAGGCTATTTTACCCTCCGGGGGCGGCGGCTCATCCGCAACCTGTCAGGAGGACCATCGCATGCCCCTCCCCCGTAGCAGGAAGCCTCCTCAACCCCGAGGAGGGAGAAGTCCGGAGCAGGTCGACAGTTTCTGGAGACCAAAGCCCCTGAGAAGTGCCGGGATAGCATGCAAATGCGTCCCCCCAGCCCCTCGGGCCAACGACAACCGGAGCTATCCCTCCGACTGCGAGACTTCGAGAGGCGTTTCACGGAGCAGGAGCGCGCCCTCCGCGCCTTGCAGAAGACCTCTCCTGTAGAGGACGAGGAGCGATCCCCGTTCTCCGATTACATCTTGAAGGTAGAGATTTCCCCCAGGATCTCACTCCCGACCTTCAAGTCGTACGACGGCCAGGGAGACTCGGCCGACCACTACGACGGCTTCGACGCCCTAATGACCCTACATTGGGCGTCCGACGTAATCAAGTGCCGAGCGTTCGTGACCACTTTGGTTCAGGACGCTCAAGCATGGTTCAGAGCCCTCGCCCCCGGCAGCATCTGTTGGGTTCGGTGCAGTAGATTCAGAGGGGGGTGAATGAATCTCCCCTTAAAAATTTCGCCCAATTAAAAATTCTTCCTGATACTAATAGTAGTCCAATAAGCAATTGCAAAATTCAGATTCACTAAGTCAAGTGATATGCTTATAGATGAACTGACTAGTGACTTAGGAGCAATGTCAAAGGACTCTCAAAGCTACAATTGAACACACAGTGTGCAATCAAACCATATCGTCCCTAAGCATTCATCTAGCGCCAATCAGATAAGAAAATTCAAATCACAGTGCACAAATGATTTTTAGGTGGTTCGGTCCTCCATACCTACATCCATCCCACACTCAAACCCGAGTGTGGATTCCGCTGACTCACAGCTTGAACAGCTGGGCATCACAGCTTGCCATACAACCGCTGGGCAACACAGCTTGCCATCCGCTGGGCAACACAGCTTGCCATCCGCTAGGGACTACAGCTTAACCCGTCCGAGGTATCCACCTCGCCGCTGTGCATCACAGCTTGCACTACTGACAGATAGCTTGAAGAAAGGTTTAAAAGGAAAGCAAAAACAAGAAGCTACAGCAACGAAAAACTGTAAACAATGAAGCACGAATGTGGCTCACAAGGAGCTGACTGGATTGGATTTGATCCAACTTCCAGTGGAGATAGATTGTCTGATAAAGTCTTCTCTCTTCTCAACTCACGAGCTCTCTTCCTCTTTCTTTTTCCTTTTCTTTTTCTTCTTCTTCTCTGCTCTCGATCTCTCACTCTCTTTTTCTTTCTCTTCTTCTTCTTCTCTGTCTTTCTCTTCACACTCTTTCTTCTTCTTCTCTTTTCTTTCTTACTGGATCGTGCAGGCTCTCCTCTGCTTCAGTCGATCAACCTTCTTCTGATGGAAGAGGCTTCATATATATAGAGCAACAGGAAGCAGATAGGGCGTGTGTCTTCCACATTTCCCGCCCAGAAGACTCAGACCACGTGGCAGCATCCTGTCAGCCCTTCCACCCTCGGATCACGTGTCAGGTGCCAACCTCGGATCACGTGCCTTCATTAAGCTTAGAAAAGAGTCCCTGTCAGACAGATGAAAAGAATATCAATTTAAGTCTAACAGCTTGTACAGACTTTATGAAGGCAATGCAGTGTGTAGACTTTACAATGCGAAGACAAAGCATGTACAGACTTCATGTTGTGAATGCAAAGCTAAAGCATGTATAGACTTTGTGAATGCTTGAAGCACAGAATGCAATGGCTAAGGTTATGAGTGTATAGACTCTGCATGCGTGCTACATCAATGTTCAGACTTGCTGACAATGAGTGTGCAGACTTTGTATAGACTTGATGTAGTGTATGCAGCTCACCAATGCAGTGTGTAGACTTTGCAATGTATGGACCTTGCATTGTGTAATGCAGAATGCATCAAGCAAACTATGCGCAATGATAATGAGTCCACATGCAGGTCACCAAGCAGTGTATGGACTTAGATGCATGCGACCATGATGTACAGGCTTTGAAGTGTGTAATGTAGAATGCATCAAGCAAAGTATGAACATTACAAATGGATGTATAGACTTTATAAAATGAAGCGCACAAGCCGTTGTATAGACTGGACGAATGAGACGCAACATGAGACGCTCAATGTACAGACTTTACGAATGAGGCGCCTGATGTACAGACTTCACCGATGTACATACTTTGCATAAGACGCTAAGTGAGACGCTGAGCTGCCAAGAATGTATAGACTTGCATGAGACACTTCATGAGACGATGCGATATACAGACTTGCCTGGCCGATGCATAGACTTTAAGGTAAGACGCTAGACACTGTACAGACTTTACTTGCATGTGCAGACTTGGCGATGTATAGACTTTGTGTGATAGCCCAATGTACAGACTTGCTGAACTAAACGTAGGTGAAGATAAGGAGTGTATAGACTTGCTTAGTTCAGAACGTAGGTAAAGATGCAATGTATAGACTTAACATATGCACTGGCTGTACAGACTTAGCCTCGAGCTGAACTATCGGATGTATAGACTTTGCTCATTTCAGCTAGTGGATGTACAGACTTGAGATGAATGCATGAACAGGCCGATATACAGACTTGCCAATGTATAGACTTTAAGTCCAATGCAAAAGGCTGTACAGACTTTGCTAATTGATGCATGAACCGACGGGGATGTATAGACTTAGCCGATGCAGACAAGTTCGATGTATAGACTTCATGAATGATGCATGCAATGCACTGGACGATGTACAGACTTCCTATATGCTCAAGTCCAATGTATAGACTTTGACGATGTAGTATGCACAGTATAGACTTTAAATGAGACCGTACAGACTTGGAGACATTGATGCATGCACAAGACAAAGATGTATAGACTTACAGTTATGCAGCCAGACAAATGAATGCACAAACAATGTATGGACTTGCTCATGAACAGTGCACAGTGAATGTATAGACTTGAGTAACGAATGTGCAGACTTGGTGCATGAAGCAAGGCAATGAGGAATGTATAGACTTTCACAATGTATGGACTTGTGTTATGCAACCAGACAATGTATGGACTTGTGCAGACATGCTAGCAAACGGATGTATAGACTTGCTCAGCCTGAAGCATGGCAATGTACAGACTTCTTAACAGACGCATGTAGCAACTGTATGGACTTGTGTTATGCAGCCAGACAATGTATGGACTTGTGCAGACATGCTAGCAAACGGATGTATAGACTTGCTCAGCCTGAAGCATGGCAATGTACAGACTTCTTAACAGACGCATGCAGCAACTGTTATTGCACTGATGCAGTGTATGCTAAACACAAAGACTATAGCAATAAATGCACGATGTATAGACTTACGAGTGCAGCAAAAATATATGTAATGTATAAACTTATGCATTTTCCACAGAACAAATCAGACATAGCACACTCATGCATTCTCCACAGAATAGATCAGTCATATGCAATCATGTGAGCAAAATAATATGGTGACTCATTCATGTTGCTATCATTAAAACACCACACTCTCATCAAAGCACAAGGGGCACAACAATCTCCCCCTTTTTGACGATGGCAACATGATGAGTCACACTGACTCGACAAACTATTCTCCCCCTTTGACATAAGCAAAAAGGAGATGGTTTGAGAGACAAAATACAGCACACAAATACAGAGAATGAAACAAGGTTCACTAAAATGGAGTTCCCCCTTATGACAAGAAAACATCTCTCTCCCTATCAATATGCAGGATTGACTACTCTCCCCTTAAATGCAGATAATCCATAACTCCCCCTGAAGCATAAGAATGGACTCTGGTTATCCAATAAATCAATCTGAAATCTGCCATTACAAACAATCTGAACTCTGGTTGTGGCACCTCACATATGCATGAACAGAATGAAACAGGTGGAAAATCCATAGAACCAGAACTTGTTGCAAAACAAGATGGAAGATTCCAACTGTGTGGAGAGTAAAGTGATTGATGATAGAAAGGTAAGAGTAGACAATAATCATCACAAGGCATCTCAATGAATAATCAATAGCAAGATTTATGTTGATCAGGCTGTCTGGAAAGAATCTGATCATGAGGGATTTTAATGCTTGCACCACTACAATAAGTCTTAAGAAGAATAGACTCTTCTATCATAAAGGGTTATGAAGTGGCAACTTAACCAATCTGATTTAATTATGATGTATACCAAATTTATCAAATTAAACAATACTCGTATCTGAATCTAAGTTTTAATAAAGGTGAACCAAATAGTCAGATAACACTCAAAATCAATCATCTTTATCTTACACATATGATCTCAATGACTCTTTTAAGAGTTAGACAGATTAGTATTGATGTTAAACACCTTTTACAAGAATATGAGTTGACATACTTTTCAATTTATTTTCATTTGAAGCACATTATATTTTTCCTGAGCAATTTAGGTTGATCAACACCTTTTTACATGAGGCACAACACGTCTCAGGTGAAGTGACCCAGTTACTCAGTGTGATAACTGTCATTGCCTCTCAAGTTCGAGAACATAGTTAGCAATATAAGTGTCTTTTTACATGAGGAGACACCTTGATTAGAGGCCAGACTCCCCAGTTACTCAACACAGGCATGCCATTGCTTTGTCAGGTTTTTCAATAATTTTTCACCAGAGATAACTATGGCACCTCATGACATAAGTTACTTTATTTCATTGATAAAGAACCTAGTTTCTCGGTGACCAAGTCATTGCTCTGAATTCATAATTTTTGATTTAATCAACATTTCTCAAGTTAATGTTTAACCACAGTACTCACTCTATGTATCTCTACTATAGTAGCCTTGATTTCAAATTTTCAGATATCTGATGAGTGAGTCTAAGGTTTTTATGACACAGATGGTTAAGATTTATTAAAGCTTATCATTAAGATATTTTCAATTCACTAAATTACAAATCTGAGAATACATTAATCTTATATCAGTCTGATTCAGTGGTAATTCTTAAACCTATATGATAGGAATTTCTACAAAGATCTTAGACTGAATTGCATGACATGCAGCTTAAGTTCCTCGGACTGAATACAGACACAGCTGATCAACAATCAACAGAGAACCAAATCAGTCACACCAACTAAGAGATATATGAAGGATGAGTATAAGCTGGTGGAAGAGTCAATCACCAATAGAGAAGAGCATTAGAAGAGAGTTTATCAACAGATAGTAGCTGAGTCTGGAATTCAGACAGATCGGCTATTTTGGTGAAGACAACAGAGAATTCAATTGAACCAAACTGAGAGCATTAGAACATCCAATAAACTAGATAGGAGGATTTCAGGTGAAAGTGAATGAGATAATCAGAAAACCTCCTCTGTCTAGATTCATCATGACAATAGCAAGGCGTGAGCAGCAGAATGATTAATCAAGAATGATTTAACTCCCCCTGACTGGGTGCATGATGTATGATAAAAGCACATCACATGATTTCAAGTTTGACATTCAATTATAATCCATGCACTTCAGACATAAGTGAGTTACTATGAACATGATTGGGCAGTTCCATTTCAGAAAATTTCAATTTAACAAATCAACATGATATGCAATCATTTCAAGTTCACAATTTCATATGATGGAATTTAAGATGAGTATTCAGAACAAACCTGAAAAGCATAACCCTGGGGTCTTCCTGTTGAGTGTCTTGGTTTATTTACCCCTCTTTTTCATTCCAAGGCACACCTGTAACATGTTAATCAATTTGATCCTGCAGGGACCCAAGCAGTCTTGGGTCCTGCGTTAACTCTGACAGGTGTTTTGAGCAATCTTTTAGCCATGTTATCATCATGATCCATTATGTAACAACTATCCATGGAATGACCAAATTTTCCACATTATCTGCATGATGTAACATCCCTTGAATTCTTTTTGTGAACATTGTTATAATCATGGAATTTATATGAGTTAGCATGAAGATTTCTGTTACTTGCATAAAATTTTGATTTACCATTACCTGCCCACCAGCATTCAGAAGCTCGGTGGCCAGGTTTTCCACATTCAGAACATACAAGTGTCTTTTCTTTAACAACAGCTTTATTTCTACCCAAAAAATTTCTATTTGCAGGGAATTTGACAAATTTGGAATTAAAGTGATTTCCTTGAGCATACCAGCAGCCCTTGACTGCATGCCCATGCTTACCACATTCAAAACACCTAAGGTGCTTGCCTTTTGAGTTATTGTTACCCCAATAGTTTTCAGTCCAGCACTCATTTGCCTTGTGCCCTGGCTTGTTGCAGGTGAAACAAATAGTATGCTGGCTTGAAATAGATCTGTATCTATATGGGCCATGAGCATGTGTGAAAAATCTAGAATTCAGATTGTTGTCTTCTTTCATTATAAAACATGCATTCATTTGATGACCACGCCTTCCACAGTAATAACAAGATGCATCAGATTTCTTAGTGGCATGGTTTCTATCAATAGGATTCCTAGAATGCATTTCTTCACTAGCATGCTCATCTTCAAGCAACAGTCTGCAATCATCCATTACATGCCCTATCTTGCCACAATAGTGACATGACACTTGTGATTTCCTGGCAACATGATTACTAACAGACTGACTAGATGCATGTGAATGAGTACATGAGGCATGAGCATTGTGTATTGACCCATCAAATTCAACCGAGTTGGCATATCTTAGGGTGTAACCAGAAATATTCTTTACCTTCTTTGTTTGACCCTTCCTTTTCAATTTCTGATTATTCTCAACAATTTTTGTTTGCTTTTCATTTTTCTGGGCTTTGAACTGAAATACAGATGTTGAAGGTGATTTCTGATTTTTCTTTTGTTTTGGGGATTGATTTGAGGTACCAGCTACAGCAGAGCTTTGCACAAAAGTGTCATATAGCAGGTTTTTAGTGATTTCCTTAAAATCAGAAGTGTAACTTATCCCCTCTCTTGAATTGTCATTTTTATCTTTCATGACAACTTTCATTTTTCCATCATTTTTAGCAGATTTAGATGTTAATTTTTTTAGATCCTGAATCTTATTTTCCAAATGTGCTATATGAAGCTCATAACTGGCTATCTCATGTTCACTGCAATTGACACATTCACTTAGAACTTTGTTTGTAATTTTATACTTCTCAATTTCTTGTTCCAAGTTGTTCAACTTTTCTGATTCTTTATCACAGACAACTTTTCCTTTTTCTATGGTGAGAAGTCTTTCAGACAAGCCAGTGTTTAACCGCTTTAGTTTTTCAACTTCAGCCTTCAATTCAGTGTTTTCTTTGGTCAGCTTCTTAACTTCTTCGTCACAATTTTCATTACTGGACATCAACTCCAGTGTCTCAATTAGTTCCTCTTCTCTTTCCTCCACTTTAATTTTCTCAGCAACCAAGTTTTTGTGATCCTCTTTAAATGAGGTAATTTGTTTATTCATCCATTCATTCTCACTAAAAAGATCTTCATTACGTTCTCTTAGAGCCGAGCACATATTACAGTTTAATTTTAGAGAGGAAACATGCACACTTTCCTTGTTGACTTTCTTCAGACTAGCCTTGAGATCTTCATTATCTTTTTGAACTTCAGCATGTTCAAGCTTTAGTTTTTCCATTACAGAATTAATTTCAGTCAGCTCTTGCATGCTTTTTAGATGCTCATTTTTTTTCTCATTCAGCTGATTCTCAAGTTCTGATATCTTGTCCAAGCAAGTTTTGTAGCAACCCTAATAAATGAATAATTGAAATGAATTAAAACATATATATTACAGAAGTAATATAAAAGGAATAGGGTTAATTGGATGAAATAAAACAAAATTAAAAATAACGCCTCTTATTAAGGCGTTAATTTATAAAGAAACGCCTCTATCCATGGCGTTACTAAAGAAAGGACGCCCACACATGCGGTCGTCAGTTCTCATGCGACTAAATGAGTAAGTAAAAGAAACGCCCCTATCTTGGGCGTGTTTTAAAACACGAAACGCCCTTTTTCAAGGCGCTTTTTAAGAAACGCCCTAAAGTAAGGCGTCAATTAACGAATACACGCCCTGACCTAAGGCGTTAATTCAGTTCGTGAACCGATCGAACCCAGAACTTATCCAAGGAAAGATTAACCTAATCTAGTAAGTGTCTATTAGAGTAAGGACTCTATTGGGGATATGTTACCCTCAATCAAACACTACTTTTAATAGGACTTCCATAACCCTATAAATAATCTACTGCTCGAACCCGTGAACGCTATTTGGCGTTCGAGTTCTCTGAAGGTAATTACAGAGCAATAGCTCTTCCTTCTCTCTGTCCCTTTTTGATTTGGTGGACGATCATTAATTCGACTTCTTCCTTCTTCCAGGTTGAAGAAGCATTGGGGTTGTGAAGAACAAAGGTAATAATCTTTCCTTTACCTTCGGTCAGGTATTATGAAGAAAATATTAATGTTTCTTCGTATTTCTCTGTAGGAAGTTCAGTCGAAAGGGGTTCATCAGTTGAACATAAAGACTTCTTCCTGCTGATACGGCTGAAGTTATTGGTTGCTGTTTAAGCAACAGAGTTTTCTCCCTTCTTCATGTCAATCTGCAAATCGTCATCTCCAAATCAACTCTTAAAGGTAGGATTTTCTCAAGTTATTGTAGCCCAAATAAGAATTAATGCAAGATATCTATACATACGTATATGAGCATGGCATGCATACTGTTTATAAGGTTTTATTACGTTTTCTGCAAAATTTTGAAAGAAACGCCCTTGATTAGGGAGCTAATTTAAAAGAAACGACCATGATAGTGGTCGTCAATTTAATATTTGACGCCCTCTACGCAGGCGTTAATTTCATAAGAATCGCATGTGATTAATAATTGATCCTGTTTAAAAATTACAATACATATGAAATATTGATTTTTAATATCTTGCATGACTCTGTGAATTCCTGTTAAACTTTACTGCCATGACATGTCTCCTGTCTCTCGAAATATTATTTATTAAAATATCGTAAATCCCTTGAAATTCACGACTTGGACAAAGTCGTTTTCCATATTCTAACGCCCCAGTACAAGGCGTGAATCTGAAAAGTAACGCCCCTGCCTAGGGCGTGTATCTGTTAAAATCCTGAAATTCACATATTCTGTAAAATGGAATTAGAAAGTAACGCCCCTTCCAAGGGCGCGTTTTTGATAAATTTCTGAGAATAATTATATCCTGTCGAATATGTAAATGATGAGACGCCTGCCTCTGCAGTCGTCAACTTTGAAGAAACGCCCCCAGGAAAGGCGTGTTTTTGATAAATTAATGAGATAAATGAAATTCTGCAAATTGGCAATATATGTAAACGCCCTTCTGTTAGGCGTTAATTATTCAATACACGACTTTACTTAAGTCGTTATTTTACTGTAAACTGATTTTATCCTGATTCTATTACTGATGGTTTCATATTATACATATATATATATATATCGGCACTATTCTCCACTCCCTGAGTATAGTCCCACGTTTCATGTTGATTTATCGATCACACTCAACTCTCATTGACATACAAGCTCTCCATTGGACATTCCGTTCCTTTGGACTAGCGAGTTAGTCATAGAGACCTCCGTAAGACTCCTCGTAGCCTTGGATTCCCTCAAGGCCGACTGAGCTGGTTGTACCCTAAAAACCCATTACACAGTTTTTGCCATGTCAATCTAAAGAAACATGGTATACCGGCCCTTATGATTATACAAAGAGTATATCATAAGAAATTCTTAATGGGATGATGATATCATGCCATATCATGTCGTTCTTGTAAACCTCAATTCTATGATAAGAATGAGGGTATCTTACCTTTGATATACTGTTCATGTGGACCTCAATTCTATATAAAGAATGTCCATATTGATTTGTCATGGTACCTAAGTTAAGGGAACCATAATCTACCTAGTTTTATCGACATCGTGATTATACCGTTATTATCGCCATTCTATGTCCTTTGTCATATTTTGGACTCTATTCTATCAAAGTTGTCATACGTGTCTACAAGCTTGATTATTGAAATTCTATATTGGCTATATAAACAAGAGTGGATGTCAAAACACATGATAAATGCCTGCGCATATAGGGCCCGATCTGGTCCTAGGAGGAGCACCCGAAAGTACTTGTGCCCATGGGAGTTAAAATGATAAGGTATCTGGCATTATACCGAGTACTTGACTTGCTTGATTGGACATTCCACACACATCTTGTACTTGAATCGTACTTGACTTTACATGAAATGTGTGGCCCGAAAAAGGGTAATTTACTTGCTTGATACATGATAGCCAAAGTTCTTGACATGATTTGTTAAATGTACTTGCTTGAATATCGCGAATAAACTTGTTATCTTGTTGAAAGTGCATGATAAGTTCATCTTATTTCCTTGATACTACATTCTATCTATCCTGTCGTTTTATGCGAGCATGCATAGCTTTATTGCATTCATGAAAATGTAATTACTTAAACCCCTTGCTAGTACTTGAGATATAATTTCCTACTGAGCGTTTGCTCATTCCGTTTGTCCCTTTTTACTTTTCAGGTAAGTCCGACGACGATGGAAGTCAATCGGATGGGAATGGTCAAGAGTGAAAGTGATAGAGCTTCTACAAGTGTCGTCTAGTCTTTTCCATAGTTTCTTGAGTCAACTATGTATTCTTTTCCTTTTTATTTAACAGAGTATTGGATTTGTAATAGTCTATCCATTATGAAATAAAGGATTGGGTTATCTTGCTATTTTGCGCATCTCTGTCTTTGTGTCGAATACATGACCACTCTGATTGACATGATTGATATAGACACGTCGCGCATCTCCGGGTATCTTCCGCGCTCGGGGCGTGACAAGTTTGGTTTTCAATTTTTAGAGAACCATTTTGCTCCTTAAAGTTCTGAACATCTAGCAAACATATATCATAAGATTGTTTCAAATTTGGACAGTTTTCACAGGGAGCTTAAATTTATCTGATCACATTTCTTTTTCAATCTTTTATTCTCAAATTTTAATTTTTCACATCTATCATTAAGTTCCTCATTTATATTCCATAGATCATCAATCGAGAGTTCTTCGGATCTAGAGCTTACCTGAGATGATAATTCTTCATCATCCTTTCTCCGATCAACCATCAAGCATTTGTTGTGATTCCTGATAAGCTTTAGTTTTTCCAAAATTTCTTTGGCAGACCTGCAAGAAGAAATACATTCGATTAGAGCTCTGTCAATTGATTCTTTCATTAAAACTAATGCTCTAGTGTTGACAGTGTCTTTCAATTTATCCTTCTCAGTCCATCTAGATTTATCTTTTGATAATTTGTGTGGACTATGAGTTATTACCTTCTAGAGACTAGGATCAGTTGATTTTACATACCGATGAAAATTTTCTAACCAAGAATCAAAATTATTACCTCTGAATATCGGAGGATTAGCCATCGAGATATGATGAATGCACTGAAATCAGATGAACAACTCAAGACACACAACCGATGAAACAAAACATAGAACACAAGAAGCACACTCTGAAATGCACCAAAGACTAGCAGGATCCTCTGCAGATTGTTAGATTTGTTAAGTCAGAGACCCGCTCTGATACCAAGTGTTGGGTTCGGTGCAGCAGATTCAGAGGGGGGTGAATGAATCTCCCCTTAAAAATTTCGCCCAATTAAAAATTCTTCCTGATACTAACAGAAGTCCAATAAGCAATTGCGGAATTCAGATTCACTAAGTCAAGTGATATGCTTATAGATGAACTGACTAGTGACTTAGGAATAATGTCAAAGGACTCTTAAAGCTACAATCGATCACACCGTGTGCAATCAAACCATATCGTCCCTAAGCATTCATCTACCGCCAATCAGATAAGAAAATTCAAATCACAGTGCACAAAGGATTTTTAGGTGGTTCGGTCCTCTAGACCTACATCCACCCCACACTCAAATCCGAGTGTGGATTCCGCTGACTCACAGCTTGAACAGCTGGGCATCACAGCTTGCCATACAACCGCTGGGCAACATAACTTGCCATCCGTTGGGCAACACAGCTTGCCATCCGCTGGGGACTACAGCTTAACCCGTCTGAGGTATCCACCTCGCCACTGTGCATCACAGCTTGCACTACTGACAGACAGCTTGAAGAAAGGTTTAAAAGGAAAGCAAAAACAAGAAGCTACAACAACGAAAACTGTAAACAATGAAGCACGAATGTGGCTCACAAGGAGCTGACTAGATTGGATTTGATCCAACTTCCAGTGGAGACAGATTGTCTAATAAAGTCTTCTCTCTTCTCAACTCATGAGCTCTCTTCCTCTTTCTTTTTCTTATTCTTCTCTGCTCTCGATCTCTCACTCTCTTTTTCTTTCTCTTCTTCTTCTTCTCTGTCTTTCTCTTCACACTCTTTCTTCTTCTTCTCTTTTCTTTCTTACTGGATCGTGCAGGCTCTCCTCTGCTTCAGTCGATCAGCCTTCTTCTGATGGAAGATGCTTCATATATATAAAGCAGCAGGAAGCAGATAGGGCGTGTGTCTTCCACATTTCCCACCTAAAAGCCTCATACAACGTGGCAGCATCCTGTCAGCCCTTCCAGGCCTCGGATCACGTGCCAGGTACCAACCTCAGATCACGTGCCTTCATTAAGCTTAGCAAAGAGTCCCTGTCAGACAGACGAAAGGAATATCAGTTTAAGTCTAACAGCTTGTACAGACTTTATGAAGGCAATGCAGTGTGTAGACTTTGCAATGCGAAGACAAAGCATGTACAGACTTCACGTTGTGAATGCAAAGCTAAAGCATGTACAGACTTTGTGAATGCTTGAAGCACAGAATGCAATGGCTAAGGTTATGAGTGTATAGACTCTGCATGCGTGCTACATCAATGTTCAGACTTGCTGACAATAAGTGTGCAGACTTTGTATAGACTTGATGCAGTGTATGCAGCTCACCGATGCAGTGTGTAGACTTTGCAATGTATGGACTTTGCATTGTGTAATGCAGAATGCATCAAGCAAACTATGCACAATGATAATGAGTCCACATGCAGGTCACCAAGCAGTGTATGGACTTAGATGCATGCGACCATGATGTACGGGCTTTGAAGTGTGTAATGTAGAATGCATCAAGCAAAGTATGAACATTACAAATGGATGTATAGACTTTATAAATTAAGCGCACAAGCCGTTGTATAGACTTGGCGTTATGAAGCGCACAAGCCGTTGTATAGACTTGACGAATGAGACGCAACATGAGACGCTCAATGTACAGACATTACGAATGAGGCGCCCGATGTATAGACTTCACCGATGTACATACTTTGCATAAGATGCTAAGTGAGACGCTGAGCTGCCAAGAATGTATAGACTTGCATTAGACACTTCATGAGACGATGCGATGTACAGACTTGCCTGGCCGATGCATAGACTTTAAGGTAAGACGCTAGACGCTGTACATACTTTACTTGCATGTGCAAACTTGGCGATGTATAGACTTTGTGTGATAGCCCAATGTACAGACTTGCTGAACTAAACGTAGGTGAAGATAAGGAGTGTATAGACTTGCTCAGTTCATAACGTAGGTAAAGATGCAATGTATAGACTTAACATATGCACTGGCTGTACAGACTTAGCCTCAAGTTGAACTATCGGATGTATAGACTTTGCTCAGTTCAGCTGGTGGATGTACAGACTTGAGATGAATGCATGAACAGGCCGATGTACAGACTTGCCAATGTATAGACTTTAAGTCCAATGCAAAAGGCTATACAGACTTTGCTAATTGATGCATGAACTGACGGGGATGTATAGACTTAGCCGATGCAGACAAGTCCGATGTACAGACTTCATGAACGATGCATGCAATGCACTGGACGATGTACAGACTTCCTATATGCTCAAGTCCAATGTATAGACTTTGACGATGTAGTATGCACAGTATAGACTTTAAATGAGACTGTGCAGACTTGGAGACATTGATGCATGCACAAGACAAAGATGTATAGACTTACAGTTATGCAGCTAGACAAATGAATGCACAAACAATGTATGGACTTGCTCATGAACAGTGCACAGTGAATGTATAGACTTGAGTAACGAATGTGAAGACTTGGTGCATGAAGCAAGGCAATGAGGAATGTATAGACTTTCACAATGTATGGACTTGTGTTATGCAGCCAGACAATGTATGGACTTATGCAGACATACTAGCAAACGGATGTATAGACTTGCTCAGCCTGAAGCATGGCAATGTACAGACTTCTTAACAGACGCATGCAGCAACTGTATGGACTTGTGTTATGCAGCCAGACAATGTATGGACTTGTGCAGACATGCTAGCAAACGGATGTATAGACTTGCTCAGCCTGAAGCATGGCAATGTACAGACTTCTTAACAGACGCATGCAGCAACTGTTATTGCACTGATGCAGTGTATGCTAAACACAAAGACTATAGCAATGAATGCACGATGTATAGACTTACGAGTGCAGCACAAATATATGCAATGTATAAACTTATGCATTCTCCACAGAACAAATCAGACATAGCACACTCATGCATTCTCCACAGAACAGATCAGTCATATGCAATCATGTGAGCAAAATAATATGGTGACTCATTCATGTTGCTATCATTAAAACACCACACTCTCATCAAAGCACAAGGGGCACAACAGCATCCACAACTTCAAGGAATTCGGGCGAGTGTTCAATGAATGCTTCGCAGGTAGCGGTCCACCCCAGTCGGTGGCGGGATTACTAGCACTCAAGTAGGAACATGGGGAGAAGTTGTGGGCTTATATCAACCAATTTAAATTGGAAGCCATGCGCATCCCCCGCCTGGATGTTGCCTCGGCCATCACCGCATTAACCGGGGGTAGCCACGACGAGAACCTACGGCGCGAGCTAGTGCTTCATCCTCCTACCTCCCTTTTCGAGCTAGTGACCCTGGCCCTGTGCCACACAAAGTGCAAGGAAGTCCTCAGCGCCTGCCAAGGCACAACATGCTCGGGTCGGGAGGGGGACAAGAAGCGACCGTCCGAGCAAAGGATGGGTCAAGGAAAGAGGCGGAACCAAGACGGAGACCATAAAGAGCCGTCCCGGAAGTACAAATGGTATACCCCCCTTACCGCCCCCGTCTATGAGATTTATGAAGACATCAAAGGCTCAGGTCTCCTCCACCAGCCCGAGCCTATGAAGGCCAAGCATCACAATCGCCGTAAGCATTGTCTGTTCCACAGCGATCACGGGCATCACACCAGCGATTGCCATCAACTTCAAGATGAAATGGAGCGCCTCATCCGCCAGGGACACCTATCCTGATACGTGTCCAGGTAGAAGGAAGACTGAGGTGCCCCTGAAGACATCGACAATGCCCCCGTGGAGTCCACATCAATGTCATCACAGGCGGCGCAACATCAGGCGTAGATAGTAGCCGAGGAAGAAAGCGTCACGCCGAGCGGGTGAGCTGAACCTCGGCTGAGCATTCTACGGCCCCGTAGGCGGGCAAACCACATGCCCTGGTATTCTTCGATCAAGACCTGAAAGGGTTAACCAACCCGCATGACGACGCTCTCGTTGTATCGGCTACAATAAACCATTGTAATGTAGACATGAATTTAGTCGACAATGGTAGTGCCCCTGATGTATTATCCTATGAATGTTTCCTCAAGATGGGAGAGAATCCATCTAAACTACGCCCTATCCGAACCCCCCTGTGTGGGTTCAACGGCCAAGCAACTTATCCCGAGGGAGCCCTGAGCCTGCCAGTTACTATCGGCACCCCACCCAAAACTGTTACGGTTATGGTAAACTTCATCGTGATTAAGGGGCTGACGGCATATAACGCCATCTTCGGCTGAGGTATCCTCCGCCAACTGAAAGCGGTGCCCTCTACCTTTCACCAAAAAATGAAGTTCCCTACCAAATATAGCGTGGGGGAGGTCCGGGGTAACCAGGCATTGGCTAGACGGTGCTATATAATCTCGGTCGAAGCCATGAGGCCGGTGTAGACATGCCAAAATTGACATTATGTTGAGTAAATCTCATGTCACCATGTGACGCCCCAAAGTGAACTTCAATATTGCCGTAATATGAAGTTTTTCTATTTTTATGTGTTTTATGTGATTTTCTTAGCATTTTTTTGGAATTAACGTCTTGACGAGGGGCGTGTTTTAAATAACAGCTTAGCCTTGGGCGTCTCTTAATGAAAGGACGACCGTTGTTCGAGGCGTCAGTTTCTGGAATTTTACGTATCCTAATCAAATTGGAAAAGCAAGAATTGACGTCCCCCAGAGGGTCGTTTATCAACTAACACCCATTGGTACAGGTGTCATTTCATCATTTATAAATAAGGAAAGAATTCTATTGCCAAAATTAAATCCATGAATTGACGCCTTTGTCCCGGTCGTTATTTTAATTAACGCCTTAAGGCAGGTCGTCAATTTCAATTGACGCCATTCTGAGAGTCGTCTTTTCCCCTTTTGTGTCCTGATCGAACGAACCTTTCCTGGAGAGTTCCCTGCTATGTTTTAATCATTTTGCTGGATTAGGGAAGCAGGAACCTTGCCGTAGATGAATGTTGCCAGTTCTAATCCTACTAAATCTATGGTTTGTACCCTATAAATAGAGCCCTGGATTCTGCTCGCGCGAGGTTAAAAAAAAGAGGCAGACGAAGAGACTACAGTTTGGTGTTTTTCTTGTCGTTCGTTGTTGACATAGGAAGTTTTGCCTCTGTTGCTGAAGACCTCTCGGTGTTTTTCCCCTCTACTGTTGTCAGGAAGAATAGGGGTTTCATTTGATAGCTTATCTATTGTTCATCATCATCCTTTACCATATAGTGGTCTGATTCTTCGTACGTCTAAGGTTTTAGTCTTTGCATCATATCTTCTCTCCCTAGTTCTCTTAGGGGTTTTAAAAAGACTAAAAGGTGTGTTCTTTATGCTCATATTTTATCATCTTGTTCTAATTGTGGATTGATACTACACTTGGCTAATCCTCTTCTATTCTAGTAGTTGTTGGTTTGTTTAAGGGTAATCAAGAAAGAGAAACCCCCTTCATCGGCCGGCCGGTAGAAGGAGGAGGAAGAAAACCACAATCCATCCCACATCACTTTTCTTACCAGGTATTCGCGATCATTATCCCTCCCTTTTGAGGTAATCCCTCTGGCGATCACACTCCATTAGCAACCTCTTGCTTAGCCTTTTTCTTTTCTTTTAATTTCTTTTAATTTTTTTGATGTCGGTGTGACACGGTTCACAAATTGGCGATCACGGTGGGACAGCACTATTTTTCTTTTGATTACCATCTCTTATTGGCACCCACGTATGCCTTTTCCCTTGGCACCTACGTGTGCCCCTCCCTTTGGTACCCTCGGTACCCCTCCATTGTGCCCCACGCGGCACCCTCCATTGTGCACCACGTGCACACTCCCCATCGGGATTAGCCAGTTTATGATCATCCACCTCATCTTTATAAAAGAAATTTGGTTACTGAGTTTCTATCATTTTGTTAATTGACGCCTCCCCCCAAGGCATATTTTCCTCCTTTAATGCCTTCATCAAAGGCGTGATTTTAGCATATCTTGTGTTTATTTCCTCTCTGCCTATGATTTCACGCCCTGTGCTGCGGGCGTCATTTGTTCATTCAGCGCCTATTGCCAATGGGTCTTTTAACTTGAGGTTGTGCCCCCATATCTTTTGACGCCCCCAGCTAGAGGCATCCTTTTCACATTTAACGCCTCACACCAAGGCGCTACTTCTACACTATCGGTGCAATTTATAGTGATTCGCGACAGCCCCCCTGTCATTTTTTCTTCTTGTAGCGACTCCTGCCAAGTCGCTAATTACTTGTGTGTTAACAGAATTGTGTTTGCTATAGCTATTTCTGCAGGATGGATTCCTATATTCGTCATTTGATTATACTTGTTGGATCTGATTATATTATTGTGCATCTTTGTGGCATTTGGTTGAGAGACCTCCTCTCTCTACACTAGGATCCCACGCACCTCTCTTGGAATTGGGATGACCCTCCATTGAGCATTCCGTCTCTTTGGATTGGAAATTCCTTTTCTAAGACCTTCGTAAGTCCCCGCACCCGTGGATTCCCACACGGACGCCAGGCTGGTTGTACCTTGAAGTACCCGAAGTTTAGATAACCCATCGTTGGTGAGGAGAGAGAAAGAATCTAGTTGACCCGGAGATTACACTCAAAATTCATAACTAGGATTCACACTACAAAGGGAGTGAATTATTCTTCAATTTAATTCACCCTAACCTCAAACACAAATCTAAAAGCTTGCGTTCATTACAACTTGTTTGCATAAGCTTGGTTGGATTGGGTGATTGTTGTGTTCATATTTCCTTCAAGAAAAAAGCATTCTTCCCTCTTAAAAATACAACTTCGTTCAGGTAAAATCATCAACATGGCAAGCTACGGGTACTCTTATGATGATATGGATGAGAATGCAAATCCATCTTATGAGGTCCCCCTCCAAGATTCTACTTACCATGAGGGAAACTATCCTCCCTCCCATGCCTATTATTCTCAAGTTCACGTGGTTGATACTGCAACTCACGAAGTCGAGCTTTCTTCTCAGGCTCAACCCTCAAATCAAAACACATCGGGGAACACTTCCCCATCATTCAATGTCAATGATTTAATTCATGCTTTATCACAATTGGATGATTCCCAGCGGTAGGCAGTTCAGGCCGCTTTGAAAGGGAAAGCTGTTCCCTCTTCATCTTCCAACCCCCCTCCGGCCGCGAGTGGCCATCATGTTGCTAATGACCCGGTGGTCTTACACAAAATTCCTTCACATCCACCAACGCCCGTTGTGGCCATGCCGGCCTAACAGGCAAGTTATTCTGCGGCTTGGCCCCAATTCCCTCCACCTCCTCAAATTCTAAGGACGCCTATGCCAAATTCTTTCATTCCAAATTCGGCCCCAGTCGAGTCGGATACCAACGTTCTACTTCTTCAAAAGTTGGCTAGCATGGAAGAACAACTCAAGAAAGTTACCGCAGCAAAGAATGCCCCGGAGAATTCTCTCCCTACATTGCCAGTTTTTCATCTACCACATTCTGAGATGCCGAATTTTCGGCGATACAATGGAACTGGCAATCCATTTATTTATTTAAAGGATTTTATGTATGAAACTTCCTTTTGGCAGGGTAACAAAGCCTCATTGGCTTATCTGTTCAGACGGTCTCTAGAGGGGCCAGCCCTCGAGTGGTTCTATTCCTTAGAGCCAGCAGACGCTAGTGACTTTGATGTGGTTCAAAAGAAATTCTTGCAGAAATATAGGGACCGGGTCGGACCCTCCCTATCAGTTACTGATCTGGTCACCGAGAAAATGAAGCTCGAGGAGGACTTCATTATATTTGCTGATAGATGGCGATTGATGGCCGAAAAGTTGAAAGATACACTGTCGGAGCCGGAATAGGTCAAGATGATTATTTCAAATGCAACCCCTCAGTTCCGACACATATTGGCCATGAACAGGCTGACTACCATGGAAGAGCTCTATGAGAGAGCTCGATACATTCAAACTCAGATGAAAGATTCACCCATCATGGGCATGTTTGAACAGAGACCACGGTTGGTCAAGAAGAATACAAATGTCAACAATAGCGGCGCCACAACTGAGGGTACCGTCACTAATGAGCAGGTTGGCGTGGTTGGCCACCCCACACCTTTCCGCCAATCTAACCCACGACCTCCGCCACCTCCACAACAAAACCCCTTCTTCAACTCACCCCCACAACACAAATTTGCTCCTCAACATTCCTTTTCTCCTCCACAAAACCAAGCGCCTCACTTGGACCCCCCAGCCCCACAACAATACCACCAAGTACCACCACCCGCCAACTATGGCCCACCACAACAACAACAAAGGAGACCACAAGGCCCCAAAAGGGCCCAGTATCCATCATTGTCGGAAAGTCTCCCAGACATATTCAATGCCCTCATGGCCGCCTACTTGCTCATATTGCCGAAAGAAAGGACGACGTGGCCCGCCAATGTTGACACGTCCCGCTACTGTGTTTTCCACCGCTCACCTGGTCACAATATTGACCACTGCTTTCATTTCAAGGACTATATCTATGATTTAAATGACCAGGGCGGTATCAATTGGGACGAGATGAGGCAGTTCATAGCCACTCTAAAAGCAATAAGGCCTCCTTGGCAACAGCAGGCTCAGTAGCCGCAGGATCCAGCTCCACAAGCACAACAGCAAGCTCCAGCATCGCAACAATATATGGGGATTGTTCACAATCCACTGTCAGAGCACCCCCCAAACCAGCATGTAAACCTTGTCACAACCCTCCACGAGGTGGAGAGAGGGCAGGGATGGCACGAAGAAAATGCCTCTGTCGGGGCATTTAACCACAATTCAAACCAACCTCCGCGCCTCTTACGCACACTTCCCACTTCTAATCCCCAGTTGGCCCATTCCCTTCTACGCCCTGTTAATCAAACCCCATCTACTCCAATTAATTCCCCATCCTTGCCAACCCGGCCTCTCCTTATCCGTCCTCTGCCATCGCAGCCTTTGACACAGCAAACTCCACCACCCCTCACCAACCCTTCACCCTTGCCATCTAGGCCACTCCTCATCCGCCCATCATTGACACCCATTACATCCACCGCCATTACCCCTCCACCGGCAAGGATCCCTTCACCGTCCGTCCACCCTCCATTTCTACCCAGACCTCTCCTTATTCAACCAACTATTTCCTCCCACACTCAGGCACCCCTTACTCCTCCTACGCCTCCTGCGGGGGCTCCTTTTTTGAACCCTTCTCCGACACCCCCTACGGGAGCCTCTCCTTTGAACACCCCTCCAACACCGGCCAACACTAACACGCCTTCTTCTTCCGCCAACCCTCCATCCACACTTAGCTCGACAGAGGCATCACCGAACCAAACTATGGTACTCCGCAGTGGGCGGATATTCCACCGCATTTTTCCTCAGAGGGAGCAAGAGCCCGCACAAGGGCCTAATGAGCAAGAACATGAGCAAGAACATGTACCGGGCACTCAATATGATTTATTAAAGCATCTGGACAGGACTCCGGAAAGAATTTCTATTTTAGAGCTGATTAAAAGGTCAACAACCCATCAATTGGCCTTAAAAGAATATCTGCAGAAGGTTATGGTTAATGAAGACATTCATGCCGAGCACATAACCACAGTCCTAACGCCCGCTAGTGGGCAGCCGGCAATTACTTTTTATGAACATGAACTAGCACCTCAACCGGCTCAAAAATATGCTCTGTGTATCACAATGGACATTAACAAGGTGGTAGTAAAACAATGTTTGGTGGACACTGGGGCATCCATCAATGTATTGCCGCCCAGCACTTTAAAGATGTGCGGCGTTCCGGGAAGTCAGATTCGGCCGTCCACTATAACAGTCACAGCTTACGACAACACCAAGAAGCCTCCTTTGGGCATGATAACATTAAAAGTCAGTTTGGGCCCAAATACAATCACATTAGATTTTCACATCTTGGACATGGATCCAACATTTAATGGCATCCTGGGCCGCCCCTATATTCAACAGCTAGATGCAGTGCCCTCTACAAATCATCAATGCCTCAAGTTTCCACATAAGGGCCGCATTATCAAAGTCACTAGCATGCCGATTCTGCTAGATGAAGACATACACTTAGCAACGTCAGTTCCTTCTATTTGGCCTTCCAATAAACCGTTGCTATCAGTGTTAGATATCACTAACCCACGGCCGAGGCCATCCAAGATAGTTACAACAGTTGCCATGACACCCCTGACTTCCAAGGGGAAGAAGAAGAAGAGCATACTGAATACCCCTGGCTGGAATATTCTGATGAAAATGGGGTATCAGGCCGGTAAAGGCCTGGGTGTTAATTTCCAAGGCAGAACTAAGCCCATTATGCCACAAAAATTAATGGTACGGGGCGGCCTAGGCTATAAAGGGCCGAGTAAGAATGAGAATGAACCATGGGCAATTATGACATCCACTTTGAAGACAGATCGCCAACCGCTTACCTGGACACTGCAAACATATTTTGTCAAAGGTGGCGACCAAAACAATGAGCAGACTACAATAGTTACTTCTATACTGGACTATCAAGATGTGCATGCAAGACAGTTTGCTCGCCACATAGCCCCATTGGCCACTTACAAAGCCTTGGAATCCTTGCGGCTAGACAAAAGAAGGAAAATGGATGATCCGGAGTGTGACTGGTATAGATGGTTTGATACGAATGATATTACTATTGCTTTGAGCCGTCTATTTATGCCAACTGATCCGGAATGGCCTCCGCTGATTCATGAGCTAATTGAGAAGCAAGTAGTGATCACATACAAGAGGTAGTTGCTAAGTGATTATACAGATACTAGAGAGCCTGATGTGCTGTTCGAGGAAGGCTTCAATATAGATAGGCTGTGGGCCGGCCTCTTCCTTACCAAGTCCATTCACCCGACGACTGTTGTCCGTCTGATTGATCAATTGTTTTTCTCAGACATTCCTCGACCACCCGCGGTCTTAATAAACTTTTCCCCAAATCCACTTCAAGTTTCTTCTCCAATTCCTCCCTTGCTCCTCGAGCAATTTTCCAGACTCTCCATCACACCCCCACACGGGTCATCACTCATTCAATCTTTTTCCAACTTGTCAATTTCAACTCCACCTCCTGTTTCCTCCTCGCATTGCTTCCTCCTTGAAAATGAAAAAGAAAATAAAAATAAAAATGAAAAAAATGCCCAAAATCCAACTTTTCAATCCTCCATCTCTATTGAGGAGACCTCCTATCTCTTTTCTGAATGTGTCCCGACCCAGGGGGCGCTCTTCCAGGATTCATTGATAGATCTTTTCTACCCCTCTGGCGAGGGGTCTTCATCTGTATCCCCTTCTGTACTCGCTTTTTCTCCTCCTTTCTCTTCCTTGTTAGGTTCTAGTGATCAAGCAAGTTGTTCTTACTCTGATGATAAGACTCATGGGGTAGCTTCACATAAGAAATCCAAGGGTAAGCAGATTCCCCGTAGATTTCTCAGAGAGTTAGCCATTAGATGTCAGGCTTGCTTAGCCATCCCCGAATTTGTGGAGGACCCGATTATCCTACCGGAGTTGGAATATGAGGATACTTGTGTTTCTTATAAGGGTTTTGGTGTTTATAAGATTATGAATGATGAAGACCCTATTGAAGAGGGGGATGAAAGTTACGAAGAATATGAGGACGAGGCTGATGCTTTTGCTAGTGGCATGAGGAGATTTGATGAACCATCAGCCTCAGTAGAAGAACCTACCAAAGAGATAAATCTGGGTACCGAAGAAGACCCTAGGATTGTCCTCATCAGCAAAAACTTGCCGCCATCTGAAGAGGAAGCGCTTATTTTGGTTCTTCAAGAATATAAGGATACGTTCGCATGGTGCTATGAAGATATGCCTGGACTAGACCCTGCACTCGTTGAACATCGGCTTACACTTAAGCCGGGGTCTATCCTGGTCAAACAACGGTTGAGACGTTTCCACCCTAATATGGCCTTAAAGATGAAAGAAGACGTCGATAAGCTTCACAAGGCTAGATTTGTTAGAGTTGTCCTCTATCCCAATTGGGTGGCTAACATCGTCCCAGTCATGAAGAAGGACGGAAAGGTCAGGATTTGTATAGACTTTTGGGACCTCAACCGTGCGTGTCCTAAAGATGACTTCCCCCTCCCTCATATTGATGTTTTGATTGATAATACGGCAGGATATGAGACTCTCTCCTTCATGGATGGTTTTTCAGGTTATAATCAGATTCGCCTGGCTGAGGAAGACCAAGAGAAAACATCGTTCACTACACCGTGGGGTACATACTGCTATGTGGTCATGCCTTTTGGACTTAAGAACGCTGGAGCCACCTATCAGAGGGCTATGATGGCAATTTTTCATGATATGATTCACGTTTATATTGAGGTGTACATGGATGACCTGGTAGTAAAATCAAGAACAATGATTGAGCATCCTGGGGTTCTAGCTAAAGTTTTGCAAAGATCACGAGAGTATCAGTTGAAGATGAACCCCAAGAAGTGCGTATTTGGCGTTTCATCAGGGAAATTACTCGGATTTATTGTCAGCAAAAGGGGAATTGAAGTCGATCCTAATAAGGCGAAGGCCATCAGAGATATGCCTCCTCCCAAGAATTTGAAGGAAGTTCAAGGATTAATCGGGAGGTTGCAATTTATTCGCCGCTTTGTCTCCCCGCATTCACAGAGATGCAGGTCGTTCTACGAGCTTACTAAGCCGGGAGTCAAGTTTAATTGGGATGACAAGTGTCAGGTAGCTTTTGACGGACTGAAGGATTATCTGGCCAATCCTCCTATCCTGAGGCCGCCAATTCCAGGTAAACCGCACATTCTCTATGTCTCTGTCCTGGATGACTCTGTAGGAGCTATCCTTGCGCAAGTGGATGAAAAAAGGAAGGAGAGGGCCGCATACTACTTGTCTAAACTTCTCAACCCCTGTGAGCAGAGGTACTCAGCCATAGAGAAGACTTGCGTCGTTTTAGTTTGGGTAGTTCAGAAGTTAAAGCATTATTTCTTAGCTCATGAGGTTCATCTCATTGCTCACATGAATCCAATTAAATTCCTTCTTGAAAAATTTGTCCTTACCGACCAATTAGCACGCTGGCAAAGTTTCCTTTCCCAATTCGACATCACTTACATTCAACAGAAAGCTATCAAAGGCTACGCCATTGTCGAACATCTTGCTCACCACCCTCTACCCCGATTTGATCCAGTCAATTTAGAGTTTCCAGATGAGGAACTAATGTCCATTAATCAACCCCACAATCCTATGTGGACATTACATTTTAATGGAGCACTAAATTCCCAGGGAAAAGGGATCGGCATGGTTCTATTAACACCAGAAGGGGTCACCATCCCATTCGCCGCTCAGCTTATCTTTCCTGTCACAAAACAATATAACTGAGTATGAAGCTCTTTTGACCGGCCTGCAAACCGCTCATGAATATGGTGTTACCCAATTACGAATCGTTGGTGATAGTCAGCTCATTCTACGCCAGGTGCTTGTCAAATGCCGCACTATCAATCCTAAGCTCAAGCCATACCAGGAACTTGCTTCAGCTTATGCCAAACTCTTTACCAAGTTGATCTTTGTCCATGTCCCTCGTAGCCAAAACATCTTAGCTGACGCCCTTGCTTCATTGGCTTCTGCTTTAGTTTTCCCTCCTGAACGAGATTTCCATGTTCCCCTCATTCATCGGCGTGACACTCCAGCTATTAAGGATCATGCATTCCTCGACATTAGGGACAAGGTGGTTGAGAAGGTCAGGCAGAGTGAAGCTCTTAAAAACAAAGAGGTCATGTTATTAGATTGGGAAGAAGAATTGGCTGATGAGGAGAAACCATGGTATTACGAGATTGCCAGATATTGCAATGATCAGTCCTATCTTGAGGAAGCCACTACGGAAGAGAAGAAAGCAATTAGAAGAGTGGCTCAACGTTACGTTTTGGTTGGAGGTGTGCTCTATAGAAGAGGGCTCACAGGTGTTTTATTAAGGTGCCTCGACGATGATGAATCTTGGAAGGTCGTGGAAGAGGCGCATTCAGGAGTGTGTGGTGATCATGTGAACAGTCAGATGCTAGCTAAGAAGATCCTTAGGCTAGGCTTCTATTGACCCACTTTAGAAGAGGATTGTTCTATCTATGTCTGAAGGTGTGTTAAGTGCCAACTACACGCCAATAAGATCCATTCTCCTGCTTCTTCACTCCATCCTATGTCTTCCCCATGGCCTTTCTCCATGTGGGCTTTCGATATCATTGGACCTCTTGGAGATTCCAACCTCCTTACAAAGCAAAAGGCATTCATCCTCACGGCAACGGAGTACTTCACCAAGTGGGTGGAAGCGGAAGCATACGTGGAGATTAAAGCGTCAACCATTTGCAAGTTTATAATGAAGAACATCATCGCAAGGTTTGGCATCCCAAGTACCATCGTCACCGACAACGGACCCCAATTCATCTCTCAGGAGCTTAAAGATCTCTGCAACAGGTATAACATTGCATTGCATCATTCATCTCCTTATTATCGGCAGGGCAATGGCCAAGCAGTGGCAACTAATAAAACTTTGATTAAAATTGTTAAGAAAACGTGTGAGGCTAATAAATTCGCGGACTGGCCAGAAAAGCTGGTGGAAGCTCTTTGGGCCTATCGCACTTCCATTTGTACCCCTACTGGGCAGACACCTTTCGCCCTCATTTATGGAATGGAGGCGGTAGTTCCTTATAAGATTCTCATTCCCTCTCTGCGAGTACAATTGGACAAGGAATTCTCTATTGATGAATGGCGTGAATCTCTCCTTGCCCAGTTGGAACTCCTAGACTAGAAGCGTCTTGTCGCCGCTGAGCATGCACGTATTTATCAAAACAGGCTTTCTCGTTTTTACCAAAAGAAAGTAATTGAGAGAAAATTCAAAATCGGTGAGATGGTAATTAAAAAAATCTTTGTAAGACCAGGTGGACCTCGTTCAAAACTCCAACCAAACTGGGAAGGACCCTTTATCATAAAAGATGTTTCTCCTGGCAATGCTTATAGATTGATTAATGCTGAAGGTGAAGAGCTAACTCATCCTTGGAATAGTCTCTATCTAAAGAAATACTACCCCTAAAACAAAAAAAATAAAAAAAGAGGAAAATAAAACAAACAAAAAAACTTTTTTGAAAAGAAAAAGGAATTTTGAGGCTGGTATGATACATGGGCCATGAGCCCGAAACAATCAAAATCCTTAATTCATTCTTCAGTCTCGACAATTTAACTCTTGGGTCAATTTACGCACACACTACATGCTTTACTCTTAAGCTCGAGTAGCCCAGAATTCGAGGAAAGTCCGACCCAAACTAAGAGTGTAAAAGCTTTACCTATTCTCTTCCCTTCGGCTCGCGAGAGGGAATACAAGTTAGGGGTTACTAACCAAGCCTGCTCGCCGCCCTAGTAGGTGGAAGTTAGGGCCCAAAAGGGAACCAAAAAGCTTAAAGCCCAAGTACAATTAGGTCTTTATCTGTTCCGAAAAAAGAAAAGAAAAGAAAGTTATGATAAAAGAAAGCATGTCAAGAGGGCAAAGTCCCCGCAGGGAAAACCCTGGTCGTAAGCGTGCATGAATAAGGGCAAAAAGAGCAACAAAATTTCCCTAAGCCAAAGACCGAATCCCAACAGGCATTAGGGAAGGGGAGGAGCGTGCCCCATTCTTGAAAACCTTTCGTGAGCTTCCTTAATCATTCTTCTCTTCTCCCTCCATGGTGGGTTGTGAACTCGAAGAATGGCGAAGACCGACTAAGAAGTATGGGCTGCAAGAGAATATGAGAAAAAGCCTAAGTACAAGTCACGTTGAATCTTTTGTTAAGTCTCTTGAGAAAGTCTAATGAATTTTCGATTATGATGGATAAGTTTTCAAAGCCCTGTACTATACTTACCTCCAAAACAAAAAATTTTCAAATTAAAAATCACGCCTCTTAGAATAGGCATCATTTTCAAAATTAACAACCCTGTCGAGGGCGCCACTTTCAAAACAAAAATTCAAAAAAAACAAAAAATATATATAAATGATAAATAATAAAAAAATTGTGGAACTTCAAGCCCTTTGTTTCTCATATGCTTGGTTGCATTCCTGTATGGGGCATCTTTTATTTTTAGTTAGCATTTGCTTGCTTGCATAGCGCATTTTATATCTATCATTTGCCTTCATTGATTAAAGGCTTGGCCCCTTGACCCGTTATCAAGGTCAAAGTAAAGACATCCCTTGCTTATTGAGCAAGGGGCCAAGTCGAACAGATGTATTAACCTGTTTGTTCAAGTGTGAACTACAAGCGCATGGCAAAAGTAAAAGGCGAGAAGGAAAAGAAGACACAAGTACACAACTACACAAGTGCTCAGGTAACAAAAAAAATTCAATCTCATATATATATATATCAAATGTACAGGTGTGAGGGTGGAGGAGTACAAGTACAGTCTCTTAGCTCTCGCGTCCACCCTCCTCTCTCCTACTCTCTGCCTCACTCTCGTCCTCCCGACGAGGCACTGGTGGAGGGGGCATGGACCCCCGAGAAGTAGCTGGAGCTCGAGCCGGCTCCTCTGCCTCGCTCCTCTGCCGGAGAGAGGAACCCACCATAAAAGTAGAGCTGGTAAAGGTGTACCCTGCAGCTCACGCCCGCTCCCGGCCTCACTGAAGCCGCTCCTCGATCGCTCGTAGCCACTCCTGCGTAACGGCTAGCTGGGCCCTCAAGCTGTAAGCTCCCGCTCGCTGACCGCTCCTCTCGATTCCGGGCACGGTCCACCTGGTGCTGCTCACGGTCGCGGGCACGGTCCGCCTGGTGCTCCTCTCGCTCCCGGGCACGCTCTCTACGCTCCATCTTGAGGGCGACTCGCAGCTCCGCCACGTCCTGGGGCAGCTCCTCTCGCCGCCTCAAAGCCTGCTCAAGCTCCGCAACCCACTGGTCGCGGATGGCCAACTCTGTCCCAGCTAAAGCGGTCTGGGTAAGCGATGCCTGTAGCTCCGAGGTCTGCAAACATTCAAACAACTCATCAGTTCCACAGTTCAATAATTCATGAAATAGGCAATATACAATTGAAAATAAATAACTCACCTGAGAGGCCATCGCCTGCTGTCCCTCCGCGATGCAGGTAAGAGCGGCACGGAGCTCCTCAGTCTGTAAACACAACTTTTCATGAGCATATCATATAAACAATTGAATGAAATTGAGTTTAAGTTTAGGGCATACCCGTGTGACGAGGTCGCGCTCTGCCGCCTCGGCCCGTGCCACCGCTCCGGCAAGCTGCTCCGCTAGTGCAGTCGCCTCTGCACTAGGTCCTCTCGAACTAGAGGCCTCTCCTGTCTCTCTCCCTACTGCTCCATGCTGGGCACGCTGCATTTATTAAGATTGTCAGTGGCTAATCATCAATAATCCAAACATTCATGTGTATATAGATAAGCTAAACACTCACCAGGGTCTGAAGGTCTGCCCGTGTGGTAGCCAACTGGGCCTCCAAGCTGTGGAGGTGGGTCTGCATGTCCATCACTGCTATGTCCTGTACATCCTGCATTCACCACATATTAGTCACATAATAGATATGCATAAGCATTTGCATTTAATTTAGAAATAAGTGCATTCATATATACCCCTAAGACCCTCATCTGGGGTCGGCCGGCATAAACCTCCCAGTAGCGTCGGAGGTACTCGGAGCTGTCCGCTACCTAGGAAGTGACTCGGGTCCCGCCACGCTGCCAGTCGGCGTACTGGTCGGAGAACCGCACTCTCCAGTCGATCGCCTTCGTGCGACCGCGCGTCTTCTTGCCTATCCCACGCGTCTCTCCTACCTCGATCCACTCCTGGTGTAGGTCGAGGGTCCTCATCACTAACCTAAGCCATAGCGGCTCAATCTCGCTCAAGCAATGAACCCAAAGCTCATATCCGAAACGAGGTCGGCCCGCTACGACCCACGGCTGGCCCTCGTCAGTCATCCCCTCATAGGGTCTCCACCGCACCTGTATCCATAAGCATGCATATCATCATCATCTCATCATAATTAATAAATAAAAAAATGCATCATATTTAGTCATGCGTACCAGTGAGGTAGGGAAGTCTCGGAACTCTCGTCGCAGCACTCGTAACTCGTATGCGAGTGGGGCTCCAATCACCACTGGTAGCCAGCGCCATGCCAGAGGGAAGGATCCCTCACCTCCGGGCCGTGGGTCAGCGCGCCCCATCGGCATGTACAAATGGTTCAAAATCTGCATCCATGCATCGCATTAGCAAAGCATTCATATGCATATGCATTCTAACAAGAAAACAACAAAAAAATGCATACCTGAAGAAATGGTGAAAAGCCACTGCCGGTCGTCTCACGACCTGTCCCCGTGGACAGGTCGGCTATCAAGTGCGCCAGTAGCGCTGCTCCCCAGGCGTATCGGCCGACTCCCTCCAAGTCCTCGAGAATCCCTAGGAAGCCGCAGTTGATGACATCGCCCTTCGTGCCAAGCAGCAGCCTCCCGCGCATCAAGAATAAGAACCTCCTCAAATCTCGGTCTACCCTCTCCCTGTCAGCTGGGTCCTAGCAGTAGGTAGCCCTAGCCCCGTCTCTCAACCTCTGTGAAAACTGCTGTAGGGACTCCCTAGACCTATGCCTAGCATCACCCAAACCCATGGCCATGGTAAGGTCGGTGCGGAAGATGGTCCTACACTCGCTAGGTGTCTCATAGACAGTCTCTAGGCCTAGCAATCTCTGGGTAAGCTCGCTATAGTCGGGTAGGGTGATCCCACTCACTGCCTCGCCATCTACCCTCAGCCCGGTAATCCTAGCCACATCCTCTAGGCTGGGGACCATGTGACCCCACGGCATCAGAAATGCCCGGATCGACCTATCCCACCTCTCTCTCAAAACCTGGATCAACGGTAGGTCGGGTCTCACTGGCTCAATGCTAAGGAAAGCCCCAAACCCCGTGGCGTCTACCCTAGCTCTCTGGAACTCGGGGAGGCCGTAATACGCTGCCCGGACCTGGACCCAAGAAATCCGCGTCCTCATCAACCCCTGCATACATATAAAAAGAACTTTTTGCTTAAGATTTCATGTGGAAGTTCATTTACTGTGATATTTGCTGTTTGGTTAATTAACGACCTATCTTGGGTCGTGGTTTTCATGATTGACGCCCCTGAGGGCGGCATTATTTACAAATAGGTTTCCGGTAATATTATGCGTTCTTTGAATTAACGACCCAGCCTGGGTCGTTGTTTATTTAAAAGACGCCCCTATGAGAGGCGTTGTTTTGAAGCTAATTTCCTAAATTCTGAGAAATTTTTGAATTCACGCCCATCCCTGGGTCGTCTTTTGTTTAAGTAACGCCCCTGTAGGGGATGTTGTTCAAAATGAGCGATTTTGGCCTGAAAAGAAATTCTGAAATTTTTTTTTATGGACGACCACTCCACTGGCCGTTGTTTATTGAATTGATGCCCTTGTGTGGGGCGCTGGTTTAAAAGGGGTTATTTTATTCTAAAATGCGTTTCTGGGAATGTTTAATTAACGACCACCACCATGGTCGTTGCCTAATGAATTGACGCCCCGATGGAGGACGTTGTTTTCCCAAGTTTTTTAAAAATAAAACAGCATGCGAAATAAATCAACAGGGGCATACATATATTGAAAATAATTAAAAAAAAAGAAGCATGGAAAATAACAGCATGAAGCTAAACATGATAATTTTTAAATAACGACATGCTGCAGGGCGTGATTCATGAATTAACATTTTTCAGAAAAAAAATTAATTGAAACTGACGCCCCGGTGGGGGGCGTTGTTTAATTAGCGACACCCCTGGGGGCATCTTTTCTCTGTGTCACCCGAGAGCTATGGGCCATCGTGGAAAATGGAAATAAAATTGAAGAAAAATAAAAAAAATGGGGGTAAGGCCTACCTTTCGTCGCTCGGGCACCACTAGTCCCCCCCGGAGTTGGGGCCGGGGTTGCCGTGGCCGTCGTGGCTGGCCGGGGCTAGGGAGCACCGCCGCCGTGGCCGGTGGTTCTTCTCCTCCTTCTGCTTGTTCTTCTCCTTCTTCATCTCCTCCTTCCTCTTCTTCTCCTTCGTCTTCATCATCATCCTCATCCTCACTGTCATCCTCACCTTCATCTTCTTCAACTGCTTCTTCCTCCTCACCGTGCTCCGCCGCCGGAGCCTCCTCGGCCGCCGTGGGAGGAAGTTCCTCCACGGCTTCTTCGCCTTCCAAGTCCACCACGTTGGGGGCCGAGACCCGTTGGCGCTTGTGTACGCCGCCGGCCATGGCTCGAGGGTAGAGAGGGTAGAGAGGGTAGAGAGAGTAGAGAGAGTGAGAGAGAGAGATAGAGTTGGAATGGGCTCTCCTTTAGGGTTGCAGAAAGAGAGAAAGAGGGAAAGAGGGCGAAGGAAGAAGAAGAAAGGAGGGAAAGAAAAATCAAACGGTCGAAATTAATTAACGATCTAAGGAAAGGCGTCTCTTTTTGAATTGACGGATATATCTTGGGCGTTATTTAGAGATTTGACGACATGCATGGGGGCGTCATTTTATTTTTGCATGGGAATCCGTAACCATCGTCAGGCGCATTTAATGGAATTGATAGATGTGATTGGAGTCATCATTGTAGTTTTTTAATTGGCGACTTCGTTGCAGGCGTTATTTACAAAAGAAGTGGCTTAACTGAAGGCGTTATTTTTAGGTTTTAAACGGTCAATGTTTGGAATTTGAATCAAATTAACGCCTTGTCCTGAGGCGTGAATCAATTAGCGCCACTTGGTAAAGGCATCAATCATGGGAATTGATATTTTTGATTTCGGAAAATGATTAATGATTGACGACGTGTCTGAAGGCATTACTTTTGGAATTGACGCCATTCTCTAAGTCGGTATTCAGAACAGAAACGCTGTTTGGTGGAGGAATTAATCAGAAACATCATAATTGGCTCTAATGAAAGTTTATCCTTGTTTTACTGATGAAAAGATCATTGTACATCTAATGAGCCATTTTGGGCCTTAGACTTCTTAAAGCTATTACATAAGTCTTCCATTGATCCTTGTCTTCTTCTAAGTTTTCCACAGGTTGATGTGTTGCTGATTGTCCATAAAGCTTGAATTGTTGTGGTTTCTTCTCCATCTTCATTGCTGCCGATGTCCCTTGTCTTGATGGGAGGGAGATGAGATAAGTCCTCGAATAATCGCCGTGGGAGCCCGAGTTGGGGAAGGCACCTATGAGAGTTGTATAGCGCAAATTCCGTGGCACCTATTAGTCGAAGATCCGTCCCTGGAGAGAATCATGCGCGGAGTTGTTGAACCTTGAGTAGTCCCGGGGCACATGTGAAAAGATTCTTAGGCATCACCTTGAGGTGCTCCCTCCATTCCACTCTTTTCTTGATTTGAGGAATTCGGTTCATCACTCTATTGCTCAACCCCAATGAGCCGGTCATATAGGAAAGAGGGCTTTTAGAGAATATCCTTGATGGTTGTTGGGCCTCCTTGCATGGGTCAAATTTAAAATGGAGATCTACCCAACTAGAAAGAACGATCATGCATCCATAAATCGGTCTCCCCATTGTCGCCGAGATGAGTCCACTATATAGGTAGGCCAAAATCGCCGGTCCCGCTCTCTCTCCTTCCCAAAGGCTAGCTATAGCACTCAATTGGGACTCTTCTAGAAAATCTTCCATGGAGGGGAACAAGATTGCTCCTGCCAAGCACACCACGAAGGCCTTTGCCACATGTTCTACCTCACCATCCTCTTTAGCTTGGTCGGCCCTTTTGTAGACCCATGAGGTAAGCTTTAAGAGGTTAATCCCTTTTGTGGCTTTGATTTGATTCACTAGATTGGGGCTAGGAATCAAGCTTGATAGTAATTCATGAGAGGTGATTTGTCTTGGCATGATGGCCATCTTCTCCTCATCCCCTTGTTTCATCTTCTTTAAGCCTAAGATCACTTCTAACTCTTCCAATAAGATTGTGTGGTGCGGACACCCGAGCAGCTGATCGGCACGATACGCCGAGCCACCAGTACCGCACGCGGAGCACGACACGAGCCACCTCAGCGTCCATCTGGCTCGGAGACAGCCTGGAGACTCCGCCTTAAGCCTCCCCATTTATTATATTTAGCTAGACTTTATGTGTGTGTAATTTGTATTTATTTCGATGCATTCGGTTTGCCATTTTGAGTGTAATAGGGACTTACGAGCATTTCGGACCCCGTGGGCCCCACGGGCCCCCCGGGCCCCACCACATTGGGCCACCTCAGCCTAGGGTCCCACGTGGGGTCAGTCAACATGCCACATGGGGCATCTAGAAGTTTGAATGGTCAATTGTCTACATGGGGGACAAGGGACCAAAATAGTCAACATTTCCAACCAACACCCACCTACCATGTCAAGCTTGTTCCCCCCCTAGTCAATAGGCTGTCCCCCCCTTATTTTTTTAATTGTACTTTTGTGGAATGGTCACAAGCCATCCCAACCCTCCATCTCACACCCCTAGATCCAACGGTAGAGGATGGATTAGATGGGTGACCTATATATGCTTGTATTTTCCCATTTTGATGAATTAATGCCATTTTGAATCAAAGAAATTTTTGGAGCTCCAGCTTGGTGCGACCCTCTCTCCCCCCTTGCAGCTGTGAAGGTTGCCTCTGGAGGTGTGACTCCTCCCCTATCAGTTCCGGTCATCCTCGCCGCCGCCACGAGCCGCCACCGCACCGCCATCGTCTTCATCGGAGTTCTGCCTGCGCAGTATCACAGCAGCTTCCACGAAATTCAGCCATCAACCACGAGCTCTGATCGACCTGGGGATTTTACTGGAGGTTCCATCGGTGTCAAGGATATCCCAAAAAAATTGGTTTGTTATTCAGATCCCGTTCCATATTTTTAGATTTTCGTCCACTCTTCCATTTCAGTTCTGCCAACAGTCTGTCCAGATTCATCTCCGCCCTAAGTTTTAGGTCTTAGGTCCACTTTTTGATTTTCTTTGGTTCTCCCAATTTTACTGGATCTTCCTTCCACCAACCCCTTCATCCAAAATTTTTCTAAATTTCTAGTTCATCCATTTCATATTTTCCACAAATCGTTCTCAGATCCACCAGAAGTTCTGTCCACCCGTTCCCAGATCCGACCACCAGACACTCCAAAAATCCTATCAAATCACCACCACCTACAAATCCAATTCTAAAAATTTTCCCAGCTTCATGGTTTGATTATCTACAACTTTAAAGAAGAGCTTGAGTCTGAATCCCATTGTAAGTAGGCGGTCAATGGCCGTTTACGGGGAACTGATGTACTGAACTGAGAGTTCTGGAACTGTGTAGCAGAGAATTGAAAATTAGTTAAGTTCTAGGTCCGCGCAGGTTCCGAGGAATCCACTGGCCCTAGGTTGGAGGATTTTGAGTCCTCTTTCCAACGGCGCTGGTTTCGTCGCATTCCGGAGACGGGGCTGATCGCAGCAGTTGATTTCGCCGGAGCGCGCGCCTGAAAATAGCAAGCAAAAATCCGTGGGTAGCATTCCACAAGCTTGGAGATCGGAGTTGTTCGGCCACCGATCGGCGTTCCCGGCCGACCGCCTTCCGTGGAGGCGTGCCACCAGTGGTCCCCATCACAGTGGGACCCACTCCTGCAGATCCGGAGGCCAGCGCCACCCGTGGGCCCCACGGGCCCGCAGAACCTGCCGTTCGGAAAGCACGAAAACGCGGAGTTCGGCACCGCCGGGCGACATCAAGATGCTGCCCGTCAACCCAATTCGCGTGATTCCCGGGCCCCGCATGTGACCTTTTACCTCCCTGCGTGGAGTGGGTCAAATTATTGTACTGCTGTAAAATTGTGTTAACCGGGGGTCCGTGATTGGCCGGGGTTGTCTTCGCCATGCCGGGTGCGTGGAGGTAATGGTCCGAACCTCTTGGCGTTCATTTGCTTAGCTAGTATACGGTCTTTTGCCGCTGCCGAGAGTGTAGGTACTAGCCCGTGTGTCCATGTCACCGCTGTGAGAGTGAGAGTGACCCATCCCGTGACTCGATCCGAGTCCGGAAGTGAGTCTGACTACCTTGAACTCTGCCGGTTCCTTAACCGCGCACGATCCACGCTTTCCCTCGCATGGGACGCCGAGTGAGTTTGCACTTCTGTTAGCGACGTGTAGCCTATGGGAGCTCTCCGTGTCGGGCCTAATGTCTCTCCCATCATGTGTTGCTGGTCGTGTCCACGTCTAGAGTCCGAGGTCCATACCACGTAGAGTCGGTCCCCGTGTCCGTCCCGCATCAGTTTGGTATCAGAGAAAGTCGAGTCTAGGGTAGTCGTTGCATAAGTCTTGCATAGTCTAAGGTTACCCCACACACACCTTCACTCGGTATATCCAAAGGTGTTGTCCGACCGTTAGGTTTCACCTACCAGCAAGACCGCACACTTGCGCGAGTGACCTTCCGGTCGATTACCTCCGCCGCGTACCGAGTCTTGGCCGTGTCTAGGGTGTAGTCGAGTCTCATTCTTTTCAAAACAAAAAAAAAGTGTTTTAAATTGCATTCTTTCAAAATACCAAAAAAGAGTGTTTTCAAATTGCAATTAGGTCTAAGTGTATCATTTAGTGTGTTTGCATTAGTCGGTTGTTGTCACCTAGTCCGTACGTCTTTGCATGTCCACCCGTCGAGGCACCCAATACTCGCCACCACTACCTATGGCGGAGTCCCGAGCCCGTAGTTCCGATGAGTCTTCCACGGCCGAGATGTTCCGGGCCATCATGGATCGTTTAGACACGCGTATGGATGGTCTTAGTACGCGTATGGATGGCATAGGGACGCGTCTAGAAGGGCGGATGAAGGTCCTCGAGGATCGGGCCGGGGTTTCAGAGCAGTCCATTGAAGGCCTTGTTGGGAGGATTGCCATCCTAGAGAGGGGCCCAGTAGCGGCACAACCCGCGCCGACGAACGGCCAACAAGAGCCGGTGCAGCAACCCGCTGTGCCAAGGGCTCAGGTGGAGGATGTCGGGAGGCAACAGGCACCTATAGTGGATGATTATGCCTCCGACAATGATCACGGGGGTAACGGTCGTCGTCATCAACGACAGAATCGTGATGACGAGGATGACGACCGCATTCTTAGGGGTGTGCGTGCGGACCCTCCCACTTTTAGTGGGTCCTTGGACCCTAGGGTGTATTTAGATTGGGAGGCGGGCATGGACCGGTACTTCGAGTGGTTTGAGATGACGGACCACCGAAGAGTCCGATACGCAAAGATGAAGCTGCAAGGGCAGGCCCAAACTTATTGGATCAATGTGGAGAGCCTGCTCAACCAGCGACGTCAACCCCAGATCGGTACTTGGGATGATATGAAAACCAAGTTGAGGGAGAAGTACCTTCCCGCCTCATATCGCCAACGTCTCATAGACAAGTGGCAAAGCATCACCCAAGGGAACCGATCCGTGACCGAGTACACCGTCGAGTTCGATGAGTATTATTTGCGGTGCGGGGTCACGGAAGAGAGCACCATGACGATATCCCGCTTTCGGAGAGGTTTGCGGCCCAATTATCAATATGAACTCTTTCGCCGCAATGCCACCACTTTGGAGCAGGCATATCAGATTGCTCTCGAATTGGAGCAGTTCGAGGCCGAGTTTGAGTCACCCCATCGGTTGGGCTCCTTTCCCCTTCGTAGTGTCGAGTCCCGTGACTCGATCCGAGTCCGGAAGTGAGTCTGAATACCTTGAACTCTGCCGGTTCCTTAACCGCGCACGATCCACGCTTTCCCTCGCATGGGACGCCGAGTGAGTTTGCACTTCTGTTAGCGACGTGTAGCCTATGGGAGCTCTCCGTGTCGGGCCTAATGTCTCTCCCATCATGTGTTGCTGGTCGTGTCCACGTCTAGAGTCCGAGGTCCATACCACGTAGAGTCGGTCCCCGTGTCCGTCCCGCATCATTGTGGCTTCAAAGGTAGAGAAAAGGAAGGTGTGGGTAGAAGGGTGCCATATCTCCACAAAAGCTCCTATGGCTGCCCAATCTAGGTGAATTTGGTCATAGTGTTTAGCATGGGTGACTAAACCTAGGAGATGCCATCTAGATAGGAAAACTCTCATGTCTGAGCTGAACTTGGAAAGCAAGAGGGGAAGCCATTTATTCTTACTAAATCTCCTTGCGCCAGGAATGTTTGGATAGTCCTGTAAAAAGAAAGAGAAGGCATAGAAGAGAAAAGGATGAGAGTTGAAGGGAATAATGCAAAACAGGAAGAACAAACAACTCATTACCTGGTTCATGGCAATTCTGTTGCTAATATGGGCATTGATCTCGGAGAGCCCGGGAGTGGAAATCTTGGCCTTCTTCATAGCACTTTGCATCTTTTGTGGTTCTTAAACTTCACAGAGGCAGTAGCTGTCTGCAGAAAAAACAAATAGAACAAAAAAAAAGAAGATAGCAGAATAGAAAGCAGAACGGGTGATTTGGTGAATTACTGAAGGAAATCCCCTCTTTTATAGGAGATTCGAAGGCTCTGATGGATGTTCGAAGTTTAGGAGTTGAGTACGAATAGGATTGGTTTCAAGCTTTCTGTTTCTGGGACGGAAGCGTGGTGTTTTGGAATTTCAGTAAATTAACGATGTGGTTCAGGGTGTCATTTATTTAATTAGCGACTTTCTTTAGGTCGTCTTTTATGTAACGCCTTTCAGGAGGGCGTCATTTACTTTCCAATTCCTAATCGGGCCTTCAATGCAATTAACGCCTTTATGCTAGTCGTCTTTTATCATTTTGACGCCGCTTCCTATGGTCGTCAATTTCTGGGCTTGCATGCTGAACTTAAGTGCTATATGTTTTAATTGGAATCATTTATATTATGCACTTATGATCATTTTAAGTTGAGAATTCTTTCATGAGTTGATCATTCTTTCATGTGGACTGATGATTTTTGAAGTGCAGAAGTGCAGGTTGTGCAAGTCTGGAAGTATTTGCATCATGGGTGCAAAATGCTGAAGTCTATACATCGAATTCCAAGCACACAAGTCTATACATTGCATAGAGTCTATACATCCTCTCAAGTCCATACACTCTCCAAGCATCTCACGTTCCAAGGCTATACATAGCCCATGTCTGTACATTTTCTAAGTCTGTACATTGTCAAAATCTTTGCACCCCTGAAGTCTATACATCCTTCCTAAGTCTATACATTCTCTTCCCAAAGCCCAAGTCTATACATCCTTCTTAAGTCTATACATTCGTTCCTTCCAAATCCAAACACTCTCCAAGTCTATACACCCTTCCCAAAGTCCATACATCCTTCCCTTCACAAGTCTGCACACTGCACATTGCCAAAGTCTATACATTGCTAAAGTCTATACGTTCTCAAGTCTGTACGCTCCCAAGTCCATACGTTCCACTGCTAAGTCTGTACATTGCATTGTCAAAGTCCATACATCACCCTAAGTCTACCCATCCCACGGTTAAATTCAATAAAAATTCAAAAAAAAATTCTCATAAAAAATTCTCATAAATCCATAAAAATTCAAAAATTCTAAAATAATTCAATAAAAATTCATAAAACATAAATTTTTTTTTATAAATCCATAAAAATTCAAAATTCTCAAATAAATCAATAAAAATTCAAAAATTCTCAAATAAATGAATATAAATTCAAAAATTCTTATAAATCCATAAAAATTCAAAAATTCTCAAATAATATCCATAAAAATTCAAAATTTTCAAAATAAATCCAAAATATATATATATACTACAAATTTTTTTTTTTGTTGATTATGTTTTCATACATCTTGGACTAACACAATTTTGAGCACAAGTAAGAAGCCCTTGGTCCCACCATTTAGGCATTAACATTCAAGCCCCACGGTGACTGCGCTCCTTTCTCAGTTCACTCGTGCTTATTGCTCTCACCATCTTCCTGTATACATTCTTGTAAGCATTGTTATCTATATGATATTCTATACTATTATAGCATATCAAGGATCTTGTGGTTCTAATAAACTTGGAATTTGAGTTCCCCTTCATCAAAAATAGTGATAATTCTAGGTGAATCTTGATCGCACGGATAGGCCGTTGAGTCATTAAACGTCTGGGATGACGGTTCCACTTTCTGAGTTGATGCGTGGACAAATGAGCTTCGGCTTAGTGTCAGCTTAGATATCTGGATTCTTGACCAAATCTAGATGGCTTAACAATATTATCCTTGATTATTTTTTATTTTTAGTTTATTTTAATTTTTTCTTTTAGCCCAGCATGCATCATGTAGGACTTTGAGCTTAATGATGAAAATCCTCATATTACGTCAATAATGAAGGTCGCTCGCTCTTAATTGAGTTGGCATGAGATATTCCATTCCAAATCAAGTACTTTATTCTCTTTGAAGCCGTTCAGGCTGGTTCCTTGAAAGTGTTCATATGCTGGGTCTTCATCTCAATTCATTTTACCTTTTTCTTGCAAATCAACCTTGGTTGTAGCACGTCCACATTGACTGGTAACCGCTCTCCAAGGGTGTTTCCCTTTCGTGCCCTCGTGCACATTTTTAGTTCTTTTAGTTTAATCCTTTCGGTCCAGCTGATCAATGCTTTCTTGTAATCATCTGGAGTTGTTTCATTAGAGTCTTGGAAAGATGTCCAACACTTAGTGTCGGAGGCGTGTCACATCACACCTTGGCATCTACTTATCAGCTCGTTCCACTTCATTCCACTTGTTGCACTTTCGCTTCATTCCGTCTCACTCCCTTGCAAAGCAGACGCCAAGGCGGGGCAGCTGTAGATACGCTAAAATTGACATTATGTTGAGTAAATCTCATGTCACCATGTGACGCCCCAAAGTGAACTTCAATATTGCCGTAATATGAAGTTTTTCTATTTTTATGTGTTTTATGTGATTTTCTTAGTATTTTTTTGGAATTAACGTCTTGACGAGGGGCGTGTTTTAAATAACGGCTTAGCCTTGGGCATCTCTTAATGAAAGGACGACCGTTGTTCGAGGTGTCAGTTTCTAGAATTTTACGTATCCTAATCAAATTGGAAAAGCAAGAATTGACGTCCCCTAGAGGGTCGTTTATCAACTAACGCCCATTGGTACAGGCGTCATTTCATCATTTATAAATAACGAAAGAATTCTGTTGCCAAAATTAAATCCATGAATTGACGCCTTTGTCCCAGTCGTTATTTTAATTAACGCCTTAAGGCAGGTCGTCAATTTTAATTAACGCCTTAAGGCAGGTCGTCAATTTCAATTGACGCCCTTCTGAGAGCCGTCTTTTCCCCTTTTGTGTCCTGATCGAACGAACCTTTCCTGGAGAGTTCCCTGCTATGTTTTAATCATTTTGCTAGATTAGGGAAGCAGGAACCCTGCCATAGATGAATGTTGCCAGTTCTAATCCTACTAAATCTATGGTTTGTACCTTATAAATAGAGCCCTGGATTCTGCTCGCGTGAGGTTAAAAAAAAAAGAGGCAGACGAAGAGACTACAGTTTGGTGTTTTTCCTGTCGTTCGTTGTTGACATAGGAAGTTTTGCCTCTGTTGCCGAAGACCTCTCCGTGTTTTTCCCCTCTACTGTTGTCAGGAACAGCAGGGGTTTCGTTTGATAGCTTATCTATTGTTCATCATCATCCTTTACCATATAGTGGTCTGATTCTTCGTACGTCTAAGGTTTTAGTCTTTGCATCATATCTTCTCTCCCTAGTTCTCTTAGGGGTTTTAAAAAGACTAAAAGGTGTGTTCTTTATGCTCATATTTTATCATCTTGTTCTAATTGTGGATTGATACTACACTTGGCTAATCCTCTTCTATTCTGGTTGTTGTTGTTTTGTTTAAGGGTAATCAAGAAAGAGAAACCCCCTTCATCGGCCGATCGGTAGAAGGCGGAGGAGGAAAACCACAATCTATCCCACATCACTTTTCTTACCAGGTATTCGCGATCATTCTCCCTCCCTTTTGAGGTAATCCCTCTGGCGATCACACTCCATTAGCAACCTCTTGCTTAGCCTTTTTCTTTTATTTTAATTTCTTTTAATTTTTTTGATGTTGGTGTGACACGGTTCACAGCCGGAAGGGAAGAGCAAAGAAATAAAGGGAGCCGAAGGGGGACCAACAACATCCGAGCCTAGTGGCGAGTTGTTAATGGTCTTTCTCAACCGTGACCCGACTCTAAGAGTCAAGATCGGAGCTGATCTACCACTTGAGGAACAAGAAAAATATAAGAATTTCCTTGCCCAATACATTCAAGTCTTTGCATGGTCTGATGATCACCTTCCCGGGATCCCGGGAGACGTGGTGATGCACAAGCTCAACCTCGACCCAACGGTGAAGCCTGTCCAGCAACGCAGGAGAAAGTACGCCCCAGAGAGGCAAGCGGTCATCAAAGAGCAAGTCATCAAGTGGCAGAAGACTGGCCATTTTCGTCCGGTCCTGTACCCTACGTGGCTCGCCAACGTCGTCCTAGTACCGAAGGCTTCTGAAAAATGGCGAATGTGCATGGACTTCACCGACCTCAACAAGGCTACCCCGAAGGATTGCTACCCGCTGCCGAGCATCGATCAACTGGTGGACTCAACCTCTGGCAACGAACTGCTCAGCTTCATGGACGCCTACTTCGGCTACCATCAGATCAGGATGGCCTTGGAGGACATCGAGAAGACCGCCTTCATCATCGACTTCGGCGTACACTGCTACACCCGAATGCTATTCGGGTTGAAGAACGCGGGAGCAACATATCAGAGGCTTATCAACCATATTTTTGAAGGATAGCTCGGTCAGAACGTCGAGGCCTACATTGATGACATGCTCTTCAAAACACCGAAGGCCGAAGACCACTTTTTCGACTTAGCCAAGACCTTCAACACCCTCTTGAGGTGTAACATGAAGCTCAACCCTGCTAAATGCACCTTTAGAGTTAGATCCGAGAAGTTCCTAGGCTTCTTGGTAACTCAGCGTGGAATCAAAGCCAACCCCAACAAGGTCCAGACCATCCTGGACATGCGGCGACCCACCTGCATCAAGGACGTTCAACGTCTTACGGGGCGCATTGCTGTGCTCAACCGCTTCCTATCCCGAGCGACCGAACGGTGCCTACCCTTCTTCAAATTGTTGAGGGGACCCAAAATGGCATATGCTACGTTCGTCTAGGATGAGGAATGTTAGAAGGCATTCACCAAACTCAAGGAATTCTTGGCCTCACCTCTGGTGCTGTCCAAGCCAGTCCAGGGCGAAGCTCAGCACCTTTACCTCTCGGTGACCCCTTCTACAGTGAGCTCGGTCCTAGTCAGGAATGATGCAGGGATCGAGAGACATGTTTACTACATCATCAAGGGGCTTAATGGGGCTTAAAGAAGGTACCCCGCAACCGAGAAACTCATGCTAGCATTGGTTACCTCAGCTAAGCGCCTCGGACCCTACTTTCAAGGGCACTCCATCGTCGTATTGACCGGCGAACCTCTGAAGAAGATTCTCTTTCACCCTAAAGTCTCGGGACGCCTCATCAAATGGGCCATCATGCTTGGGGCCTATGACATTTCGTACCACCCCCGCTCGGCCATCAAAGGACAGGATCTCGCAGACTTCATCGCCGAAAGCACGGTCCCGATTGAAGAAGCACTTCCACCTGCGCCCCGGGTCCACTTGGGATCTGTTCATCGATGGGTCCTCCAACTCGACCGGATGCGGTGTCAGTGTCCTCCTCAAGTCCCCCAAAGGAGTGGAGCTACTGTACGCCTTCAAATTCAACTTCCAGGCGTCCAACAATGCCTCTGAGTACGAAGCCCTTATCTCAGGGGCCAGGATGGCTCGACGACTGGGAGCCGAGCGAGTTCGGTTCCACACAGACTCTCAATTGGTCGCTAGCCAGGTTAACGGTGATTACGAGGCTGGGGAAGGACAAATGGTCAAGTACCTCTAGGTGGTCAAGAGGATGGCCTGACTCTTCGAGAGCTTTGAGATAGTCCGGATCACCCGAGAGAAAAACTCCCGAGCGGACGCCCTCTCTCGCCTGGCCTCCTCGCTCAACCCCGAAGGTACACGATCGGTCTTCCTCGAAGAGCTCGAGTGACCGAGCATCGAGTCCGAGCTTATGACTGTTGACCCGGCACCATCGAGCGACTAGCGGACTCCATACATATCCTGGCTCCGAGATTCTCAAGAGCCCACCGACCCTCGGGAGGCTCAGAAGCTCAAGTACCAAGCTCGGTGTTTCATCATGCTAGATGAGGACTTGTATCGCAGATCTTTCTCCAGTCCCCTCCTCAACTGCATCAGCACCAACGAAGCCAGCCGAGCTATTCAAGAAGTACACGAAGGCATCTGCGGCGCGCACCAGGAAGGAAGATCGCTCGCCAGGATCTTGCTTCGGCAGGGTTACTGGTGGCCCACTCTCCAGCGTAGCTGCACGACCTATGTACAGAAGTGCGACCGATGTCAGTGCTTCGACCATCTGATCCATCAGTCCACCGCGGAGCTCGTCACCCTCGCCGAGCCATACCCCTTCACGCGGTGGGGGATCGATATCTTAGGTCCGTTCCCTACCGCTCAAGCTCAGAAGAAGTTCGTCATCATCGCCATCGACTACTTTACCAAGTGGATCAAGGCCGAAGCCACCACCGGGATCACCGAGTCAGTCGTATGGAGCATTGTTTGGAAGTCGATCATCTATCGCTACGGTGTCCCCCGAGTGATCGCGAGCGATAACGGTCGGCAGTTTGATTCTCATTACTTCAGAGTCAGATGTGCCGACCTAAACATTCACAATCACTTCACTTCGGTAGCCCACCCTAAGGCTAACGGACTGGTCGAGAATGCCACTAAGACTATCTTAAAAGGCATCAAAACCAGGCTCGGCAAGGCCAAGGGAAGCTGGCTCGAGGAACTATCGAGCATACTATTGTCACACCGAACAACTCCAAGAACGGCCACCGGTGAAACACCTTTTCAACTTGTATATGGCACGGAAGCCGTGATTCCGTTAGAGGTCGGCAATCCCTCTCTCCGAGTCATCCACTTCAAACCCGAGGTAAACGAGCAGAAACTACGAGAAAACCTTGACTTAGCGGACGAGATCCAAGAGATTGCAAAGATCTGAGCAATGGAATACCAATGGCACATAACTCGATACTACAACTCCAGAGTCTGAGACAGACACTTCCAGCCAGGGGATTTCGTCCTAAGAAAGGTCGAAGCCTCTCGACCACTAGAGGCGGCGGGGAAGCTAGCCCCTACCTGGGAAGGCCCCTACCGAGTGGTCGAGACGCTCGGGAAAGGAGCATACCGACTATCCACCATGGAAGGAACAGTCATCCCTCGGACATGGAATGCGACAAATCTTTGCAAGTTCTACTTTTGATCATCTGGCAAGTACACACATGTAAGCAAAGTAGAATAAACAACATTCTTCTCTTTTCATTAAACTCTGATGTACATCAAGTAGGCCACATGTAGTGGGCCAGAATTGATATAATAATTTCTAGATTATTTATAGAATATTTTGGAATTTAATAGGAATTTATAAAGGCTAAATAGATTAATAAATGGATTATTGAAATAATAAGTCATTATAAGGCCCAATTGTGTTAAATACATAACCAAGCCTATTTAAATAAAAATCCAAAAGGTTTAAAGACTAAGCCCATTAAGTTTGGCACATATTCTAGAAGGTTATTTAGCCTATTTACGTATTTTAAGGATAAATACCATTTATATGGATAATAATATGGATAATTAACAAAAGAGTTTGATTTATGTTGAATTCTGTGCACGTTGGTTGTAGCGGTCTATCGTGCGACCGCCACATGCACGTAACGCACCAGCCTTGATGTGTTACACCCTATTAGTTCCGTGAATGAAAGAACGAACAAAAAGATTGGAACTTTGAGATCATATCTGCAAGAGATCAACTTGGGAGAGCTTATAACATTACTAAGGACTCTTAGGGATTATGTTCTAGTAAATTAAGGACTCTAGAATTGATCTAATCTTCAAACCCTAGCCAAAACCCTATAAATAGGACCTAGTTCTGAACTGAGCGACCCTTACTTTTGGCTCGTGAAGAATCAAGGTAAGGAGTCATAATTTCGAGTAAGTTCTTTAGAAGACTTTGTTTAGTATACTTTAGACTAATAGTTCTCCAAATTTCATGTTAGGAGATCAAGCAACCAAGGAGATTGAAGCTTCCAAAGTTGCTGGTTCGACCATAATAACTCAGGAAACTGAACGCAAGACCCCTAAAGATCAAGAGATTAGGACGTCTAAACGAGGTAAATAGAGCTCAATTCTTTAGAACTTTTTGTTCACCTTAGTTTCATCTTTTTACCCTCAAAATTTCACATCTTTAGGTCAATAGGTCGTGGAGTTAGAGCAGCAGGAAATTACTTGAAAATCACTGGAAAAGGAGAACTAGGGCACGATTTTCAGACTCAAATTAGAAGCAAAAAGTCTAGTTAAGTGGTAGGTCATCTCATGATTGGCAAAAACATCTTGTTAGGGACAAAAGCCCTCTGGTTTTGATTGATTTCATACATCATAGATCATTAATTTCATGTTTTAGTAGGACATGCATACATGTATACTCTTAACCCTAACTAAGTTAAAAAGGAACTCTCTTGTCAAATTCTTAGAAAACCCATGCATACTAGTGGGTTGGCCTTCATTCTATCATGTGGAAGTTTATATATGATTTTCAGACATGATGTAAGTTGAAACCTTAGATTTTTTAATATCCTTTCTGCCAGTAGACGATCTGACGCATCAAGGTAAGACCGTCACAAAGATCTAACGGCCTTATGACAAGCCGTTACACCTTCTGTTGTTTTTAAATTTCTCTGTTATCTCTGACGGCCCAGACTCAGTGCGTTACAACACTGTAACGGTCCCACGATAAATCATCACAATCACTGTGACGCCCCCATTCTTGACCGTTAGAGTAACTGTAGATAGAATTGAAGAACCGTCACATTAACTTATAAATATGCCTAGTTATCTAAGTTTTGACCTATTGATATGACTTTAAATTTATTAGTTGGTTCATGATAAGTATCGCATGTTAAAAGCCTCTTGAATTATTTTATGGATATGTAAATTGCATGCCAAAGTACTATAGTTTGTATTAACTCCATGATTTTAAATGATGTATGAACGGAGTTTTATCATGATTTCATATTGTTACACATTCTCTCTATCAATAGAGTCATTTTCTTTAAGTACATGACACATATTCCGGTATGTTGTCCATTAGTTCACACTTTACACTATAGGAACATTATTCTTCGACTTGAGGACCTCTCTATTGGATATTCCTTCCAATGGATTAGGAAATCTTGTTTCAAGGCCTCCGTAATTCTCATCGAGCCTGGGATTCTCACTAGGACGCCGAGTTGGTTGTACCATCAAAGGCCATTTAGTAGATTACACTATCGATGTTTCTGGTTCTAGCAAAGTAATGGATCTATACTAGACCGTCAGGAGCATCTAACGGCCCAATATAAGACCGTCACATTTCATTAAGTCTATTTACTAATTCTGGATTCAGACTAATGTAACGGCTGAATACTGGAGCGTCACAACATGTAACGGCCCAGTCTTTGACCGTCACATTGTTTGAGGGCTTAACCCGAGGTTTGACCCAAGGGTTGATGTTCTAAAGTTTCTAGATGGATTATTGATGATCTAGAACTTGCCATATTATCCAAAGAGGCTTAATATAATGAAATAAAAGTTAAAGAAATGTACCGTTATGCTGTCGATTTATTTCCAAAAGCATAGCCTTGTTTAAGTCATTCTTGACTCTCGCATTATTAAATTGAAACGTTCATTCATTGAATAGTGTTATCATGAACTTATTGAATTGTACATTCTTGGCCATACTTTATTGTTACATGCGTGGAAGTAGCTTGATTTATACTTGAAGATGCGATCGAGCGCTGATTGTGTTCAAGGGCTCTATGCTAGTCCCCTCGACTGATTGCCGGAAACATACTATTATAAACCATGGGGTATGATGCTACTGGCATCGCATTGCGCTGGGCGTACTTTCTCTATAAATAAGTGAAGATCCACGGCACGACATGACTTTCTTGTACATGACTTAATATTCCATAGAAATTCATGAAGTACTTGCTCATAAGCAAAAGATACTGGAGTGATGATTATGTGGCTTGCTAGTACATTCTCGTTACATTCTTATTCTTGAAAGGCCATAACATGTTCTTGTTGCATTCTTGCTAGTTCATACTTGCTCTCATTCTATCTTAACGATCATCTTTGTTACTTTGGGTATTCACATGATTGATCGCATTCGCATGATTTCACCTTGTGTCTTTAAAGATAAAATGTTAATTACTTTAATGATGCCTTCATGTTGATGCGAAGATACCTACTGGGCAAGTGTGCTCATTACCTATTTCTATTCTTTTCAGGAAATGAAAGTGATTCGAATTCGGATTCGGGTTATACAAGTAGCGGGTCCGAGAGCGAATGAAAGTGTTGTCAAAGATGAGAGTGAAGACTTAGGAAAGTCTATATTATTTAGAATGAATCTATGTAATTTTCCTATTTCTTGCGTCTGATAGATTGAAAGAAGTTGAAAGTTATTGTATTTGAATATTTGATTATTATTAAATAATGTTGGAGGTTTGATGAAACTATTGTGCAATTGCGATTATGTGTGTGATTGCCTTGCACTCTGATCATTCTGGCTTGCAAGAGGCTTACCATGCCAGCTGTTCACTTTTCTCGAGCGAGTCTTCGCTGTCATAAAGGCTCGGGACGTGACAGTTAAGTTGGTATCAGAGCCTAAGTCTCAAGACTGAAGAAGAAGAGTCATGTGATAGGATAAGTCTAAGGTTTAAGGACCCCTACTTATGAACTAAGAAAGAAATTCCACACCTATGTGAGAATTGGGTAGAACCCAGGATAAGATAGTTAATTAGTTTTAAGATTGATTTTCCTTCCAATTTCACGAGAAATAACAAGTTGTTATTTTTCTCTCAGGTACCCTATTATTACCATGGCTCATCGCGTAGATTGGAATGGTATGCAACAAACTGTTGCTGGCCTTACACAGGCATTACAAATCATGGCGCAAGCTGGCGTAGGAGCAAGGGCTGGTGATTTGCATCGCAACTTTCGGAGCTTAAACCCTCCACGTTTCTACGGTTCTTCTATTCCTGACGAGGTAAGGAACTGGATAGACGAAATGAATCGTATCTTTGATGTTATCTAATGCACCGATCAAGAGAAGGTGCATCTTGCAACCTTTCAACTCAACAAAGATGCCCGCACATGGTGGAAGTCGGTTCCGGCACCTCCGGCCGATGCCCCTCATACCTGGGATGGTTTTCTTACCCTATTCCGTGCCAAGTACTTTTTCGAGCACGTAAAAGAGAGAAAGGCTATGGAGTTCGCCGCTCTTCGTAAAGGAATGATAACGTTTGCCGAATATGAACTGCAATTCTCAAGGCTTGCACCTTACACACCGCATCTTATCAGCATCGATTTATTGAAGGCAAATCGGTTCATGGACGGGTTACGGCCCGGTTTCATTCAGCAGCTCGGGACCCAAAACATCCGTACTTATGTGGAAATGGTTCAACGAGCGTATTTGTGTGAAAGGACCTTAGAGAAGGTAGAAAAATTAAATGGGAAAGGAGAAGAATCCAGCCGACGCTCAGATCGGCGTTATAAGAAAGAAAAGTTCAGCATCACGGAGCCCTACAAAAACCGTGATAGTAAGAAAAGATCTAGGAATGGGAATGGTGGAAGTTCCCATAAGCAAAAGAAAGTCAAGGAAGAGAAGGAGCAAGTTGCTACAGCTTGCACGTTTTGCGAAAAATTTGGCCATTCGATTGAGGAATGCTGGAAGCGCCTCGACGCTTGTTTACGTTGTGGAAGAAGGGAACATCGCATGCTAGATTACCCCCTTATGAAAGACCAATCGTCTGGTGGAGGATGTATAAGGCAGGCTCGCCTCAATGCCATCTTAGAAGAAGAGGAAGCGCCCAAGTATGGTAGGCTTATGGAAGGTACTCTTCAAATTTGTTCTCATCCTGCATTTGTGCTATTTGACACTGGTGCCTCTCATTCTTTTATCTCCACTACTTTTGCAAAAACATTATCAATTGCATCAGTCCCCTTACCTTCAGATCTCGCTATTACCACACCCTTAGGTTCTGGAACAAAGCTTACCGACTATTATCCTGATAGCGAAGTGATAGTAGAAGGTCATAATCTCCCCGCAAACTTAGTATGCCTTGACATGAAAGGTTATGATGCCATTTTAGGGGTAGATTGGCTTGTAGATCATGATGCTTATATCAATTGCCGAAATAGGATTATATCCTTTCGAAAGCCCGATCTTTTAAGATTTTCCTTCCTTGGCATCAAGTACAAGAAGTATCCTACTATCATATCTTCTTTTCACGCTTGCAAACTTATCTCGTAAGGATGTGAAGCTTTTCTTGCTTCTGTCATTGCTACCGAATCTAAGGAGATTATCGTAGCAGACATTCCTATTGTAAATTAGTTCCCCGATGTGTTCCCATCTGAATTACCCAGTTTACCACCCGAGAGGGAAGTAAACTTCACTATTGAACTCATTCCAGGAGCAGCACCTGTTTCTATAGCCCCTTATAAGATGTCCCTCACAGAACTCAAGGAACTAAAGAAGCAGTTGTAGGAACTACTGGATAAGGGCTTTATCAGACCTAGCACATCCCCTTGGGGTGCGCCGGTTCTATTTGTCAAAAAGAAGGATGGTTCTCTCAGGCTATGCATCGATTACCAGTGACTGAATCAACTTACAATCAGAAACAAGTATCTGTTGTCGCGTATTGATGAGCTCTTTGATCAGCTTTCAGGAGCAGAAAATTTCTCCAAGATTGACCTCAGATCAGGTTATCATCAGCTTAGAATTAAAGAAGAAGACATTTATAAATCGGCTTTTCAAAGTCATTATAGCCACTATGAATTCGTGGTAATGCCGTTCGGGTTAACAAATGCCCCAGTAGCATTTATGCAACTTATGAACAGTGTTTTCTAGCCATATCTAGACCAATTTATCATCGTCTTCATCGATGACATCTTGATATATTCCAAGATAAAGGAAGACCATGAAGAACATCTGAAGATAGCTTTGCAAACACTTAGAGAACATAAACTTTATGCCAAGCTTAATAAGTGTGAATTCTGGCTCAAGGAAGTTTCATTCCTAGGCCACATTATTTCAAAAGAAGGTATCGCTGTGGATCCTTCTAAGGTAGAAGCCATTAAGAATTGGAGCCGGCCAACGACCGTATTGAAAGTACGAAGTTTTCTGGGTCTAGCTGGTTATTATAGAAGATTCATTAGGGATTTCTCGAAAATTGTAGTTCCTTTAACAAGACTCGCGAGAAAAGAAAATCCTTTTGTCTGGTCAGAGGAATGTGAAAAAAGTTTCCAAAATCTTAAAAATCATCTTATTATAGCTCCTATTCTAACACTACCGATGGAAGGTGGTGGATTTTAAGTATATACGGATGCATCTGGCATTGACCTAGGGTGTATCCTCATGTAAAATGGAAAAGTAATATGTTATTCTTCTAGATAATTGAAGCGTCACGAGGAAAACTATCCTATGCATGATTTGCAATTAGCAGCTATCATTTTCGCCTTGAAAATTTGGCGTCATTATCTCTATGGAGAAAAGTTTACAGTTTACTCAGACCACAAAAGCTTGAAGTACTTATTTTCTCAAAAAGAGCTAAATATGAGGCAGAGGAGGTGGTTAGAATATCTCAAAGACTTTGATTTAGCTTTTTAATATCATCCTGACAAGGGTAATGCTATAGCAGATGCACTCAGCAGAAAACCAATGGGTATGCTATCAAGTCTCATGATTAGTATGACTAATCTTATTCCTCAATTTGCTCAGTTGAACTTAGATATTGACAGGAAGGAAGATTGTTTCCTAGCTAATATTCAAGCTCAACCTACTTTAATAGAAGATCTGGTCAAGCTGCAAAATGATGATCCTATATTATTAGAGATCAAGACCAATGTTGAACAAAGGCCGGATTTTTCTATTAAGGATGGAAGATTGCTATTTAAAGACCGAGTATGTGTACCGGATCATGAGGATACAAAGAAATTGATTCTAGAAGAAGCACATAAATCTAGGTATACCATTCACCCAGGTAGTACAAAAATGTATCAGGATCTCAAAAGAAATTTCTGGTAGCCCAACATGAAGAGGGAAATAGCTGATTTTGTGTCTCGCTGTCTCACTTGTCAACGAGTAAAGGCAGAGCATTTTAGACCCGCAGGTAAACTGCATCCCTTGAATATTCCTTAATGGAAGTGGGAGAGTATAGGGATGGATTTCATTATGGGGTTACCTAAGACAAGAGGTGGACATGATGGTATATGGGTAATTATAGACCGATTAACTAAATCTACACATTTCATACCAATCAAAAGTCGATGGTCTGTGGATATCTTGGCAGTATTATAAATAAGAGAACTTGTTAAATTATATGGTGTCCCAGTCACTATTATATCTGATAGAGATCCTCGATTCACATCACAGTTTTGGAAGGGTCTATAACAGTCATTAGGGACTAGATTGAATTTCAGTACATCCTTTCATCCACAAACTGATGGTCGGACAGAAAGAACGAATCAAGTGGTGGAAGACATGCTCAGGGCTTGTGTTATTGATTTTGGAGGTACTTGGTATGATCACTTATCTCTAGTAGAATTTGCATATAACAACAGTTATCAGGCCAGCATACAAATGGCACCTTTTGAAGCTCTATATGGAAAAAGTTGTCGATCACCAATATGTTGGGATGAAATAGGGGAAAGATAATTCCTAGGCCCCGATATTATCATAGATTCTCTAGAGAAGATCAAGCTTATTCAAGAGAGAATAAAGATGGCGCAAGATAGGCAGAAATCTTATGCTGATAATCAAAGACGCGACTTAGAATTTTAAGTAGGAGACCATGTGTATCTCAAGGTTTCTCCAGGTCGTGGTATTCAAAGATTTGGCATTAAGGGCAAGCTAACTCTAAGATTCATTGGCCGTTTGAAATTCTTGAAAGGGTCGGTGAAGTGGCCTACAAACTGGCTTTACCTCCACAATTAGCAGGGGTTTATGACGTATTTCACGTCTCTATACTGAAGAAGTATGTATGTGATCCTGATCATATTATCACTTATAACAATCTGGAGATTCAGAAGGATATGACGTACGAGCAAACGCCAATAAAGATTCTGGAACGGGAAGTGCGTCAACTAAGAAATAATGTTATTCCTATGGTCAAGATTCAATGGAAGAAAACATGGCCATATGAAGCAACATGGGAAACCGAAGCAGCCATGCGGAAAAGATTCCCAAAATTATTTTAATTATAATTACACTCTCCATAATTCATGTATTGAATATGGGGACCAAATTCTTCTAAGTGGGGGAGGTGTAGTGCCCTAGAATTTATATAATAATTTTTGGATTATTTATAAAATTTTTTGGAATTTATTAAGAATTTATAAAGGCTAAATAGATTAATTAATGGATTATTGAAATAATAGGTCATTATAAGGCCCAATTGTGTTAAATAATTAACATAGTCTATTTAAAAAAAATCCAAAAGGTTTAAGGACCAAGCCCATTAAGTTTGGCCCATATTCTAGAAGGTTATTTACCCTATTTACGTATTTTAAGGATAAATACCATTTGTATGGATAATAATATGGATGATTAACAAAAGAGTTTGATTTATGTTGAATTCTGTGCACGTTAGATGTAGCGGTCTATCATGCGACCGCCACATGCACGTAACGCACCAGTCTTGATGCGTTACACCCTGTTAGTTCCGTGAATGAAAGAACGAGCAAAAAGATTAGAACTTTGGCATCCTATCTACAAAAGATCAACTTGGGAGAGCTTATAACATTACTAAGGACTCTTGGATATTAGGTTCTGGAAAATTAAGGACTCTAGAATCGATCTAATCTTCAAACCCTAGCCAAAAGCCTATAAATAGGACCTAGTTCTTAACTGATCGACCCTTACTTTTGGCTCGTGAAGAATCAAGGTAAGGAGTCATAATTTCGGGTAAGTTCTTTAGAAGACTTTGTTTAGTATACTTTAGACTAATAGTTCTCCAAATTTCATGTTAGGAGATCAAGCAACCAAGGAGATTGAAGCTTCCAAAGTTGCTGGTTCGACCATAATAACTCAGGAAACTGAACGTAAGACCCCTGAAGATCAAGAGATTAGGACGTCTAAACGAGGTAATTAGAGCTCAATCCTTTAGAACTTTTTGTTCACCTTAGTTTCATCTTTTTACCCTCAAAATTTCACATCTTTAGGTCAAGAGGTCGTGGAGTTAGAGTAGCAGGAAATTACTGGAAAATCACTGCAAAAGGAGAACTAGGGCACGATTTTTAGACTCAAATTAGAAGCATAAAGTCTAGTTAAGAGATAGGTCATCTCATGATTGGCAAAAACATCTTGTTAGGGATAAAAGCCCTCTGGTTTTGATTGATTTCATGCATCATAGATCATGAATTTCATGTTTTAGTAGGACATGCATACATGTATACTCTTAACCCTAACTAAGTTAACAAGGAACTCTCTTGTCAAATTCACAGAAAACCCATGCATGCTAGTGGGTTAGCCTTCATTCTATCATGTGGAAGTTTATATATGATTTTCAGACATGATGTAAGTTGAAACCTTAGATTTTTTAATATCTTTTCTGCCAGCAGACGATCTGACGCATCAAGGTAAGACCGTCACAAAGATCTAACGACCTTACGACAAGCCGTCACACTTTTGTTATTTTTAAATTTCTTTGTTATCTCTGACGGCCCAGACTCAGTGCATTACAACACTGTAACGGTCCCACGATAAACCATCACAATCACCATGACGCCCCCATTCTCGACTGTCAGAGTAACTGCAGACAGAATGGAAGAACCGTCACATTAACTTATAAATATGCCTAGTTATCTAAGTTTTGACATTTTGATATGACTTTAAATTTAATAATTGGTTCATGATAAGTATCGCATGTTAAAAGCATCTTGAATTATTTTAATGATATGTTAATTTCATGCCAAAGCACTATAGTTTGTATTAACTCCATGATTTTAAATGATGTATGAATGGAGTTTTATCATGATTTCATATTGTTACACATTCTCTCTATCAATAGAGTCATTTTCTTTAAGTACATGGCACATATTTCGGTATGTTATCCATTAGTTCACACTTTTTCCTATAGGAACATTATTCTTGGACTTGAGGACCTCTCTATTGGATATTCCTTCCAATGGACTAGGAAATCTTATTTCAAGGCCTCCGTAGTTCTCCGTGAGCCTGGGATTCCCACTAGGACGCCGAGTTGGTTGTACCATTAAACCCCATTTAGTAGACTACACTACTGGAGCGTCACATCATGTAACGGCCCAGTCATTGACCGTCACATTGTTTGAGTGCTTAAGACGAGGTTTGACCCAAGGGTTGATGTTCTAAAGTTTCTAGATGGATTATTGATGATCTAGAACTTGCCATATTATCCAAAGAGGCTTAATATAATGAAATAAAAGCTAAAGAAATGTACCGTTATGCTACCGATTTATTTCCATAAGCATAACCTTGTTTAAGTCATTCTTGACTCTCGCATTATTAAATTGAAGCGTTCATTCATTGAATAGTGTTATCATGAACTTATTGAATTGTACATTCTTGGCCATACTTTATTGTTACATGCGTGGAAGTAGCTTGATTTATACTTGAAGATGCGATCGAGCACTGATTGTGTTCAAGGGCTCTATGCTAGTCCCCTCGGCTACTTGTCGGAAACATACTATTATAAACCATGGGGTATGATGCTACTGGCGTCGCATTGCGCTGGGAGTACTTTCTCTATAAATAAGTGAAGATCCATGGCACGACATGACTTTCTTGTACATGACTTGATATTCCACAGAAATTCACGAAGTACTTGCTCATAAGCAAAAGATACTCGAGAGATGATTATGTGACATGCTAGTACATTCTCGTTACATTCTTGTTCTTGAAAGGCCATGACATGATCTTGTTACATTCTTGCTAGTTCATACTTACTCTCATTCTATCTTAACGATCATCTTTGTTACTTTGGGTATTTGCATGATTGATCGCATTCGCATGATTTCACCTTATGTCTTTAGAGCTAAAATGTTAATTACTTTAATGATGCCTTCATGTTGATGTGAAGATACCTACTGGGCAAGTGTGCTCATTACCTATTTCATTCTTTTCAGGAAATGAAAGTGATTCGAATTCAGATTTGGGTTATACAAGTAGCGGGTCCGAGAGCGAATGAATATGTTGTCAAAGATGAGAGTGAAGACTTAGGAAAGTCTATATTGTTTAGAATGAGTCTATGTAATTTTCCTATTTCTTGAGTCTGATAGATTGAAAGAAGTTGAAAGTTATTGTATTTGAATATTTGATTATTATGAAATAAAGTTGGAGGTTTGATGAAACTATTGTGCAATTACATTTATGTGTGTGATTGCCTTGCGCTCTGATCATTCTGACTTGTAAGAGGCTTACCATGCCGGCTGTTCACGTTTCTCGAGCGAGTCTTCCGCTGTCATAAAGGCTCGGGGCGTGACACTGCAGCCAATACAATATGCATGTACAACAAAAAAATTACATCCACAAGTACTATGACGCGAGCAGATCACTCGGCCCACTCGGTAAGCACTCCTACGTCCAGCCACTGACTCTGCCTAGTGTAGAAACTGGCTCGGATAAGATATAGCCGGCCCCATTGGCTCGAGGAGCTCGGAGGAAAGAGGAAAAAAGGGGAAACAACAAAAACAAAAAGAGAGAAGTCGACCCGAGCAAAATGGCGAGGAAGCTTGAGAGAGCTCCCCCTTAGGCAACGAGATCGACGGTGGAAAGAGGGGCTGGGTGGACAGTGAAAGAATGAAACTTGACGAGCTTCAGTCTCCCCTCAGAGTAGTGTCGGCAGGTCAGGGACAGGAAGGTGACATGCTCTGGCCTGAACCCTCTCCCAGAGTGACCCCCGACTGACGAACCCTCTTCCAGACTAAAATAGCAGGAGCTTCCCTCCTACAGCCGTCCACCTCGCCGTCTTCTGAAGCGCTCTCCATGCCTCGCCAAGACAAAACAACACAATACTTCGTGGAAAGGGAAGAAGGAGAAACCGCCAAGGATGGCCGTAAGCGATACGAGGAAAAGGAGACACCCCTCGGACCTTTTATAGGCCGAAGGGGGAGCTGTTCGCCTTAAATGACTCTCCCCTTGAAAACACGCTAAAGGAGTCTTCCCTGAGATGGTGACCTCATTTCCCAAACATCCCCTCAGCGGGACGCGGGAAGCGGCAAGCCATTTAGGGCGGCATGGAAAAGCGGAAAGGTGCTAGTGCCAAGTCCGTTATTTGACAGATCAGCACGCGTGATACCTGTAGGGAAAATCGGCGACTACAGATACGGTAGTCAGATCATGCCAAAAGCGGTAAGAAATAGTCAATTCGATACTTAATATTTCCGCCGCTATGTTTTCCAAAAAAGTTTACACAGCTACATGAAGGAACAAGAAAGAAAGAGTTACTACATCAGGCCTCAGGCCTATCTCCAAGCTCGGTAGACAAGGCCCCCTCAGCACCAGATGATCTGCCCCCGGTACTCTCGGCGACGGCCGACCCAGGCACTGACCCCACCTATGTGGGAACTGTCTCAAACGTGTGCCCTCCCGAGGCTGCTGGAGTTGGCGGTCGCTCAGACGAGATCGAAGTCTCCCGACTCTCCCCTTCGCTCGACGTGTAGTGGGAAGAGTCGGTGGAATTTCAGTCCGAGTCATAGCGTTGCTCGGAAGGAAAAATGAGCCCGTTTGCTTGGGCCTCCGCCTCTATGACGACCCGATCAAAGGCCTGGGAGAAGCCCTTCGGAAGGCCCCGACGATAGCCCGACTCATAATAAGGGAAGGTAGCCTGAAGAAGAGTAGTGTGGTAAACCTCTGAGCACTTATGTCGCTCAAGTGCCTCCACCCCGGCCAACTCCGCCTGCCTCTCGAGCTCGGCTATCCACTATTCTGACTCCGACAGCCTTCTCTCGGCCTCAGTCAACGCATCCTCGGCCCCATAAACTTGGTCCTCGAGCCCCTCTCGCTCGGCCTTCCACTACTCATCGCGCTCGACCTGAATCATACGCTCAGCCTCTAGGAGCTCATTCTTCCGATCGACCATACGACGGGCCTGGGCCAACTGCTCTGCCAATGACCGAGCCTCCGCCTAGCTCAACTGCACCTATGCTCGAAGCGGGGCCACCTCCCGACGAAGGGCACCAAGATCAAGGGTCAGACGCTCAACCATCCGATCGAGCGCACCACGGGCCCATGAGAGAGCCTCCCGCTCCGACTTCACCCGAGCATACGCGCCCACTGCCTCAGCTCCGAGCTGGGCCAAGATCAGGCTGCCTTCCATAAGTTGCTCGAAAAGGGTGGAGGGGGGACCCCTCTGGAGTTTCTCTCGCATAACTCCCGAAGCAATAGAATGGAACCTCCGGTACAGGGAGGCCCGGATGCTGAAGGAACTGGTCGAGGGAGGGGAAATCCTCTCCGGAGCAGTCGGGATTGGGGCACCTTCCCCGAGCGATCTTGCCTCGGGCACCCCACCGGTTGACTCGGGATGAGCGGCCTCGCCGTGTAGCTCCCCAGCCTTGGTTGGCTGCGATCAAGTCGCTTCATCTTGCGACCCTCCAGTCTAGACCGGCATGGACCGGATCCCTCCGTCTGACGCCCCCTCTGCTTTGCTCGATGCCCCAGCATCGGCCACGATCCCTTCGTCAATTGCTCCCTCTTGCACCGTAGAGGGAGGAGGCAACAAGGGAACCTCATCAATAGGGCGGGCGGCCTCCGCCTTCCTCCCCGATTTTTTCTCAGCAGACTGAGCCTGCATAGAAGACCGTAACAACTTCACCACGGGATCCTTCCGCTTGACCCCCCGGCGTTCAGAAGCATCGCCCCGGGCGATCCTCTTGCACTTTTCCCGGGCGCGGGATGGGCCCTCCAAAGCTGGGAGATGGCTCGGAGCCGATGTATCATCCACATTGATGATCGCCAGCTCGAGTGACGGTGCTTCCTCCTCCTCCTCCTCAGCTGCTCGCCGCAGGTCTGCGTGAAGAAGGGCAAATTGAGAAAAGGAAGGCACTTGCTTGAAAGAGGACAGGTCCCTGAGACCCTTACCTGTCGACAACAGCAGTCGAGAAAGATACTCCTCGATGTTAGGAGGAGTCAGCAACTCAGCAGTCTCCAGGCGGTCCCGCTGAAGGATAGCAACATCCCTCTCCACCTCCGGAGAGACCTCTGTCTGCTTCGGAGGGATGTTCGGGTGAATGTTGGGTGCCGTCGGGAAATCCCAGACCACGCCGACCGCCGACGCGCCCACCCAGAAATATTGGGTCGTCCACCCCTTATGAGAGGAATCCTTCACGGAAAGGGACACGCAACTCCTCTTTCGCTTTGCCTGAATGAAGAAGAAGCCCTTCCCGGCAAAAAGGTTCTCCTTCAGCTCAAAGAAATAGTGGAAGAGGTCCAGCGTGGTGCGCACCCCTCTCTTGCCACAGAGGAAAATGAAGGAGAAAATAAGGGTATAAGAATTGGAGACCAGCTGGACAGGAGCCACCGGTAGAACCGAAGCAACTCGGCAACGAAAGGATGAAGGGGTAGCCGAAAGCCGCACTTCCAGGCCAAGAGGAAAGAACAAAAGAGGCTAGAACGAGTGGCCAGACAAGATTCATGAGGCTCGGGTGCGAGGAACTTGAATCGCCATGGCAGCCCATACTGATTCTCCAGCCACTTCACGTCAGCCTCACTCAGCTCGCTGCGAAGAGGCTCCGACAGCACCAAAAAAGTCCTCGAGGCATGTTCTCCCTCTCATCTCTCGGCCCCTGGATTTTTGTCCGCCATGGAACAGATAGAAGAACCGGGAGAAGAAGGGGAAAAGCACAAGGCCTGAGGACTCCGAAGGAGAAGGAAGCTGACGAATCGCCGCCACGGTAATCTCTCCAGTTCCACGGAAGCCGCTGCGAATCTCTGCTCCTCTGAATTGCTCACACGGTGCCTGAGCCCCCCCCATTTAAACACAAAAGGAGGCAAAACCCTAAACCCTGGAGATAAAAGGATGCAAAAATGCGCAATGCTCATAACCCCTGGCTGGGAGCGGCGCAGCGTTCCAATCTCCCAAGGCGGGGCCTCCTTTTATTCATCATGACGGGCATATTTTCCGGGCATGCCACATCACGTGGCTCCTGACAGAGGGAGATCTCCACCCAACCAGAGCCACAAAAGTCCAGCCCAAAATGCTACTCGTTCGAGCCTAATTTTGGCTTGGGAGTAGGAGGGGGACAAGTGGAGAGGGGAAATCTAACCGCCCAGACGGAGAGACCAAAAGAGGTCCAACCGGACCGAACGAGGCCCAACTCCTTGAAGTGACTGCCCCCGGGCCCACTCAATATAAGCCCAATAACTCACTCGGAACAAGCACTTCCTAGGCGGCCTTTGTAACGCCCCGAGATATGATTCCCAGATTTATGGGCATAATTTTTTTTTTCTTTATCGGACCCCGAAGCATCACTCATACATATCGCAGAAGCACAAACATATAACATGCATATACACGCATGAGAGAGAGAAAGAGAGAAACCACAATTACAAGTAATTTAAATATTATTTCAACCATTCATAATTCCAAAAGAGAGTACATGTTCTTTGTTCCAGAATAAACATGAGTCCTCATAGGCTCACCCACCCATGACCATACATATAAAAGAGATAGTCCACCGTAACCTACGTAGCTGAAGTGAGGACCAACACTACTCCTCAGCCGCAGCCTCCTCCTCAACTTTTCCTATGTCCCCTGAAAACGTGTGTCACAAAGGGGGGTGAGTGTGACGCTCAGTAGGTAGCCTAAACAAACTGGGGTTAACTTGCATCTATATAACCAATTTATATACATAATTCAGGTGTTAATAATAGCATGATTCATTCACTATCGTTTACTTAAAATAACTCATATGCAGAAAAAACATACTCTTTATCTAATATATAAAGTACCCATGCATGCGCTGAAGCCTTGGTGAATGAGCAATTAAACAATATCACATTTACGTTAATCATGGAACTGAACAGCTGCCGCAAACATAGGAGACCCACACACACACAAATGAACGGAAGGAGTACTACCCAGACCCGGGAGTGAACTCCCACCTAGACTCCTGCTGCACAAGGCGTTACATCTCGTTGTCCCCCGGGTTCTGTGGCGTTACGTCTCGCCATCCCACATAATGAACCAGCCGAATCGATAGGTTTTTAAACCAGGGCGTTAAGTCACGAGGTCCCCTGGGATTTTTTACTTCTGCGGTGTTACGACTCGTTGTCCCGCAGAAGGGACTGAAGTCCAACCTCACCGAATGCTACTATTTTCCATTCATAACATTCACATTATATTCGTATCCACATTCATACTCATTTTACAATTTTTGTATGATACTTTATCATAACAAGCATGCTTTCAATGATTTAAGTGGGCTAAACATACTCACAGTCGTGCTTCTAATATTCTAAACATGCTCTCAGATGTGCTTCTAATATTGTAAACATGCTCACATATGTGCTTCTAATAGTTTAAGAGGGCTAAACATACTTGCAGTCATGATCAGGTTAGTACAGGTTTATCCTTCTACGCTACACATGCACAAAAAATGATTTATATATAAGAGTATAGAATCTCTTGGTGCATGAAATTGTTACAGGAAGGTTCTGCCTTGGTTCCCCCTCATTTCCTTTTTTTTCCAGATTTTTACGAATTAAAATGCCCTTTCAAAATCCCTTGTTTCTTGGTTTCTGGAAATTGGGTCAGTGTAGCATGTGCACCGACCCCACTAGAACATGCACAGACCATACTGGAATATGCACAGACCTAGCTTGTGGCCAGGGCCAGACATGCACTGACCTCACTGGAACATGCACCGACCTCACTGGAATATGCACAGACCTCACTTATGATTTGAACTAAACCTGCACCGACCTTACTAGAACATGCACCAACCTCACTGAAACACACACATACCTCACTTATGATTTGAATTAAACCTGCACCGACCACACTAGAACATGCACCGACCTCATTGAAACATGCACATACTTCACTTATGGTTTGAACTAAACCTGCACCAACCTCACTAGAACATACACAGACCTTACTGAAACATGCACAGACCTCACTTATGATTTGAACTAAACCTGCACCTATTAGGTTAGGTGCAGTATTCAGAGGGGGGGTGAATGAATATAACCCTTTAAAAAACTTTCACCCAATTAACATATTAGGCTCACTAACAATATAGAATGCTAACTAGACAGATTTATCCAATCTGAAAGACTAATTACCCGATGCGGAATTTGACAACCAGTTAGTGAGCACTCTAACAAGACAAGTTAGACGAACGATAGCTCAAATTGAATATCGTTTACTTAACAGGTTAAGACACTCTAAGAGAGCTAATCAACTTAACTGCTCAACTAGAAGGCCAACACATAGTCCGCCCCTAATCAATCATCTACCGGAAGCAAACCACAAGAATTAAACCACTGCTCAAAAGATTTTTAGGTGGTTCGGTCCAGCAGACCTACATCCACCCCACACTCAATCCGAGTGTGGCTTCCACTAGCTCACGCTAGAAACCGCAGACTCAGTCTGCAACAAGTGCTGCCACACAGCTTGACCAGGGGAACAACCTCCCCTCTTCCTCCCAACCGGAGGGAACCACTAGTGACACCAGTCACTAGCAAACCAGAGACACACGGTCTCTCTTCCTCCAGACCTGGAGGGAACCCCTGGACTTGAATCCACAAGCCCAGAACCAGAGACAAGTCTCCCTTCCTCCAAACCGGAGGGAACCCACAAGTAGCTCCCAGCTACTTGCAACCGGAGATCAGATCTCCCTTCTCCTGATCCACAGGAGGAACCCCGACCTCTCTACAGAGTATCGGAAAGCACAGCAAGCCAGAACACAAAGGAAAAAGCAATAAACGAAAATAACTTCAGCACACAAAAGCCGAAACACGAAATACACAATGTGGCTCTCAACGGAGCTGACTGGCCTGGATTTGATCCACGGTCCAGTAGACGAATCTTCAGGTAAGCTTTTCTTCCTCTTCTCTTCTCTTCTTCTTCTTCTCTTTCACTCTCTCAATCTCTGCTCTTCTATTCTCTTCGGCTCACTCTTCTATCTCTCTCTCTCTTTTCTTCTCCTTCTGCTCTACTTCTTTCTCTCTTCTTTTTCTCTGGATCGTGGCTCTCTATATGGACTTTTCTTCTTGCCAACTCGATCGCCTTCATCTGTGGACGAAGGTCTCATATATATAGCAGCAGCAGCATCAGCCACGACGTGTGACCACCACATTTCCAGCCCTAATTATTCGGACCACGTGGCAGTCTCTCAGCAGGCTTCATTCCAGTCTCGGATCACGTGCTGCCTTAAGCTTCACGATCAAGGCACCTATAAAACAGAGTATCGGATAAGTCATCAATTTAGAGAGCAACTCTGTATAGATTATCAGAAGAACAGCACTTTAGAAGAAACCTGAACGAGGTTAAAACGAAACAACACGAAGTAACAAATAGCAACGATTCGGAGACAACACGAGGACACAATAGAGAAAACGACACGAAGTCAGTAAAGACTCGATGTACAACAGTAAGTAACACGAAGTAAAACCATACAGACAAAAACGATAACACGAGATGCAACTTGTGACAGAGATAACACTACAAAGAGAACTACACGCAGAAGATGAAAACAATAACCGACGCGAGGTGAAAACCAACACGAGGACAACACGGGCTGACAGCAGAAACCGACACGAAGTGGTTGCAAACAAGTAAGACACAAGGTCTTCGTAAAGCAACACGAAGTGTGGTCAAAGCGAGAACGACACAAGATCTAATGAGAAAGACCAGCACGAAGACGGTGAAAACAGCACGAAGTGAAGAACAACGACACGAAGTATAGTGGTGACAAAAACACACACTACACAGAGAACGACACAAAGACGAAAACAACACTTAAGGCGAAGTTGACACGGAGTGAAAACGACACGAAGTGTGGAAATCATGACACGAAAACGACACAAGGTCTGGAAACATGACACGAAGTCACAGAAACAACAGTAACCAACACGAAGTGTGGTTACGAAACATGACACGAAGTCACAGAAACAACAGTACGAAGTTATGAGAGGAAAAATGATACGAGGTCATGAAAACACAAGACAAAGACAAAAGATGAAATCGACACGGAGTGTAGGAACAACACGAAGACAGAACAGTGATTTGACACGAAGTCAAAATGTCAAGAAATGAAACGACACGAAGTCTAGAACAGTAATTGACACGGGGTAACACGGCGACGTAGACACTAAAACAACACGAAGATGAAGACAAGGGAAACGACACGAAGTCTAACCTCATACAAGCTTTCCTGTTACGCATGGAAATCAACACGAGGTGTTGTAAGCTCATACGACACGAGATCTTTTCGTGTTAGTGAGGGGAAACAACACGAAAACTCAAGTACAGAAACAGCACGAAGAAGATGTACAGTCTGATGTACAGACTTTGAAGAGTAGTCCAAAGTATAGACTTCACGCTGTACAGACTTGGAAGACCAGTGTTGAATGTGTAGACTTGTAGTTTATCATGAAAGAAGGCCAGTGTACAGACTTGCTGTCCTCACAGCAGACGATGTAAACACTTAGCCTATGCAGACCAATGTACAGACTTTGGCAAAGCAAAAGGCTGTATAGACTTGGAGACCCAAAGCCATTGTATAGACTTTGTCTAAGACAAGGCATGAGCTGACGTTGTATATACTTAGCCAATGCAAACCAGTCCGATGTATAGACTTAGACGAATGATGCATGAGACGCTCAATGTATCGACTTGGAGCTTGCTGTGCAGTGAATAGGCTTAAGGCATAAACCCCACGAAGCAGTGTATAGACTATGCACATAACATAAGTCCAACATAAACAATATATCAGTTGCACCAGTCACAGTCATGATGCAATCATCAAGGCACAATGTCATGAAAACACTATATCATTGCTATCATCAAAATACAATATCAATCATCAAAACCACAGCAATGAATGAATGCTTTATGCATCAGTTTAACATGTAACAAGACTGAACATCAAATATCTAAACTGAGTAGCAAGATGACTGAACTTTTGATTGAACATTTGATTAACTCACATCAACAAGCAATCACCAAAACCATCATCAAAACCACAGGGGCACAACAATCTCCCCCTTTTTGATGATGGCAACACTTTCAATATATTGAGTCATTCTGATGATGTGAGGCATTCTGAGGCATTCTGAAGACTCAAATTATTCTCCCCCTTTGACTTCATCAAAAAGAAAAATAATTTGAGAAATTATAGCATATATAAGAGTTCAGTCAAGTTCTCCCCCTTGGAGAAGGAATATGAACATGATTCAGCATGACAAGGAATGCTCCCCCTGAAGAGATGCCAATTGATATGCAAGTGATGCATGACATGGAATCTCCCCCTCAATCAGTGGAATCTTATGAGATAGGAGAAGTTCAGGTCATTGAGCCAAGGACATGAGCAGAAGAAATTCAGTTAACAGATTTTTCAAGGATGCTCCAAACATAAGAAATTCTGCCAGAATTTCAAAGAGATATCAATCTCATAATTCTAAAGCATAAGTTTTCAAAGTCTTCTATCATAAGGGCTTATGAATGACATTTATTGAACATCATGGTTTAAACATGATGTATGCAGAGTTTATCAATAAAATTCTGTAATGATATCTAAAACCATGGTTTAATAAAAATGAACCAAGCCCTCATATTTATCTTGATTATCCTCCCTTTGTCTTACACAATCAAATCTATTGACTTCTTTCAGAATTACATGTACTAGTATTGAAATCACGCAATTATGAAGTCATATGATTTTGTCTAGGGTGGTAGCAAAATGATTTTAGCATTAATATTCAGATATTTCAATTTGTTCAACAATTTTCCATGCTACAAATTTTACGAGCACTCTAGTTCAGTTCACACCTTGTAACTAGAGGATATACCTTGATCAGAGGCCAATATCCCAAAGCACTTAGTGTGACTGACTGTCATGCTATATATATATGAACAGAGATAGCATTTACACATCATGACACACTTGAAATCATTTCTGGATGAGTGAGTTGTATTTCTCAGTGTGCATGCCATTGCTCTGTCTGATTTTCAATGAATTCTCATTTTACAGAGTTAACTAAGGCACCTCATGACATAGTCCTTTGGACTTGTGTTTCTCAGTGACCAATGTCATTGCTCTGACAGATATTACCCTTTAGACATTTCAGAAACATTCATTTGCTTCAAAACAATATTAATCTCATGTACTTAACCAATTAAAGTTATGTATTCAAAAGTGCAGATTTCAGGAGTTTTCACAAGACATCGCATGACACAGATGGTTAAGGTTTATTAAACATGCTTCAGATATTTTTTAAGAGATTTTAAAGCCAAACTCATTGAATACATTAAACTTAAACCACATGAGTTATTTCAGTCATTCATAAAAACGTATAATAGAAGATTTCTAGTTCAAGATTTTCAGATTTATGATCGAGATAGCCCATTGAAATATTCATGAAAGACTGATAGAATTCTGAAGCCAAATGATACCAATTGATAGGAGAATTACCAATTGTTAAGAGAGATTTTGAAGCATAAATTTTTCAGAATATGATCAAGGTTTGTCAACAAAATCAATAAGAAGGGATATGCTATGAAATCTGACAAATGTATGCATTTGACAACCTATATGCAATGCATTGACTCCCCCTTACAATATGCATTTAAACATACATGCAAATCACATATATGCACTTCAGATGAGTAGAGTTCAGAGGTATCAATTCAGACAATGCTGATGAGGAATGATTATGCAAACACAGAATTAACTTGCTATGCAACATACTGTCCTACATGCAGACTATGCACCAAGGATACATTAAACAAGTATGCAATCAATTCAGGTTTATGCATCCAATTCATGAGCATTTTTTATCCTTTTTCAGATTTTTCAACATATGATGCAGTTCACTGTTTTACATGAAGACTAGACCCATGGTACTAGGCGGAGGACTTGGTCCAAGGATCACCTCACACATGTCAGTAGCATCCAGACATACTCCATATGCCCTTCAACTTGTTCCATTTAATATACCATGATGATCATGTATGACAATGCAACATAAAGCAGTCCTTCATGCATTGAATCAGCATCATTGACACATGAAATGACAATCAGTCTATACACAATCAGTCCAAGTGTGCATTCAATAACAAGCATGCAATGCATTGACACAAAACACATGCATGGACGCAGAGTCTGTATAGTGCATCAACCGTATATACTAAAGAAGCATTCAAATTCAGTTCAACATATAGTACGAGAAGAGCATCAGATATGCAGAGTTGAATTCAATAGCTGAGTCTGGAATGCAGACTGATCAACTAGACAAGAGAAGATCATACAACAAACAAGTAAATCAGCATGGAATTCTCATTTTTCATACTCACAAATTCAGATAATGAATTTAAAACAGATTTCAGAACTGACCTGAATTGAATCATGGGGTTTTCTTTTTGAGTGCCTTGGTTAACCCCTTTTATTTCTCCTTCCAAGGCCCTACCTGCAGCAAGTCAATCAATATGATCTTGCAGGGACCCAAGCAGTCTTGGGTCCTGCACTACCCCTATCAGGTGTTCTAAACAGTTTCTTAGCAACATGGTCATCAGATTTCATCAGAAAACAATTATCCATAGAATGACCAAGTTTATCACAGTATCTACATGAAACAGCAGATTTTCTGGTCCTGTGATGCATATCAACAGCAGCATGAGACCTATGATAATTAGCATGAATTTTTGATTTATCATTACCTGCCCACCAGCATTCAGAAGCTCGGTGGCCAGGTTTTCCACATTCATAACAAGCAAGAGTCTTTTCTTTAAGACTAGTTTTATTTCTGCCCAGGAGATTTTTGTTTGGAGGGAATCTTACAAATTTGGAATTAAAATAATTTCCCTGAACAAACCAGCAGTCCTTGACTACATGCCCATACTTACCACATTCAATGCACCTAGAATGCTTACCTCTTGAGCCAGTAAATCCCCATGAAGGCCTAAACCAACACTCAACAGCTTTATGACCACGTCTGTTACAATTGTAACAAATGATATGTTGGTTTGAGGAAGACATGTTTCTTTTGGGGTGGTGATGATTATTTGGAAGAGTTTTATCATGCATCATATCATCCCTTATCATTACTCTGCAGTCATCCATATAATGACCATGCCTACCACAGTAGTAACAATAGGCATCAGATTTCCTAGGAACATGGTTTCTATCATGTGAGTTCCTAGGTGTATGTGAACGAGTACAAGAAGCATGAGCATTATGTATTGGCCCATCAGATTCAGCAGAACTAGCAAATTTCAGAGTACAACCAGAAGTATTCTTAGCCTTCTTTGTTTGACTCTTTCTTTTCAATTTCTGATTATTCTCAATAGATTTTGTTTGCTTTTCAATTTTCTGGGCTTTAAACTGAAAGACAGATTTTGAAGGTGACTTCTGATTTTCATTTTGTTTTGGGGATTGCCTTGAAGTACCAGCTACATTAGTGCTTTGGACAAAGGTTTCCCCCTTCAGAGTTATCATCCTTCCTCTTCTCAACAGTTTTCATTTTTCCTTTAATCTTGGCAGACTCAATAGCTGAATTTTCCAGATTATGAATTTTATCTTCCAAGTTAGCAATGTGAAGTTCATAACTGGCTATTTCCTGTTCACTGCAATTTACACATTCGCTTAGAACTTGGTTTGCAGTTTTATACTTCTCAATTTCTTGTTCTAGACTGTTCAAACTTTTTGAATTTTCATCATAAACAGCTTTTCCTTTTTCAATTGACAGCCATTTCTCAGAGAATACAGTATTAAGAACCATTAGCCTTTTATTTTGATCCTTTAAGTAGACATTTTCTTCTTTTAGAGATTTTATTTGTTCTTTTTGAAGAATGTCATCAGACTCAAACTCATTAATTATGTCTTCGAGAATGGCACAACCTTTACAAGAATTATCTTCTCTAATGTGCTCCTTTTCAGATTTCAAAGTTTTCACTTCTTTTCTCAATTTCTTGTTTTCAGATTTTAATTTCTTGGATACTTTGAACAGATCTTTATACATTACTATCAATTCATCAAAAGTGTATCCATCTGATTCGGAGCTTACCTGAGATGAAGTTTCCTCACCATCACTTCCCCGGTTGGCCATTAAGCATATGGACTTTCTTCCTTCTCTATCAATGTCCGAGGTGTTCCCTTTGAGTTTCAATACCTCTGGACAATCATCCTTTGTGTGGCCAGCCTTCCTGCATTTGTAGCAAACATTAGTGTCAGCAATCTTGGCAGGATTAGAGTTATACCTTGTTTGCTGTTTGCTACCGTCAAGCTTTCCTTCTCTTTTTCTCAGAAATTTCCAGAAGTTACTAATCATCATTCCAATGTGGTCTTCATCAATTTCAGACCGCGAGAGGCTACTTTTCTTGCTTGATGATCCACTGTGCCTGGATCTATTTGCTTTGCTGGAGCTAGCCTTCAGCACGATTGGCTCCATTGCAAACAATCTGAAAGCTCAGAACAAAACGAAGCACCTAAACCAAATAAGCAAGACAAAGCACTAAGACGGAGAATCAAAGCTACGAACACAGAAAGCACACTCTGAAAAACAACAAACAAACCAGCAGGATCCTCTGCAGATTGTTAGATCAGATAGATCAGAGACCTGCTCTGATACCAATTGTTAGGTTAGGTGCAGTATTCAGAGGGGGGGTGAATGAATATAACCCTTTAAAAAACTTTCACCCAATTAACATATTAGGCTCACTAACAATATAGAATGCTAACTAGACAGATTTATCCAATCTGAAAGACTAATTACCCGATGCGGAATTTGACAACCAGTTAGTGAGCACTCTAACAAGACAAGTTAGACGAACGATAGCTCAAATTGAATATCATTTACTTAACAGGTTAAGACACTCTAAGAGAGCTAATCAACTTAACTGCTCAACCAGAAGGCCAACACATAGTCCGCCCCTAATCAATCATCTACCGGAAGCAAACCACAAGAATCAAACCACTGCTCAAAAGATTTTTAGGTGGTTCGGTCCAGCAGACCTACATCCACCCCACACTCAATCCGAGTGTGGCTTCCACTAGCTCACGCTAGAAACCGCAGACTCAGTCTGCAACAAGTGCTGCCACACAGCTTGACCAGGGGAACAACCTCCCCTCTTCCTCCCAACCGGAGGGAACCACTAGTGACACCAGTCACTAGCAAACCAGAGACACACGGTCTCTCTTCCTCCAGACCTGGAGGGAACCCCTGGACTTGAATCCACAAGCCCAGAACCGGAGACAAGTCTCCCTTCCTCCAAACCGGAGGGACCCCACAAGTAGCTCCCAGCTACTTGCAACCGGAGATCAGATCTCCCTTCTCCTGATCCACAGGAGGAACCCCGACCTCTCTACAGAGTATCGGAAAGCACAGCAAGCCAGAACACAAAGGAAAAAGCAATAAACGAAAATAACTTCAGCACACAAAAGCCGAAACACGAAATACACAATGTGGCTCTCAACGGAGCTGACTGGCCTGGATTTGATCCACGGTCCAGTAGACGAATCTTCAGGTAAGCTTTTCTTCCTCTTCTCTTCTCTTCTTCTTCTTCTCTTTCACTCTCTCAATCTCTGCTCTTCTATTCTCTTCGGCTCACTCTTCTATCTCTCTCTCTCTTTTCTTCTCCTTCTGCTCTACTTCTTTCTCTCTTCTTTTTCTCTGGATCGTGGCTCTCTATATGGACTTTTCTTCTTGCCAACTCGATCGCCTTCATCTGTGGACGAAGGTCTCATATATATAGCAGCAGCAGCAGCAGCATCAGCCACGACGTGTGACCACCACATTTCCAGCCCTAATTATTCGGACCACGTGGCAGTCTCTCAGCAGGCTTCATTCCAGTCTCGGATCACGTGCTGCCTTAAGCTTCACGATCAAGGCACCTGTAAAACAGAGTATCGGATAAGTCATCAATTTAGAGAGCAACTCTGTATAGATTATCAGAAGAACAGCACTTTAGAAGAAACCTGAACGAGGTTAAAACGAAACAACACGAAGTAACAAATAGCAACGATTCGGAGACAACACGAGGACACAATAGAGAAAACGACACGAAGTCAGTAAAGACTCGATGTACAACAGTAAGTAACACGAAGTAAAACCATACAGACAAAAACGATAACACGAGATGCAACTTGTGACAGAGATAACACTACAAAGAGAACTACACGCAGAAGATGAAAACAATAACCGACGCGAGGTGAAAAACAACACGAGGACAACACGGGCTGACAGCAGAAACCGACACGAAGTGGTTGCAAACAAGTAAGACACAAGGTCTTCGTAAAGCAACACGAAGTGTGGTCAAAGCGAGAACGACACAAGGTCTAATGAGAAAGACCAGCACGAAGACGGTGAAAACAGCACGAAGTGAAGAACAACGACACGAAGTATAGTGGTGACAAAAACACACACTACACAGAGAACGACACAAAGACGAAAACAACACTTAAGGCGAAGTTGACACGGAGTGAAAACGACACGAAGTGTGGAAATCATGACACGAAAACGACACAAGGTCTGGAAACATGACACGAAGTCACAGAAACAACAGTAACCAACACGAAGTGTGGTTACGAAACATGACACGAAGTCACAGAAACAACAGTACGAAGTTATGAGAGGAAAAATGATACGAGGTCATGAAAACACAAGACAAAGACAAAAGATGAAATCGACACGGAGTGTAGGAACAACACGAAGACAGAACAGTGATTTGACACGAAGTCAAAATGTCAAGAAATGAAACGACACGAAGTCTAGAACAGTAATTGACACGGGGTAACACGACGACGTAGACACTAAAACAACACGAAGATGAAGACAAGGGAAACGACACGAAGTCTAACCTCATACAAGCTTTCCTGTTACGCATGGAAATCAACACGAGGTGTTGTAAGCTCATACGACACGAGATCTTTTCGTGTTAGTGAGGGGAAACAACACGAAAACTCAAGTACAGAAACAGCACGAAGAAGATGTACAGTCTGATGTACAGACTTTGAAGAGTAGTCCAAAGTATAGACTTCACGCTGTACAGACTTGGAAGACCAGTGTTGAATGTGTAGACTTGTAGTTTATCATGAAAGAAGGCCAGTGTACAGACTTGCTGTCCTCACAGCAGACGATGTAAACACTTAGCCTATGCAGACCAATGTACAGACTTTGGCAAAGCAAAAGGCTGTATAGACTTGGAGACCCAAAGCCATTGTATAGACTTTGTCTAAGACAAGGCATGAGCTGACGTTGTATATACTTAGCCAATGCAAACCAGTCCGATGTATAGACTTAGACGAATGATGCATGAGACGCTCAATGTATCGACTTGGAGCTTGCTGTGCAGTGAATAGACTTAAGGCATAAACCCCACGAAGCACTGTATAGACTATGCACATAACATAAGTCCAACATAAACAATATATCAGTTGTACCAGTCACAGTCATGATGCAATCATCAAGGCACAATGTCATGAAAACACTATATCATTGCTATCATCAAAATACAATATCAATCATCAAAACCACAGCAATGAATGAATGCTTTATGCATCAGTTTAACATGTAACAAGACTGAACATCAAATATCTAAACTGAGTAGCAAGATGACTGAATATTTGATTGAACATTTGATTAACTCACATCAACAAGCAATCACCAAAATCATCATCAAAACCACAGGGGCACAACAGCACCGACCTCACTTATGATTTGAACTAAACATGCACAGACTTTACAAACATGCACAGACCTTACCATTACTAGAACATGCACAGACTTTACTATAAAACATGCACAGACTTTACAAACATGAACAGACCTTACCATTACAAGAATATGCACAGACTTTACTATAAAACATGCACAGACTTTATAAACATGCACAGACCTTACCATTACTAGAACATGCACAGACTCTACTATAAAACATGCACAGACCTTACAAAACATGCATAGAGCTTACCATTACTAGAACATGCATAGACTTTATTATAAAATATGCCCAGACTTTACAAACATGCACAAACCTTACCATTACTAGAACATGCACAAACTTTATTATAAAACATGCATAGACTTTACGAATATGCACAGACCTTACCATTACTAGAACATGCACAGACTCTACTATAAAACATTCACAGACCTTACAAAACATGCACATACCTTACCATTACTAGAACATGTACATACTTTACAAACATGCACATACCTTACCATTACTAGAACATGCACAGACTTTATTGTAAAACATGCGCAGACTCTACAAATATGCACAGACCTTACCGTTACTTGAACATGCACAGACTCTGCTATAAAACATGCACAGACCTTACAAAATATGCACAGAGCTTACAAAACATGCATAGACCTTACCATTACTAGAACATGCACATACTTTATTATAAAACATGCACATACTTTACAAACATGCACAGACCTGCTATGACCCATATGAAATATGTATAGACCTTGTCCCAAAGGCTGACCTTCCTTGGGATTGTACTATTCCTTAGAGACTCAAAGGTAACTCATGGGAGCCCGAAACGCGATGAAAACAAAAACCAAAAATGTATATGGTGGTGGTCCCCACATGCCCTTAATCCCTCTTTAAGGTGTAGAAAATGTACTTTTAAAACCATTCTAATGCAACATTGACCCCTAAAGTTTGAGGTTAGGTGCCTACCTTTGAGATATTAACCGATAATCAGGGGATAATATCCACACCCCAGATCCACCTCAGCTTTACCCTTCGATCCAGGGATGAGATCCACACCCCAAACCCACCAAGACTTCACTGCAGGTCCACCCTCCTACGCAAGGGCCAAGGTCCCTCACCTCTCTTCCTTTCACAAGAGGACCCGTAGGTGGCAGAAAATGGAAGATAAGTGTTGCTAAAGGTTGACCACCCATGAAACCCACCTCTTTATATGGCCTCCAATCCTCCCAGGGTCCTATCCACGATCCACAAGCCTCCAGCCCGCTCCTAAAGGTCGCTAGTTTAAAGAGGGGTTAATGCTAAGCATCCCTTCGGTTGAATAGAGGTGACCCTTCGTCTACCCGGTCATAGATGCGAGTGGGCACATTTTTCTGTTGGGAATTAGGTTGAGATGTCTTCATATGAAATGAATATGTCTTCGAGATCTAACTCTAGATTGTGGTTTAATCAAATTTCATGAACTCTAGCATGATTTATGATTTTCGCAATATTAACATTCATTTCCCGTGTTCCAGTCGCGACCCTTCCTCTACCTGATCATAAATGCGAGTGAGCGCATTTCTCTGTTGGGATTTGGGTTGGGGTGTCTTCCGATGAAATCAAGAGGACTTCTTGGTCTAAATTTTGGTTGTGGTTTCATCAAATTTCATTATCCCTATCAAGAGTTATGATTTTTCCATTAATTACATGCGATATCACCCAATAGTCACACCTCCTCATGATAGCTGGCAGAAAAGGGCTCAGAACCATGGTTTCTGGTGCGAATTGGGTTTCCACTTCAGCATTAGAGTTTGGGCTAAGGGCCCAAGCTTTCTGATGAGCTTGGTTTCATCTCATTCTGATCTTCCTACGTTGAGTTACGAGTTTTCTAAGGGTTCTTGGATAATCTGTCTAGATTTTTGGCCCGTTTAGTTCATGGGTCCGAATTGTGCCCGATTGGGCTACAACCCCATCAGCGGTCATAACATCCTCCCCCCCTTAAAATAATTTCATCCTCAAAATTGACTTGAACAAATCTCTTTAAAAAGAAAAGGTTGTTCTCACCGAATAGTTGAGGTTATTCCCGACACATCTTGTCCTCCGGCTCCCAAGTTGCTTCCTCGGAATGAGAATTCCCCCATAACACCTTTACCAGCCGGATGGTTTTATTTCTCAATACATGTTCTTTCCAATCAACGATCTTGCTAGGCTGCTCCACATAAGACATGTCTGCTCGAATCTCCGGGGGCTCATACTTTATAACATGTGAGGCGTTCGGAACATACCTCCTGAGCATGAAGACATGAAAGACCTGATGAACATGCGATAGAGCAGGCAGAAGTGCAAGTCGATAAGCCACCTCGTCGACTCTTTGCAAAATCTCAAAAAGCCCGATATATCTGGGGCTGAGCTTGCCCTTCTTTCTGAATCGCATGACCCCTTTGGTAGGAGACACCTTTAAGAACACATGGTCCCCTTCGACAAACGTCAACTCTCTCCGCTGCTGGTCGGCATAACTTTTCTGACTGCTCTGGGCTGTGAGGAGTCACAGTCGGATCATGGATATCTTCTCTGAGCAGTCCTGTACCAGGTGTGGCCCGAACAGCCGCTTCTCGCCAGTTTCATACCAGCACACCGGTGACCTACAAGGCCACCTGTAGCACCCCAGAAATTTAAATATAGAATAAATAAAATAACTATAAGTATTGGTCATGGAAATTAAATTTTGATAAAAGGAGAAGCTATAATTAGCTAAAAGGGAAAAAAGTTAATGGGCCTAATTGTTAATAAAGGCATAAATAAATAAATAAGGAATATAAATTAAATATTACCTTTTATCTATGAGAAATACCATTCAAGTAATTAGAAGGAATATCATTCCAAAATATAATTATATGTATAAAGATTTCATAGGATCAAACCTGACTCTGATACCCGAAGCAAATGACGAAAATTAACAAGATAGAAAAGTAAATAAAGGTATAGGAAACGAGGCTTACACATATATATGGAATCTTACCAAATAAATTAGTTAAAGCTTACATAATAAATGGGCTAAGAAACATACACCCACATCCATATATACATATATATATGGAAATGTGTATGGGCCTTGGATAAAGTAGGCATGTAAGATAGAGGAGAAATGGGCCTTAGTTATCGGACTAAGCTATGTACGTAAGGCACTAACAGGGATATACAGAAAAATAGATATATATATAAACATGCATGGGTTAAAGATATTTATAAAGAAAAACTTGTAAATGAATACGTGGGCCTTAACCGGGAAACAAGGGCAAATGATAAAATCGGCAACCAAGAATGTGTATACGTAAAAATATATACATGTATAGATAGGCCTCTTAATACCAACCCAGCCCAACCCACAATTGCCAATGGCATACTTGAACGTTGGCATTAGGGTTTTCATGAGAAAAATAGGGAAGGTGGCTGTTGATAGGGAAATGCTGAGTAACGATCGGGAAGGTGTTAAGATTTGGCTTTCGTATGGCAACCGACCCTTCTAGAGAACCTCTCTCTCTATTAGACAAGCCCTTCATGAACGTGCAGAGGCTACTATTCGTAGGGACTAAGCTGTACGTGAAGGCCCCTTAAAGACTTCCTTTCTCAACATGGTGCTCCTACCGCTATGTCCGTAAAGAGCTTGGGGTTCTTCTTCCTCTTTCTTGCTACAGTTGCAGTGCTACTGCAGTTGCTCTCCAACTACTTTTTCTTTATCCCAGTTAAAGCGACGTGAAGGTAGGCAATCTCCCAAGCTTAACACTAAGTTAATCATAGACATCATGTTAACTAGATCACGTAATTCTTCCCTTGGATTTATACCGTTATTGCATGATTATCTTAATTAATTAAATAATCACATCACATTAAAAATTGTATATATATGTAATGTTTTATCTAAAAATTGTAAAGTGCATACGACTAGAATCCCCATATTTTTCATTAATTTTTCATGCCTTTATATGGATGTTAACTAGTAAGATTAACTAGTTAATTAACTTAATGTGTTTCATAATGGTTAGACGACGAATTGAGAAGTATACTGTAGCGGTCAGTTATAGACTTTCACTTTGTTAATCCTTTCCATGGGGTCGGAGTGTCCGTTACTCATGAAAATTTATGGGCGCACTAGTGGGGTAGAGACCGAGGTAGTGAGGGTGGTGCCACCATTTTCCGCGCCTCCTATCTCAAGATCTCCCATCTCTCAACGAAAAATTATTTTGAACACCCGGTTAGGTAGAGTTTTTCGAGCACATCATTTCGGTATATCATATGCGCGATTCCGACGTGGTTACGTCAAGGAACGGGAGGATTTAAGAAGTTGACAAGCTCACTATTTAAACCACGTCCAACCCAACCGCCGCTCAATCATTTTAATATATATATATATATATATAACTCTTAACTATATCCTTGAAAATCTATATCTACTGAACTATATAGCATAAAATTATAAAAACTATATATTTGGAGTCCTTGATATTTTCTCTTAATTATCATATATTTAGTTTCGATAATTTTATTTTATTTGAAAAAATATTACTGTTCATCTTGATCAATTTAAAAATTACATATCAAGTTTAAATCATAGAAATTTCATATCTTATGATCAAAGTCGGTAAAAATTACAATGTATATATAGTCGTGATCATTGTAAATTTCTCTTAATTACCATGTAATTAGTTCTAAAAATAGTATCCGTCCTTTTAAAGAGATGTTATTTTCTAAATTATTAGATTAAATATAAATTAAGATATGAATTGACATCTACTTGCATGGACGTGATTTATTCTGTTTTTCTCGAGATTTGATCTGTACCGTGGATCTTATTGGCTCTACGTCTCAGTCCGTAGACGCAGTCCCACGTTTCACGTTGGTTTATCGATACACCCTCAACTCTCGGTGACATACGAGCCCTCCGTTGGACATTCCGTTCCTTCGGACTGGCAAGTTAGTCATTCAGACCTCTGTAAGTCTCCTCGTAGCCTTAGATTCCCTCAAGGCTGACTGAGCTGGTTGTACCACAAGAACCATGGAACCCTGTTAGTCATGTCACTCTAAAGAAAACATGACACCCGGCTCTCATAGAACGTGGTTATGGCGATTCTGTGAGAGATCTATCTCTATCTGACTCATAAGGTGCTAATTTGAATTGCGACTACATTGGTTATCACCATTTTCTGTCATGAGTATGTTGAAGGGGTGACCTTATTGGTGGGTGCTTAGTGTAAAAGGAACCGTATTGTGGAGGCCACAATTCTTCAATGCTTTGTTCAGAGAATGAGTGACCACCACTGTGGGCGCGACTTCCTAAATATACAGTGCTCTGACGAGATGCCAATCTCTCAGATTTCTCGAATTGTGTCAATTTTTGTTTGCCATCGTACTAGACTTATCGAGGTCTATCTTGGATCTCTGTTCAATGAAATCTACCCTATTGTTCGTACATGCTTGATCCTTGAAATTCTTGGCCATTAATATGGAATTAGTCTAGACAAAATGTCAGGGGCTATGGGTCCCAATAAAATGGCATTTTAAATGCTACGGGTCCTGATCTGACCCTATTGGGCGAGGCAAAGTCCAAACGTTTACCGGTATACGATGATCGAGTGCTAGCATTCACCACCTATAGTTGTCTATAACTTATTTCCATGAGGGCGGTCATATCTTCGTGATTACCCCTTAGCGCATTGGTCAATCCTATGTAGTGCAAGATGTGCAAAAGCTCAGTTGATAGTGATGATCGGGAGCAATTGCCATCATAGTATACCCTTCCACAACTTATTGTTCATCATGAAAAGATCTTGAATTACCTTATTGGAGGGGCTATCATATTGTCGTGATTTCCCTTAGTGTCTTGGCAACTCTATATTGTGATTGCCATACTTTTATATTGTTCATCATGAATGTTCTTGAATTATCTTATTAAAAGTTCTTGTTATCTTGTCATGAAAATTCTTGATATACTCTCTCATCAATCTACTTGTTCTTATCCTGTATGTTTCTTATCGTTCATGAATTTATCTCGTGCCATTATAGTTCTTGATTTCTTATACTTTGCATGACTTGCATGAGCATGTTAACATGTAATTCACTTAAAGCTAACTTGGAGCATGAGATATTAAGTCCTACTGAGCGTTCGCACACCCTGCGTATCCCAATGTTTTTTTTCAAGTGATGACCTTAGTGATGTCGAGACCGAACATGATGGGCAAGGACAAGAGTGAAGAGAACTCTGACATCTAGAAGAACCGTCTAGGCTGGTTATCTTGCGTCTTATGTCTCATTGTAATTTTCCTTTATTGAGTCTTTTCTTTTATTAGGTCTAATTTGTAATGAACTTATATTTGAAATGAAATTCTATTTTGTCCAAATATATTTTGTCTCATGACTATGTTCTGATTGACACGGCTGTTTAACTGCCACATTCCGAGCAAACGAACACGTTCCGCTGCTATTGATTCGGGGCGTGACACCGCCCATAGAGTGCCTCATAAGGTGCCATTCCAATGACGGAATGGTAACTATTGTTGTAAGCAAACTCTATTAGGGGTAAGTGATCGTCCCAGTTTCCCCTCCATTCTATACTGCACGCCCTCAGCATATCTTCTAGAGTTTGGATGGTACGCTCAGATTGCCCATCGGTCTGAGGGTGAAAGGCCGAGCTGAGCCGCAACTCTGTCCCCATAGCTTGCTGTAAACTCTCCAGAACCTCGCAGTGAATCGAGGGTCCCAGTCGGAAATGATGGATAAGGGTGCACCATGCAACCGAATAATCTCAGCGATGAATAGTTTCGCTAAGGATTTGATTGGGGTCTGCTTGTTGATGGGCAGGAAGTGTGCAGTCTTTGTGAACCTGTCCACAATTACCCAGATCGTGTCATGCCTCCTCCTGGTCATGGGTAGACCCGACACAAAGTCCATGGTGATTTGTTCCCATTTCCATTGTGCCATCTCAATGGTCTAGAGAGGACCGCTCGGTCTTTGGTGCTCTATCTTCACCTGCTGACATGTGAGACATTTGGACATGAACTCCGCAATGTCTCGCTTCATTCCTGGCCACCAGTACATCCTCTTCATATCTTGGAACATCTTGGTGCTTCCGGGATGGAAAGAGAATTTTGACCTATGCGCTTCCTGCATTAAGTCCTTTTTCAACTCCACATTGTCTGGTACACAAATCCTGCCTCGGAATACAATCAATGCATCAATTCCCATTTGGAAGTCCTCATTGTTCAGCTGCTTTTGCAACACCATGTCTTGCCTTTGTGCTTCAGCAATTCTATCCAAGTGTGCAGGTCTTGCCGACAACCCAGCTAGGAGACCGAACTGCTTCTTTTTTTCGGGTCGTGAGTCAATCGCACCCTCCATCATATCCCACTCCCGATGCAAGCTTAACGCCATCAATTTACGACTGAGAGCATCCTCCACCACATTTGACTTGCCTGGATGGTACTGTAAGGTGATATCGTAGTCCTTCAGCAGTTCAACCCATCTCCTTTGCCTCAGGTTGAGTTCCTTCTGAGTGAATATGCATTTGAGGCTCTGATGGTTGGTGAAGACCTCAAACCGAACCCCATATAAGTAGTGTCTCCATATGCGCAAGGCATGAACAACTGCTGCCATTTCCAGGTCATGAGTGGAGTAGTTCTTTTCATGGTCCTTTAACTGCCTTGAAGTATAGGCGATCACACGGCCAGTTTGCATTAGTACACAACCGAGGCCGATCCTGGAGTATCTATATAAACCGTGAAGCCATCATTCCCTTGGGGGAGCGCCAATACTGGGGCTGACGTCAACTTCTCCTTGAGCCTCCGAAAACTATCTTCGCACTCCTCTTACCAGATTAATTTTGCTCCCTTCTTGGTCAACTTGGTCATGGGGGCTGCAATGGTGGAGAAGCCTTCAATGAACCGGCGATAATACCCGACTAGTCCAAGAAAGCTCTTAATCTCCATGATTGTCTTCGGTGCTTCCCATTTTGTCACTGCTTCCACTGTGCTAGGGTCCACCGATATGCCATTCCCGTATATAACATGCCCGAGAAACATAACTCGATCTAGCCAGAATTCACATTTGCTGAACTTGGCGAAGAATTTGTTCTCCCTGAGGGTCAGCAAAACCATTCTCAAGTGCTACTGATGCTCCTCTTGACTGGCGGAATATATCAAGATGTCGTCTATAAAGACTCCGAGAAACGCATCTAGATAGGGGTGAAAAATCTGATTCATATGTTCCATGAATACAGCCGGTGCATTAGTCAACCCGAATGGTACTACTAAGAACTTGTAGTGACCATACCGAGTCCTAAAGGCCGACTTCGGCACATCCTCGAGCTTGATCCTGATCTGGTGATAACATGTCCTCGGATCAATCTTGGAGAAGACTTTGGCAGATGACAATTGGTCGAACAGTTCTTTAGTCCTTGCAAGTGGATACTTCTTCTTTATGGTGACCTGGTTGAGCTTGCGATAATCAATGCACAGCCGCATGGTCCCATCCGTCTTCCGCACGAGCAAGACTGGTGCTCCCCACGGGGACACACTGGGCCGGATGAAGCCTTTGTCTAGCAACTCTTGCAATTTCTTCCTGACTTCCGCAAGTTCTGCCAGAGCCATTCGGTATGGTGGAACGGAGATGGGTGCCGTGCCTGGTACTAGCTCAATAGAGAACTCTGTCTCTCGAGTTGGTGGTAATCCCGGAAGGTCCTCGGGAAACACATCAAGAAATTCTCAGACTACGTCAAAGTCTTCCAAAATCTTGATGGAGCCTCCATCAAGCAGCACACTAGCCAAGAAATAGCTACACCATTTGCTAATCGGCTTGGAAGCCCTAATGGCTGACACCATCATTCTACCTGACTTGCTTTTCGGGCATTGGAAGGAGAATGCCTCCTTTCCCAGTTTCTAAAAGATCACTCTCTTCCGATGGCAGTCTAAGAGAGCACAGTGTTTGTCTAGCCAATCCATTCCCAGAATGAGGTCAAAGTCATTCATGTCTAGGATGTATGCTTCCCCTAACAATATCCTCCCATTGATGTTGACTTCTATGGTAGGGATCACGAGCTTGGTGTGGACTTGTTTCCCGGTTGGTGTGCTAACGATCATTTCTCCGAAGAATGTAGCTTAGGGTCGGTTCGTTAGTTGTTTGGCAAAACTAGTGGATATGAATGTGTGTGTAGCCCCTAGGTCAAACAAGACTTTTGCATAAACATTATCTACGAGGGGTGCACCTTCTGCCACAGTAGGGGCATTGTGTGCCTCTTCTTGCATCAGTGCATAGACTCATCCTCTGTATTGGATCTTCTCCTGTTGGGGCACTGGCTTTTGCTGAGTCTTCTTAGGGTAGTCCCTCGCAAAGTGTCCAGCCTCGCCGCATTCGTAGCATTTGCTTTTTGCCCTCCAACATTCCTATCCCGGATGGTTACGACCACACTGGATACAAGATGGAGCCCCCGATCCGCTCTGCGGGGCTGGTCCCTGGCGGGCCACCTTTTCCTTGTCACGCCTCCCTCCTGTCTGCATAGGCCTTTTGCCTGACGACTTCTGCTCCTCGGCGAACCTATACATAAACATTTGTTAGAACTTAACCTTATATGTTCCCCAAATCTTTATGGCCTCAGCTCTTACCTTGCATTTTCTCGTTCGGCTAGATGAGCAAGCCTTGATGCCGTTGTGTAGGTGTCAGGGTCTTGCGTTGCAACATAGCGTCGGACACTGCTACATAGACCGTTGATGAATTTCTTCACCTTCCGACGAGCGTCATCGAATATGTGTGGAGCATATTGACCTAGAGCGGAGAATTTGGCCTCATAGTCGACTACCGACATGGTTCCTTGCTCGAGGCTCAAAAATTTCTGCTCCGTAGCATCTCTCACATGTTTGAGGAAGTATTTTTCTCGGAAGACGGCTAGGAACTCTTCCCATAATATGTCCCCATCATGGTGGTCTACGAAGGTGGTCCTCATCTTGGCCTTCCACCACAAGTCAGCTTGATCTTGTAATACATAGGCCGCTAGATTCACCTTCTCTTCCTCGGGACAACGCATTGCACGGAATTTCTTCTCCATTTCACTGAGCCATGACTCAGCCACCTCCGGACGTCTCTCCCCCTTAAAAATAGGAGGTGCCAATCTTAGGGACCGATCAAGTGCCGACAGGTCGTGACGTGGTGCGGCTGTGGGCTGCTGTAGCATTTGTTGCTGCATGGCATGCATCAGCCCTTGGAAGCTATGCAGAAACCCCTCCAGGTTGACTCCCGCATTGGACACCTGCCCTCCGCCAACCGCAGGAGCATGGACAGCTCCGTCATTTGCCCCATTTGGGTCGTCTACCCCCGATCCCCTTTCGTCTGCCTGGGGAAGTTCTCTTTGCCTTCTTGGTGGCATGGTTCTGAAAAAGACCATGCACTTGTTTAGGTGAGAGGGTTTAAATCATTCTAAACATACTCTACCCTTTCCCCACTCTATCTTATCACTTCCTCTACTCTGGAACATCTAGAATGGTTGTAATCGTGGTTTGTCTCTCGTGCTCTGATACCACTTTGTAACACCCCGAGATCCGATTACCAGATTTATGGGCATAATTTTTTTGCCACTTTATCAGACCCCGAAGCATCACTCGTACGTATCGCAGAAGCACAAACATATAACATGCATATATACGCATGAGAGAGAGAAAGAGAGAAACCACAATTACAAGTAATGTAAATATTATTTCAACCATTCATAATTCCAAAAGAGAGTACATGTCCTTTGTTCCAGAATAAACATGAGTCTTCATAGGCTCACCCTCCCATGACCATACATATAAGAGAGATAGTCCACCGTAACCTACTCAGCTGAAGTGAGGACCAACGCTACTCCTCAGCCACAACCTCCTCCTCAACTTCTTCTATGTCCCCTGAAAACGTGTGTCACAAACGGGGGTGAGTGTGACGCTCAGTAGGCAGCCTAAACAAACCGGGGTTAACTTGCATCTATATAACCAATTTATATACATAATTCAGGTGTTAATAATAGCATGATTGATTCACTCTCGTTTACTTAAAATAACTCATATACAGAAAATACATATTCTTTATCTAATATATAAAGTACCCATGCATGCGCTGAAGCCATGGTGAATGAGCAATTAAACATTATCACATTTTCGTTAATCATGGAACTGAACAGCTGCCGCAAACATAGGAGGCCCACACACACACAAATGAACAGAAGGAGTACTGCACAGACCCGGGAGTGAACTCCCACCTAGACTCTTGCTGCACGGGGCGTTACGTCTCGCTGTCTCCCGGGTTCTGTGGCGTTACGTCTCACCGTCCCACAGAACGAACCAGCCCAATTGATAGGTTTTTAAACCAGGGCGTTACGTCACGCTATCCCCCTGGATCTATTACTTCCGCGGCGTTACGACTCGCTGTCCCGCAGAAGGGACCGAAGTCCAACCTCACCGAATGCTGCTGTTTTCCATTCATAACATTCACATTGTATTCGTATCCACATTCATACTCATTTTACAATTTTTATATGATACTTTATCATAACAAGCATGCTTTCAATGATTTAAGTGGGCTAAACATACTCACAGTCGTGTTTCTAATATTCTAAACATGCTCACAGATGTGCTTCTAATATTTTAAACATGCTCACATATGTGCTTCTAATAGTTTAAGAGGGCTAAACATACTTGCAGTCATGTTCAGGTTAGTACAGGTTTATCCTTCTAGGATACACATGCACATAAAATGATTTATATATGAGACTATAGAATTTCTGGGTGCATGAAATTTTTACAGGAAGGTTCTACCTTGGTTTCCCATCATTTCCGTTTTTTCCAGATTTTTACGAATTAAAATGCCCTTTCAAAATCCCCTTTTTCTCGATTTCTGGAAATTAGGTCAGTGCAGCATGTGCACCGACCCCACTAGAACATGCACATACCTTACTGAAACATGCACAGACCCTGCTTGTGGCCAGGGCCAGACATGCACTGACCTCACTGGAACATGCACCGACCTCACTGGAATATGCACAGACCTCACTTATGAATTGAACTAAACCTGCACCGACCTCACTAGAACATGCATCGACCTCACTGACACACGCACAGACCTCACTTATGAATTGAAAGAAACCTGCACCGACCTCACTAGAACATGCACCGACCTCATTGAAACATGCACATACTTCACTTATGGTTTGAACTAAACCTGCACCGACCTCCCTAGAACATGCACAGACCTTACTGAAACATGCACAGACCTCACTTATAATTTGAACTAAACCTGCACCGACCTCACTAGAACATGCACAGACCTAACTGAAACATGCACAAACCTCACTTTTGATTTGAACTAAACATGCACCGACCTCACTTATGATTTGAACTAAACATGCACAGACTTTACAAACATCCACAAACCTTACCATTACTAGAACATGCACAGACTTTACTATAAACATGCATAGACTTTACAAACATGCACAGACCTTACCATTACTAGAATATGCACAGACTTTACTATAAAACATGTACATACTTTACAAACATGCACAGACCTTACCATTACTAGAACATGCACATACTCTACTATAAAACATGCACATACCCTACAAAACATGCACAGACCTTACCATTACTAGAACATGCACATACTTTATTATAAAACATGCATAGACTTTACAAACATGCACATACCTTACCATTACTAGAACATACACAGACTTTATTATAAAACATGCACAGACATTACAAATATGCATAGACCTTACCATTACTAGAACATGCACAGACTCTACAATAAAACATGCACAGACCTTACAAAACATGCACAGACCTTACCAATACTAGAACATGCACAGACTTTATTATAAAACATGCACAGACTTTACAAACATTCACAGACCTTACCATTACTAGAACATGCACAGACTTTATTATAAAAGATTCATAAACTTTACAAATATGCACAGACCTTACCGTTACTAGAACATGCACAGACTCTACTATAAAACATGCATAGACCTTACAAAACATGCACATACCTTACCATTACTAGAACATGCACAGACTTTACAAACATGCACAGACCTGCTATGACCCATATGAAATATGCATAGACCTTGACCCAAAGGCTGACCTTCCTAGGGACTGTACTATTCCTTAGAGACTCAGAGGTAACTCATGGGAGCCCGAAACCCGATGAAAATAAAAACCAAAAATGAATATGGTGGTGGTCCCCACATGCCCTTAATCCCTCTTTAAGGTGTAGAAAATATACTTTTAAAATCATTCTAATGCAACATTGACCCCTAAAGTTTGAGGTTAGGTGCCTACCTTTGAGATGTTAACCGACGATCCGAGGATAATATCCACATCCCAGATCCACCTCAACTTTACCCTTCTATCCGGGGATGAGATCCACACCCCAGACCCACCAAGACTTCACTGCAGGTCCACCATCCTACGCAAGGGCCAAGGTCCCTCACCTCTCTTCCTTTCACAAGAGGACCCGTTGGTGGCAGAAAATGGAAGATAAGTGTTGCTAAAGGCTGACCACCCATGAAACCCACCTCTTTATATAGCCTCGAAGCCTCCCAGGGTCTTATCCACGACCCACAAGCCTCCAGCCCGCTCCCAAAGGTTGCTGGTTTAAAGAGGGGTTAATGCTAAGCATCCCTTCAGTTGAACATAGGTGACCCTTCGTCTACCCTGTCATAGATGTGAGTGGGCACATTTGGCTGTTGGGAATTAGGTTGAGATGTCTTCATATGAAATGAAGATGACTTCGAGATCTAACTCTGGGTTATGGTTTCAACGAAGTTCGTGAACTCTAGCATGAGATAAGATTTTCTCAATATTAACATTCATTTCTCATGTTCCAGTCACAACCCATCATCTATGTGATCATAAATGTGGGTGAGCGTATTTTTATGTTGGGATTTGGGTTGGGGTGTCTTCATATGAAATCAAGAGGACTTCCTGATATAAATTTCAGAGGTGGTTTCATCGAATTTCATTATCCCTATCATGAGTTATGATTTTTTGATTAATTACATGTGATTTCACCCAAAAGTCACACCTCCTCATGACAGCTGGTAGAAAAGGGCTTAGAACCGTGGGTTCTGGTGTGAATTGGGTTTCCACTTAAGCATAAGAGTTTGGGCTAAGGGACAAAGCTTTCTGATGAGCCTGGTTTCATCCCATTTTGATCTTCCTGTGTTGAGTTACGAATTTTCTAAGGGTTCTTAGATAATCTATCTAGATTTTTGGCCCGTTTAGTTCATGGGTCCGAATTGTGCCCGATTGGGCTACTGACCAATCAGCGGTCATAACAGTCTTCGGGTTGGGAAGTTCGAGCATCAGTTCGATCGGGAGACCTCCTTCGGAGCCCTGCATTCTCTACCCTAATCATGCACTCAATGCTCGAGAGGCCCCTCTAGAGTCAGTGCCTCATGCTCGTGCCAACAGATGGAAGCTTATTAATATGGTCGTTACGTGTCCCTTAAAAGCCAGGAGCTCAAGGGGATAAGGGAAACCAAGAGTCCGCGGGCTATAATAGCCCGTGAGGAGGACATAACCCCCCCGAATCTCCTCAGCTTACAGGGATCATTCACTCAACGAGCCACTATTTAAACTGGAAGAACCCTGACGAAGAGAGGTAAGAGACGCCAAAAACCGTGAGCAGGAACCACTTCACCTCTTGATGGGGAGGGATCTCATGTCCCCATATTCCTCCTGATTCCTCCCTTCACACCAGTGCTCTGCTACACTTGTTGACTTAAGCATCGGAGGGTCTTTCCCGGGGTTCCAACCCTAGGCACCTCTGACGTGTTTCCCTTCTTGCAGTTCATACTTCAAGTGCATGTGGACATCTACTTCCCAGCTCAGGAGTAACGTGAGATCACCCCTCTTCAGGTTGAACATGGTTATGTTACTGATGAAAGAGTCCGGGTGATAAGTTATGCACCTTTGAAGGTCGCACATGGCTATCCAGGATTTTTTGTGAATGGTTATAGATTTCACACCAGAGATTATGGACGAAATAAGTCTACGATGAATAGTGGCATATGCGTGAAAGGTAGTACTGTAATACCCCAAAATTTTATATAAATTATTTTAATGTATTTCTGAAATTTTCTGAGAATTTCTAGAATTTTTCAAAGTTAAATAAAATTAATTAAGGCTTAAATAGAATATTAAATAAATTTTAGGTTAAATAAAATATTATAGAAGCCATAATAATAACCAATTAATTATGTAATTTAAATAGGCTATAGGACCAAAATTAAAGCCCAAAAAGATCTGGATAAATAGGATAAATAATAATGAAGAACGTTAAAATTGGTGTATTTACATAATTAATAGGATAAATACTTTAAATAAGGATAAATAAAAGATAAGAATAATGAAGAGTTTGAAAGGATTTAAAATTCAGCACCAATCCTTAGAAGCGGTCTATCGTGTGACCGCAAGGGGCTAGAAACGGTCTTCACTAGACTGCTACCATCCGTCCGATCACGAACAATAGAGAAACGTGAAAAGTTTGGATCTTTGGCATCCAAATCATTTGGGATCGATGCTATCCACTAGCTGAAAGGGTCTAGGATGTGTTAGGATCGATTACAAGCCCTAATTAGGACTCTAGGGTCGTTCAAATCCATGAAACCCTAGCTAACCCTATAAATAGATCCCAAGTTTCACATGGGCGACCCTTACTTTTGGCTCGCGTGAAAATAAGGTAAGGAGACATTATTCAGATAGGTTCTTTAGAGTATTTTGTTCATAATAGTATGGTCTAACTGTCCTCAAATTTTCATCTTAGGAAATCAAGCCATCAGGGAGAAAGAAGCGTCTGAAGTCGCTGGTTCGGTACAAGTAACTCAGGAACCTATGCGACCAGACCAGATTTAGCAGCAAATTAGAAGCCCTAAACAAGGTAATTAGATATGGGCTCTTTAGAGTTATTTGTTCCTTTTAGTACCCTCTTCTTACCCTCCAATTTTCGTGGTCTTAGGCAAAGGGAATTAGAAGTTAGAAAGCCACGGAGTTGCTGGTTCGATTCAGGACGACCAGAACTAGGGTCCAAGTTCCAGCACAAAATTTGAAGTCTAAAGCCCAGTACAGAGATAGGTTATCTCATGATTGGCTCAAACTCAAAGTTAGGAATAAGAGCCCTCTATTTCCAATTGTTTTCATGCATTATACATAGAGAATTTGATGTTTTATTGTGATTGAGCAACTAGTGTATTTTTCATGCATGAGCCTAACCCTTTAATGAAAAAGATGTAATTCTTGTAGAAATTATATTTCCTATGCATATTCTCAGCCCAATATTCTTCAAGCATGCTTTACTACATGTTTTATAGCGTTCCCATGCATAATATGACCTAGGTTAGCACTTTATTTTACTATTTTATAGCTTCTGTCTCCAGAGAGAAGGCGGCCTTAGCAGGACCGCAAGGAACCCTAGCGGTCAAATAAGCGACCGTCTATATACCTTTCATGCAGTCTATCGCAAGACCGTCTGGGACACTATGCGGCTAGACCCCGACCGCTATTTGGTTCTGTGAACCAATCCGAGCCTAGTTGAATTTTGCATATTAGAAACCCTATAATTCTATTAATTTTCACTAAAAATTATGTTTATTTTCCAGTTAAACACCCTGTTTCAGCATGAGCATGCCTTAGAACCTTATTTTTAATTATTATGTAATTTCATGCCAGATGTTATAATTTTGTAAGTAAATGATTTTCTATGATATGGACATGATTTCTGAGGTGTTAATATCATTGTTTTGTCTGTATGTTTCACCGTTTCACTCCTATCTCTTGAGTCATTTTCATAAGTACATGGCGTTTACTCCGGTATGCGACCATTAGTTACACTTTACACTTATAGGCACATCTCGTGGATTTATGAACCTCTCCGCTGTATACTCCTTCTATCGGACTAGGAGATTATGTTTCAACGCATCCGTAAGACTCCGTGAGTCTGGGATTCCCACTAGTACGTCGAGCTGGTTGTACCCTTAAAACCCATTTGTTAGAAAGTGTTGTGAGAGTTTGTGTGGTACAACAAATTTCATGTCATGTCTCCTCTGTCTTATTTCACTGAAGTTAATTTCCTATTTTGTATTGATGATTGGCATATATACATTTTGTTTGGCAACTATACATTGTATTTTATTTTGATAACACTGATCAGCAGTTTGTAGCTTCACAAACTTGCATTTGCATACTTAGGTCGGTGCATGTTTGCGCCATCTGCATATTAGGTCGATGCACCCTTCTTACTTCATTTAAAGAAGGTCAGTGCACAGTTTATCCTTCTGCATCTAAGGTCGATGCACGTCTTATATAACTCCATACAAGATCGGTGCATATTTTTCATAGAAGGACGTAAAAGGTCAGTGCATATCGGCCGAAGTCTTTGACAAGGTTGCTGCATGTCTTGCATTGAGCATATAGTCGGTGCAGGTTTTACATATAATCAGTGCAGGTTTTGCATATAGTTGGTGCATATTTTGCATTATGCATATAGTCGGTGCAAGTTTGCATTGTGCATATAGTCGGTGCATGTTTGCATTGCGCATAGAGTCGGTTCATATTTTGCATTGCGCATAGAGTCGGTTCATATTTTGCATTGAGCATATAGTCGATGCAGGTTTTGCATATAGTCGGTGCAGGTTTGCATTATGCATATAGTCGGTGCAGGTTTGCATCGTGCATATAAGTCGGTGCAAGTTTCAGTAAGTCAGTGCACATCCTTTATAAGGCAGAACTAAGTCGATGCATATTGATATATGCATGGACTCAGGTCAGTGCACATTTGTGTCGTGCATAACCATAGTCGGTGCATCTTTGTCTTTCTATGCACAGCAGGTCGGTGCATATTCTTATCGGCCAACACATTGGTCCAAACATATTTTTGCTCCTTCATATTAGGTCGATGCATACTTATATGGTCTACTGCTAAGGGTCCGTGCATAATTAGTTGTTTTGCATATAACGTCAGCGCACATCACTGTGCTACATATATAGAGTCGATACAAGTAGCATTCCATTGACTTAAAAGCTAATACTATCGTATGTCTACCAGGTCAGCTGTTTGGTTGAACACCTCATGGGTAAGCTGACAACATGCTAACTTGACTTACGAGGAAGATAAAGTACCAGGTTATTGGCACATGATCCAAGGCAAGGCTCTAAAGAAGATTCAGCCACGTGGAACTCTGAGCCTTCAGATCCTTACACGTGGACCTCCAATGAAGCGCTCGCATCGAGATTCCCTGGGTGAGAAAACGTGGCTTCCACGCACCCTCTCCTCGAAAAGGCTATAAAAGTGACATGATCCCTCAGATCTAGATATCTTGAAAAATAGAAGAGAAGGAGATCAACAGAGCGAGTGAGCGAGAGCTGAAGATTGGAAGAGCAAGCGTAGAGAGACGGAGAAGACTTCGAAGTTGAAGAGAGCCTGAAGATGAGAGGATAAATTTGAAGGAGAACATAGTACTGTAAGTTAGAGTTTAAGAGAGCTTGAGAGTATTGGAAAATTTTAAATGACCTGTGGATCAAATCCAGAGTCAATCTGATTCTAAAGAGCTACATTGTTGTCGTGTTTCTTTTCTTTCGTTTTAAGTTTTCTGATCTCAATCAAGTTGTAAGTCAGCGGGTGAGGTTGAGACCTCGGACTGGGAAGCCGTAAAGCTCAGCAGTAGCAAGCTGTGAGGCTCAGCGGTCTGGGATCATTTCCCCGAAGCTGTGAATGAGCGGTGTGTAGGGATCTAATCCCCAAAGCTGTGGATCAGCGGATTAAAGCTGTGAATCAGCAATAAGCTACACTTAGTGTAAGTGTGGGGTGGATGTAGGTGAAAACTGAACCACCTAAAATTGCTTGTGTTCTGTGTGTTTGGTTTGTGCTTCTGCGTCTTTATTGCTCTTGTCTGTTTGATGTTTGGGTGAATGCTTAAGTAATACATGTCTTCACTCGCTATAATTTCTATCTGAGATTGTCGTTAAAGCTTTTCATTCAATAGGTATATTAAAAGGTGTGGTTGAAAGGATAAGCAAAGCTTATCTGGAATTCCACTTCTTGCGTGAGGATAACTCTCTGCCATCGTACTGCACCTAGATGTTTAGCTATATTCTAAATTCTATCATCTGATCCTTTTAATATTGCTGATATTTCCATTTCTGGATTGAGCTATAGTAGTTTGTTTTTTATTCCGCATTGATCTTAACTGCTGTAGATTTTTAAGGGGTAGATCTATTCACCCCCCCTCTAGATCTTAGTGTCCATCCGTCCCAACAGGTGGTATCAGAGCCTCACTCTCCCTTAGGGCCTCACATCCCGGAGAGATTAGATATGGATGCTAAAGGTGTAGTCGCTGAGGGTCACTCAACCAGCAAGCCATCATTCTTTAATGGTAGCAATTATGCTTACTGGAAGAATAAGATGCATGTTTTTCTCCGTGCTAAGGATTATGATATCTGGAAGGTGGCGAGTAAAGGTCCATTTTATTTACCTCCAGATGAGGAATTCTGGACTAAGGAGCATATCCGAAAGTCCACTCTGAATTGGGGAGCCATCAATGCTATACAATGTGCTCTCTATCCCACCGAATTCTCCAGAGTTTCCTCCTGTACCACTGCTAAGGAGATGTGGGATAAGTTAGATGTTATTTACGAAGGGACATCTCAAGTTAGAGAAACTAAGGCCAATATGTTAGTCTCTGAGTACGAGGCTTTCAAAATGAAGCATGAAGAGTCCATATCTCAGATGTATGCTCGCTTGAATGTGATCACTAACAGCTTGAGAAGTCTAGGAAAGACCTACAGTGAGTATGAAATTATTAGAAAATTTCTAAGGTCTCTAACACCCATCTGGCATTCCAAGGCGACTGTAGTGGAGGAGTCTAGGAACCTTGCTACGACCACTGTAGATGAGCTTATGGGTTCTCTCATGACGTATGAGTTGAACCTCAAGAAAACTGATCAGACTTAGAAGAGAAGGAAACCTTTAGCTCTTAAGGTTAGCTCTAGCAAAGGGTCATCTAGTGAGTGCAGCTGTACCAGTTCTGAGGAAGATCAGGATGAATTTTCTATGATCACTCGGAAGATCATGAAATTTATGAGGAAAGAAAGGAAAGGACTAAGGAAAAAGTACTTCTCAAGAAAAAAATAGTCCAAATACAAACCTGAACCTGCCAAGAAAACTGATGCCATTGTTTGCTACAATTGTAGGAAAGCAAGACATCTCAAAGCGGACTGCCCAGAGCTCAAGGACAAGCAGCCCAGGTGGAAGAACAAAAAGGGAAGAGCTATGATTAGCACCTAGAGCGATGAAGAAGAAGGAAGTCAGAGCAACTCCTCTGACAGTGAGATAAAAGACAGGATTTGCCTGATGGCAAAAAGTGATGATGAGGTAATTTCTCCCTTTGACAATTTTACTCAGAATGAATGGGAGGATGCTTATGCTGAAATTCTAGAGAAATATGAAGACTAGCGTAGGGAGAATAGACATTTACAAAAGAAAATGAATTCATTAGCAAATGATACTTCTATGTCTGATAAAATTACTTGTCTGCAAACTGAAAATTGAGAACTGAAAAACTCCCTGAATGAAGCTAAAAGTAGGAAAAGCATGTTAGATGACTTGAAAAAGGAAAATGAGAACTTGCAGAACTCCATTGATGAACTTAAAATGAGAATACATGAATTTAAAAAAGAAACCAGAGTAGCTACTGAAAAATATGAAGCCATCAATGGTGTAAATGCTAAGCTTAAAAAGGTCATTGAAAATCTTGAAAAGAAAACAAAGACAAACAAAACTCCCTTGAAGGCATGACACAAGGTACAGAAAATCTGAACACCATCTTGGGAACAAAAAGAAATTTCAGAAAGGAAGGTTTGGGTTTCAACCCAACTAATAAGGATAGGTTTGACATGAGAACTATCTCTTTTATGGCAGAAAAGGGGACATTCCAACCCCTGATAAAAATGACTTCTGGAGAAAGTCAGAAAAAGAACAAGATGAAATATGTTGAGAAAACTAAACCCAGTGCCAAGGACAAGGGCAAAGGGAAGGTGGCTACGGAATCATGCTCATGCACTCCCATGCCTCAGACTAAGGGACATGATAGGGGTCAAACTTCTCGAGCTAGAGTCCAAGGAAGTCCCAAGATGAAAATACACAAATTTCCACAGAATGGTCGAGGCACCTATCAATTTCCATCTACCTCAACTTCATCTTGGTATAAGTCCACTAGGAATCAAGGGTCGAGTAGAAGATCCTTAGGTCAAGGCTACCACAATACTGTTCCTGCCTACCCTACATTTCACAGCACTTACTATCATAACTTTGGAAAGGAAGGTCTAGGTAGCTTCTACATGAGGCCAATGCAGAATCACTTTCAAAACTCATACTCTACTCAAAGGCATCAACCTTATCCTTGGGATTCATATATGACTGGGGTTAACAATTTCAGAAGTCAGAACTCTTATAGTTTTATCAACTCCAAGCCAAGTGAGTCCAAAACATATAAGGCACCTATTGCTCCCAATGCCTATTGGACTGATCATTGGCAAAGGAACTTTAAGAATGACTTTAAAAGCAGGAAACATGCCACACCTAAGAAACAAGTCACAAAGAATAAAAGTGGCAAGAAGCGACAGACAAAACTGAATGATGAGAAATCAACAACTGCTATAAAGAAACCAAATCAAATGTGGATACCAAAACACCTTGTTTCTAGCCTACATGAGATAAATGCTTATATGGGACCCAAGAAGCTCTGGGTTCCAAATCATTCCACTTGATTCCCTTGTAGGTATGCCTGGCAGCCAATCAAAACCGATGGTATCTTGACAGTGGCTGCTCCAGTCACATGACTGGGGACAAAGATAAATTTTGCATGCTGGTGAAGAAGGATGTAGGTCATGTTACCTTCGGAGGTAATACCAAAGGGAAAATAATTGGATCAGGTAAAGTAGGTAAGTGTTCTTCTTGTTGCATTGATGAAGTGCTGTTGGTAGAAGGCCCTACCTATAACTTGCTTAGTATTAGCCAACTGTGTGATAAAGGTCATAAAGTGATTTTTGACTCTCTTGCATGCACAATTTTTGAACCTAATTCTGAATCTTTCGAATTTTCTGGTAAGTGAATCAATAACATCTACATGGTAGACTTAGATGATGTAGCACATTCTAACCTTTATCTTAATGCTAATAAGGATGACCTAGCTTATCTATCGCATCATAGATTAGGTCATGCTAGCTATAGTGTGCTACACAAACTGAATAAACACAGCATGGTAAAAGGGCTTCCTGAAATATCTTTCAAAAATGAAAATAAAATCTGTGAGGCAAGCACTCAATGTAAACAGACCAGAAAATCATTTAAACTTAGAACCGAAAACCTATCTTCTAAATCATTTGAGCTAATTCACATGGACCTATGTGGACCCACTAGGTCAGTTAGCTTATCGGGAAAAAGATATGGTTTTGTGCTTGTTGATGATTTTTCTAGATTTACTTGGGTCTTTTACCTGTCTCACAAAAATGAAACTTTTGAAGAATTTCAGGAGTTCTTTTACGAAATAAAACAGACTAATGAGCATGCTATTTTGAATATTTTTTCTGATCATGGTGGTGAGTTTGTCAACTCACATTTTCTTGATTTTTGTAGGGAGAATGGAATAACTCACATGTTCTCCTCACCAAGAACTCCAGAGTAGAATGGAGTGGTGGAAAGGAGAAACCGAACATTGGTAGAAATGGCTAGGACTATGCTGGTAGAGGGGAACCTACCTAGGAAGTTTTGGTCAGAGGCTACTAACACTTCATGCTACATTATTAATAGAGCTCTGGTAAGACCCATAACTCAAATGACTCCTTATGAAATTCTGAAAGGTAAGAAACCCTCTCTAGCTCATTTCAAGGTTTTCGACTGTAAATGTTTCGTTCATATAAATTCCAAAAGAGACCTTGATAAGTTCGAACCTAAAAGTGAACCTGGAATATTTCTAGGTTACTCTGATAAGTCTAGAGCCTACAGAATTTTTAATCTCAATTCCAAAACTGTGAAAGAGTCTCCTCATGTTGTCTTTGATGAGTCTGAAATTAGAACTGAAATTGATTTATGCAGGGACAAGACTGATGGAGCAATTCTGAAAATCAAAGAAGACCAAAATAAAGAATTTGGTGAAGAAGTTGAGGAATCTGAAACTCAGGGGGACGTAAGTGAGAGTTCAGGTAATCAGGTCACTAACCTTAAATTTCTTAAAGATCATCCCCTTGAGAACATAATTGGTAGTTTAAATGACCCACCGAGAACTAGAGCACAATTAAGAGTTGAAAATGAATTGAACTCATTTGCTTTAGTATCTCAGGTAGAACCAAAAAACATAGATAGTGCCCTTTAGGATGAGCATTGGATTAATGCCATGCATGAACAACTTAATCAATTTAATAGGAACAAGGTCTGGCACCTAGTTCCTTAACCCTCTCATGGCAACATAGTAGGCACTAAATGGGTCTTTCGTAATAAATCTGATAAGCAGGGTAAAATTGTTAGAAATAAGGCTAGGCTGGTTGCTCAGGGGTACAACCAAGAGTTTGGTATTGACTTTGAAGAGTCATTTGCCCTTTAGCTAGGCTGGAAGCCAATAGAATTCTTTTGGCTACTACATGCAGTCTAGGAATAACCCTACAGCATATGGATGTCAAATATGCTTTTCTAAATGGTGAAATAAAAGAGGATGTTTATGTTAAGCAACCCTCGGGTTTCGAGTGTCTTGAATTTCTTGACCATGTATACAAACTTGATAAAGCACTTTACGGTTTGAAGCAAGCTCCCCGAGCTTGGTATGACAGGCTGAGCAAGTTCCTCACGGAAAAGGGATTCTCTAGAGGTAAGGTGGACCAAACACTATTCACAAAGGTATGTGAAAAGGAAATTTTGATCATTCAAATTTATGTAGATGATATAGTATTTTGATCAACCAATTTATCCATGTGTGAGGAATTTTCAGCTTTAATGACCAGTGAATTTGAGATGAGCTCAATGGGGGAGCTAAAAAATTTTCTTGGGTTGCAGGTATATCAGACAAAAGAAGGAACATTTATAACTCAAGAGAAATACATCAAGGATCTTCTGAAGAAATTCAAGATGGAGAATCTCAAGCCAATAACCGCACCAATGGGAACATCTACCAATCTTGATTCAGACCCTGAAGGTAAAACGGTAGAGCCCAAATTGTACAGAGGTATAATTGGATCCTTGCTATACCTTACTGCTTCTCGACCTGATATTCAATTCTCAGTATGTTTGTGTGCTAGATTTCAAGCATGTCCTAAGGATTCACACTTGATGGATTTTTAGATATCTGTCTGGCACTCTAGACTTAGGCTTATGGTATCATGCTAAGTGTGAGCTAGATCTGATAGCTTACACAGATGCAGATTATGCCGGGTGTAGGATAGATAGGAAAAGTACTATTGGATACTGTCAATTTTTAGGTGGATGTCTAGTGTCTTGGGCATCTAAGAAACAACGCATTGTCACCCTATCCACTGCTGAGGCAGAGTATGTGGCTGCAGGTAACTGTGCTGCCCAAGTCCTCTAGATTAAACAACAATTAATTGACTATCTTATCTATCTTGGTTGCATTACAATCCTTTGTGACAACACTAGTGCCATTTCCTTAACTAAAAATCATGCTCACCACTCTAGGAAATAACATATTGAAATCAAATATCACTTTCTTAGAGATGAGGTAAATAAAAAGGAGATTGAGCTTGAATTCATTGAATCTGAAAGATAAATTGCTGACATTTTTACAAAACCCCTGGGAAATGAAAGATTTAAGTTTTTAAGAAGATAACTTGGTCTTCGTAAATTCTCTACATGAATGTTCATTTAGATTCATTGTATCTCCTGACTGCTTCTGATGGAACATGAGTCACTGAATGCCTATTTACTGCATTTCATGGTTGGCCCATAGGTATATAAAATGGAAGATGGGGGAAGGACATATATCTTATGTCTGAAAACCCACTCTATATGTAGAGGCAAGTCCTTCGCCTAGTACCATGGCTCAATTCTCTTTTGTCTAGAATAGGTTAGTGTCTCTTTCATACTCATCTGAAACATCATGTACATAGTCAGGGGGAGTTTGTGCATTGTCATATCATCCCTATAATTCCAATTCATGCATTTTAATTTCATCTCATACATGTTGATAAAGGGGATTCTAAATAATTCTTTAGTAATTGAACTGATCATTGCTCAATAATGTCTACCTTAAATTTTCCCCTCCTGTTCACTGCTCTGAAATGTCGACTTTCAGTTCTGACTCTTTTGAAAACTCACTTTGTCTTTCTTGAGTCAGTCTTGATCTATCCTCATTCTTGGTCTCAATATCTGAACATTTCTTGGAATCCTTTTTGAATCTGATCAAATGACAAACTGATAGACATGTTCATTAATCTAAGCTGCTGAAATCAGAAATCTTCTCTTATAAGAAATAGTAATGAACCCTGAATGAATTGATTGGTTTAAACTTTATGATCTTTAGAGACTCAAAATCAAACTTAATGAAGAAAGTCTGTGAAATACTTTCAGGTAGTTCTTAACCATTTCGTGCATGTCATATTTAAATGACTCTTGCAAAATCTGAAGTTATCTAGACTCAGGCTAAATTGGTTGAGAGAACCTGAAAACATGTATTGTTCTTAAACAACACTTTCTGAAAATCAAATGGACAGATGTGTCAATGTGATAAATCATATACTAGAAAGGCAGAGCACTGATTGAATGCACTACGAAACTAGGTACTTTGTTAATGAAATGGAGAAAAACCCATGTCATGAAGTGCCTCAATTTATCTATGTTCATAAAATAAAAGGTAAGTTCCACTGAGTAATTAGGGGTACTGGCGTCTGATAAACGTGTACCCTTACGCAAAAAGGTGGGATCAATACCTGAGACAGAATAGTAGATTTTGTCAAGTAACTAGGGGTACTGCGTCTGATAAATGTGTACTCTTATGTAAAAAGGCTAGATCATACTTGACTGTTCTAAAGAAGTAAAGAAAAGAAATATATGAAACCATATCTGCTCCTCTAAACATTAATTCAGGACTGTGAAGGTTGTTTAATCTCAATACAATTTCTGGTCAATCCTGATGATTCCTTGAGGCTCAGATAAATAAGGTAATGTAAGACACAAGCTGACATGTTCCATGTGCTCTTGGTTCATTAATATTAAAAGCTTGCACCGACTAGTCATCCCAAAGTGGTGTGGCTAGTCTCTTACCTTCATACTCTTTAAACCACATAAATTCAGGAATGAACTCTCTGCACTCCAATAATAGAAGAATATATGCTTTACTTGCTTGATTACTAAAATGTTTACATAGTTTGTCACATCAGATCTCCTCTTAAATATGATACTCATCATGATATCTTCCTATTTATCCTTTTTGATAATGGCAAAGGGGGAGAGAGAGTTTGATGTGGAAGAGTTTGAGGGGGAGAGAGTTTGATGTTGTTTGGAGAGAGTTTTATAACTTAAAGGGGGTAGTTTTGCAAGGCATTTGCATCTTACTGAAAGCACAAGTCTTGATTATTAACAAAACCATTGTTGACATCAAAATGTAAATGTGTTGCCATCATCAAAAAGGGGGAGAATGTTGTGGGAGTTTGTGTAGTACAATAAATTTCATGTCATCTCTCCTTTGTCTTAATTCACTGAAGTTAATTTCCTATTTTGTTTTGATGATTGGCATCTATACATTTCGTTTGGAAACTATACATTGTATTTTATTTTGATAACACTGATCAGCAGTTTATAGCTTCACAAACTTGCATTTGCATACTTAGGTCGATGCATGTTTGCGCCATCTGCATATTAGGTCGATGCACCCTTCTTACTTCATTCAAAGAAGGTCAGTGCATAGTTTATCCTTCTGCATCTAAGGTCGATGCACGTGTTGTATAACTCCATACAAGATCGGTGCATATTTTTCATAGAAGGATGTAAAAGGTTAGTGCATATCGGCCTAAGTCTTTGACAAGGTCGGTGCATGTCTTGCATTGAGCATATAGTCGGTGCAGGTTTTGCATATAGTCGGTGCAGGTTTTGCATTATGCATACAGTCAGTGCAGGTTAGCATTGTGCATATAGTCGGTGCAGGTTTGCATTGCGCATAGAGTCGGTGCATGTTTTGCATTGAGAATATAGTTGATGCAGGTTTTGCATATAGTCGGTGCAGGTTTGCATTGTGCATATAGTCGGTGCAGGTTTGCATCGTGCATATAAGTCAGTTCAAGTTTCAGTAAGGTCAGTGCATATCCTTTATAAAGCAGAACTAAGTCGATGCATATTGATTTATGCATGGACTCAGGTCAGTGCACATTTGTGTCGTGCATAACCATAGTCGGTGCATCTTTGTCTTTTTATGCACAACAGGTCCGTGCATATTCTGATCGGCCAGCACATTGGTCCAAACATATTTCTGCTCCTTCATATTAGGTCGATGCATACTTATATGGTCTACTGCTAAGGGTCCGTGCATACATAGTTGTTTTGCATATAACGTCAGTGCAGATCACTATGCTACATATATAGAATCGATACAAGCAGCATTCCATTGACTTAAAAGCTAATACTGTCGTCTGTCTACCAGGTCAGCTATTTGGTTGAACACTTGATGGGTAAGATGACAACCTGCTAACTTGACTTACGAGGAAGATAAAGTACCAGGTTATTGGCATGTGATCCAAGGCAAGGCTCTAAAGGAGATTCAGCCACGTGGAACTATGAGCCTTCAGATCCTTACACGTGGACCTCCAGTGAAGCGCTCGCATCGAGATTCCTTGGACGGGAAAACGTGGCTTCCACGTGCCCTCTCCTCGAAAAGGCTATAAAAGGGACATGATCCCTCAGATCTAGATATCTCGAAAAATAGAAGAGAAGGAGATCAACAAAGCGAGTGAGCAGGAGTTGAAGATTGGAAGAGCAAGCGCAGAGAGACAGATAAGACTTTGAAGTTGAAGAGAGCCTGAAGCTGAGAGGAGAAATTTAAAGGAGAACAGAGTACCATAAGTTATTGTTTGAGAGAGCTTGAGAGTATTGGTAAATTGTAATTGACTCGCGGATCAAATCTAGAGTCAATCTGATTCTAAAGGGCTACATTGTTGTCGTGTTTCTTTTCTTCCGTTTTAAGTTTTCTGAACTCTATCAAGCTGTAAGTCAGCGGGTGAGGTTGAGACCTCGGACAGCGAAGCGTAAATCCCAGTAGTAGCAAGTTGTGAGGCTCATGGTTCTGGGATCATTTCCCCGAAGCTGTGGATCAGCGGTGTGAGGGATCTAATCCCCAAAGATGTGTGTCAGCAAATTGAAGCTGTGAATCAGCAGTAAGCCACAGTTAGTCTATGTGTGGGGTGGATGTAGGTGAAATCCGAACCACCTAAAATTGCTTGTGTTCTATGTGTTTGGATTGTGCTTCTTCGTCTTTATTGCTCTTGTCTGTTTGATGTTTGGATGAATGCTTAAGTAATACATGTCTTCACTCGCTATAATTTCTATCTGAGATTGTCGTTAAACCTTTTCATCCAGTAGGTATATTAAAAGGTGTGGTTGAAAGGATAAGCTGTTACGACCACCAATTTGGGCACTGGCCCAATTGAGAATAATTCGGGCCCGTGAACTCAATGAGCTAGAAATATGGACAAGTTATTGAAGGATCCTTAGGAAATTGGTAACTTACTATAGGGAGGTCAGAATTGGATGAAACTAAAGCCCATGCAGTGACTATTAGGTAGGGAACAACTTTGATGAAGAGTACAACTTCTGAAAAATGAGCCTAATAGGAGATAAGAAGGAGTTATGATAATGGGCAAAGTTATTATAAAAAAACACAGTCACCTATTAAAATAAGGATATCTCGATCCACAGTCAACCAAATGGGATGAAACCAGGCTCATTAGAAAACTTGGGCCCTTAGCCCAAACTCTTCTGTTGATATGGAAACCCGATTCGGACTAGAACCCATGGTCCTTAGCCCATTTGCTGCCAGCTATCACGAAGTTGTGTGACTGTTAGGAGAACTCGGATGTAATTAATGGGAAATTCGTAACTTCGTTTGTGGCTAATGAAATGACCTGAAACTAATGCCATAATTTCGAGTGAGATGTTAGCCACAACTTCTATGTTGTGATCAAGATCAAATATTGTCTAGATCCTAGAGCTATACCTAGATTACCTCGGGCTACCGAAAGGACGCCACTGGAATGAGGGAGAATAAATGATAATATTGGAAAAATCATAACTCGGGCTAGGAATGACAAATTTGATGACACCACCTCTGAAAGTTATATCTGTAAGTCCTCCTGATTTCATCTGAAGACATCCCAATCCGAATCCCACCATAAGAGTGCTTCCACTCGCATTTATGCCTAGGTAGACGAAGGGTCGCGACTGGAATAGAGGAGAAATAACATTAATATTGCGAAAATCATAACTCAGGGTAGGATTAATGAAGTTCCATGAAACAATGACTGGAAATTAGATCTAGACGTCCTCTTCATTTCATATGAAGACATCTCAACCCAAATCTTAACAGGAAAGCGCGTCCATTCATATTTATGACCGGGTAGATGAAGGGTCACCTCTGTTCAAATCCAAGGGGTGCTTAGCATTAACCCCCTCTTTAACCAGTGACCTTGGGGGCTGGACTGAGCCTTGCTGGATGTAGGAAAGGCCCTGAAGGCTTGAACCTATATAAGGAGGTGGGTTCCAAGGGTGGTCAGTCTTTAGCAACACCCATTCTCAACTTTTCACTATTTACGGTTCTTCTTGAGAGAGAAGAGAGGTGTGGGACCTTGGCCCTGCGAAGGGGCCAAACCAGCAGTTCTTAGAAGGAAGCAGAAAGTCTTGGAGAGGATATGGGGTGTGGATCTCATCCCCGGATCGAGGGATAAAACTGAGGAGGTTCTGGGGTGTGGATATTATCCCTGGATCGTCGGTTAAAAGGTAGGCACCTAACCACAAACTTTAGGGGTCGATTATGTTTTAGAATGGTTTTAAAACAAATTTTCTACACTCTAAAGGAGGGATTAAGGGCATGTGGGGACCACCATAATGTTCATTCTGATTATGTCATTCATTAAGTTCTCTCGGGTTTCATAAGTCCCCACAACCATTAGGTAAAAGGGGTCTGTGTGTTATTTGTAAGGTCTGTGCATTATTTACAAGGTCTGTGCATTGTTTGTATGGTCTGTGCACTTTTGTCCATACGTAGGGTAAAAAGGATCTGTGTGTTGTTTGTAAGGTCTGTGCATTATTTACAAGGTCTGTGCATGTTTTATAAAGTCTATGCATGTTTAAGGTATGTGCATGTTTTGTAAAGTCTGTGCATGTTTTATAGTAAAGTCTGTGTATGTTCTTGTAATGGTAAGGACTGTGCATGTTTTATAAAGTCTGTGCATGTTTTATAGTAAAGTCTGTGTATGCTCTTGTAATGGTAAGATCTGTGCATGTTTTGTAAAGTCTGTGCATATTTTATAGTAAAGTCTGTGCATATTCCAGTGGGGTCGGTGCATGTCCTAGTGAGGTCGGTGCATGTTTAGTTCAAATCATAAGTAAAGTCTGTGCATGTCCTAGCAAGGTCGGTGCAGGTTTAGTTCAAATCATAAGTGAGGCCTGTGCATTTAGTCTGTGCATGTTCTAGTGAGGTCGGTGCAGGTTTAGTTCAAAGCATAAGTAAAGTATGTGCATGTTTTAGTGAAGTCTGTGCATGTTCTAGTGAGGTCTGTGCAGGTTTAGTTCAAAGCATAAGTAAAGTCTGTGCATATTTTAGTGAAGTCTGTGCATGTTCTAGTGAGGTCGGTGCAGGTTTAGTTCAAATCATAAGTAAAGTCTGTGCATGTTTCAGTGAAGTCTGTGCATGTCCTAGTGAGGTCGGTGCAGGTTTAGTTCAAATCATAACTGAGGTCTATGCATGAAGTCTGTGCATGTTCTAGTGAGGTCGGTGCAGGTTTAGTTCAAATCATAAGTAAACTCTATGCATGATTTAGTGAAGTATGTGCATGTCCTAGTGAGGTCGGTGCTGGTTTAGTTCAAATCATAAGTGAGGTCTGTGCATGTTTCAGTGAAGTCTGTGCATGTTCTAGTGAGGTCGGTGCAGGTTTAGTTCAAAGCATAAGTAAAGTCTGTGCATGTTTTAGTGAAGTCTGTGCATATTCTAGTGAGGTCGGTGCAAGTTTAGTTCAAATCAAAAGTAAAGTATGCGCATGTTTCAGTGAAGTCTGTGCATGTCTGGCCCAGGCCACAAGCAGGGTTTGTGCATGTTCCAGTAAGGTCTGTGCATGCTCCAGTGAGGTATGTGACCCAATTTCCAGAAACTGAGAAAAGGAGAATTTTGAGGGGGCATATTAATTCATAAAAATATGAAAAATTAGAAAATGGTAGAAGGCTAAGTTAGTAACCCACAATAAAAATTTCATGCCCACAGAAATTCTGTACTTTCAGATATAAATCATTTTTTGTGCATGTGTGGCCTAGAAGAATAGACATGTTCTTTTCATATAGTAACCTGAACATGACCGCAAGTGTATTTAGCCCTCTTAAACTATAGAAGCACATATGTGAGCACGTTTAGACTACTAGAAGCACATCTGTGAGCATGTTTAGAATATTAGAAGCACGACTGTGAGTATGTTTAGCCCACTTAAATCATTGAAAGCATGCTTGTTATGATAAAGTATCGTACTGATATGTGTAAAATGGATATGTATGTGAATGCGAATACGATGTAAATGATATTAATGGAAACAGCAGCCTTCAGTGAGATAGGACTTCGGTCCCTGTGGGGGGGATGGCCCTAGTTTGAAATCCTATTAATTCGGTCTTCTGTCCCCCGGGGGGGGGCTTTGTGATGTGGTGTTACGTAATGCCTCGAGGCCACCAAGAATCTAGGTGGGAGTTCGCTCTCGGGTCTGCGCAATACTCTTTCGTTCGTTGTGTGTGTGTGGGCCTCCTATGATTGTGGCAGCTGTTTGTTTCCATGAATAACAAAATGTGAAAATGTGGAAAAGTGATATGTGAAAGTGTGAAAATATGAAAATGTGATAATGTGTAAATACTTATTCACCGTGGTTTTAGCGCATGCATGGTACCTTATATATCAGCTTAAGAATGTGTATTTTTCTCATATGAGTTATTTTCAGCAGATTATAATGAATGGATTATGCTATTATTAACATCTGAATTATGTATATAATTCGATTATATAAATACAAGTTAACCCCGGTTTGTTTAGGCTGCCTACTGAGCGTCACACTCACCCCTTTTGTGACACACGTTTTTAGGAGACATAGAGAAGGAGGTTGAGGAGGAGGCTGTAGCTGAGGAGTAGTGCCAGTGCATTGTTCGACTGGGTATGCTATGGATGAAGGTCTCTCTTATATGTATAGCTTTGGGGCAGTGAGTATGTATGGGCTCAGGTTTATTTTGGAACAATGGTCATGTACTCTTCTTTGAAAATTATGAATGGTTGAGATGATATTTACATTTTTGTAACTGTGGTTTCTCTCTCTCTCTCTCATGTGAATGTACGCATGTTTATATATCGTGCTTCCGCGATACGTATGAAGTAATGGCTCGAGGTCTGATGAAAGAAAAAAAATATACCCATAAATTGGGAATCGGATCCCGGGGCATTACAGAGTGGTATCAGAGCACGAGAGACAAACCATAGTTACAACCATTCCAATTGCCCAAGTAGTAGTAGAAGAGGTAGGCTAGAGTGAAAAAGGGTAGAGTATATTTAGAACCCATTTCAAACAGACAAACCCTCATAGGTAATAACTGAAACCATAAGTATTTTAGGGACATATTAAGTTAGGTTCTAATGAATACCTATGTATAGGTCCACTAAGGAGCAAAAGAGGATGGGCAAGAGGCCTAGGCAGGCAGAAGGAAGGCAGGATAAGGAAAAGGTGGCACGTCAGGAGCTAGTACCAAGGAACAGGCTGGGGGTTCCATTATGTGTCCATTGTAAACGCACCCATCCGGGGCAGGAATGCTGGAGGATAAAGGGTAAGTGCTATGGATGCGGCGAGGCTGGACATAATGCAAGGAACTGCTCTAAGAAGACTCAGCAAAAGCCAGTACCACCGCTGGAGAGGATTCGGTACAGAGGGTGAGTTTATACACTAATGCAAGAGGAGGCAGATAATACCCCTACCGTGGCTGAAGGTACGGAACAATGACCCATTTTAGTTTGCAAGTCGCATAACAAGCTGAACCTTCGAATGTAACTGATAAAAACCCTAAAAGCATACACTGTGTGGCATGAGTTGTATGTTACAATTATTTTAAGTAAGATAATATTTAATGAGCCCTTGAAAACATAGCTTGTGCATTACACGTGAAAGCCTCTTCTCCATGTTAGAAGAAGGTCAACTGATCAATGATGACTGGATTAGGAAGTACGACGGGCAATCTTAAATCATCTGGCTGGTGAAGGTTTTATGGACAAATTTTTGAAGTTAATTTTTAGGATGAAATTATTTTAAGGGGGAGGGGATGTTACGACCACCAATTTGGGCACTGACCCAATTGAGAATAATTCAGGCACGTGAACTCAATGAGCTAGAAATATGGACAGGTTATTGAAGGATCCTTAGGAAATTGGAAACATACTATAGGGAGGTCAGAATTAGATGAAACCAAAGCCCATGCAACGACTATTAGGTAGGGAGCAACATTGATGAAGAGTATAACTTCTGAAAAATGGGCCTAATATGAGATAAGAAGGAGTTATGATAATGGGCCGGAATTATTATAAAAATATACAGTCACCCGTTAAAATATGGATATCTCGATCCACAGTCAACCAAATGGGATGAAACAAGGCTCATTATAAAGCTTGGGCCCTTAGCCCAAACCCTTCTGTTGACATGGAAATCCAATTCGCAGTAGAACCCAAGGTCCTTAGCCCATTTGGTGCCAGTTGTCATGAAGAGGTGTGACTATTAGGAGAACTCAGATGTAATTAATGGGAAATTCGTAACTTCATCTGTGGTTAATGAAATGACCTGAAAGTAAGGCCATAATTTTGAGTGAGATGTTAGCTACAACTTCTATGTTGAGATCAAGGTCAAATACTATCTGGATGCCAGAGCTATACCCAGATTACCTTGGTCTACCGAAAGGACGCCACTGGAACGAGGGAGAATAAATGATAATATTGTAAAAATCATAACTCGGGCTAGGAATGAGAAAATTTCATGACACCACCTCTGAAAGTTATATCTGTATGTCCTCCTGATTTCATCTGAAGACATCCCAATCCGAATCCCAACATAAGAGTGCTTCCACTCGCATTTATGCCTAGGTGGACGAAGGATCGCGACTGGAATAGAGGAGAAATAACGTTAATATTGTGAAAATCATAACTTAGGGTAGGATTAATGAAGTTCAATGAAAATATGACTGGAAGTTAGATCTAGACGTCCTCTTTATTTCATATGAAGACATCTTAACCCAAATCTTAACAGGAAAGCGCGCCCATTCATATTTATGACTGGGTACACGAAGGGTCACCTCTGTTCAAACCCAAGGGGTGCTTAGCATTAACCCCCGCTTTAACCAGCCACCATGGGGGCTGGACTGAGCCTTGTTGGACGTAGGAAAGGCCTCTGGAGGCTTAAACATATATAAGGAGGTGGGTTCCAAGGGTGGTCAGTCTTTAGCAACACCCATTCTCAATTTTCCACCATCTACGGTTCCTCTTGAGAGAGAAGAGAGGTGAGGGACCTTCGCCCTCCGAAGGGGGCGAACCGACAGTTCCTAGAAGGATGCAGAAAGTTTTGGAGAGGATCTGGGGTGTGGATCTCATCCCCGGATTGACGGATAAAACTGAGGAGGTTTTGGGGTGTGGATATTATCCCTGGATCGTCGGTTAAAAGGTAGGCACCTAACCTCAAACTTTAGGGGTCGATGATGTATTAGAATGGTTTTAAAACAAATTTTCTACACTCTAAAAGAGGGATTAAGGGCATGTGGGGACCACCATCATGTTCATTCTGATTCTGTCATTCATTAAGTTCTCTCGGGTTTCATAAGTCCCCACAGCCCCTAGGTAAAAGGGGTCTGTGTGTTGTTTGTAAGGTCTGTGCATTATTTACAAGGTCTGTGCATTGTTTGTATGGTATGTGCACTTTTTTCCATACGTAGGTAAAAGGGGTCTATGTGCTGTTTGTAAGGTCTGTGCATTATTTACAAGGTCTGTGCATGTTTTATAAAGTCTGTGCATGTTTAAGGTCTGTGCATGTTTTATAAAGTATGCGCATGTTTAAGGTCTGTGCATGTTTTAGTAATGGTAAGGTATGTGCATGTTTTGTAAAGTCTGTGCATGTTTTATAGTAAAGTCTGTGCATGTTCTAGTAATGGTAAGGTCTGTGCATGTTTTGTAAAGTCTGTGCATGTTTTATAGTGAAGTCTGTGCATGTTCTAGTAATTGTAAGGTATGCGCATGTTTTATAACGTCTGTGCATGTTTAAGGTCTGTGCATGTTTTATAAAGTATGTGAATGTTTTATAATGTCTGTGCATGTTTAAGGTCTGTGCATGTTTTATAAAGTCTGTGCATGATTAAGGTCTGTGCATGTTTTATAAAGTCTATGCATGTTTAAGGTCTGTGCATGTTTTATAAAGTCTATGCATGTTTAAGGTCTACGCATGGTTTATAAAGTCTGTGCATGTTTAAGGTTTGTGCATGTTTTAGTAATGGTAAGGTCTGTGCATGTTTTGTAAGGTTTGTGCATGTTTTATAGTAAAGTTTGTGCATGCTCTAGTAATGGTAAGGTCTGTGCATGTTTTGTAAAGTCTGTGCATGTTTTATAGTAAAGTCTGTGCATATTCCAGTGGGGTCGGTGCATGTCCTAGCGAGGTCGATGCAGGTTTAGTTCAAATCATAAGTAAAGTCTGTGCATGTTTCAGTGAAGTCTGTGCATGTCCTAGTGAGGTAGGTGCAGGTTTAGTTCAAATCACAAGTGAGGCCTGTGCATGAAGTCTGTGCATGTTCTAGTGAGGTTGGTGCAGGTTTAGTTCAAAGCATAAGTAAAGTCTGTGCATTTTTTAGTGAAGTCTGTGCATGATCTAGTGAGGTCGGTGCAGGTTTAGTTCAAATCATAAGTAAAGTCTGTGCATATTTTAGTGAAGTCTGTGCATGTTCTAGTGAGGTCGGTGCAAGTTTACTTCAAAGCATAAGTAAAGTCTGTGCATTTTTTAGTGAAGTCTGTATATGTTCTTGTGAGGTCAGTGCCGGTTTTAGTTCAAATCATACGTAAAGTTTGAGCATGTTTCAGTGAAGTCTGTGCATGTTCTAGTGAGGTCGGTGCAGGTTTAGTTCAAATCATAAGTGAGGTCTGTGCATGAAGTCTATGCATGTTCTAGTGACGTCGGTGCAGGTTTAATTCAAATCATAAGTAAAGTCTGTGCATGATTTAGTGAAGTATGTGCATGTCCTAGTGAGGTCGTTGCAGGTTTAGTTTAAATCATAAGTGAGGTCCGTGCATGTTTCAGTGAAGTCTGTGCATGTTCTAGTGAGGTCGGTGCAGGTTTAGTTCAAAACATAAGTATGTGCATGTTTTAGTGAAGTCTGTGCATATTCAAGTGACGTTGGTGCAGGTTAGTTCAAATCATAAGTAAAGTCTGTGCATGTTTCAGTGAAGTATGTGCATGTCTGGCCCTGGCCACAAGCAGGGTCTGTGCATGTTCCAGTAAGGTCTGTGCATGCTCCAGTGAGGTCTGTGCATATTCTAGTGGGGTCGGTGCACATGCTGCACAGACCCAATTTCCAGAAACTGAGAAACGGAGAATTTTGAGGGGACATTAATTCATAAAAATATGAAAAATTAGAAAATGGCAGAAGGCTAAGTTAGTAACCCACAGTAAAAATTTCATGCCCACAGAAATTCTGTACTTTCAAATATAAATCATTTTCTATGCATGTGTGGCCTAGAAGAATATATATGTTCTTTTCATATAGTAACCTAAACATGACCGCAAGTGTATTTAGCCCTCTTAAACTATAGAAGCACATCTGTGAGCATGTTTAGAATATTAGAAGCACGACTGTGAGTATGTTTAGCCCACTTAAATCATTGAAAGCATGCTTGTTATGATAAAGTATCATACTGATATGTGTAAAATGGGTATGTATGTGAATGCGAATACGATGTAAATGATATAAATGGAAACAACAGCCTTCTGTGAGATAGGACTTAGGTCCCTGTGGGGGGGACGACCCTAGTTTAAAGTCCTATTGATTCGGTCTTCGGTCCCCGGAAGGGGTGGCCTTTGTGATGTGGTGTTACGTAATGTCTCGAGGCCACCATGAATCTAGGTGGGAGTTCACTCTCGGGTCTGCGCAGTACTCTTTCGTTCATTGTGTGTGTGTGGGCCTCCTATGATTGTGGCAGCTGTTTGTTTCCATGAATAACAAAATGTGAAAATGTGGAAATGTGAAATGTGAAAATGTGGAAAAGTGATATGTGAAAGTGTGAAAATATGAAATTGTGATAATGTGTAAACGCTTATTCACCGTGGTTTTAGCGCATGCATGGGTACCTTATATGTCAGCTTAAGAATGTGTATTTTCCTCTTATGAGTTATTTTCAGCAGACTATAATGAATGTATTATGCTATTATTAACATCTGAATTATGTATATAATTCGGTTATATAAATGCAAGTTAACCCCGGTTTGTTTAAACTATCTACTGAGCGTCACACTCACCCCTTTTGTGACACACGTTTTCAGGAGACATAGAGAAGGAGGTTGAGGAGGAGGCTGTAGCTGAGGAGTAGTGCCAGTGCGTAGTTCGACTGGGTATGCTATGGATGAAGGTCTCACTTATATGTATTGCTATGGGGCAGTGAGCATGTATGGGCTCAGGTTTATTTTGGAACAATGGTCATGTACTCTTCTTTGGAAATTATGAATGGTTGAGATGATATTTAAATTTTTGTAACTGTGGTTTCTCTCTCTCTCTCTCATGTGAATGTACACATGTTTATATATTGTGCTTCCGCGATACGTACGAAGTAATGGCTCGAGGTCCGATGGAAGAAAAAAAAACATAAATTGGGAATCGGATCCCGGGGCGTTACATAAGCAAAACTTATCTGGAATTCCACTTCTTGCATGAGGATAACTCTCCGCCATTGTACTACACCTGGATGTTTAGCTATATTCTAAATTCTATCATCTGATCCTTTTAATATTGCTGATATTTCCATTTCTGGATTAAGCTACAGTAGTTTGTTTTTATTCCGCATTGATCTTAACATCTCTAGATTTCTAAGGGGTAGATCTATTCACCCCCCTCTAGATCTTAGTGTCCATCCGTCCCAATAGAAAACACTTAACCGATGATTTTGAGGTTCTGGACCTTAGCGGCCTGTGGACGATTGCCAGAGGCACTTAGCGGCCCTTTACCCGACCGCTAAAAGACTCCAAGCGGCCCTGCCATGACCTCCCGGCTCCAGAAGGTTTCACTGCGTCGACATGTTCTTCTTCATGCGTCGACTCTGTTCGTAAAACGGTCTGGACATGACCACATTTCTATCTTAAACGGTCCTATCTAGACCGCTTGACTGTGTAAATGGTCCATTAAACGATCGCATTTTTCCTAATTCTGCCTAACCCGAAGTTTGACCTTTGGGTTGGGTTTTATAAGTTCCTAGATGGTCTATTGATTATCTAGAGCCTAATATCCTGTTCAATAAGCTATATAATAAATTATGGAAGTTAAAGAATATATCATTATGCTGCCGAATTCTTTCCGTGGCATGACCTTACTTTAAGTCATTTTTGAACTCTCATATTCTAAATTGAAGCATTCTTACCTTGGTATTGACATCATTAAACTATAGTAGAACTTGTTACATTACTGGCCGTTCTTTATTATTATACTCGTGGAAGTAGCTTAATTTATACGTGCAGATGTAGTTCGGGCACTGATTGTGTCCAAGGGCTCTATGCTAGTCCCCTCAGTTGATTGTCGAAAATATACTATAAACCATGGGGTATGATGTTACTAGCGTCACATTACGCTGGGAGTTCTTTCTTTATAAATAAGTGAAATCCACGAATTCTAACGAGGCTCTCTCTAGATTGAATTATTTCATGCTTGATTAAATGACATTCTAGTGCATAGCCTTTATGGTTGTGAAAAGTGAAAAGTGAAAGTGCGTTCTCGTTACATGCAAGCATATTCTCGTTCGTGAAAAGGCCATGTTGCATTCTTGATATATTCCTACTTGATCCTGCTCATATATCACCACACATCGTATATCGTTCTACTATTACTTTGGGTTTTATCCGCGTGTTTTATCACATTTTTATTTATCTTTACTCTAGGGCTAAAATATTAATTACTTAAACATTGCCTTCATGTTGATACGAAGATATCTACTGGGCATCTATGCTCATACCTATTTTTCTCAATCTTTTTTGGGAAGTTCTAGCGGGTCGGATTCAAACTACTCAAGCGATGAGTCCGAGAGTGATTGATGGTTCGAGAGAAGTCGTAGTTAGTCTAGTTAAGAGTCAATCATGTAATTTTCTATTTTATTGAGTCCAGTTAGTCAATGAGTCAAGATCATGTACTTGATTATTATTATCAATAAAAGTTAGATTTTTGTTGATCGAGTTATTGTGTCCATTCATCTTATGTGTGAATGATTGCGCTCTGATTGTTACTGTCACTTGAGGCTTCTCTTGCCGGCTGTTCACGTTCCCGATTGTTTCCGATGTACATATATCTCGGGGCGTGACAAGTACATATAATGAAAATGATCTTGATTATTATGGTATTATTGAGGAGGTCATAGAATTACAGTATCTCGGATAAGACAACCATATATTCTTTTTTAAGTGTCATTGGTTTGATCCTAATTCAGTTCGAATCGACGTAATATATGAGATTGTCGATGTCAAACATAGATCCAAATTGAATACCTATGAGCCATTCATTTTGGCCGCATAAGCCCACCAAGTGTATTATTCAAGTTATTCGTCGTCCAATAATAAAGATTGGTGGGCAGTTTGTAGGGTAAACCCAACGCTTGTGCCTAATGATGAGTTAGACCTCATTGAAGCTGTCTTAGAGGATTCTGGTGTCGAATTTTTTCAATCAGACGAGGGTGACACTATAGAGTTGGTTGCTTCTAATCTTCATCTGATCGAATCTGATGATCCACTTCGGTTGTCTATAGAGGACGAAGTGGAAGAAGTCGATTCAACTGAGCTAAATGAAGCAATTGTTGGGCAGGAGGAGTCCTCTGAGGAGGAAGAGTATGAATCTAGTGAGAATGAGGAAGATGACGAACATGACAATGAGTTTGATATATCTTCAGCATCTGAAGATGAAATAGATACTGATTGAATATTTTGTAAGAAATTTAACATATATACACTTCTTATCAATATTACTTACCACCTCTCCTCGTAATTAGTTGTGGACTAATATGCACTACTTTAATTGTTGTCAATAATTAGATGGTTCGAGGTCGTACCAGATCTTCGAGGAGAGGTGGTTCCGGGAGGGGTTCTACTGGTATAGTTATTTAAATTTCTAAATAAATGAGTAGTGAATATAAACTTTATTTTGGTAATGATATTTTATGTCTCTGCACTAGGTACATAGATTACACCGCCCCCACCACCTTCTGCGGGTATGTTTATTTAAATTCTTAGATAAATGAGTAGTGAATATGCACTTTGTTTTTCTCATGATATTTTATGTCTCTGCACTAGGGACACAGAGTACACCGCCCCCACCACGTGCTGTGGGTATGTTTTTTTAAATTCTTACATAAATGAGTAGTGAATATGCACTTTGTTTTGCTCATGATATTTTATGTCTCCGCACCAGCAACACAGAATGCACCGCCCCCACTAACAGTTGTGGGTATGTTTATTTAAATTCTTAGATAAATGAATAGTGAATATGCACTTTGTTTTGCTCATGATATTTTATGTCTCTACACCAGGTACACAGAGTACACCGTCCCCACCACCTGCTGTGGGTATATTTATTTAAATTCTTACATAAATGAGTAGTGAATATCCACGCATGTTTTGCTCATGATATTTTATGTCTCCGCACCAGGTGCACAGAGTGCACCGGCCCCACCAACAACTACGGGTATGTTTATTTAAATTCTTAGATAAATGAGTAGTGAATATGCACTTTATTTTGATCATGATATTTTATGTCTCCGCACCAACTAGAGAGAGTGCACCACCCCCACCAACTGCTGCGAGTATGTTTATTTAAATTCTTAGTGTTGTGTCCCTGTGTTTTGATGCTACCAAAACCATGAGTCATGTATACTCTTCATATGAATAGTCAATGTGTTTTGTTGATATAGAATCATGCATGGAGCTATAATGATTTTGTGTGTGTAGTTTACTTCTAAATTGCACAAAGAATAGGTTGACAGTTGCACATAGAATAGGCTGAAAGCTAGTAATTTTCCGAAGAACTGAAGAAAAGCCAACGTAATCAACGAAGTCAACGCACAGTCAATGGAGCTAAGACAGTGGTCAACCCAAGTCAGTGCAGTCAAAGTCTTAATTCTTTAGAAATGGGACACAAATCTATTAAGATTCATACATGGGAAGGCAAGAAGATAAGGAAGACAAATGACTCATTAGTGGTGACAAATAGGCAAGTAAGGCCGACAAATAGCTCTCTACGAGTGAAAATTAGGTTGTAGCACTGAATACGTGTAAAGTGTTGAAGCTGCATGAAGGGGAAGTCGACTTGTGTTTATCCCCCTACAGAAGAAGCTAAGGCTGTCAAATAGCCTTCCATGGGTGACATATACCCTCTTAACGGTGAAAATTAGGTCTCAACGGTGACATATACCCTCTCAAGGGAGAAAAATAACTGTTATCTCTGATTAATTGCCCGAGAAGAGTTATCAGATGAAGAAAGAAGGGAAATGGAGGAGAGAGAGAAGGGTTCACTACATGCCAAAAGCTCAACAGTAAATCACTAGAAGACAATGAGCTACAGTGTTCTATAGTGTTCTACAGTGATAGTCAGACGGAATAATAGAGGAACAAGGGTGACAAATGGCTTTTGGCGTCGGCTGAAGCTAAAGAAGAAAGCAGCAAGGGCGACGACTCAGTATGGATAGTGGAGACAAATGACTAGACAAGGCAGACAAATAGTTGTGTTAGGCTGACAAATGGGCAGCAAGTGTAAATGCGTGGAAAGAAACAAGGCACAGTTGACGCATGAAGCTATGGCGTCGATGCAACAAGGAAGCAAGGTAGAGAAAGGAGCTGTGGCGATGGCTAAAGGGAAGCTAAGGGTGACAAATAGCTCCCTAAGGCAGACAAATAGCTGGTTAAGGGTAAAAAATACCCGATAGGAATAACAAATAGCTCGCTAGTGCAGAAAAGGGTCAGACACGTGAGGAACACGTGGGATCTCTTCTCACCTTCGACTATCACATGTCCCAAGGTTTAAAAGGCAAATCATATGGCACGTGAACCAGTTCAAGCTTTTCTTTTATATCGCTTTCAGATCTGTTCAGCGGAAGAGCCGCATGATTTGCCTCTCTCTTTCCTTTTGTGGGTATTGAGTGCTTGTTGTTTCACATTTGTTCTGTGCAAAGCATTACTCTTATATTGTCGTTAGATTTGTCAGCAAGAGTGCTACTTAACTTTCATTTCATTTCCCTCTAGTGTGCTTCGAGTGCTTAAGTGTTCGACGTATGTTCTATGCAAACTCTTGTTAACATATTGATTATTCTATTTTAAGATTGGGTAGCGCCAGATTTGTTATTTTAATTTGGGCACAGTTTTTAATCGGGAGATATATTCTGCCCCCTCTATATCCTATCCTTCCGCACATCACTTAGATAAATGAGTAATGAATATGGACTTTGTTTTGCTCATGATATTTTATGTCTCTGCACCAGGTACACAGAGTGCACCGGCCCCACCATTTGCTGCGGATATGTTTATTTAAATTCTTAGATAAATGAGTAGTGAGTATGCACTTTGTTTTGCTGATGATATAAAATGGTTTACAGGTTTGAGTGCCTCTACATCAGGTCTACAGAGTACACCGCTTCCATCACATTCTACTACTATGTTTATTTAAATTCTTAGTTAAATGATGAAAATTCTATATGTTTACTTGTTGAATAAATTCTTTTTTTAATAAGGAGCTAAATTCTGATTAACTACTTCTATTTTACTTGTAACAGGTACGTCGGGCACACCACCTCCGATAGTTGGCTCGTCCGCCCACCCGGGCACACAACCATCAGACGATGTTGTTAGCCATCACGAGGGCGAGCAGGTGGTGTTGCAAGAGGGACGCAAGCCATGTTGGGTCTCTGGGTAAATATTTAAACTCATGAATTATGTTCGTTATCTATCCATCAACTATATAATTATTGGCCATCATTTTAACATCTGTAATTGCATGGATAAAGTAGAGCCCAATGACACTTCTTGTTTTATTACAAACATTATTGAGCGACTTGTGACCGGCCCATATAAGTCATTTCGACAGTTTCCTCAAGATATCCGCGATCGATTGTACGACGAGTTCCTGGTATACAATTTAATCTTTTAAATTACATATTTCCTAACTCCGCAATTTCAATTGACAACTTATAAAATTTGAATTCTTCACAGCAAGGATATCAGTTTGTGAGGCGAGCTGATGTCGGACGAGCTCGACGTGAATGGGAGGCCATAACAACTATATTATAAGCATCAATTACACAGCTGTTGGGACCGTGCCAAGGCTCTAGCCGGGGGGAGTGAGGACCATGGCCTTTGGAAGGCACACGGCCCCACATGGATGAGGAGGGAGCACTGGGAGGACCTCTATGATAGATGGGTCGAGCCTAATTGGATGGCCAAATCCGTAAAAGCCAAAGCCGCACGTGCGCAACATCAAGACGTGAATCTCCATACTTCTGGATCTGTTTCCTTCGCGACCCAAAAGGAGAGATTGGTTTGTAATAATCTTAATTTTTTTATATTTTATTTCTTATATGTCCTTATTTATTCTCTATAACATGTATAACAGGAAAAGAAGAGGGGTGGTACGGTCTCGTACCGTGATTTATTTGCTACAGTTCACCAGAAGAAGGGCGTCGATCTGTATGTGAGTTAGAGAGCTCGCTCGGTAGTGGTAAGATTATATACGTACATACACATTTCTTTTCTATTTCAATTTTTAAATATGATTGATTAATATGAAATTTAGAATATTTTTTTTTCAATTTGCAAGAGTCATATGACTGGCATATGACTGAAAAGTACGGGGAGGAGGAGACGCAGCGTCCGCAGCTAGATCCTGAGGCATGGGTAGCAGCATCCGGCCCATCGAAGAAAGGACGAGTATACGGTTTTAGGCAGAGCTTGGACACGAGCCCGATTCTAGCATCTTCTTCGGCCTCAGCTTCGTCCTACCCCTGTAGCAATTCCTTCTCTACTCCTTCCATCGACGCTTCTATAAACCAGATTACATCCATCGTCCAACATGCGGTAGACGGCATCGAGGAACACATGGAGGCACGCTTTACTCGGGCGGTTGCTACCCTCCTAGCCCAGGCGGGGATTTTGACTCAGGGAGCACCCTCGAGCACAGCACAGCCCTCTCATGTGAGTATTTATATTAACTTTTAATTTCATAGACTTTAGAGTTATAATAGAGGAGTATCTGTGATACCAATGTTGTGTGCTCTATAGGTAAAGTCGGAAGCAAGTATATGATAATGTGTACGCATCAGGATCTAGAGGGGGGTGAATAGATCCTATAAAAATATTAACCTTAATTTTTAAGCCTAAGATAATTTAACACTCAACAATCAAACCACGAGCTCAGATGATATCTGTGAGAACAATATAGATGAAAGTGACAGGAATGCACTAACTAAGAGAATGCTATCTCACAGAATCCACTCAGATCAGACAGATCTAACAGAATGCAATACAACCACTTAGCGTATAGGGAAGATCAGTGCATACGCAAAACTGTGAATGGAGGAAGATGATAAGGGCCAATCACACCAATGCAAATCACGGCACACAGAATTTTTAGGTGGTTTGATCTGCCACGCAGATCTACATCCACCCCACACTCAAACTTGAGTGTGGCTTCCCCTTGCAACAGCAAGAACCGCAGACTCAGTCTGCTAACAAACGCTAACTTACAGCTTGACCTAGAAGAACACTCTCATCTCTTCTTCTAATCAAATCAAAAGGAACCGGGAGTAACACCCAGTTACCCACAACCAGAGGACCAGTCCTCTCTTCCTCTAAAGCACAGAGGGAACCCCGTGACCAACACCAAGTTACCCAGAACTCGAGGATCAAGATCTCCCTTCCTCTGATACCACAGAGGGGACAATGGAGGAAACACCTCCGCACACTTTGGTTACCCAGAGCAACACACTGACAGTAGCTATGAGCAAACACCTTGAGTGCGCCGAGCACTGCAAGGCAAGGAACACAAACCAAACTAAAACGAGAAAGAACAAAACAAAAGGTAAAATGTCGAGCACAATCGACACAGTGCTCATAGATCTGTATGCAAGCCATGGCTCCATAAGTCATCAAAACAGCCATAGCAGAATGCTGTATGACTGGAGTGCAGCTTCAACTAAACCCAACAATAACACGACACCATGTTCAATGATTTCACCGTTGAAGGCCAGCAGAACTAAAGTCCAAGTCAGTTTCTTGGCTTTAAACAAGGATCATCAGGGTCCTTTAATGCTCAATGATTTCCCAGAATCAGCATGGAGAAGCTGGGAACCTCATGGACAATCATTCTCTTTAACCAGTTTGATCATTCTTCAAATGTCATAGCCATGAGCCACTTTACACCACTGAACAACCATTTGACACTGCTATACAGCCATTTGTTAGCTTTGTCCACCCATTTTCACCCTTAATCCACAGCTAAAAAGTCTTCTTTCATTTTGTGAATTCTTCTGTCAGAAGTCGACTTGTAAGTCCTTCCGAGTCGACTCCTCTTCTTGGTTTTCATCTGTTTCACACATGCTGCCTATTATTCACCTTTGCACTACTATTTGTCACCCTTGTTGCCTATTATTCACCTAGTCCATCTATTTGTTACCCTTAAGGTAGTATCTGTCACCCGTAATGCACATTTATCATCCTTAAGGGATATTTTTCACCCTTATTCTTCAGCGGGTACAAAGTCTATCTTAAGGTGATATATCAGCTTGTTTCTTCAGTGATTGGAGGCTTCTTCTGCAGAGTTGCTTGTAGGGTTGCCGTGACACTGCCATGCTTATGCTTAGTTGAATTCTTCAGATATTATAGTTCTTCAAACAAACATTCTTCAAGCATACAGACATAACAGTTCAAGCATTCATAGCATTGACATTATAACTCTTCAAGCCTTCATATGAAAATGTTATTCAAGGCATTAGCAAACATATGGACATTAGCCAGCACACATCAAATTCATGATATCAAAAAACATGATCATAATATGATTCATAGTGTTAGACATCATCAAAACCACATGGCACAACAATAACATTACTACTTAGTTCAAAGAATTCAGCTTTGAGAGTCAAAGAAATCATCGTCATGTTATCTACTTTCGAATTTAGAAAATGAAAATGATATTTAACTATATTTATTAATAAATATTTTTAATTAAATCCTTATATTAATAATATTTTATGATGTAGAATCCTCCAGCAGCCGGTGATGGTGGAGATGCTACGAATGACGAATGAGGATGATACAACGGATATCTCTTGATTTTTTTTAATGATATTGTGAAAAAATGACACATTTCAATTAATGTAACTGTAACTTTTTTTATTCATTGAGTTATGTGTTGTGGACGTTCTTTATTGTAATGTTCGACGGATTTTATCCTATTGTGTGTTGTATATGTTGTTTATTGCGTGTTTTATGTTGATTTGTGTAGATTGTGGTGTATAATTGTAGCTTTAAATAGGTTTTTAAAATTTCAAAAAATATATAAAAATATGTGGAGAAAGTTTTCAATGGAATTTCGACCAACAAACAATTCGTCGGAACTAATTTGACCCACTTATTTCTGACGTAATAATTTTCCGTCGTAAATACGTCGAACATTAACGACGTATTTTCGACCCATTAACGGTTCGTCGGAACTAATTTGATCCGCAAGTTTGTGACGAATTAATGCTCGTCGTAAATATGTTGAAAAGTTACGACGTATTTTAGACAACCTGAAGTTTCATCAAAACTAATTTGACCGACAGGTTTCCAACGTATTAATTATCCGCCTCAAATATGTCAAAAATTAATGATGTATTTCCGACCAAATTAACTTTCGTTAGAAGTAATTTAACCCAAGGTTTCCGACAAAATATTGTTTCTGTCGTAAATACGTCGAAAAGTTTCGACTAATTTTTGAAAAATAGATATTTCGTTGGAAACCTATGGATGGACGTATTTCCAACAAAAAAAATTTTAGTCGCAAATACGTCTTTAATTTTCGGGTTGTCAGAAATATTTTTGCCCAAAGTTTTCTGACAAAATAGGTTTTAGTCAGAAATACGTCGAAAATTTTAGACGTATTTTCAACTAAATTATGTTCCATCGTAAATATTAACTAATTTCCTTATTATTAATTACCAACATAAATACCAACGATAATTTTGATGGCATATTTTCATCGGGAATTTCGGATGATTTGGCGACGCAATTGCATTACGTAAATACGTCCATATTTAGCGACTTAATCTTGCCGACGTCCATATTCCATCGTAAATACGTCGTAAATTCATCAAAAGATCAATTTCTGACGTATTTCTGACATATTTGCGACGGAATATGGACGTCGGAATAACCTATTTTCCTTGTAGTAATAAATGACAATGTGCATGCAAGAAATCATGCATACTACCCTTGGGTTAGCAATGAATGCAAGGTATTTGATTCTTTGGTTTTGTTCATGAAATATTCATGTGGCTTTGTTTTGATGCAATTTTGCTTGATGCATGCATGATATTTAGTTTAGGTTCATGAGACACGCATGCTACTGTGGCCTGTAGACCAGACTTCCGGGGAGTCAACTCTGAGAGTCGGCCCCTGGGCAATTTATCGTACAGAAGCGCCTAGACAGAGCCAGGCTAGGGAGGAGTCGACTTTCAGAGTTGACTCCCGACTTTTGGGGCCTGTAGACCTTATTTCTTAGTTCATCATGCATTGTGCTTTTCTTTTGTTCTTATTTTTGCCATGCTTATGGACATCGTGAATGGTCTTGAGGTTAGATTCATTACAGCAGTCCTCGGACGGTCCAAGGGTCATCTGTCCATGCGTTTCATTTGTACAACCCCCTTTTTTTGTTAACATTATTCGGTCGTTTACGTCTTTTATTAGTTGCATCCCTGACAGAATTTTGGCAGCATCTCCCCCGGACCCAGGACAATCGTGGGTTTAAGCAGGTACTCATCCACGGAGATATGAGATGGCCCCAAAGTGGTGTAGATGCGCACAGAAGTGGCAACATCCGAAATGATCACGCCGGCGCACAGTGCAAAATCAGACAAAAAAGAGGTTAAAGCATGAACTCCATCGGGGTCCAAAAATGACGGCAGAATCCGCAGAGCTTAGGGATCCATTGGGGTTTGGATACCAGCTCGGTTGGGAATGATGTTGCCGGTTAAATGGAGGCCACAACTTAGATGGATGGGCCACCGGTTAATCGCCCATAGAGGAGCCACCGGTTAATCCCAATGAAGGGGCACCGGTTAAAGCCATGGGGGGAAGTCACCGGTTAAGCCCAATGAAGGGGGGGGGTGTAGCATCTATGGAATTTTTCTGAAATTATAAGAATTTTCCTAGTATTTCCTAGGATTTTTTTGAATTTAAATACAATTATTTAAGTCATAAATAGGCTTAATGGGCTATCTAATTAATAAAGGGCTAATTGATAATTATCTAAAGGCCTAAATATTAAAATAGGTTTGAGCCCACTCAAATAGGCCCAAAAGACCCAAATCCAAGCCTCTTAGGCCCTAGCCCAATTATAGAAACGTAATTTAGGTTATTTTCGGATTTAAAATGGGATATATATATACCAATTAGGGGATAAATCAGAGATAAATTGGGAAATCCAAGAAATTTGGAATAAAAGCCAAATGGTAGTCTATCGCCAGACCGCCACTTACAAGAAACGGTCCCAACTGGACCGCTATTAGGTTCCGTAAACGAGAAAAGAAGAAGCGTTGAAAAAAATAGATTTTTCCCACTGTAATCCCCATAGATCGATGTTATCTCCTAAGCAGTCGTGCCTAGGACTCTTAGGGATTGATTGGAGCCCAAAATAGGATTCGATTTCCACCTAATCTAGTAACCCTAACTCAAACCCTATAAATAGACCCAACTTCGACCCGCGCGAACCCTAATGTTGGATCATGTATTTCAAAGGTAAGGAGATACTATCTCAGGTAATGCCTTTTGAAGATTTTGTTCTCCTTTATATTGTCTAACATCCCTCCAATTTTCGTGCTAGGAGGTCGAGTCCTTAAGGATCTAGAAGCCCCAAAAATTACTGTTTCGCTGTAGTCTGCACAAGAAATAGTACGACTGTCCAGGGAAGAAGAGGTAATTAGAAGCCCTAGACGAGGTTAGTTCGAGTTGTATCTTTAGAACTTATTGTTGTCCTTTGTATCTTCTACCTATCCTCCAAATTTCATGGACTTAGGATGAGAGGTTGAAGAGTTAGAAGGCCAGAGAATAGGCGGTTCCACGTAAGACGCGCAGGAGCCTGTAGTGACTTCAAGTCAAAAATTTGATCTTTAGGAGTACTTCCAGAGGTAGGTTATCTCATGGATGGCTAAATTAACGTGTTAAGAACAAGAGCCCTTTGGTTTCTAGTAATTTCATGCACTGTACTTAGAGAATTTGATGTTTTATTTTGGTTGCACATCTAGGTTATCACTGCGCGCATGAACCATGCCTTTAATAAGAAAAGTAAATATTTTCGACTTAATTCATGTAAACCATGCATCACCATGTGTTTCTTATGATCTATCATGTCTTATCCCTCTGTTTAGCATGGTTTCTATTTATCTATTGCCCTAAAATAGGCCTGCCAACACGGGGTTTTACCTTCTGTCTGAGAGACAGAAGGCGATCTTAAGAAAGATCACTATTTCCTGATAGCGGCCGCCCGATAGACCGCTATTTAAATATAGCGGCCATATCCGGACCGCTACTATGTTTCTCTGACTTGCACTCTGTTAACTCTAAATAGTGCGCAGATCGACCCTATTAAATACATGGTAAGCCTAGTTAAATAGGTTTTATTCCTAGTTTTGACTACATATTCGTGATATTGGTTATATTATGCATCATCCTTGGTAGATTGCATGCCTTATATGTTTTAAATGCTTATTTTAATCTTATGAACATTTCATGCCAAAAATCCTATAGTTTGTATTTAAATTATTTTATCTATGCTCATAGAACATGGTTTATTGTGATGTGTTGATCGTTGTTTCTCGCACTTCACTCTCATCTACTATCTTTCTGGTTAAGTACATAGCACATATCGCAGTATGTGACTATTTGTTATACTTGCACGTGATAGGAACACATCTTGGTCTTGTGAACCTCTCCATCGGATATTCCTTCTGTCGGACTAGGGGATCATGTTTCAAGACCTCCGTAAGTCTCTGTGAGCCTGGGATTCCCATTAGGACGCTGAGCTGGTTGTACCCTATAAGCCCAATTGTCTAGAAAGCACTCACATAACCGGTGTTTTTTTGAGTCCCGGCTGGTTGCGGCCATCAAGGAGACCGCTATTGTTAGTTAGCGGCCTTCCCATGATCCCTATATCCTAGAGTTTTCACTCCGTCGACCCTTCTTTCTTTTTGGCGTCGACTCTGTCTAGTTGCAGCCATCCCAGGACCGCTACCTTTTGGTTGCGGCCAGGTTAAGACCGCTATCTCAAGAAAATGGCCCAAGCGTGATCGTTTCTATCTCAAGTGTTCTTAACCTAAGGTTTGACCCATGGGTTGATTTTCCTATGTTTTAGATGGTCTATGGATTATCTGGACCCAAAACCTTTGTTCAAATGGATAACTAAAAAATTACGGAAGATAAAGAATGTACCGTTATGCTGCCGATTTCTATTTATGGCGTAACCTTGTCTTTAATTCAGTCTTTGAACTCTCATGATAACATTTGGTACATTCTTACCTTGATCTTGTTGTCATGAGCTTGTTGTTTGACTTGTTACATTTTGGCAGTACTTTATTGTTATATCTTGTGGGAGTAGCTTGATTTATAACTTGAAGATGCAGATCGGGCATTGAATGTGTCCAATGGCTCGACTCTAGCCCCCTCGGCTGATTGTTAGAAACATGTTATAAACCATGGGGTATGATGAACACTGGCGTCGTATTGCACCGGGAGTACTTTTTTTATAAACGGTGAAATCCATGAGGACTATCATGAAATTATTACATGCTTGTTACATGACTTTCTAGTGTATAGCCGTTATGGTTATGAAAAGTACATTCTCGTTACATACAAGTGCATTCTTGTTACATGAAAGGCCATGTTACATTCTTGCTTGATCATGCTCGTATATCTTTTCAAATCTCTTACCTTAGTCATATCATGTTGTTGTGTTACGTTGGTTTTATGGGTATGAGTATCACATTTTTCCTTTATCTTACTTTCTAGAGCTAAAATGTTAATCATTTAAATATTACCTTCATGTTGATATGAAGATACCTTCTGGGCAAGTGTTCTCATACCTACTTTTTCAATCTTTTCAGGAAACTCAAGTGAGTGGAATTTGGACTATGCTAGTGATTGGTCCGAGAGCGATGATTAAAGGCATGAGAGAAGACTTAGAGTGTCACGAGTCTTTAAGTAGTCTAGAGTCACATCATGTAAATTTTATTTTATTGAGTCATACTATGTAATTTTCATTTTATTGAGTATAGTTGTTATTACGTCAAAAGAGAGTCAAATATTCCTGTACTTTTGATTATTTTAAATAAAAGTTCGATTTTTGGTCAATTATTGTGCATTCCACTTTATGTGGATGTTATTGCGCTCTGATTTATATTGCTAGCTTGAGACGTATTGTTGACTGACCACGTTTCCCTGAGTTGCTTCCACTGTACACATGGCTCAGGACGTGACAGCTAAGTTGGTATCAGAGCCTAGGCATAAGTAAGTCCTAGAAAAATGTCATGTCATAGGTTAAGTCTAAGATTTAAGGACCCACACCTATGCACTAAGGAAATAGAATTTTCCCAGCTATGAGAGATTGGGTAGAGCCCGGGATGAAATAGTTGAATTAGAATTTATCCCTAGGCTACTCCACATTAATTCCGTAGGAATTAACTAATTGATTATTATCTAAGGTACCTTATTCTCCCAATGGCACACCGTGTTGATTGGGACGGGATGCCATAGACCGTTGCGGGTCTTACCCAGGCCCTGTAGACTATGGCCCAAGCTAGCGTGAGGACTGGTGTTGGCGATCTGCACCGTAACATTCGGAGCTTAAATCCTTTGTGATTCTCTGACTCCTCCAATCCGGATGAAGTAGAGAATTGGATAGACGAGATGGAGAGGATTTTCAACGTTATGCAATGTGCTGACCAAGAGAAGGTCCATCTCGCCACATTCCAACTGAACATAGATGCGCGTACTTGGTAGAAGGCCACCTCGGCACAACCTCAAAATGCCCAGCCTACATGGGATGAGTTTCTAACACTCTTCCGAGCAAAATACTTCTCCGAGCATGTTAAGGAGTGAAAGGCTACGGAATTCACTTCTCTACGCCAAGGCATGATGTCGATGGTGGAATATGAACTATAATTCTCCCATCTTGCCCCTTATGCCCAACATCTAGTAAGCACAGACATCTTAAAGGCAAACCGATTCTTGGACGGTTTAAGGCTCGATTTTATTCAACAATTAGGACTGCAAAATATCCGTACATATACAGAAATTGTCCAACGGTCATATCTATGTGAGAGGACCTTACAGAAGGTCAAAAAATACAAAAGCAAGGGTGAAGAGTCAAGCCGAAAGTCAGATCAGTGAGGAAAGAAAGAGATGTTCAGCATCACGGAGCCTTACAAATCCATTGATAGTAAGAGGAGGTCCCGGAGCGAGAGTGGTAGTGGCAATTACAAGAATAAGAAGGCGAAGGAGGAAGACAAGCGAGTCATGGCGGCTTGCTCATTCTGTGAGAAATTCGGCCATTCGGCCGAGGAATGCTGGAAACGTTTAGGCGCCTGCTTACGATGTGGCAGTCGGGAGCATCGTATGCCGGACTGTCCTCTCATGAAGGACCAATCTTCTACCGGTGGATGCAATCGGCAGGCACATCTTAATGATGCTCTTGATGAAGAAGTGCCCAAAGATGATGGGCTAATGCAACGTACAATTCACATTTATTTGCATCCTGCATTTGTGACATTCGATACTAGTGCCTCTCCTTCTTTTATATCTACTACTTTTGCAAAGACCTTGCCAATTGCACATGTTCCTCTACCTTCGGACCTAGCCATAAGTACACCCTTAGGTCTGGGAACTAAATTGACAACTTACTACCCAAATAGTAAGGTAACAATAGAAGGTCATAACCTCCCCACAAACTTAGTATGCCTTAACATGGAAGGTTATGATGCTATTCTAGGTATCGATTGGCTTGTCGAACACTATGCCGAGATGAATTAGCGCAATAGGAGAATTTCTTTCCATAAACCCAACCTTCCAAAATTATCTTTCATTGGAATCAAATATAGAAAACACCCTACTCTTATTTCCTATCTCCACGCCTGCAAACTCATCTCGCAAGGTTGTGAAGCTTTTCTTGCTTCTGTAGTCATTACCGAGTCCAAGGAAATCCTTATAGATGAAATTCCCGTCGTAAAAGAATTCCCTGATGTTTTCCCCTCTGACTTACCTGGTCTACCACCCGAAAGGAAGTCAATTTTTCTATTGAACTCACACCCAGAGTGGCACCTGTGTCAAAGGCCCCTTACAGGATGTCACGCCCCGAGTGTGGAAGGAATCCGATATGCGTGACGAGTTTATATCGATCATGTCAATCAGAGTATAAGAAATTCGACACATAGATAGAGTGCGAAAAGTAGAGACAATAAACCAAATCCTTTATTTCATTAATATCATCAAATAACTCCAACTAGTTTCGATACATAATCCTTGAAAGTAAATGACAAACTAGACTGAATAAAGAGAAAAATACAATGATAGACTCAAGAATGATGAAAAGACACGACGTAGTTAATCTTGGACGGCTTCTAACCTCTTCACTCGTGGCCAACCCCATCCTCGTCATTAGAATTACCTGAAAAGTGGGGAAAAAACTAAGGTGAGCGAACTCTCAGTAGGAATTATATCTCAAGATCAAGCTTGCTTTAAGTAAATTACTTGTTACATGAACTGTGCAAGTATAGCGATGCATGTACGCAAGATAAAGACGAGAGTAGAGTATTAAGAAATAATATCGATGAACTAGCAAGATTCCAAGATAATCATGTGAAGTATATCAAGATTGTCGAGCATGTAATATCAAGTCATGTCATGTAAATTGGCTATTATAATTTCAAGCAAATAAATACCCATTCCGAGCCACGCAAGTCATGTCAAGTCAACTCAAGCACGAGATTTGTGGAATGCCATAATCAAGCAAGTCTTGCACTTCGGTGCAATGCCACACTATGATCAATTTAGCTCCTATGGGCCCAAGTACTTTTGGGTGCTCCTCTAAGGACCAGATCGGGCCCTATATGCACTAACATTGAGTCATGTATATATTTTAGACATCCACTATAGTTTATAGCCAATAGAGTTCCAAAGGAATAAGCCATTGTAGGATAATAAGGTAGATTCACAGAATTATGAGTTCAAGGATAGAAGTTGAACAAGGATGACATGCCGATAAATCACATGAAAAATGATGACATATCATGGAATTGGGTAATTGGTGTCCACTCAGTCACCATCAATCATAGAAACAACGTCCATTGTAGTGGTCGCTCATTCCTATGAACAGTACAGGCACGAAGAATTTACGACACTTCAAGCGGTTGCTCATTCATAATTAGTGTCCAGTGTAAGGTCGCTAAAATAGTTAACTATGCCCACTGCCTAGCCGCCAATTCCTTTTGGCGTCCAAGTCCTGATCGCAGTTTCTAGATAGACAGCAAACTTCTCAAAGAGGCCTAAAACATCACTCTAAGAGGGCTAAAGCATCACGTTTCTTTAGAGTGACGTAATAAGTAAAGGTTCTAGGATTTTTAAAGTATAACCTGCTCGGCTGCCTTGAGGGAATCCAAGGCTAGCGTAGACTTACAGAGGTCTCAATGAAGAAAGCACCAGTTCGAAGGAAGGAATATCCCGCAGAGGGTCCAATCATCACAAAGAGTTGAGTGTGTAATCAATAGAAATAAAACAGAGACTCCATCTACGGATGTGAGATGAGTGTGTCAATAGACCAGCGATATGGGCCAGAAAATTGATAAAAACTGAGAGAGCAAGAATTTGTGTGCAATCAAAAGTCATTATATCAAAAAATAGTGGCTTTTCGAAAGGTCTCCCAATATCATATTTACAGAATTCCAAGAAAAATAATAAGAATTAGAGACACTATACATAGGCGCTATTTCTAGCATTTTCTAGAATTTAATAGAATTCAGTTATAATTGGCGACCGTATGCAACGGCGCTCAATCTTTAAAAAATAGCGTATATGATTCTGTCGTAGATTCATGAATTTCTATTTAATTTTATTTTTATGAAGTTTTTAAGAAATAACGCCTCCTTACAGGGGCGTTCATTTATTAATTGGCGACTACATGACAGTCATCGATTCTTTTACTGCTATGCATTGGACAGAAAAGTTTATAGACACATAATACTGTTCATTTCTTTTAAATTACACAAGAACTACTACACTTTACTATTTACATGGAATTTTAAGAAACTAAAGACATGGATAGCTAGAGAAAAATATGGGGGATCCAGAATCATGCTCATGCAAGAATTTTAACGTCAAGTTTCATGGATATTCAAATTTTTAAACGTGGGTAATTATTAATTGCATTAAAAGGAATAGTGGTAGAGGTATGGTGACTCATTAATTTGTGACTAGAAGACCGTCGCAGATTCAGAATTTGCGACCTCCTATGCGGTCATTCATTAATAGGTGGCCATAGTTCGGTCGTTATTTTCATGCAGACAGAAAACTTACAAAAACTACGTAAAACTGTATAACAGAGTCATAGAAATAAGGTATTAAGTAGGTTATCTTGGTTTATATGCATGCAATACCTATTACTATAATCTTAGGGTTTAGTTCTTGAGAAAACCTACCTTTTGGGGCTTGATTTAGACGATGAACGGAAGAGATATGAGAAAGACAATACGCAGCAGTAGCTACAACATCAAGAGAGAAGAGGAAGGAGAAAATACGCAGTAGCAGAAACACACGATCAGGAAGAGGACGCGAGTAGCAGCTCAAACCGCAACTACAACACTCTATGGTCGAAATCGCCAGGGAAGAAGAAGAAGATGAAGCCTTCTCACTTCTCGTTCGATAGCAGGAGGATGAAGGGGACGACGGCAGTAGAAAACCTCCTTCGAATGCAGCAGCAACAGTAGTTTGTGATCATTCGGGAGGGGGTCATATTTAGAGGATCTAGGTTCTTAGTATCCTACTGGGATTTAAGTTCCCACGTATGGATCTAAATAGGTCTAAACCTTCCCACTTGATCCAATCCTTGTTATATCTACAACCGACTTTGATCAGAAACCCTAAAGCCAATGCATGTTCGAACGTGATAAGTGTTTAGGGTTTTCAAGAGACCTTCAAGATTATGTATTAGCACATATGTCCTTACAACCTAATGGCCTTTCACAGAAGACTACTTATCCAGTAAATCTTTAAAAGTTAATAGGCCCAAAAGCCATTAAGCTCCTTCACAGCCCATTCTCTACGGGAAGCCCATATATATATAAAGGCCTTTAATGTGTTTGGGTTGAGGTCCAAAGTGTTCTATACGTAGCCCATAAGGCATTTTCACCCTTTAACAGTTGGGTTCAGCCCCTATGGATTTTCTTTCGTATTTACTATTATTCATACATGTATTTATTCGGGTTGCTGCGCCCTCCCCCACTTAAAAGAATTTGATCCCCAAATTCAATTCTATATAGATATAGAGAGTGCAGAGTACTTACGATCTCAAAATAAGTCTAGGAATTTTTTCCTCATAGATACTTCCGTCTCCCACGTGGCTTCTCGTTTGAGATTTTTGTTCTATTGAATCTTCACCGTAGGGATCGTCTTGTTCCTTAGCACACGAGCCTCGCGAGCCAGGTCCTTAAACATCTTTGTTCATATGTAAAATCCTTTTGTATCACCAGATTATCATGTTCTATGAGGTGGGATGTATCAAGATCATACTTCTTGAGCATAGACACATGTAACACATTATGGACTTTGGATAACTATGGTGGCAAGGCAATTTAGTAGCCAACCTCGCCAACTCTTTCCAGCACATCAAAGGGACCGATATACCTTGGTGTAAGCTTGCCCTTAACACCAAATATTCTAATGCCTCGTACTAGAGAAATCTTAAGAAAGATGTGATCTCTAACTTGGAACTCGAGGTCTCTCGTTCTAGTATCGGCATAAGTCTTTTCTCTATATTGAGTCATCTGAAGTCTTTCTCTAATGATTTGAATCTTCTCGGTAGTATCCCTTACCATGTCTAGGCCTATTAGTTCCCTTTCCCCAACTTCATCCTAGCATATTGATGAGCGGCAACTCTTTCCATATAGTGCCTCAAATGGTGCCATTTGAATACTCGCCTGGTAACTTTTGTTATATGCGAACTCGACCAAAGGCAAGTGATCATGCTAGCTTTCCCCAAAATCAACAATACAAGCCCGTAACATGTCTTCCACGACTTGATTTGTTCTCTCGGTCTGACCATCTGTTTGGGGATGAAAAGTAATACTGAAGTTGAGTCTCGTCCCCAACGAATGTTGTAGACCCTTCCAAAAATGAGAAGTGAAGCGCGGGTCTCAGTCAGACACGATTGATACGGGAACTCCATGCAGTCTAACAACCTCTTTGATGTATAAGGCGGCTAGAATATCAACCGACCATTGTCTCTTTATAGGCAAGAAGTGTGCCGACTTGGTCAATCGATCTATGATAACCCATATTCCATCATGTCCACCTTTAGATTTAGACAATCCCATGATAAAATCCATGTCGATATCTTCCCACTTCCATTTGGGAATGTCTAGAGGATGCAACATGCCCGCAGGGTTTTGGTGTTCCACCTTGACTTGTTGGCATGTGAGACAACGAGAAATAAAGTTTGCTACCTCCCTTTTCATGTTGGGCCACCAAAAGATCCATTTCAAATCTTGGTACATCTTGGTAGATTCTGGATTAATTGTGTACCATGATCGGTAAGCTTCCTCTAAGATTTTCTTCTTTAATTCTGGACAGTCCGATACATAAGTCCTTTCTCGGAACAATAATCTTCCATCTGATGCTATCTTGAAATCGGGTTGCTCTTCCAGCTTGTCCTTTATTTCTACTAACACTGGGTCGTTGTATTGAAGTTCCTTGATCTCGGAGAGTAAATCTGGTTGTATTCTCATGTGTGATAGAGTAATACACCTTTTCTCCTTGTCCATGCTTATATCGAGCTTAGAGAGTTGCTCCAGCATCTTCATACAGTTGGCCAATAATGCTCTCGACTTTCGACTGAGGGCATTAGCTACAGAATTACCATTCCCAGGATGGTATTGTATTGTGAAGTCGAAGTCCTTGAGATACTTTAGCCAACACCTTTGTCTCATATTCAATTCTTTTTGGGAGAATAAATATTTGAGACTCTTGTGATCGGAGTACATGGTGAATTATTCTCCATAGAGATAGTGTCTCCAGATCTTTAAAGAAAATACTACCACGGCCAACTCTAGATTGTGCATCGGGTAGTTCTCCTCATGCTTCTTTAGCTGCCAGGAAGAGTAAGCAATGACCTTCCCTTGTTGCATTAAGACACATCCGAGGCCAATGCCAGATGCATTGGTATATACCTCAAATTTCTCCCCTTCTATTGGTAGTGCTAAGATTGGAGCACTTGTCACATGGTCTTTTAAGTCTTGAAAACTTCTCTCACAATCTTCATTCCACTCATAAGGAATCTCCTTGCGGGTTAGCCTAGTAAGAGGCACAATGATCTTGGAGAAGTCCTTTATAAAGTGTCGATAATAACCAGCCAGACCTAAGAAGCTACAGATTTCGGTAGCGTTAGTAGGTCTTTCCCAATTCTTTACAGCCTCGACTTTGTACGAATCAACAGAAATCCCATCTTTTGAGATCACATGCTCTAACAAAGATACTTCTTCAAGCCAGAAATGACATTTGCTAAGCTTGGCATAGAGTTGATTCTTCCTTAATATTTGTAATGTAGTCCTCAAATGCTCTTCATGATCTTCCTTGGTCTTTGAATATATTAATATATCTTCAATGAAAACAACTATGAATTGATCTAGGTGAGGCCTAAATATGCTATTCATCAGCTGCATAAAGGCTGCAGGGGCATTTGTTAGTCCAAAAGGCATAACAGTAAATTCATAATGCCCATACTTGCTTCGAGATGCCGTCTTGTAAATATCCTCATCCTTGATCCTTAATTGATGATATCTCGACCTAAGATCAATCTTTGAGAAATATTTAGCTCTAGATATTTGATCAAATAATTCATCGATCCTAGGCAGTGGATACTTATTTTTGATGGTAAGGTGGTTCAACTGTCGATAATCGATGCGAAGTCTCATCGATCCATCCTTATTCTAAACAAATAGTACAGGCGCTCCCCACGGGAAAGTACACGGCCGTATGAATCCTTTCTTCAGAAGTTCCATTAATTGTTCTTTTAATTCCTTTAGCTCGGCGGGGAACATTCTGTAAGGTGCCTTAGAAATCGGGCCAGCACTAGGGACATGGTTGATGGTGAAGGCCACTTCTCTTTGTGGGGGTAATCCGGGAAAATCTTCTGGAGACACATTAGGAAACTCCCAAACCACTCGGGTGTCTTCTATCTTGGATACCTTAACTTCTGTGGCAGACACAAATGCTATGAAAGCCATACATCCCTTTCTTAAGAGCTTACTAGCTCGGAGGGCCGAAATAAGGGGTGACTTGTTTTGACTCCGAGGACTAGTGTTGACAAGTTCTAGGAATTCCTTAAAAGTTACGTTACCGTTTCGCCAATTTATGACTACCTTGTGTGTGGATAGCCAATCGGCTCCTAGTATGACATCATACCCGTCCACATCTAGGCATATCCGATATGTAGGTAGATTTTTCCCGTTTACCTTAACTTCATAATTTGGGTAATGGTGTGTGATCTCGGATTCATTTCCGAGAGGAGTGGAAATAACTAAATCTTTCCATTCCGGTTCCATTGGTAATGGATCAGCAAATCCTTTGGAAACAAAAGAATTAGTCGCGCTGGTATCAAACAAGACAAGAGCAGAATTAGAACAAATCTTTAATGTACCTTCCACATGTCCACCTTCACTATTGTCCACATCTTGGAGAGCTTGGAGGCGGCCTTGCTTCCTTGCCGGGCGCTTCTCATCATTGGCTTGTTTACTTAATAATGGACAGTCGAGAATCCGATGATTACGGCTTCCGCATCGGAGAAAAGCTCCCAATCTTCTCTAGCATTCCTCGGCCTTATGGCCGGCCTTGTCACAATGCTTACACACCTCTTTGGAAGGTGCGGTAGTAATAGAAAATGGCTTATTCTTCTTCTGAAAGTTCTTCTCTTAGGAGGAATCTCCTCCATTGCTTGACCTCTTCTTATTGAATGAGGGTTTGAATGTGCCGGAGCTTGTAACGTGCTCCTTATGGTCCTTCCCACGGATCCAGTCGGACAACTCCGTGGCATCTTCTAGCAATTAGGCTCGCCGTACCATTTCCGAGTAGACTTGAATGTCCATTGGCGCCAGTTGGGTAATATATTACGGATGAAGCCCATTGAGAAATATCCTAGCCTTCATCTTCTCGGTACACACTAGATGTGGTGCACACCTTGATAGATGGGAGAATTGGGCCTCATACTCGGCCACTGATAGAGTCCTTTGTTCAAGTGCGGCGAATTCCATGGCTTTCTTCTCTTGTATCCGATCAGAGAAATACTTGCTATTGAAGTATTCCACGAACTCGCCCCATGTGATATGATCATGAGGCAATGTAGCTTCTACCGATTCCCACCAAAATCGGGCATCCTGTTCTAACTCGAAAGTCGCTAGCAGAACCTTCTCCTCGTCCGTGCATTGCATCACACGGAATATTATCTCAATCTCCTTAATCCAGTCCTCGGCATCATCGGCGTCGGACGAGCCGGTGAACTTTGGCGAGTTCATATTGTGAAAACTACGGTGAAGATCACCTACTCCATGATTTGCTCCGCCCTGCGCCACTTGTTGTAGCGCCTGGGTAAGACCTTGTACGATACGTTGCATATCGCGCCATTGAGCATGTTCGGCGGCCATGATCCTACAAGATTTAAGTAACTACATTAATATACGATTAACCAAAGGTCTTAATCCCTAAGTTAACTTATCCCATGGCAGTATCCAATCTCACCGGGTAAAAGGTATAAACCTATCTGTTGGCCCAGATAACAATATACGCGGACAAGAAGGGGGGGTTGAATTGTCCCCCAATCACGATGACCAATTTTAAAACTAACAAGCAGAATTAACGAGATTGATGAAAAGTAAGATGAACAAAATTAAATCAAGTTCACTCAATCTCTCCTAGCACACTCGAATGTGTTGGAATAAGATAATGCACAAGCAAGCAACAAGATTAAGGAAAATAAACAATATAAGAATGAAATAGATTCTATCACTCTAGCCGAGCCCACACGATCAAGACAATAGATAAAAGTGAGCTAGCACACACCACAATGCACATGGAATTTTAAGGTGGTTCGGGACCACGACGGGCACCCAACATCCACCCCTCACCAACCCAGTGAGGCTTCACTCACTTCACAATGAAGCACACGGAGTAAAAACTCCAACCACACGGAGACTTCGTCTCCACAACGATCCAACACTGGGATCAATACACATGCACACACGATGCGAGAATCACAGCAATAACCACACGACCGTATGCAAACGGTCCACCCACAATGTGTCTTTGAGTTCAAAAAATAGAGAAAAATGCACAATACAGCTCAGACTGAAATATAAACAATAAAGAACATTTTAGAAGGATGATAGAAGGTTGTAGAATGTATCCCCTTGTGCTCCATAACCCGATTGAAGAAGGCCCCTTAAACCAAGGTCGAAGGGATGTCAGATGGAGTCGATTTGAGCATCTCCTCGATCCTCTCTTCAAGCCGCTCCACTTTCTCTTCTACCATGAGCTTCAAAGATGTGTGGATGTAGATCAACACCTTCCTTCAAGATCTCCTCCTTATTTTCCCTCTTTTTCTTTCCTACAAGATAGAGGATTATGAGCATTAGGGTTCTATCTCACAAAACTCGGAGTTCACATTGATATATATATAGGAGTGACCAAAAGACCCAAATACCCCTTCTAAAGTGTGTTAAAAACACCCTTACAAAACTAATAAACATTAGGGGGTATTTTGGTAAAGTTTAGAAAGGTTTTCAATGGGTTTTTAAGTCTACCGAAAATCCCGTTCCGGAAGGGTTGACCCTTGGGGTTGACCCTCGTGCAAACAGAGGTCGACCGAGAGCAAAATAAACACCCTACACTTAAGGGTCGACCCCTACAGGCAGGCTCCAGATTTTGCCTTCTGTCCGGTCCAGAACACTAAGGGTCGACCCCATGGGTCGACCCATGTCAGTTTAGGTTATAAAAACACTTCAAACCCCATTTAAATCAGGCATAAAAAATGGTTAGATGTTACCATCATCCACTTGACATGAGAGGGTTTAAAAACTATCCTTGAACCTGCAAAAACACACAATCATCAAGTTAGTTTATGTATCAAAAATTAAGTTCTCCTTAACTTGATTCTTCCACATCCACTCCATATCTTTACACAACAAATGCACATTGCATCAAGTAAATGTTTCTTTAAAAACATGAGCCACAATCTTTGGCAATTGATGGACTTTAAATATCTCGAGCATTCAAATATAAAGCCATGGAAGTTCAAACATTCAAATAGGATTCATGTATCTACCAAATCTTCCATATGCTCAACAACAAGAAACTTTAAGTGAGGGATATTCAATTACACATGAATGAGCAAATTCTTTGATCATTGGATGCCTTTCCAAAAACGTGAATGATTGATACATTAAAACTCACATTGAATTAATAACTCACACATTCAAATAAGCATCATTCCATCACAAGGCAACCAAAAGTCATTACAAAACACATGGTCTTCCAAACACCAATGCTTTGAAATCATTTAACCACAAGATAAAGATTTGCTTCCACAAACACACAATATTTGTTATCATCAAAATTAAGGTCAAAAATAATGTGAAAACACAATACCCAACAACCTCCCCCTTTTTGATGATGACAAAATATTGTGGCAATCTTCACATCTTTCTCCCCCTTTGGCATAATCAAAAAATGGGGAACATAAAGGAAAGAAAGCCAACTATATCAATGAAACTTGATATATTCATAGGGACTTTAAACTTCCAAACTGATATGAACATTATGTGCACTTTTTCTCCCCTTTTGTCATCAACAACAACCGATAGAGAATAGGGTTATTTAAAGTTGATATGAACAGGTATGAAAGTATCTAAATTATTCATGCAAGCATGCAGGCAAGCATGTAAATTTGTATATCTCCCCCTCAATGGGATAGAAGGATAGCAAATGTGCATTTGATTAAAGTCAAAGTGTGAGACATGATGCATAATCAAAGAAGGTAGTGCATTCATATCCTAGAGGCACTGCATAAATGAAGATAAGAACAAATTCAATAATACACATTCATCACAATAATACCCAAGAGTGAAATGTGTGGCAATGAGCAATGAACTTCAAAAATATATGGATTGTAGAAGAATTTCCAAAAAAACACTTGAGGGTTATTTCCTTTCTACACTTCCATTTAGATCCTCGACTTTTGGTAGCTTCGCACAACCCCTTTTTTGGGTTCCTTTTGTTGGACATCACCGTTCGGCGTGAGCCACCACATATGTCTCAATGGGGTTTCCCGGCTACTAGGATTCATCACAATTTTGATTCTTGTCGATTTTAGCTTCACTTTTCGACGCGAGTTTCCTCATTTATTTTAGTGGAGATTTCCAGCTACTCGGTTTCACATTCCACTTATTTGTCGTGGGGTAGGTAACTTTTTCCTCACGATTATTCTTCATTTCCATGTAGAAATTTTATTTCTCTTAAAGTGTTGAAAAGAAGTTCTGAAATCCTTATCAATCAAAGTCATATGCATCACTTTTGTGCAAAGTGTGTGGGTAATTGCTATGTATGTAAATGAATTTGCCATAACATAGAAAAGACTCCCCCTAAATGTATGCACAAATGGAAACAAATCCTCCTCCTTTGTATATGTCACGATTCACAAATGATCATAATCAATGCAATTTATATAACAAGGAGGTGAGGTCTTAGAAGATTTTCTAGAAAAGATTTTCTAGAAATATATACATGCATTCAAGCAAAGATTTGAAAGTAAAGTCATGCAATATGATTTCCAGTACGTGGCAGAGGTTTAGGTCCAAAGACCCGACTTACGTATGGTGAGTGTTTCTCGGTGGATGGAATCCACCATTCCATAACACAACATTTTAAATACCGAAGAATCATGGCATTCAAGCAAGCAAGTATGCACAAATTTATGCAAGTGAATAAAAGATGATGGAAGATTATTTCTATTCACAAGTATGCAATGATATGTATGATTTATGCATCAAACTGAGTATACTTTCTATGTATGCAAAATTGAATTGTTATTTGTGTTAAGATGAACAAAAGTGTGTATGCACTCGTTATCACTACCAAAATCACCAAAGGGTAATTCCAAAACAGAAGAAGTTTGAATTAACAAGTTCCAAATTCTAAAATCAAGAGTATGACCGAATCATTTAACCGAAGATTTTAGAACATGAGTTCTCTTACCTTTGCCTTGTAAAAGTATTATTTACCTCGGTCTCAAGGCTCCCCTGCAAAACATAATTCTCATTTCAAGGTTTTGGGTACCCAAGCCTTCTTGGGTCCCGAGGGATTAATTCCCCCATGAGCAAAGTATATTTTGTTTTTTCTTTCAAACCATTCATCATCGACCCTCATTAAGTCACACACATACATAGAGTGGCCGAACATACCACAATAAAAGCATGTGACATTTGGCTTTCTAAAACGACTCCTATGCATATATGATCTATCGACATATGAGATCATGCATGAGTCAACATGAGTATAGCCATAAGAATCACAGGATTTTTAAAATTTATTTTTCAGAATTGAATTTTTCTTTGTGGGTGAACGTCCCACATCAACTTTTTCATTCCTAGGCTTTCCATGGCTAGTCTCACCATGTTCAATCATTTTTTATTTTCCTTTTAATTCCTTTTGAACAACTTCTTTTAGTTTGTTTAATTCGTCATGCATGGTATTGAAGTTGGTTTCTAATTCTTTCTTAGATTTTTCACACTCATTCAGTCTTAAATTAAGTTCATCCAACTCCTTTATCATTTTTTTATTTTCAATTTTTAGATTTTTCACATCCTCATAAGCATGTTATTTTTCAATCTCTAAGCATAAAATATCATCCTCAAATAGAGAGACTTTGGATAACAACATTTCATTTTCATCTTTTAATTTTTCAAGTTCCAACTCAAGCAAACTACATTTAGTGTATGAAGATGAAGTAGAATGTAAAACATCATAAAACTTCTTTTTCAAATTTTTATTTTCATGTTTCAACTTCTTGTATTTTTCATAGACTCCGACATAAGAAATTTGCCATTCTTCGCAATTGAGGTTTTCGTTATCCGACTTTACCTCGGTGTCATTTTCCTCATTTGCCATTAAACATAAATTCTGGATCGCTTCGTCCAGCTCATCGTCCTTCTTGGATTTGGACTCGCTCTCGTCCTCATCACTCCATGTCGCCTTCATGGCCTTAGGCTTCTTCACTTTTTCTTTCTTCAGTTTCTTCCGAAGACTTGGACATTCGCTTCTCATGTGGCCGACCTTTCCACATTCATAGCTTCTAATCTCCCCTTTCTTCCTCAATGCTTTCTTCGAATTTTTTTCAAAAGAAGTGACATCCTTTCTAGCCTTTCTGAATAACTTTCTAGCTTTGCTAGTGATGGCATCCACAAGTTCTTCCTCACTGCTATTTAAACTTGACCCTTCATCGCTCTCCTCAGAAGATTTTAATAAGCCAAAAATGCCATTGATTTCTTTTTGCCCTTCTCTTCCTCTATCCCCTTAATGTTGATTTCATAGGTCATCAAGGACCCAATCAACTCATCGAGCTTGAGTGTAGTGGGATCTTTAGAGTCTTCTATCACGGTTGCTTTCGTGTGCCATTGTGGTGACAAGGACCGTAGCACCTTCCTTACAAGATCTTGATTTGAGTACTCCTTTCCCAGTGCTTTCAACCCGTTGGAGATCTCACTTAACCTTGCAAACATCTCCGAGATAGTCTCATGTGGCTTCATCATGAAGAGCTCGTATTCTCGGACTAAAAGATTAGCTTTTGTTTCCTTTACCTCCGACGTTCCTTCGTATATGAGTCGAAGCTTCTCCAACATTTCCTGCGAAGAGGAACACATAGATATGCATGAATATTCATTCGGATGAATAGCACATTGAACAATATTCATAGCCCTAAAATTAGCACATGATTTCTTAATGTGCTCTTCAGTCCAACTATCCTCATCATCAGAGACTTGATAAGGACCTTTACTAATGACTCTCCAGGTATCATAATCTTGTGCTCGCAGGAACACAGTCATTTTGTTTTTCCAATGGGGATAATTTGTCCCATCAAAGAATGGGGGTCTATGTATAGAGTGACCCTCAGGAAGCATGCCATTCATAGCCGTAATCAAAGATCTTTACTCCTAGACCGCAGGGTCCACTAAATCAAATCAGAGACCGGGCTCTGATACCAATTGTTGGCCCAGATAACAATATACGCGGACAAGAAGGGGGGGTTGAATTGTCCCCCAATCACGATGACCAATTTTAAAACTAACAAGCAGAATTAACGAGATTGATGAAAAGTAAGTTGAACAGAATTAAATCTAGTTCACTCAATCTCTCCTAGCACACTCAAATGTGTTGGAATAAGATAATACGCAAGCAAGCAACAAGATTGAGGAAAATAAATAATATAAGAATGAAATAGATTTTCTCAATCTACTCGAGCCCACACGATTAAGGCAATAGATAAAAGCGAGCTAGCACACACCACAATGCACATGAAATTTTAAGGTGGTTCGGGACTACGACGGGCACCCTACATCCACCCCTCACCAAACCGGTGAGGCTTCACTCACTTCACAATGAAGCACACGGAGTAAAAACTCCAACCATATGGAGACTTCATCTCACTAACGATCCAACACCGGGATCAATACACACACACACGACGCGAGAATCGCAGCAATAACCACACGACCGTATAAAAACGGTCCACCCATAATGTATCTTTGAGTTCAGAAAATAGAGAAAAATACTCAATATAGCTCAAGCTGAAATATAAACAATAAAGAACATCGTAGAAGAATGATAGAAGGTTGTAGAACGTATCCCCTTGAGCTCCATAACCTGATTGAAGAAGTTCCTTGAAACCTAGGTCAAAGGGAAGTCAGATGGCGTCGATTTGAGCATCTCCTCGATCCTCTCTTCAAGCCGCTCCACTTTCTCTTCTACCACGAGCTTCAAAAATGCGTGGATGTAGATCAAAACCTTCTTTCAAGATCTCCTCCTTCTTTCCCCCCTTTTTCTTTCCTACAAGATAGAAGAATATGAGCATTAGGGTTCTATCTCACAAAAATCGGAGTTCACATTGATATATATAGAGGAGTGACCAAATGACCCAAATACCCCTTCTAAAGTGTGTTAAAAACACCCTTACATGACTAATAAACATTAGGGGGTATTTTGGTAAAGTTTAGAAAGGTTTTCAATGGGTTTTTAAGTCTCCCGAAAATCTCGTTCCGGAAGGGTCGACCCTTGGGGTCGACCCTCGTGCAAACATAGGTTGGCCGGGAGCAAAATAAACACCATGCACTCAGGGGTCGACCCCTAGGGTCCACCCTTTCAGTGGGTCGACCTCTGCTGGCAGGCTACATATTTTGCCTTCTGTCCGGTCCAGAACACAAAGGGTCGACCCATGTCAGTTTAAGTTATAAAAACACTTCAAACCCCATTTAAATCAAGCATAAAAAATGGTTAGATGTTACCGTCATAAACTTGACATGAGAGGGTTTAAAATCCATCCTTGAACCTATAAAAACACACAATCATCAAGTTAATTTATGTATAAAAAATTAAGTTCTCCTTAACTTGATTCTTCCACATCCAACTCCATATCTTTACACAACAAATGCACATTGCATCAAGTAAATGTTTCTTTAAACACGTCAGCCACAATCTATGGCAATTGATGGACTTTAAATCTCTCAAGCATTCAAATATAAAGCCATGGAAGTTCAAACATTCAAATAGGATTCATGTATCTACCAAATCTTCCATATGCTCGACAACAAGAAACTTTAAGTGAAAGATATTCAATTACACATGAATGAGCAAATTCTTTGATCATTGGATGCCTTTCCAAAAACATGAATGATTGATACATTAAAACTCACATTGAATTAATCACTCACACATTCGAATAAGCATCGTTTCATCACAAGGCAACCAAAAGTCATTAGAAAACACATGGTCTTCCAAACACATAATGTTTTGAAATCATTTAACCACAAGATAAAGATTTGCTTCCACAGACACACAATATTTGTTATCATCAAAATCGAGGTCAAAAACAATGTGGGAACACAATACCCAACAGTATCCTTGGACTTGGTTTCCTAGGAATTGAATATCCTAGACTTTGATACCATAAAAACTATCACGCCCCGAGCGCGGAAGGAACCCGATATGCGTTACGAGTTTATATTGATCATGTCAATCAGAGCATAAAGAATTCGACAAATAGACAGAGTGCGCAAAGTAGAGATAATAAACCAAATCCTTTATTTCATTAATATCATCAAATAACTCTAACTAGTTTCCATACATAATCCTTCAAAGTAAATGACAAACTAGACTCAATAAAGAGGAAAATACAATGTTAGACTCAAGAAAGATGAAAAGACACGACGTAGGTAATCTTGGACGGCTTCTATTCTCTTCACTCGTGGCCAACCACATCCGAATGATCCTCGTCATCGAAATTACCTGAAAAGTGGGGGAAAAACTAGGGTGAGCGAACACTCAGTAGAAATTATATCTCAAGATCAAGCTTGCTTTAAGTAAAATACTTGTTACATGAACTGTGCAAGTATAGCGATTCATGTACGCAAGATAAAGTCGAGAGTAGAGTATCAAGAAATAATATCGATGAACTAGCAAGATTCCAAGATAATCATGTGAAGTATATCAAGATTGTCAAGCATGTAGTATGAAGTCATGTCATGTGAATTGGCTATTATAATTTCAAGCAAGTAAATACCCATTCCGGGCCACGCAAGTCATGTCAAGTCAAGTCAAGCACGAGATTTGTGGAATGTCATAATCAAGCAAGTCATGCACTTCGGTGCAATGCCACACCGTGATCCATATAACTCCCATGGGCACAAGTACTTTCTAGTGCTCCTCCCTGGACCAGATCGGGTCCTATATGCACTAGCATTGAGTCATGTATATATTTTAGACATCCACTATAGTTTATAGCCAATAGAGTTCCAAAGGCATAAGCCATTGTAGGATAATAAGGTAGATTCACAGAATTATGAGTTAGATGATAGAACTTGAACAAAGATGACATACCGATAAATTGCATGAAAACGATGACATATCATGGAACTGGGTAATTGGCGTCCACTCAGTCGCCATCAATTGCAGAAACAGCGTCCACTGTAGTGGTCTCTCATTCCTATGAACAATACAAGCATGAAGAATTTGAGACACTTCAAGCAGTCACTCATTCATAATTAGCGTCCAGTGTAAGGTCGCTAAAATAGTAAACTACGCCCGCTGCCTGCCGCTAATTCCTTTTGGCATCCAAGTCCTGGTCGCAGTTTCCGGACAGATAATAGAGTTCCCAAAGAGGCCAGAAATAGCGCTCTAAGAGGGCTAAAGCATCACATTTTTTCATAGTGACGTGACAATTAAGGGTTCCAGGGTTTTTAGGGTACAACTTGCTCGGCTGCCTTGAGTGAATCCAAGGCTAGCGTAGACTTACAGAGGTCTCAATGAAGAAAGCACCAGTCCGAAGGAAGGAATGTCTCGCGGAGGGTCCAATCGTCACCAAGAGTTGAGTGTGTAATCGATAGAAACAAAACAGAGACTCCATCTACGGATGTGAGATGAGAGTGTCAATAGACCCACGATATGGGCAAGAAAACTGATAAAAACTGAGAGAGCAATAATCTGCAACCAATCAGAAGTAACTATATCCAGAAACATTGGCTTTTTGAAAGGTCACCCAATATCATATTTACAGAATTCCAAGAAAAATAATAAGAATTAGCGACACTATACACAGGCACTATTTCTAGCATTTTCTAGAATTTAATAAAATTTAATTATAACTGGCGACCGTATGCAACGACGCTCAATCTTTAAATAGCATCCATGATTCTATCGCAGATTCATGAGTTTCCATTTAATTTTATTTTTTTGAAGTTTTTAAGAAATAACACCTCCTTACAGGGGCATTCATTTATTAATTAGCGACTACATGATAGTCGCCCATTCTTTTACTGCTACGCATTGGGTAGGAACGTTTACAGACACATAATACTGTTCATTTCTTTTAAATTGCACATGAACATAAAAACTTTACTATTTACATGGAATTTTAATAAACTAAAGACCTGGATAGCTAGAGAAAAATATGGTGGATCCAGAATCATGCTCATGCAAGAATTTTAATGTCAGGTTTCATGGATATTAATTTTTTTAAACGTGGGTAATTATTAATTGTATTAAAAGGAATAGCAGCAGAGGTATGGTCGCTCATTAATTTGCTACCGGAAGACTGTCACAGATTCAGAATTTGTGACCTCCTATGCGATCGTTCATTAATAGGCTGCCATTGTTCGGTCGCTATTTTCATTCAGATAGAAAACTTACGAAAACTATGTAAAACTATATAACAGAGTGATGGAAACGAGGTATTAAGCAGGTTATCATGGTTTATATGCATGCAGTACCTATTACTATAATCTTAGGCTTTAGTTCTTGAGAAAACCTACATTTTGGGGTTTGATTGAGACGACGAACGGAAGAGATATGAGAAAGACAATACGCAACAGCAACTGCAACATCAAGAGAGCAGATGAAGAAGAAAATATGTAGTAGCAGCAACACACGATCAGGAAGAGGACGCGAGTAGCTTTGTCTCTATAATTTTTCTCTTCCGTTCAAGTCACGCCGTCATGTATTACATTCTGAAAAGAAATGAATAAATGAGAATTGTTCTATTGATTGTTTGTCCCGTCTATATTTCTCTCTCTTCCTCTGTGATTGGGTAATGGCCATATCATACTCTGGACCGAATAAACTACCCTATGAGGGCTATATGTTTCAATGGTTTCACTTCGATGATCCTTGTCTTCTCAGAAGTATACAAATTACATCATTTCGTTCCCCTTCCCTCTGCTTTTCTTTGCCTTCCCCGGAATCTTTTTAGAACTAGCCCCATTGGCCGGCAGGGATTCATCAACGTTTAGATGTGATCCCTGGACGTCCTTAGAGAGGGGCATATAGTAGCTTCATTCTTCCCCTCCTCTACATAACCCTACACCTGCATTCTAATTCTGTGTGAATTCACCCTTTGTATTTCCGAATTCATCGAATTCCGATTGTTATCTATCTCCTCAACTGGAAACCAGGGGCTTGCAAGTCCCCCAGCATGGTCCCTGGCCATCCCTGAGTGAATGAGGAACATATTTCTCCATAATTTTCAATCTAAAACAAAGTGTGTTCTGGCCGCTGTCTCACTGAGCTTTGCTCAGTCTAAGTCTAGGTTTCGTCCATCTATGGATTCAATGGAGTACCTTGGCTCCCCGTGATGTTCCCCTCGAATAGTCGAGAGTTGTTTCTATTTTGTATGTCAACCATTTCCTCTTCTCTGGGTTCAAAATACTTCATCCGACAGCAGGACAATTTTCCCTTGATCCGGCACGTGTAGCGCGCCGGATCACCACCTTCTCACTTGGCCGCCGGAATGCCTAGGCCGCCGTATTATCTCCAAGCCCAGCTTCAATAGCCGCCGGTCTACTCTCCCTTCTAGTGTGCCGGATCCCCCTTTCAATTCGCTAGCCCCCGGATACCTTCCTAACCTCCCTAGCGTGCCATATCATCCCATAAGTGCATGGCCGCCGGATTACCTCTTTTGCACGCCGGATCAAGGCCAAAGCCTGGCCGCTAGATGGCAGGCGCCTCAACCAGCCACCGTCCAATTCCCATATTCACTCTACTTTACGGGCTAGACCAACTCCTGATGTGGCACGGGTAAGGGTGCCACGGGAGTTGACACAATGAGCCTATGACCTAGGCTCGAAAGCAAGCAACAGATCGGCGAACCCACTCTAGCGGACTCACCCGCGTAACGCACACATGTGCCCGTGGGCAACCCAGTGATGATGGAGAGCCTCTGGGACAGGACCTTGACGCTCTGGGGGATTTGGCAAGGTTGAGGCTGAACCCCTAAGGGCCCAGGATGCCCAATTTAACGGGCGGCTAGCACGCCAAGGGTGTGGGTTGCAGGGTCTCTCTTACAACTCACTCCGCGGTGGTCGCTCAATTTGATGATAATTTTGGACCGGGCACTCGCTCACCATCCGACGGAGCTAAGAAACAATACTAATTAAGCAAAATAAACTAGCATTGAGAGGAGGCCAGAAGCACACCTGATCATCGTGAAGACGCCGATCTCGGCCGAAGATGATGGCGAGCGGGGAGGCGTGGGTATGCACCGACACGCCGAGCCGATGTTGCTTCATATGGCGACTTGCTAGTACAATCACTACGCCCTCACAGAGGGGTTGGACTAAGGGTGGGGGAAATTATATTATAGCCAAACACTACCTCCTGCAGGGAGGGGATTTAAGCCGGCCAAGCGGGGGTGGGGGAAACCACGCAAAACCCAAATTGCCAAACTATACCGGTTCTGCCTGCTTCCGGAACAGCATGACAAGAAGTCGATGATGGCGTTGCCATGGAGTCCACCGACTTCAGGTGATTATAAAACTGGCGTCGTAACGTCCTGGGTTGGCCTAGCAGGACACCCAAATTATTGGGGATTATTCTGATGCCGACGGTGGCCGAGACGGAGTCGGGATCAGGGCCGGTTGTTCCTAGTTCTGGCTGTCTGAGAACAGCAACTGCTGGAAGAAGTGGACGTCACGAGCGCTCCCGGGATTCGATGAGGGCAGGTCCAGAGCCGTTGCAATCGTGGATGAGTCTTCTTCGATCATAGACTGATGAGGTCACCGGAGGAAGTTGGAGCAGAGCGCGAAAACCAGAATTGTGGGAGGGGGTCGGATCTATCTCAGGAGGGACTGACCTGTGCACTTCGGGGAGAAAATTAGGAACTCGGTGCTCCGGGGCCCAAACGGCACCCTTCTTCTTGGATCTGGCAGAGGACGTGGAGGAGAAGGTCACAGCCAAATGCCGCTCAAGGAATCACTAGGGACTGGGCGTGGGGGCTACTGCACTTGCGCTCTAGTCTGTAGTCGGAGACTCGGTGCACAGTACTCAGAACCACAAGGGTCTGAGAAATCTGCGGCCACGAACTCTCCCAAGGTCCGATGTAAGCGAGGCCGGTGTCGTTTTGTCTGTGGGCAAGTCCTCTTTGAGTAGAATCCAACGAGGCCCCCTAGGTGGTCAAAGGAGAGAATGAGGTAGAGTGAGGTGGCGGGTGGTCCAAAATTTTCACTGCTAGACTGACCTGCGCACTTCAGGGAGAAAAGCTAGAACGCAGTGCTCCGGAGTTAGAATGGCACCCTTCTTCTTGGAGCTCGTAGAGTACCTGGCAAAGAAGGTCTCAGCAAAAAAATCACAGCCAAACTCTAACAGGGGTGGCCGTGGTCGCTTCTGCTCTCAGGCTCTGGTTCCCTGCAAGAGCAGTTTTGTGCAGTTGTGGGAGAATGGCTGTCCCGGGCAGCTCGGAGCTCGGACGGATGTGAGACCACCTCACCTGTGAAGCTGCTTCGAAGAGCTTTCTAGCAATGTATGATACACCATCGGAAGATTGGAGATGAACATGTAGCAGACTCTGCGGCTGGGCACTAGACCTGCTGCCTGCGAACTGGGAACTGTAATTGAGGATTGTAGATGTGGTGATGAGGGTGGGTGACCTAGGGTGGAAGGGCTGGAGAGGGGCGACCAAAGGGGCTGGGTAAGAAGGAGAGAGGGGGTGGGAAATTCAAATTTGGCCTAGGGTTAAGCCCCTTCAGCCTTGGGAGGGGTGGGTGTGGGCTTGGGAAGGGGAGTGGGTGGTTGGTGGTTGGGGGGTGGCTTAATGAGTGGTGGATTCTCTCTTGGGGCTTGGGGTAGAGTAATGACGAGAGTGGGGAGTTGAAGAGACACTTAAATGTGGAAGGAAGAGAGAGAAGATGATGGGGAAGGGAGAGGAGAGAGAAAGGGGTACACCCCTCTTGGAGAGAGAGGGAGAGAGAGAGAGAGAAAGGGGAGAGTCACAGTCCACTTGAAGAGGGGGAAGATTTCACTCAAATGTGAATTTTTCTAATTCTCAATGCATTAGTTCTACAATGGAGGGGTTAGGGTCTATTTATAGGCACCCAACTTTCCTCTTGACCAAACTGACCCAGACAAACAAGCAAATGACCAACAAGCCCAATGGAGGGGCGTCCATGGGCCTAGCCCACTAGTTGGGCCCAATTAGCTAATCTAATAACCCAATAACCTAATGGAATGACTCAAATAAAGAAAGAGGATACAAGCATGAGTCAAATAAAACAAAAATTACATGCTATGACTCAAAATTAAGTGACGGAGATGATGATGCGCCGATGGCGAGCAACCAGAGTCTCGAAAAAAGATGGAGCGACTGGGGATGTCCCCATCACACCCCCGAGGTGGGGAGAACTCGACCCCGTGGAGTATGGGTCCACCGGGGTAGGGGAACACCAAAGCGGCTCCGGGTAAAGCATGACCTCCCAACTCAACCCTGCGTCCACAGCCGGGGGATGGTCGTTCAACCTCTCTAGGTGGCACGGGCACACCCCCTTCCTGGTGATGGTAGCCTGCTTGCCTAGTATTGCCTCTGTGTGCTCAGGTCGGGCTCTCAAGCTGATTTGTGGAGGCTCTCCAAAGGTGTCACTCTCAAAGATAGGTAGAGGCTCGAGGCACTCACTATGATCCACCGCGGTGCCCTTATAGGGTGTCGGGTACGCCACGTGGGAAGTGGGGTATATCCCAGAACCCATCGGTAAGCCCAACCCATAAGCCGTGTTGCCAAAGCCACTCGAAACATGGGAAGGTCCAAGTCCTCGTGCCCTCGATTTGGAGGTGTCCCTAGGGTAAAGCCACTCCAATCTCACCATCACTAGATTGTCCACGTGAGACTCCAAGTGGCGCTCGCGAGCTTTTGCCCGCTCATCATGAACCTCACCGCTCGTTGCTATATGCTTGCTTGAATGCGTATGCCATGCACTATGATGCGGTGTGGGTGTGAAGACTATTGAGTGCAAGGGTGGACTAGGACAACCAAATGTGGACCTATCATGCAATGCTACCATGTAGACTTGGATGGACCTAGGAGGGCCTGGGCATCCATCGGTGACCCAATCATGCATGGGGGTGGTAAATGCCGGGGGACCCGGGCATCCATAAATGCTTCTATTGTGCGTGGGACCAATGTTAAGTAGGGGAGGGCTGTTACACCCGAATATGGACCACTCCTACTTCTGACTTGACATGTGGGTGTTATGAATTAAAGGACCCAACTTACTAATCATGCCAAGTGGTGTAATACGGCCAGACACATGCATTCCTATCTCAAAGATGACTTCCATATTCAGGGTTGTGGGATGACCTTTGAGCTTCCACTTGAAAGGGTCGAAGGGATCTAGGAAGGTGGACATCATGGAGAGAGGCACTTCCTTGTTCCCTAGGTGTAGATCTTCCATGGTCATGGCTACCCTTGTATTGCCCGGGACTTGTAAGTGGTGGGCTTAGTCTAACATGATGGGTGAGGGTAGGAAGGAGTGGGTGGTAAGTGATGTGGGTGGGCCACATGGATTCCCGGACTCCCATTGGGAGGGCTCAAAAGGATCAACATAAGTGTACCCGGGAGAATGTAGCTCTAAATTCATCTCGTCAACCTTAATGTCCTCACAATATGGTGGTGGATCATCCTCCTCTAATGAAATAATTGGACAGAAGTCTTTGGTGGGTGGGTCGGCCATGAGGGGATGGCTTGGCTTTCTACCCAATATAAGGAACTCTAATTCGAGGATGAGGTCGGGCTCATCGGGTGTGGGGAGGAATAGTAGGAGGTCGCTAGTGTAGCAACCAACGGTGTAAATCGAGGTGATAGACCCGACACATAGGTGTAGGAGGTCAAGGCACTTAGGTCGGTCGGCCATTGTGGTCAACATGCCAGTCAACTCCATTTACCATGCTAGGCCCTTAAGGAGATCCCCTAAAGTCTCCACCTGGTAGTATGATTGGATGGTGGTGCGATAGGAGATGAAGGGCAATATGGGGAGGTGTAGCTCCATGGGAGGGTAGACATGGGACGTGATAGGGTGAATCGGTCTCACCTTTAGCCATCTAGTCAGGGACCCATCTATGATGATTTCGCTCCCAACTAGAGGGGATGGCATAGAGTGAAGATCAAAGTGCGAGGCTTCTTTCTCAACTTGGGCATGTGTTTCCTTAAAAGTGGGGAGTGGATCTAGGGTGTTCACCACTATGGGGTCGGATGTATGGATCATGGTTTCCTCTACAAAGGGGATGGGAAGGTTCTTGGTCGGTGGGGTGGGGGTAGCCGACGAATGGTGCACCTGGGGTGGTGGTTTAATGTAGGATAGGGTTGGGGTCTGGAGTGGGAGTAGTGGAGGCCTATGTTGGGATAGGATTGGGGTAGGGAGTGGGAGGTGGATCAGAGGAGGGGGTTTGGGTTGGTTAGTCTTGGAAGTGTGTCCTCTATGGGGGACAGTGGAGGGATAGGGGTGGGGGTTAAGGGGACTTGTGGGGAGAGGGTGGTGGTGATCGAGGATGGAATTATTGGGAATGGTGGAATTTGGGTCCTATGGGAGGTCTTTGGTTGGCCGGGTGGTGATGGAGGAGTTGAAGTGCTCCCCGGGCTATGGTGATCCGGGTAGGCGGGGGAAACATATCTAGCCCTAAGTTGCTCTTTCATGTCCCCCCAAGTGGTGATGGGAGCTTCCCTTCTAATTATCCTTAAGCCTTTGATCTTCAACCAATGGGTTTGAGCTCTTTTGGTGAGTTGCATTTTGGCAAACCAGATCTTCCTATCCTCGGACATGAGATACCAATCGAAGTAGTGGTCTATTGAAGCCTCCCAATCTAAATGGTCACTAGGATTGCATGTTCCCTCCAAGATGGGAGGTGAGTGAGGTACCCTTCTATCATCGACCCGATAGGCTATCAAGCCGCTCATTGGCATAAGTCAAGGCCCCCATGAGGTAGTTGACGTGGCCAGGGAGGTCATGAGCATTGGTGGAGGGTTTCTCTTGGGGGTTGGGACCCAAGGAGAGCGTTAACGGGTATGATCGGTGTGAGGTGACCATGTTAGTGGACAGGGGTGATGCACCGGGTGACTCTAAATGCATTTGCAACCTAGGACCAACTTGTAGAGACAAGTTGTGAACTTGCTCTGATACCACTTGATGTGGCACGGGTAAGGGTGCCACGGGAGTTGACACAATGAGCCTATGACCTAGACTCGCAAGCAAGCAACAGATTGGCGAACCCACTCTAGCGGACTCACCCGCGTAACGCATACATGTGCCTGTGGGCAACCCGGTGATGATGGAGAGGGTCCGGGGCGGGACCTTGACGCTCCGGGGGATTTGGCTAGCTTGAGGCTGAACCCTTAAGGGCCCGGGATGCCCAATTTCACGGGCGGCTAGCACGCCAAGGGCGTGGGTTGTAGGGTCTCTCTCATAACTCGCTCCGCGGTGGTCGCTCAATTTGATGAAAATTTGGGACCGGGCACTCTCTTACCATCCGATGGAGCTACGAAACAATACTAATTAAGTAAAATAAACCAGAAATGAGTTGGGGCCAGAAGCGCACCTGATCAGCGTGAAGACGCTGATCTCGACCGAAGACGATGGTGAGCAGGGAGGCATGGGTATGCACCCGCACGCCGAGCCGATGTTGCTTTAGATGGTGACATGCTAGTACAATCACTATGCCCTCGCAGAGGTGTTGGACTGCGGGTGGGAGAAATTATATTATACCCAAACACTACCTCAAATAGGGAGGGGCTTTAAACCGGCCAGGCGGGGGTGGGGGAAACAAAGCAAAAGCCGAATTGCCGAACTATGCCGGTTATGCCTGCTTCGGGAACAGCATGATAGGAAGTCGATGACGGCGCCGCCACGGACTCCACCGACTTCAGGTGATAAAGAAATCGGCGTTGAAACGTCCTGGGTTGGCCCAGGAGGACGCCCAAATTATTGGGGATTATTTTGATGCCGACGGTGGTTGAGGCGGAGTCGGGATCAGGGCTGGTCGTTCCTGGTTCTGGCTATCTCAGAACCGTGACTGTTGGAAGAAGTGGACGTCACGAGCGCTCCTAGGATCCGATGAGGGCGGGACCAGAGCCGTTGTGATTGTGGACGAGTCTTCTTTGATCAGAGACCAACAAGGTCAATGGAGGAAGTCGTAGAAGAGCATGAAAACAAGAATAGTGGGAGGGGGTCGGATCTGTCTCAGGAGGGACTGACCTGCGCACTCCGGGGAGAAAATTAGGAACTCGGTGCTCCGGGGCCCAAACGGCGCCCTTATTCTTGGATCTAGCAGAGGACGTGAAGGAGAAGGTCACAGCCAAACGCCGCTCAAGGAATCACTGGGGACTGGGTGTGGGGGCTACTGCACTTGGGCTCTGGTCTGCAGCCGGAGACTGGGTGCACAGTACTCAGAACCACAGGGGTCTGAGAAATCTGCTGCCACAAACTCTCCCGAGGTCCGATGGAAGCAAGGCTGGTGTCGTTGCGTTCGTGGGCAAGTCCTCTTTGAGCAGAATCCAAAGAGGCTCCCAGGGGTGGTCGGAGTAGAGAATGAGGTTGAGAGAGGTGGATGGTGGTCCGAAACTGTCATTGCTGGACTGACCTGCGCACTTCGGGGAGAAAAGCTAGAATGCAGTGCTCCGGAGTCCGTAGGGTTCCCTTCTTCTTGGAGCTGGCAGAGGACGTGGAGAAGAAGGTCTCAGCCAAAAAATCACAGCCAAACTCTAACAGGGGCGGCCGTGGTCGCTTCTGCTCTCAGGCTATGGTTCTCTGACAGAGCAGCTTTGCGCAGTCGTGGGAGAATGGCTCTCCTGGGCAGCTCGAAGCTCAGACGGATGCGAGACCACCTCACCTGCGAAGCTTCTTCGAAGATCTTTCCAGCAATGTATGATACACCACCGGAAGATGCGGGAAGAAGACATAGCAGACTCTGCAACTGGGCACCAGACTTGCTGCCTGCTAACTGGGAACTACGATTGAGGATGGTAGATGTGGTGATGAGGGTGGGCGACCTAGGGTGGAAGGGCTGGAGAGGGGCGACCAAAGGGGCTGGTGAAGATGGAGAGAGGTGGTGGGAAATTCAAATTTGGCCAAGGGTTAAGCCCCTTCAGCCTTGGGAGAGGTTGGTGTGGGCTTGGGAAGGGGAGTGGGTGGTTGGTCGTTAGGGGGTGGCTTGGAGAGTGGTGGATTCTCGCTTGGGGCTAGGGGTGGAGTATTGAGGAGTGTGGGGAGTTGGGGAGACTTAAATGGGGAAGGAGGAGAGAGAACATGATGTGGAAGGGAGAGGATGATGGGGACACGGCCGTCCCATCACTTTGGTTGGGAGAGTTTCCCACCCCTTGAGATCTTGGAGCTTCTTTTTGTCTAGTTCCTTTTCTTGGGGTCCAGTTAGTCTTAACTAAGTCTTTTTTATTTCAATTTGAGTCATGTAAGTCTTAATGGGTGAGTTAAATAAGGCCCAAGGGGCCAACTGTTGAGACTAGCTCGGTTATAGGTCATTAGTAGCTTATGTTCACCACATAGGATATTATGGTCTTTTTGTGTTTGTCAAGGGTATTTATGGACTTGTGTCAACCCTGGCCTCTCCTATAAATAGGGTGCCAAGGGCTTTATTGTGGTGGTAATGAAGAATTTGAATTCAAGTTGAAAGAAATTGTGTGAGCCTTTTTCTCTCTTCCTCCCTTCTATTTGCGCAAACCCCTTTCTCTCTCACTCTATCTCTTGCGGCCTTCTCCCGCTCTCTCCTTGCGGAAAATGCAAACCCCTCTCTCCCCTCTTCCTCCTTGGCCCCCCCCCTCTTCCTCCTTCTTTCCCAATTGCCACATCACCTCCTACCTACTCTCCTACTCAATCCCTAACTCCTACTATCTAGGAGATTCTAGCGCACCCCACTTTCCCCTTCTCTTATCACCTTCCTAATCCCACTCCAAATCAAATTCTAGCCTTCTAATCTCATCTAAAATTCCCTCCTATTATCCTCTCCCTCCTAAAATCCCTCTTCCTCATTAGGAAAAAATTACCAAAACACAATTTTCCCTCCACCAAAAATTCCTAGCCGCGGCCTCCCTCTCTCCCCCATCCAAGTGTGCATACACCCCCATACCCTAACCCTAGTTCGCACCACCCAGCCCCCCACGCCCCAGCCCCCCTCCAGCCGCCCCTCCCCTATGCATCCCACGACCCTCCCACCTCCAGGTGCGTCCACGGCGACCCCGGCAAACCTCTGCATCGTCCTCGCCATCGACATTGAAGATTTCTCTGTTTTACTACTCTCAGATCCGTGGCAGAATCTGAAGCTTAGTTTGCCGAGTCGACACCGACGTCTACAGTGCAATTCAGCCCGAGCCCCCTTCTGTGGATTCGTTCGTCTCCGAGTCCTCTTCGTACCAGTGGTGGTTTCGCATCCACAGGTCGTGGCGTCCGTTCTCCCACGACTACGCAGATCAGGTACAAGATAGTCCGCCCAGGGTGTCCACCCTGCTTACAGTTCGTGCCACGCCCTACCCTTCCGTCTTCTAGCTGAGTCTTCTTCTTTAACATTGTGCCCCTCGGCGTCCCAAAACCAACCCAGGTGGTTTTGTTGCATTCCGACCTCCGTTCTGAAATTTCTACCACGTCCATCGCACCCCTATCCTACTGCTCACCCAGTAAACTGAAGCATGCCACATCTGTGACCACGCCCGGCTCGGTGATCCAATGGCAGCCATCATTTGAGGGTATGTATGCCTTCATGTCTGCTATCCAACCGTGTTGGTCCCGCCTCGTTTGGAGATCTACAGCGAGCATACCGTCATATGCACCACGACCACGCAAACCTGTCCTACGTGACAAAATCGGGTAGGTCCCCTTCTCTGGCTGGCCCCACCCTCCAGCGACCTCGAACGTCACCGGATTTTCAGGAACACTCCGGCCCTCCCCATGCTTCATCTGAGCTCCGATGGCACTCCATTCGGACGTCTGTACTCAGTGTACCATGCAGGACGACTGGCTTCATCCCAGCAGGACTGCTTGCAGATCAGCACCTCGGTGTTCCCTTCCCCTTGCTCCCCCCTCCTGCGTGAGGGTAGTTGATGTATTAATTGCCCCATCCACGAGTTCCCCCTCCCTGCGTGGAGTGGTTTATTTTATGATTGTATAAGCAGGATCGACCGGAATCTTCACCGACGCAGCATGATAGCCGGGTGCGCACGCACCCCGGCGCGCCCACGTCTCCGACCAAAGCTGATCCTTTGGACGGCTAGGTACATTCGGTTGCCACTCCATTCCTGCTTGTTTAGTATTGATTCCTATGTCACGCCGGTGAGATGAGTGCTCGATCCCACATGTTCCACTAAAATAGAGTGACTTGCTGCCAGTTAGAAAAGTGTACACTTGATCCAGTTCCCTCGGTACCGGTCTACCCGGTTGCATCCGATGCCCCATCCTAGCCTCCCCAGGTGGTCTCCACCATCCTCCTCGCTGCTCAGACCGTGTCCGACGCCCCTCGAGCCACTGCTCGCCTAGCCGTCACTTCGTTGCCCGTGTTGAGTTCGCTTGTCACGTGTGTGGTAGTCTTTTTGTGTAGGCGTGGTTGCTCACCAATTTGCTGGCCGTAGGTCCTAGCCTCTGACCGAGATTCATCTCGCGTCAGATTTGGTATCAGAGCAAGTTCATCGACTTGCCCTTGCTTGTCGAGTACTAGGCCTAGTTCCTCTCCCTTGTCCCTTATGTCACCCCCACCATCCCACCAGCCCGGTCTGTCCGACAAGTCGGAACCCCCGCAACTAAACCCTCCGATTGGTCAGCAATGATCGATTCTCACCCTTTGGATCAAGATGCCCCTAATTTGGGTGTTGTTCATTGTGTCCTTTCTCAATCTATTGACGAGGATTGGCGACGAACGGCCATGTTCTAAACCTATATCCAAATTGGAGAACGTCCGTGTAAAGTCATCCTGGATAATGGTAGTTGCATCAATGCCATCTCCACAGAGTTCGTCTCCCACCTCGGTCTACCCACGGTAAAGCACCCAAAACCATATAGGGTAGCCTGGGTTGATAACACCTCCATTCCCGTGGAGGAAACATGTCAAGTCCCCATCCACTTTAGCACTTATCAAGAGCAAATATGGTGTGATGTCCTCCCTATGCAAATCGACATCGTTATCTTGGGGCGACCCTGGATTTTTGATGTGGACCTCACCATAATGGGTCGAACCAACCAATGCTCTTTCCTTTATAATGGGCGTAAGATAGTCCTCACCCCGATTCCCTCATGATTGCCTCAAAAGCCATCACACCATGTGGAAAATCCCCAGCCTGCCCAAGAAGCGACAAAGATAATTCCACAGCCTCATGCCCCGTCGGGCTTCTCCAAAGCCCCCCAAGTGGTAACACCCACCAGTGTGCCTCCCAAGAAGGGTCTCCACCTAGTCACCTACCAGCAATTTCAGAATGAGCTTGTCCCGAGAGACCCAGTCTGCGCCATCATGGTCACCTTAGTAAGTGATAAGGAACCCACGCAATACCCCGAGGAGGTCCAGGTCATCATCTTAGAATACCATGATATTTTCCCAGAGGACCTCCCCAATCAGCTTCCTCCTATGAGAGATGTGCAGCATGCCATTGATCTTGTTCCTGGTGCCACTCTCCCCAACCTTCCTCATTATCGCTTGAACCCGACCGAGCAGGCTGAACTTAGGCGTCAAATTGAGGAGCTCAACAGGAAGGGGATCCTTAGGATAAGTAAGAGCCCTTGTGCTGTCCCGGCCCTCTTAACCCCTATGAAAGATGGGTCATGGCGCATGTGTGTCGATAGTCGAGCCATAAACAAAATCACGGTCAAGTACCATTTCCCTATCCCTCGGCTCGATGACATGTTCGATATGCTTACCGGAGCCACGATCTTCTCCAAGATAGATCTTAAAAGTGGCTACCACCAAGTTCGGATCCGCCCCGGAGATGAGTGGAAAACTACCTTTAAGACCAAAGATGGTCTCTTTGAATGGTTGGTCATGCCATTCGGACTCTCAAACGCCCCTAGCACTTTCATGAGGCTAATGACTGAGGTCCTCCGGCCGTTCATTGGAAACTTCCTTGTGGTCTATTTTGATGACATCCTCATGTATAACAAGACCAAGAAGGAACATTTAGACCATCTTAGATAGGTTTGTAGCATCCTAAGGAAGGAAAGTTTGTATGCCAATCAAAAAAAATGTCACTTCTTCACTGATAAACTGATCTTCCTAGGATTTGTCGTGTCAGCCCAAGGGGTTTCTGCCGACCCCGACAAAATCAAAGCCATTGTCGAGTGGCCCGAACCCCGAACCCTCCACGATGCCCGTAGTTTTCATGGCCTGGCTACATTCTATAGGAGATTCATCAAGGATTTTAGTACCATCACTTCTCCAATCACGGACTGCCTCAAGAAGGGTTCTTTCGAATGGACCAAGGCAGGTTCGAGGGCCTTCCTGGAGATAAATGAGAAGATGACGCGAGCCCCGATTCTCCGTCTCCCAGATTTCTCCAAGGTTTTCGTGGTCAGTTGTGATGCATCAGGGGTGGGCATAGGAGGAGTCCTCAGCCAGGAAGGACATTCCGTTACCTACTTTAGTGAGAAACTTAATGATGCCTGGCTTCGGTATTCCACATACGATAAAGAATTGTATGCCGTTGTCCAATCCCTGAAGCACTGGAGGCATTACCTCCTCCGTCAAGAATTTGTCATTTTCTCGGATCACGAGGCCCTCAGGTACCTCAACTCTCAGAAGAAATTGAACGCCAGGCACGCCAGATGGGTTGAGTTTCTCCAATCATACACCTTTGTGTTAAGACACAGTGCCGGCGTGGAAAATCGGGCCGTGGATGCCCTCAGTCGAAGGACCCTCCTTCTCACGGCCATTGGGGCCGAAGTGCTAGGGTTTGACCGACTCAAAGATGAGTACACCACGTGCCCGGATTTTGGTCACATCTACTCCACTCTCACTACTGGACAATGCAAAGAAATGGATGGGTACCAATTACAAGATGGGTACCTCTTCCGTGACCAGCGATTGTGCTTGCCCCGAACTTCGGTCTGGGATTTCCTGACCTGGGAGTTACATGCTGGAGGATTGGCAGGCCACTTTGGGCGCAACAAAACCATCGCAACTCTAGAGGAGCAACTCTATTGGCCTAGCCTCAAGCGAGATGTGGCCAAGCTTATCGCCCAATGCCGTGTTTGCGCCTCGGCCAAGCAAGTTAAGCAAAACACGGGCCTTTATACTCCCCTTCCAATTCCTAAGCGTCCTTGGGAGGACGTTAGCATGGACTTTGTGCTTGGGTTGCTACGAACAGCCAAGAGGCATGATTCCATCCTTGTTGTGGTGGACCAATTTTCCAAAGTGGCTCACTTTATCACTTGCTCTAAGACATCTGATGCCACCAAGGTCGCCCAGCTTTATTTTGATCATATTGTTTGTCGCCATGGCCTTCCAAAAGCCATTGTGACTGATCGAGACGTGCGATTCACTAGTTATTTCCGGAAGACCTTGTTGCACCTCATGGGCACCCTCCTTAAGTTCTCCACAGCCTACCATCCCCAAACTGACGGATAGACCGAGGTCATCAATAGAAGTCTAGGGAACCTTTTACGGTGTCTAGTAGGAGAACGTCTGGGGACCTGGGACTTGATTCTTCCCCGGGCAGAGTTTGCATACAACACATCAGTCAATAGGTCCACAGGGTTAAGTCCATTTGAGGTAGTGCATGGTAGGAAGCCCTGGAAGCCAGTGGACCTTATTCCCCTACCATTACAAGCTAGAGTTTCTGAGTCAGCCGAGGCCTTTGCACAAAGGGTCCGTCATATGCATGAGCAAATTAGGCAGCAAATTCGATCAAGCAACGAAGCCTATAAATGACAGGCAGATGACCACAAGCGGTACCATGAATTCCAAGAGGGCGATCTAGTGATGGTTAGGATGGAGAGGCTCTCCCCCGGAGTCGTTTCCAAGTTGAATGCCCGTGGCGCCGAGCCTTTCCGGGTTGTGAGGAGGATAGGCTCTAACGCCTATGAAATAGACCTCCCCGAGGAATATAGGGTGAGCACCACATTCAACGTGGTAGGCCTTGTACTATACAAGGGCCAAGCAGCAATATCTAGTGACCACTTCGAGCCTGCATCCCCCCTTGTGAGCGAGCCAACCCCCGTGTGTCCACCGGCCCCTATGAGAGCACGGCGTGAACAGGTGGAACAAATACTAGACGAGCAGATTACCAACACAAGGAGCAAGGCATACCAACGTTACTTGGTCTGATGGAAGGGTCGACCTCAGTCTGAAGATGCATGGATGAGTAAGGAGGAGTTGATGGGCATCGATTCGGATGCCCTGGAGCAGTATTATAGTCAGCATGATCCTTACTTGACGGAGTCGAGTCGCTCACGCCCCTGGAGGATTGATGGGGACACGGCCGTCCCATCACTTTGGTTGGTAGAGCTTCCCACCCCTTGTGATCTTGGAGCTTCTTTTTGTCTAGTTCCTTTTCTTTGGGTCCAATTAGCCTTAACTAAGTCTATTTTATTTCAATTTGAGTCATGTAAGCCTTAATGGGCCAGTTAAATAAGGCCCAAGGGGCCAATTGTTGAGAGTAGCTCGGTTATAGGTCATTAGTAGCTTATGTTCACCACATAGGATATTATGGCCTTTTTGTGTTTGTCAAGGGTATTTATGGACTTGTGTCAACCCTGGCCTCTCCTACAAATAGGGTGCCAAGGGCTTTATTGTGGAGGTAATGAAGAATTTTAATTTGAGTTGAACGAAATTGTGTGAGCCTTTCTCTCTCTTCCTCCCTTCTATTTGCGCAAACCCCTTTCTCTCTCTCTCTATCTCTTGCGGCCTTCTCCCTCACTCTCCTTGTGGAAATCACAAACCCCTCTCTCTCCTCCCTCCTTGGGCCACGTGCCCCCTCTTCCTCCTTCTTTCCCACTTGCCACATCACCTCCTATCTTCTCTCCAACTCAATCCCCAACTCCTACTATCTAGGAGATTCTACCACACCCCACTTTCCCCTTCTCTTATCACCTTCCTAATCCCACTCCAAATCAAATCCTAGCCTTCTAATCTGATCTAAAATTCCCACTTATTATCCTCTCCCTTCTAAAATCCCTCTTCCTCATTAGGAAAAAATTACCAAAACACAATTTTACCTCCACCAAAAATTCCTAGCTGCGGCCTCCCTCTCTCCCCCATCCAAGGGCGCATACACCCCTATACCCTAACCCTAGTTGGCACCACCCAGCCCCCCACACCCCAGCCCTTCTCAAGCCACCCTTCTCCTATGTATCCCATGACCCTCCCCCTTCCGGGTGCGTCCACGGCGACCCCGGCAACCCTCAGCATCGTCCTCATCATCGACATTGAAGATTTCTCTGTTCTGCTACTCTCAGATCCATGGCAGAATCTGAGGCTTAGTTTGCAGAGTCGACACCGACGTCTACAGTGCGATTCAGCCCCAGCCTCCTTCTGTCGGTTCGTTCTTCTCGAAGTCCTCTTCACACCAGAGGTGGTTTCGCATCATTCTGACTTTAGCACAGGTCGTGGCATCCGTTCTCCCGCGACTGCGTAGATCAGGTGCAAGACAGTCAGCCCAGGGTGTGCACCCTGCTTACAGTTCATGCCACACCCTACTCGTCCATCTTCTGGCCAAGTCCTCTTCTTCAACATTATGCCCCTCGGCGTTCCGAAACCAACCCAGATGGTTTCGTTGCATTCTGACCCCTGTGCTGAAATTTTAACCACGGCCATCGTACCCCTATCTGGCTGCTCACCCAGAAAACTGAAGCCTGCCACATCTACGACCACGCCCGGATCTGTGATCCAATGGCAGCCATCTTTTGAGGGTACATAGGCCTTCCAGTCTGCTATCCAACCGTGTTGGTCCCGTCTCATTTGGAGATCTATAGCGAGCGTACCGCCGTCTGCACCGCAACTGCGCAAACGTGTCCTGCGGGACAGAATCACGTAGGTCCCCTTCTCCGGCCGGCCCCGCCCTCCAGCGACCTCGGAACGTCACCATATTTTCAAGAACACTCCGGCGCTCCCCAAACTTCGTCTGAGCGTCGACAGCACTCCATTTGGACGTCTGTACTCAGCATATCGTGCATGACGATCAGCTTCATCCCAGCAGGATTGCTCGCAGATCAACACCTCGGTGTTCCCTTCCCCTTGTTCCCCCATCCTGAGTGAGGGTAGTTGATGTATTAATTGCCCGATCCCCGAGTTCCCCCTCCCTGCGTGGAGTGGTTTATTTTGTGGTTGTATAAGCATGATCGACCGGAAGCTTCACCAACGTAGCGTGATTGCCGGGTGAGCACGCTCCCCGGCGCGCCCACGTCTCTGACCGGAGCTGATCCTTCGGACGGCTGGGTACGTTCGGTTGCCACTCCATTCGTGCTTGTTTAGTATTGATTCCTATGTCACACCGGTGATATGAGTGCTCGATCCCACATGTTCCACTAAAATAGAGTGACTTGCTGCCGGTGAGAAGAGCGTACACTTGATCCGGTTCCCTCGGTACTGGTCTGCCCAGTTGCATCCGGTGCCCCATCCTATCCTCCCCGGGTGGTCTCCACCATCCTCCTCGCTGCTCGGACCGTGTCCGACGCCCCTCGAGCCGCTGCTCGCCTAGCCGTCACTTCGTTGTCCGTGTTGAGTTCGCTTGTCGCGTGTGTGGTAGTCTTTTCGTCTAGGCGTGGTTGCTCACGAATTTGCTGGCCGTAGGTCCTAGCCTCCAACCGGGATTTGTCCCGTGTCAGAGGAGAGATAAAGGGGCGCACCCCTCTTGGGGAGAGAGGGAGAGAGGGAGAGAGAGAGAGAGAGAGAGAGAGAGAGAGAGAGAGAGAGAGAGAGAGAAGGGGAGTGTCACACTCCACTTGAAGAGGGGGAAGATTTCACTCAAATGTGAATTTTTTTAATTCTCAATGCATTAGTTCTACAATGGAGGGGTTGGGGTCTATTGATATGCACGCAATTGTCCTCTTGACCAAACTGACCCTGACAAACAAGCAAATGACCAACAAGCCCAAGGGAGGGGCGTCCATGGGCCTAGCCCACTAGTTGGGCCCAATTAGCTAATCTAATAACCCAATAACCTAATGGACTGACTCAAATAAAGAAAGAGGATACAAGCATGAGTCAAATAAAACAAAATTTACATGCTATGACTCAAAATTAAGTGACGGAGACGATGATGCGCTGATGGCGAGCAACCGGAGTCTCCAAAAAAGTATGGAGCAGCTGGGGATGTCCCCATCAACTCCTCTGCCCACCAGATCAAGGCCAAATCCTGGCCGCCGCATGGCTTTCCTCAACCCCTATCCATTGCCACAAGGTCCCTTCTAGTTTCCACTTTTGTCGGCCATCTCATCACCTATCTTGTGGTCTTCTTGGCCGTTGGATCAGACCCAGTGTTGGGCTATTGTTCAGGGCTACATTAACGAGAAGTTATACCCCCAACATCATATTCTTAAACATGTTTTGATAATCCAGGTTTTTTGTTCCCCCCACCGAGTCACGGGGTTCGCCATTCACTCCGGCGTGATCCCCGATGATCTTACAAGGGGAATAGCGTATAAACTGCCTTTATGGCAAATAGTGCTTTATTCTTTCTAGACCCTTCAACCCGCAGGTACACTAGCGCTCTCTTGTGCCTTTTTGTGTATGCCGTGGTACCAAAATGGGTCGATACCCTCGGCATAAGGCATTCGTCATCTGCCATAGGGCCCAGGCTGTCATAATATGCATGCCCATCTTTTACGGAGTCCATCTCAGCTTGCTGTGAACGGGTCTCTTATACTCTCTCCCGACATGTTCCGGGGCAGGGGGAGATGCTGCCGAAACTTCCGTAGAACTCCGTATCGTGTTTCCCGGCTTTCCGTTTGGTTTTCTATACCCTATGGTGGTAACGGCCTCACGGCTACTCATGCCGAATTATGTGGACCAAGTACCCAACAGAAGGGAATAAATCATTAATAAGTGCCATTCTCGACATACATTGTCTCGGCAACATACGAGTCCGCCAGAATATGGTGATGCCGGATCCACACTCGTGGGCTTATATGCATGCACCGCTATGATTAACATTGTCTAATAATGAAAAGGCACCACAGATCGACAGCCCTACAAATGACCACGGTTAGCCAGAGGGCTAGCCCTCGGGTTCCCCACTCATCATAGGGTACAGGATTTCCATTTAGGCATGACCGCCATTCCGGAGTTCGTCTCGACAATTTGTGGACGAGTCTCCTATACCCTCCCTAATACTCTTCGGGACAGGGGAGGTGTTGCTGAAATTTTCTTTGAATATGTCAAATAAGCATAATGATAATATGACCATGATCAGCCCGCATTAAGTCATAACATGATTCTATACACGATTTGCTAATAAAGAAGGGAACGCTTACGTGCATCGTTGCTCGTACTCAGATACGTGTATGAATGCTTGCTTTTTTTTGATTCTCTGGTATATAAAATGGTGATTAGAGAAATGTCAGATTAAGTCTGGCTGGAAACTTTCACCATGCGCGAGTGTAAAACTCCGCCTTGTACCAAGAAGCGGTTAAATAGAATAAATAAAATCGCACTTTGTGCTTGCATGCACGATTTAATCACGTTTCAATTTCATAAAGTGAGCATTATTTTCGTGTATTCTTTCAGCCCTGAGGGCTCTTCTACTTTGGTGACTAATCAAGGGTTGTCCTTCTTTCAGAAGGACGTAATTAACGCCATAGCCTTTACGGTATGGCAGACTTCGGGTCCCGACACGATCACCCATGATTGTCTGATTAGTAAAACGGTGCACACAATAAACTCGTCACTTAGTGACGGCCACATCCACGCTCAAATAAAACCCATAATAAATAAAACAAATAAATTAAAATAAAATTAAAATAATAATTCCCACAAGCTGGCATGCCCGGTGGGAACCAATCTCCCTTCATCTTTTTGCCAAGGTAGAAGGCCCTAGGGCCGTCCTCTAAAATATTGATTGTTTGCTCCTTCTATTTTGAAGGAAACAATGGCTTGCAGACTTGCTGGACTTACCTTTGGCCCCCAAATGGTAGCTGCACATGCTAAGCACGGGTACCTGGCGGTACCCACTATGTTCGGAACTCTGCCACCAATGGTGGGGTTCCCCAATTTTCTTGGAGTCGCCTTCATCGGCCTGTTGTGGGTCGAGAAAGGAGAATATGACAGGATTGTTACGGCCAAGGCCATAACTCCTTCTATGGCAAGCACTCCCCGGAGGGCTACTCTACCCCACCGCATCATATCTTGCTTTGTGCACCATGTGGACTACTGCGCTATCCCCGCCAGTGACAAAGTGTCCGGGGGGAAGAAGGAGAATCAATGAAGAATGGCTGCTGCTGTTCCCCGAGGCCGACTCTCGACTTATAGGAAGTATGTTATGATTGGGGGTGTTCGAGTATATTTGAACGGCCATAGTGCTGAAGTTTTATCAGACCGCATTGTCTCGGCAGTATCTACACATATTGCCTTCCAGGCACTAGCAAGCTGGAAGGCCAATCTGGATAAGGACATCCGGGGGAAGCTGGCCACCAAGCTACCAAGATTCAAACAAGTATGGGTTCCCAAGAGGACCCGGTGATGGGGGCATCTCTCGCCCTTCACATTTTCCACAGCTTCGATTGCTCGTCAACATAGCTCCATTGTGTCCATCATATTTTCTGAGTCAAGTCATGTAATTTTCTTATTTTATTTGAGTCATATCATTGTAATTTTTCTTTTATTTGAGTCTAGTACCAAGGTGAATGAGTCATCTACCTAAGTCAAGTGTTATAGGGTTGATTAGATTAGTTAATGGGCCCAATTCATTGGGCTAGGCCCAAGGGCACCCCCCCTTCCCCTTGGTTATTTGTCAATGCCCCAAAAGTCAGGGTCTTATTGTAAGTTGTGGGATCCCTATAAATAGGACCCCACTCTCTCCATTTGGAATGAATCAATGAATGAAGAATTGCCATTTGAGAGTTCAAATTTTCTTAGTGGAGTGAATCCATTATTTAGGTGAGAAGCCCTAGGGAGTGAATCCCACCTACCCCCCATTCTCCACTCTCTCTCTCCCTCCAAGAGGAGGGCGCCCCCTTCTCTCTCTCCTCCCCTCCCAACCACCTCCACCCTCCCACCTACCTCCATTAAATCCTCTACAACTTCCCACAAGCCATCATTACTTCCCCCTAGTCCCAAGAGACCCTCCACCAATCCACAACCCACCCTTCAACCCCCAACTACCCATCCCCTTCCCCAAGCAGTCTCCACCTTCCCAAGGCACCTCTTCCCATCCCCAAGACCACCATTGATCACCCCACATTAAAGGAAATTCAAACTCACATTCCCTCCACCCACGTATGCCCCCCTCACCTTCCCCCTTCTCCCTCCAAGCCCAAATTCGTAGCTCTTCTCTCACCAACTGCAAACACCCCATTCCAGACCCCATTCTCCCTCTCCCACACCTTAGAACACCCCCTCCCAGGCCCCCTCACAACTAGGGGTCACTCCTACACCTATTCACCCCATTTCCCCTTCCATATACCCCATTTCCCCCATCATCATCAACCTGCAGTTCACTATTTTGAGGCAGCAAAGAAGCTGTTGGTTGCAGAGGCTATCTCATCGTCTCCTCATCGAACCAGGTAGCAAGTCTTATATTTCTGGAATCGTCTTCGAGTCGGCTTTCCAACGGTGGTGGTCCCGCCGGCTTCCAAGGTCGGAGCTGTTCGGAGGAGGTGATCTACTACGACTGCGCAAGACTTCTCAGGCAGAGGACCAGAACCTGAGTGGAAGCTCTTCCACGGCAATTCTAGCATGAATCTGGGCGAGAGTTCTTCAAAAAACTTCTTTCTAGACCTGTCGACTTCCAGGATCAAGAAGCAGAACTCCGATTGACGGCCGGAATCAAGAGTTATCAATTTCTTTCTCCAGGTGCTTGGTTCTATTTCTTGTCAGTCTGCTCCGACCTCCCCTCCTTATTCGAGTTCTACCGGTCCACTCCGACATCATCTGGCATCTCCGTTTCTTGCGTTTCTAAGACGACTCGACAACGAATCCATCGGTACTAGCCATGCTCAAATTGGAGTTCTGAAGTGCACGTGGTGCCCTTATCATTCAGCTGCTCAGGTTCTGCGACAGTCAAGAACAGCAACCTGCTTCCATGTTCAACCCTCTGCCCCGACCAGAACCGACGACCACAGAAATCAAGAAAATTCTGGCATCATCCCGCTCCAATTACGAATAATTCCCTACTAGTACCATCATCAGAAAAATTCGGGAGCAGTCACAGCAACAACTTCTTCGACTGTCTGTCAGCACTCGCAGAGAGCAGGCAGAACTGATCTCGGCCTTCATTCGACATTCTTTCCCCCGTTTCTCCCCTCCCCGCTTGGCCGGCTGAAGGCCCCTCCCTGCGTGGATGTAGTTTTGATTGTAACCACATAATCCCCACCCCAAGATTCCCCCCCTTGCATGGGGGTAGTTCATGTAATAATTACACTCGCAGGTTTGAAGCTTCATCGACGCGGCGTGCGGGTGCTCCCCTCGCCTCCCCGCTCGCCCCTGTCTCCGACCGGAGTCGGTTTCTTCAAACCGGCTAGGTGTGAACTCGTCCCTTGCCCTCATTTATGCTTATTCATTTAATATTGTCCAATTGCGCCATCGGTTAGGGAGAGAGCGCCCAATTGTAAGGCTCCACCGTCTTTGTGCGACCACCGTGGGTGTGAGTGAGTGACCCGTGCCCTTTGGCCATTGCCAGCTCATTGAGTTGGATATCCGTTCCCCAAGGGGAGGTTTACCTTGGATGTTGCTGGCCCTCTACCAGCAAGGGTCTTGTCCCACTTCCTCGACTCGGCATCCCCAAGTTACCCCGGGTTGAGTGTGTGCGCCATACGAAGGTCCGCTTACGTAGGCTTCTTAGCCTTGTTGTTGTGCTTGCATACTTAGGTCCGAGGAAGCATTGGTCTTGTGACTATCACCCCAAGGTGGTGTCACATCAAATTGGTATCAGAGCAAGTTCTAGACTTGTCTCTACTAAGTCTTGTCCTAGGGTCATTGCATTTATCCCGCCGTTCATCATGGCCACTTCCTACTTAACCTACTCGCAACCCATGGACATCATTCTAAATGATGATATTACCTTTGACGGATCACATTCTAGTGATTATGATAGGTGGGAGGCTACCATGGAAAGATATTTTGAAAAGACTTGGGTATATGGATCCGCAAGAGTCCGCAAGGCTAAGGGACGATTTCGGGGTCAAGCCAAGAGAAAGTGGGAACACATAGAGAGATTAAGAAGGGTTAGGAGGTAAGAGCCCATTTCTTCATGGGATGATATGAAGGAAGAACTTAGGAAGATCTACATCCCCAAATATCCCCCCCCCTCCTACTCAAACACCCCTAGCTCGAGGAACACTACCACTCCTCCATCCCCACCCGGCCAACTTGAGACCACCTTTAGGCCTCCTCCCCCACCACTCCAAACAAATTCCCTCTCAACCATCACCACTACACTTCGCCACCAAATCCTATCCCTTAAGACCCAACTAATCCAAGCATCCACCTCCCCACCTAACCCCATGAGGGTCCCCACACCCCAACCAAAACCCCCTTCCACCAACCTCACTATCCAAACCCAATTAGCCCCCACTTCCACCCCTCCACAACTGGCCGATCCTAAGGGGAAGAGACCCCTAACTGACCCGGTTTCCTCAATAAGGACCACCACTACCCATCCATTTTTCCCTATAAGGGACACTCCCCCCAAGACCGACCAACCCAAGCCACCCCAACCAACCCATCTCCCACTCCCTTCCCCAAAACTCCCATGTCCTATTCCCCCACTACTTCCCCTCCCTATCCCAAACCAAGTTTCCCTTTACCTTCCACCCCGGGTGCGCCATGCACCAACCCTCATCACCATACCACCAAAAACCCTCTCACCTCCTTAGAGGAGGAACCCATATCCGACCCCATAGTGGTGAACACTACGGACCCTATCCCTACCACGGAGACCACCCACGACCAAGTAGAAGAAGAAACATCACATGGTGACCTTCACCTTACACCACCCTCTCTAGTTAGGGCCAAACTCATCTTAGGGGAACCCCTTATTAGTTGGGTAAAGAAGAGCCCAATAAGAGAGATCACGGCCCATGATTTTCCTCCCATAAAGGAAAACCTTCCTATAGTGCACATCTCCTCCTATCACACCATAATCCAAACATCCTACCAAGTGGAAACCTTAGAGGACCTTCTCAAGGGCTTAGCTTGGCAATTTGAGTTGACCGACTTGTTGACCCCCATGGCCCACCAATCTTGGAGTCTTGACCTCCTACACCTTTGTGTCGGGTCTATCACCTCGGTTTGCACCATTGGTTGCTACACTAGCGACCTCCTTCTATTCCTCCCCACACCCGATGAGCCCGACCTTGTCCTCAATTTGGAGCTTCTTATATCGGGTGGAAAGTCAAGCCCTCCCCTCATGGCCGACCCACCCACAAAGAACTTCGGCCTAATTATCTCATTAGAGGAGGATGACCCACCACCATTTGAGGATCTTGAGGACATAGGGCCCCTCCCCCTCGATAACTCTTTTTATGATCCCTTTGATCCCTTCCAATGGGGGTCAAAGAACCCATGGGACCCAACCACCTTATCCACCACCCACATTTCCCTATCCCATCCCACCATGTTTGATCCAATCCACCCCATCCTAGACCCGGGTTACACCTTGGGAGCCATGACATTGGGCCACATATCCCTAGGTAATAAGGTTGTGTCCCACCCCATGATGACCACCTTCTTAGATCCATTCGATCCTTTCTAATGGGAGTTCAAATGTTGTCCCACACCTATATACATGGAAGTCACCTTTGGGAAAAGCATGCATGTGTCTAGGCTTACCACACCACTTGGCATGAAAACTATGTTGGCTCCATTCATTCATATCACCCACATGTCAAGTAGAAAGCATGAGTGGTCCAAATTCAGATGTAATGGTCCACCTTAACTCATCATGAGTCTTAAGCATGATAGGAGCATTCGTGGATGTCCGGGTCCCCTGGCATTTGTCACCCCCATGCATGACCGGATCACCTACGGATGCTCCGGCCCTGCAACCTTTGCTAGAGAGTCCATGCATGATAGGGCCACATTTGGTTGCCCCGGCCCACCAAGGCTCATCAAGGTCCATATGGCATCATGGCATGATAGGTCCATCTATGGATGTCCTGGTCCTCCTTTGCATACCACACATTTCCCACCCACACCGCACTGTAGCTCATGGCATACTCATTCAAGCAAGCATCTAGCAACGGGCGGTGAGGTTCATAATGAACAGACAAAAACTCGTGAGTGCCACTTTGGATTCCAAGTAGGCAACCTTACGATGGTGGCTTTGGAATGGCTCTACCATAGGGTCACCTCCAAATCGAGGGCACGAGGACTTGGACCTTCCATGTTCCGAGTGGCTTTGGCAACCTGGCTTACGGGTTGGATTTACCGATGGGATTTTGGGATATACCCCACTTTTCACGTGGCGGATCTAGCACCCTCTAAGGGCACCACGGTGGATCCCAGTGAGCACCTTGAGCCTACCCCCACCTTTGTGAGTGACACCCTCGAAGAGCCTCCTCATATCAGCTTGAGAGTCCGACGTGTGCACACGGAGGCAATACTAGGCAAGCAAGGTACCATCGCCAGGAAGAGGGTGTGCCCGAGCCACCTTGAGAGGATGAAGAGCTATCTCCCGGCTAAGGACGCGAGGTTGAGTTTGGAGGTTGTGGCTCGCCCGGAGCTGCATTGGAGGACCTCTTCCCCGGCGGACCTATACTCGACGGAGTCGAGTTCTTCGCACCCCGGGGGTATGATGGGGGCATCTCTCGCCCTTCACATTTTCCACAGCTTCGATTGCTCGCCAACATAGCTCCATTGTGTCCATCATATTTTCTTAGTCAAGTCATGTAATTTTCTTATTTTATTTGAGTCATATCATTGTAATTTTTCTTTTATTTGAGTCTAGTACCTAGGTTAATGAGTCATCTACCTAAGTCAAGTGTCATAGGGTTGATTAGATTAGTTAATGGGCCCAATTCATTGGTCTAGGCCCAAGGGCACCCCCTTCCCCTTGGTTATTTGTCAATGCTCCAAAAGTCAGGGTCTTATTTAAGTTGTGGGATCCCTATAAATAGGACCCCACTCTCTCCATTTGGAATGAATCAATGAATGAAGAATTACCATTTGAGAGTTCAAATTTTCTTAGTGGAGTGAATCCATTATTTGGGTGAGAAGCCCTAGGGAGTGAATCCCACCTCCCCCCCTTCTCCTCTCTCTCTCTCCCTCCAAGAGGAGGGCGCCCCCTTCTCTCTCTCCTCCCCTCCCAACCACCTCCACCCTCCCACCTACCTCCATTAAATCCTCTACAACTTCCCACAAGCCATCATTACCTCCCCCTAGTCCTAAGAGACCCTCCACCAATCCACACCCCACCCTCCAACCCCCAACTACCCATCCCCTTCCCCAAGCAGCCCTCCACCTTCCCAAGGCACCTCTTCCCATCCCCAAGACCACCATTGATCACCCCACATTAAAAAAAATTCAAACTCACATTCCCTCCACCCACTTGTGCCCCCCTCACCTTCCCCCTTCTCCCTGCAAGCCCAAATTCGCAGCTCCTCTCTAACCAACTGCAAACACCCCATTCCAGACCCCATTCTCCCTCTCCCACACCTTAGAACACCCCCTCCCAGGCCCCCTCACAACTAGGGGTCACTCCCACACCTATTCACCCCATTTCCCCTTCCATATACCCCATTTCCTCCATCATCATCAACCTGCAGTTCACTATTTGGAGGAAGCAAAGAAGCTGTTGGTTGCAGAGGCTGTCCCATCGTCTCCTCATCGAACCAGGTGGCAAGTCTTATATTTCTGGAATCTTCTTCGAGTCGGTTTTCCAACGGTGGTGGTCCCGCCGGCTTCCAAGGTCGGAGCTGTTCGGAGGAGGCGATCTACTACTACTGCGCAAGACTTCTCAGGTAGAGGACCAGAACCTGAGTGGAAGCTCTTCCACGGCAATTCTAGCATGAATCTGGGCGAGAGTTCTTCTACAAACTTCTTCCTAGACCTGTTGACTTCCAGGATCAAGAAGCATAACTCCGATTGACGGCCAGAATCAATAGTTATCAATTTCTTCCTCCAGGTGCTTGGTATTGTTTCTTGTCAGTCTGCTCCGACCTCTCCTCCTTGTTAGAGTTATATCGGTCCACTCCCACATCATCTGGCCTCCCCGTTGCTTGCGTTTCGAAGAAGACTCGACAACGAATCCATCGGTACCAGCCATGCTCAAATTGGAGTTCTGAAGCACCCGTGGTACCCTTATCATTCAGCTACCAATGTTCTGCGATAGTCAAGAACAGCAACCTGCTTACCTGTTCAACCCTCTGCCCCGACCAGAACCGACGACCACAGAAATCAAGAAAATTCTGGCATCATCCCGCTCCAGTTACGAAGAATTCCCCACTAGTGCTGTCATCAGAAAAATTTGGGAGCAGTCACAGAAACCACTTCTTCGACTGTCTGTCAGCATTCGTAGAGAGCAGGCAGAACTGATCTCGGCCTTCATTCGGCATTCTTTCCCCCGTTTCTCCCCTCCCAGCTTGGCCGGCTGAAGGCCCCTCCCTTCGTGGAGGTAGTTTTGGTTGTAACCACATAATCCCCACCCCAAGATTCCGCCCCCCCCCCCCCTTGCATGGGGGTAGTTCATGTAATAATTACACTCACAGGTTTGAAGCTTCATCGATGCGGCGTGTGGGTGCTCCCCTCGCCCCCCCGCTCGCCCCCGTCTCCGACCGGAGTCGGTTTGATGTGACACGACCTTGGACTTAAGCAAGCAAGCACATTCACAATCTAAATGGGCCAATTTGGGCCGCCGCTCTCTCGTCGCTCACCCAAGCCCGGGGTAACTTGGCAATGCCAAGGTGAGATTGAGGGGTTGGGCCCTTGCTGGTAGAGGGCCAGCAAGGCCAAGACTTGATTCCCAATGGATGTGGAAGCCCAAGACAATGGGGCCGACCAAGTGCCAAAGGCACCCGTTTCTCTCTTTTCCCACGGTGATCACTTATAGCACAAGAGCTTAAGGATCGGGCTCTCATTCACGGCCAACAGAGTTTATGAACTAATATTGAAAGAACAAGCACAAATTAGAGCAAAGTTTGTAGCACTTACTCGACCGGTTTGAAGAAACCGGTCCCGCTCGGAGACGAGGGCGAGCGGGGAAGCGTGGGTTCCCCACACGCCGCGCCGAGGTAGCTTGACATGTTTAAGCTATTACAACACTACACCCCATGCAAGGGGGGGATCGTGGGGAAGGGAAGATGATAGTTACAATCAAAACTACCTCCACGCAGGGAGGGGCCTTCAGCCGGCCAAGCGGGGTGGGGAAAACTAGGGCTAAAACGATGATGAAGTGAATATGCTGAATCTGCCTTCTCTCGGCAATTATGGATAGACAGTCGGTACTGTGGCTGCAGAACGTGATCAGGAATTTTTCCGAGGGCGAGACCAGTGGGAAAATCTTTGTTACTGGAACTGGAGTGCCTCTGAATTTTTCCGAATTCTTCTGGAGTCGCTGCTGGCCTGGGCAGGAGCTTGAACAGGGATGCTGATTCTCGGACTGATAGCAACTGGTTACTAACAGCAGGAAGAAGAGGTTTCCTAGGCCGCTCCCGAACTCCGAATCAGGTGCCGCCAGCGCCGCTGGATCCGTGCACAAGTCTCCTTTGCAACAGAACTGACGGGGAAGCCGAAAGATGCCGGAGAAGATCAGAGGACCCAGAACAGTGAGTGGGGGTCGGTGCAGACTGTGGGAAGCAGAGTCGCATGCTTGAGGAAGAAAATTCGTAACTTCTGCTGCCGGATGTTGAATAGAGTTACGCTTCTTGGTTCTGAAAGTAGACAGAGAGATGAAGAACGTTGCAGAAGATCTCGTGGCCTGATTCCTCCGGGGTTTGTCGTGGTGAAGCTTTCTCTCCGGATCAGGATATCTACAGAGCTAGCTCCTGTTTTGCAACAGCAGGTTGCAGAGGATGCCCCGATAGCTCCCGAACTCAGAATCAAGCGCCGTCAGAGTCGTTGGAATCGTGGACGAGTCCTCTTCGCAGAAAAACTTACAGTGAAGCTAACGGATGTCACAGAAGACTAGAGAATGCAGAACAATGGTGACTGGTCGGTGCAGACTATGAGTAACAGATCTGCGTAGCTGAGGGAGAAAAATGAGAACTCTGGATCACGAACACCGAATGAAGTTCTGTTTCTTGATTCTGTAAGTAGACTGGGCGATGAAGAACTTTGAATAAGAACTCGTGGGCTGATTCCTTCGGGGTTCGTCGTGGCAGAGCTTCTAATCTGGCTCAGGTCCTCAACCGAGGCAGAATTGCGCAGTTGTGGGAGAATGGACCTCCTGGACGGCTCGGAGATCGGAAGAAGATGAAACCAGTTCTGTTGCGAAGTAGACTGGTAGACGCTTCTGACAATGGCTCTTGGGTCTTCAAACTCATCCGGAGGAAGTCGTGGTGGCCGCTGCAAGTTGCTGGTTCATCTGTAACCTCTGGACAGCAAACTGTAACTTCGAAGTAGCTTCCAATGACCAAGAAAGAAGAAGGGGAAGGGGGTAGATGAGTGTGGGAGTGACCCCTGGTTGTAAGGGGGTCTTGGAGGGGGTGTTCTAAGGTGTGGGAAGTGGAGAATAAGGTCTGGAAGAGGGTCCAATAGATGGTGGTAGTGGGGGCTGCGAATTTGGTTGGAATGGAGAGAGAGGGAAAGGATATTCAAAAATAGGTTTAAGGGTGGGGTTAATTTTTTGTCTTGGGAATGGGGGGGTTGTGTTGGGGAAGGGAAGGGGTGCTTGGGGTAGTGGGAAGGGTGCTTGGGAAAGTGGGAGGGGTAGTTGGGGGTTGGATGGTGAGGAGAGGATTGGTAGAGGGGGTCTTGGGAAGGGGTGGAGTATTGATGAGGGTTGTGGGGAATGGGAAGAGGCTTAAATGGGGTAGGTGGGGAGTGGAGGTGGTTGGGAAGGGAGGAGAGAGAAGAAAATTCGAATTTGGGTGTTGAGGAGAGAGAAAGTGGAGTGAAAAAGAGATATTAAGAGAGGGAAGGGTGGGGAATCTCTCCCCTAGGGTTTCTCACCCAAAAAATGGAATCTCTCCACTAGATAAGAAGTGTAAACTCTCAAAATGGCAAGTTTTTCATTCATTGATTCATTAAGTTGAAATGGGGGGGAATGGGGTCCTATATATAGGAAACCCACATTTCTACAAAAGTCCCTGACAATTGACTCAATGACAAATAACCGAGGGGGTAGGGGAGAGCCCTTGGGCCAAGCCCAATGAATTGGGCCCAATAGCTAACTAGACAACCTGATGACACTCAAACTTAGGGAAATGAACACAAGACCTAGGAACATGACTCAAATAAAAGAAAAATACATCAAATGACCCAAATAAAAATTACATAGGACTCAAAATTAAATGACTAGAACATTCCGGATACAATTGGGGCGAGGAGACGAGCTGTGAACGTGGGCATGGGAGGTGATGTCCCCATCATACTCTCGGGGTGCGGAGAACTCAACTCCATCGAGTAAGTGTCCTTCCCTCCTCGGAGGGTGTAGAAGTGGTACTTCCCTCAAGTCTTCCGAACGAGACCGATCTATCCACCTGCCGAGATAGCGCTCGTATACCTTGCTCCTGGTGGTAGTGACATATTCATCCAATATTCGTTCAATGTGCTCACGCTGGGCTCTCTTGGCTGGTGGACTCTCCTCATGGGTGGGTGCTCTCTCAACAGAGGGAATAGGCTCAATATCCTCACTAGGTACCACCGTGGGTCCCTTATATGGCACTAGGTCGACGACATTAAATGTGGGACTTATTCCATACTCCTCAGGGAGATCTAACTCGTAGGCATTTGCACCAATGCGCTTCAAGACCTGGAAGGGACCAGTCCCACGTGGCCTCAGTTTAGAGTTGGCTCCCGGGGAGAGCCTCTCCGTCCTTACCATCACAAAGTCACCCTCATGGAATTCTTGGTGACGCCGATGAGAGTCGGCCCGCCTCTTATAAGCCTCATTCTTTTTGCTTATGTGCTTGCAAAGGCTTTCATGCAATTTTGTGAATGTTGACATTCTAGGGGTGATGGGTGGACCTGGGCAACCAAAAGTAGACCAATCATGCTTTGATGTCAAGAAGACTTTGATGGATTTTGGAGGGCCGGGTCAACCATATGTGGACTTATCATGCAATGTTGTCATGTAGACTTTGGTGGGCCTAGGTGGGCCGGGGCACCCGTAGGTGAACCTATCATGCAAAGTGGTGATGAATGTAGGGGGACCTGGACATCCGTAGATGCTTTTGACATGCTTAAGACCCATGATAAATGAAGGTGGACCAATACATCCGAATATGGGCCACTCATGCCTTCTACTTGACATGTGGGTGGTATGAATGAATGGACCCAACATAGTGTTCATGCCAAGTTGTGTGGTAGGCCTAGACACATGCATGTTTTTCCTGAGGGTGACTTCCATGTGTATAGGTGTGAGACAACCTTTGAACTCCCATTGGAAAGGATCGAACGGATCTAAGAATGTGGTCATCATGGGATGGAGCACAACCTCATTACCTAGGGAAATGTGGCCCAAGGTCATGGCTCCCAAGGTGTAACCCGGGTCATAGATGAGGTGGGTTTGGCCCAATATGGTGGGTGAGGGTAGGAAAGGGTGGGTGGTTGGTAAGATGGTTGGGTCATATGAGTCCCTTGACTCCCATTAGAATGGATCATATGTATCATAAAATGGGTCACCTAGGGGGAGGAACTCCATGTCCTCAAGATCCTTAAAAGGTGCTAAGTCATCCTTCTCCATTATAGTTGGGCCAAAGTTCTTGACAAGTGAGTCGGCCATGAGTGGAGGGCTTGGCTTTCTACCCGAGATAAGAAGCTCTAAATCGAGGAGAAGGTTGGGCTCATCGGGTGTAGGGAGGAATAGAAGGAGGTCGCTAGTGTAGCAACCAATGGTGCAAACCGAGGTGATAAACCCTATGCATAGGTGTAGGAGGCTAAGGTTCCTAGGTTGTTCGACCATAGGGGTCAACATGCTAGTCATCTCTACTTACCATGCTATGCCCTTGAGGAGGTCCTCTAAGGTCTCCACTTGATAGGATGCTTGGATTGTAGTGTGATAGGAGAAGAAGGGCACTATGGGAAGGTCTCGTTCTATGGGAGGGAAAACATGCGCCTGGGTCTCTCGAATTGGGCTCTCCTTTAGCCAACTAACAATGGGTTCTCCTAAGATGAGCTCCGCCTCAACTAGAGAGGGTGGTGTAAGGTAAAGACCATCGTGTGAGGTTCCTTCTTCAGCTTGGACTTGGGTTTCCTCCAAAGTGGGTGGTGGGTTTGGAGTGCTCACAACTATGGGATTGGGTATGAGTTCTGCTACCAAGGAGGTGAGGGAGTCTTTTGGGGTGATGAGGGTTTGTGTGTGGTGTTCCCAGGGTAGAGGGTAAAGGGAAACTTGAATTGGGATTGGTAGGATGTGGTTTGGGAGTGGAAGTAGTGGAGGTCTAGGTTGGGGTAGGATGGGGTTTGGAAGTGGAAGGTGGGTTGGGTGACAGGATTTGGGTTGGGTGGTGGTGGCCGTCATGGTTCTAGGTGGAGGGATGGACACAGAGTCTACTTGGGTTTGAATGGTGAGAATAGGGTGAGTGGTGGTCCTTTTTGGGGAAACCGGGTCAGTTAGGGGTCTCTTCCCCTTGGGATCGGCTGGTTGTGGAGGGGTAGTAGTGGGGGCCAATTGAGTTTGGATAGATAGGTTTGCGGAAGGAGGTTTTGGTTGGAGTGTGGGGATCCTCATGGGATTTGGTGGAGAGGTGGTTGTTTGGTTTATTTGGGTCTTAAGGGAGAGGACTTGGTCGCGAAGTGTTGTTATGATGGTTGAGAGATGAATTGTTGGGGGTGGTGGGGGTGGAGACCAATGGTCGGTCTCAAGTTGGCCGGGTGGGGGTGGAGGAGTTGTAGTGCTCCTCGGGTTAGGGGTGCTTGAGTAGGAGGGGTGGAAATGTTTGGGGATGTAGATCTTTCTAAGTTCTACCTTCATCTCTTCCCATGAGTGAATAGGTTCTTGTCTTCTAACCCTCCTTAAGCCCTCTATGTGTTCCCACTTACTCTTGGCTTGACCCTGAAGTCGTCCCTTGGCCTTTCGGACTCTCGCGCATCTATATACCCAAGTCTTTTCAAAGTACTTTTCTATGGTAGCCTCCCACCTAAGATAGTCACTAGAATGCGATCCGTCAAAGGTAATATCCCTATCTAGGATGAAGTCCATGGGTGGTGAGTAGGCTAAGTAGGTGGCCATGATGATAGGGGGAATCAATGCAAGGGTCGGATTGATGATGACTCCAATGCAAGCATGCCCTAGGACTTGACTAGATAGAGACAAGTCAATGACTTGCTCTGATACCAATTGATGTGACACGACCTTAGACTTAAGCAAGCAAGCACATTCGCAATCTAAATGGGCCAATTTGGGCCGCCGCTCTCTCGTCGCTCACCCAAGCCCGGGGTAACTTGGCAATGCCAAGGTGAGGTTGAGGGGTTGGGCCCTTGCTGGTAGAGGGCCAGCAAGGCCAAGATTTGATTCCCAATGGATGTGGAAGCCCAAGACAATGGGGCCGACCAAGTGCCAAAGGCACCGGTTTCTCTCTTTTCCCACGGTGATCACTTATAGCATAAGAGCTTAAGGATTGGGCTCTCATTCACGGCCAGCGGAGTTTATGAACTAATATTGAAAGAACAAGTACAAATTAGAGCAAAGTTTGGAGCACTTACTCGACCGGTTTGAAGAAACCGGTCCCGCTCGGAGACGAGGGCGAGCGGGGAAGCGTGGGTTCCCCACACGCCGCGCCGGGGTAGCTTGACCTGTTTAAGCTATTACAACACTACACCCCATGCAAGGGGGGGATCGTGGGGAAGGGAAGATGATAGTTACAATCAAAACTACCTCCACGCAGGGAGGGGCCTTCAGCCGGCCAAGCGGGGTGGGGAAAACTAGGGCTAAAACGATGATGAAGTGAATATGCTGAATCTGCCTTCTCTCGGTAATTGTGGATAAGACAGTCGGTACTGTGGCTGCAGAACGTGATCAGGAATTTTGCCGAGGGCGAGACCAGTGGGAAAATCTTTATTACTGGAACTGGAGTGCCTCTGAATTTTTCTGAATTCTTAAGGGGTCGCTGCTGGCCTGGGCAGGAGCTCGAACAGGGACGCTGATTCTCAGACTGACAGCAACTGGTTACTAACAGTAGGAAGAAGAGGTTGCCTCGGCCGCTCCCGAACTCCGAATCAGGTGCCGCCAGAGCTGCGGGAACTATGGACGAGTCTTCTTTGCAACAGAACTGACGGGGAAGCCGAAAGATGCCGGAGAAGATCAGGGGACCCAGAACAGTGAGTGGGGGTCGGTACAGACTGTGGGAAGCAGAGTCGCATGCATGAGGAAGAAAATTCATAACTTCTTCTGCCGGATGCCAAACAGCGTTCTGCTTCTTGGTTTTGAAAGTAGACAGAGAGATGAAGAACTTTGCAGAAGATCTCGTGGCCTGATTCTTCGGGGATTATCGTGGTGAAGCTTTCTCTCCGGATCACGATATCTACAGAGCTAGCTCCTAGTTTGCAACAGCAGGTTGTAGAGGATGCCTCGACAGCTCCCGAACTCAGAATCAAGCGCCGTCAGAGCCGTTGGAATCGTGGACGAGTCTTCTTCACAGAAAAACTGACAGGGAAGCTAACCGATGTCAGAGAGGACTAGGGGATGTAGAACAATGGCAACTGGTCGGTGCAGACTATGATTAACAGATCTGCGTAGCTGAGGGAGAAAAATGAGAACTCTAGATCATGAACACCGAATGAAGTTCTGTTTCATGATTCTGTAAGTAGACTGGGCGATGAAGAACTTTAAAGAAGAACTCGTGGACTGATTCCTTCGGGGTTCGTCGTGGAAGAGCTTCTAATCTGGCTCAGGTCCTCAACTGAGGCAGAACTGCGTAGTTGTGGGAGAATGGACCTCCTGGACGGCTCGGAGATCGGAAGAAGATGAAACCACTTCTGTTCCGAAGTAGACTGGTAGACGCTTCCGAAAATGGCTCTTGGGTCTTCAAACTCATCCGGAGGAAGTCGTGGTGGCCGCTGCAAGTTGCTGGTTCATCTACAACTTCTGGACAGCAAACTACAACTTCGAAGTAGCTTCCAATGACCAAGAAAGAAGAAGGGGAAGGGGGTAGATGAGTGTGGGAGTGACCCCTGGTTGTAAGGGGGTCTTGGAGGGGGTGTTCTAAGGTGTGGGAGGTGGAGAATAAAGCCTGAAAGAGGGTCCAATAGATGGTGGTAGTGGGGGCTGCGAATTTGGTTGGAATGGAGAGAGAAAGAAAGGATATTCGAAAATAGGTTTAAGGGTGGGGTTAATTTTTTGTCTTGGGAATGGGGGGGTTGTGTTGGGGAAGGGAAGGGGTGCTTGGGGTAGTGGGAAGGGTGCTTGGGAAAGTGGGAGGGGTAGTTGGGGGTTGGATGGTGAGGAGAGGATTGGTGGATGGGGTCTTGGGAAGGGGTGACGTATTGATGAGGGTTGTGGGGAATGTGAAGAGGCTTAAATGGGGTAGGTGGGGAGTGGAGGTGGTTGGGAAGGGAGGAGAGAGAAGAAAATTCGAATTTGGGTGTTGAGGAGAGAGAAAGTGGAGTGAAAAAGAGAGATTAAGAGAGGGAAGGGTGGGGAATCTCTCCCCTAGGGTTTCTCACCCAAAAAATGGAATCTCTCCACTAGATAAGAAGTGTAAACTCTCAAAATGGCAAGTTTTTCATTCATTGATTCATTAAGTTGAAATGGGGGGGAATGGGGTCCTATATATAGGAAACCCACATTTCTACAAAAGTCCCTGACAATTGACTCGATGACAAATAACCGAGGGGGTAGGGGAGAGCCCTTGGGCGAAGCCCAATGAATTGGGCCCAATGGCTAACTAGACAACCTGATGACACTCAAACTTAGGGAAATGAACACAAGACCTAAGAACATGACTCAAATAAAAGGGAAAATGCATCAAATGACTCAAATAAAAATTACATAGGACTCAAAATTAAATGACTAGAACATTCCGGATGCAACCGGGGCGAGGAGACGAGCTGTGAACGTGGGCATGGGAGGTGATGTCCCCATCACGGTTTCTTCAAACCGGCTAGGTGAGAACTCATCCCTTGCTCTCATTTATGCTTGTTCATTTAATATTCTCCAATTGCGCTGTCGGTTAGGGAGAGAGCGCCCGATTCTAAGGCTCCACCGTCTTTGTGCGACCACCGTGGGTGTGAGTGAGTGACCCGCGCCCTTTGGCCATTGCCGGCTCATTGAGTTGGATATCCATTCCCCAAGGGGAGGTTTACCTTGGATGTTGCTCGCCCTCTACCAGCAAGGGTCTTGTCCAACTTCCTCGACTCGGCATCCCCGAGTTACCCCCGGGTTGAGTGTGTGCACCATACGAAGGTCCGCTTACGTAGGCTTCTTAGCCTTGTGGTTGTGCTTGTATACTTAGGTCCGAGGAAGCATTGGTCTTGTAACTATCACCCCAAGGTGGTGTCACATCACCCGGGGTCCGACTCTGACCCCGCAGAGTACAAATCTGACTGCTTATGGCCCCAGGAAACAGGGAAATAAAGCTACATCAATGAAAGAAGCTGTCGAGCTAGTTGCCTCTCCGCCCCCTCATAGGGTCTGTGCCAGGCAGGTCAATGCTTTCCAACGTTCGATAGGAGCGAATTGAGCTGCTCGATTGTCACGGCTCTCCTACATGCCGTCGACTCTAGACCAACTACTACCCCCTGCCCTTTCTCCAGGGTGCAGTCAAGAAGAATTGACCGAAGTGGTCAGGAATTACTTCCATGGCTTGAGAAGTTCTTCCCTAGGTCGACAGCGACTACTCCGCACTATCGGAATCGAAGAAAAAGAAGAGGGAAAAGAAATAGGAAGGAAGGCGTCACTCATGCACGTCAATGAACATGAAGAGGGCTTGGAAGCCGAGTACTCTGAAGCTTCCCCACAGCAAGAAGAGGAGAAAAGAATATCAGTATTTGAAAGGTTGGCCTTCCCCGATCAAACCAAAAGGAGAGTCTTGAGACAAAGGAAAAGAATGCAAGTCTTCACTTGCAACATGGCAGGGGTGACCAATAGATATGGGGTCCTACCCGAAGAGCTAAAAGAATTGGCCAAGCTAGTCGAAATGGCCAAGCCAGTAACAAGGAAAAGCCATGTTGCGGACGAGATGCTCAGAGCAGCCAAAGAAAAGCAAGCCATCACCACTTTGACTACCAACGTGGTAACTTCTCAAGAAGAAGAGATTCCTCTGCCAGCTTCGTCCGAAGGTCTCTCGGGCAAAGCATTCGAGTGTACTCCCACTGTGGCAGCACTACATCCAGCTGTCTTAATGATGTTGTAAAACTATCGATAAGAGATTAAAGCTTTAAAAAAGTCACTAAATGAAAAGAAGGAACAAGCTCCTATCCCTTGGCTGCGGGACATGCATGCCGAATCATCTCGGGGAGCTCCTGGCCCGGTCGATGTTACACCTCCAACTACTTCTCAAGCAATAGGCCATGGTAAGGCCTCTCTACAGCCGCACTCCCTGCAGCCACCATTGGTGCAGCCGGCACTCCCACAAATACAACAGTTGCCACCATGGATACAGTTGACATCTCAAGCCGTGGCTCTGACCACTCTTTCTACGCAACAGCCTGCGCATCTCCAACCAGGATCGGTGGACCCGGCCGTGGTGAATAAATCAATAGTGGAACAACTAATTGAAATGAAGCTAGACGAGAGGACAGGCGGTGCTTTCAGCACTTTTGATGTATACAAGGTGCCGTATCCATCGCAGTATGCTGCAAAAAGGCTCCCGCCTGGCATCAACAAACTGCCCAAGTTTGAAAAGTTCAATGGGCAGGGCTCTCCTAAGGAGCATATTGCTTATTATATGACAGTGTTGTACGATCTGGCTGTAGATGAAGCCTACTTGCTAAAATTCATTGGGTCCGCACTTACAGGCCTGGCTTTTGAGTAGTATTCAAATTTGTCAGCCAGCTCTATTAGTGACTAGATAGCTATGCAACAGAAGTTTCGAGAACGGTTTCATGTTGCTGAAAGGGATGTCACAGTGGCCAAGCTATACGCCTCTAGGTAGAGACATGATGAAATAGCCCGAGAGTACATTAAAAGATGGTGGAATCTCAGTATGAGATATAGGCGGCCGCCACATCTAGAAGATGCAGTGCAAATCTACAAGTAAAACATAAGGTGGGAGATCCTCGGGAAGATGATCGGAATTGAAATCCGGTCTTTTGACTGATTAAATAATGTAGTAGCGAAGATTGAATTCTTCTTCTCCAGCTCCCCTCTACTCCAGCTGCTGCAAGTTAGACTTTCTCTATTTTGAGGGTTCTCTCTCTCCTCCGTCCCGCTCCATCCCCCGTTCCTGCTTGGACTGTGACGCGTGCTGGGTGGCCGCCGACAATGGCCGACATTGGAGGAGGCCCTCTACCTCCCCCTTCCCCTTCACCTCCTCCTGACCTTCCACTGTCCATCGTCCCCGGTGCCATTCCTGCCTCTGCCGTCATGCCCGCTGCCCCCGCCCATCTTGCAGCTCGACACGTAAGTGCCTTCCATCTTACGCTTCCTACTACGGATGGCGCTGTGACCGTTCCCTCTTGCCGTGCAGCCTCATCCGCTGGTCTGCTCCCTTCTACTAGTGCTCCTATGGCATTTTCTACTCCGTTGCGCCCCCCTAGTCGGTCTTCTGCCGTTGCTCATCTCTATCGCCAGTGGTGCTCATCCGGCTTCTGCCTCTCTCGCTCGCCCTGCTGCTGTTGGTGCTCTCTCTCTGGCGTTAGTTGGTCCTGTTGCGCCCGTGTCTCCTGTGGAAGCTGCCTCCCCCCTTCCGCAGGTTGCTGCGAGCGGAGCTGTGGCCGTGCCCTCCTCCCTTGGGTCGCCCTCTGCCCTTGCTGCCCCCTCTAGCGGTCCTTGCTCTGGCCATGGTGTCCCCTCGCCCTCAGCTAGTGCCCTATTCACGGCCGGTGGCGCTCGCCCTCCTTCAGCCCCTCTCACACACCCTACTGCTGGTGGTGCTCCGTCACCGACGTCCGTGGGCATGAGTGCTCGCGCGGCTAGCTCTACTCTTGCTTGCGCCCATGCTTCTGGGCCTGCGATGGCTTCTCCCTCGCAGTCTGCTAGCGTCCCTGCTGCAACACCCTCAGGTGGAGGTGCCCACCCGCTTGCGGTTGGTGGGAATGGCTCAATATGGCTTTTTGTGGTGGCACTGGCCTCCTCCCATCCTCCTGCAGTTGGCCCCTCATTCGCCCAGATAGTGTTGCAGTCTATCATGCCTCTGGCCCTCTCCCTTGCCATTCATCCTCCTGCCCAAACAGATTCAGGAGAACCTGTGATGAGGGCATCCCTTGCTCCTCCACATTTTCTCCAGACTCGGATTGTTCATCGGCTAGCGCCATTATGTTAGTCATGTATTTTTGAGTCTAGTCATGTAATCTTCACATTTTCTTTGAGTCAATATCATGTAATTTTCCCTTTATTTGAGTCATGTACCTAGGTTGGTGAGTCATTTTCCTAAGTCTTGAAGTCATTATGTTGGTATGATTAGTTAATGGGCCCAAACCATTGGGCTAGGCCCAGGGGCGCCCCTCCCTTGGACTGTTTGGTCATTAGTTAGCTTGTCAGGGTCAGTTTGGTCTTAGGAAAAGTGTGGAGTCTATAAATAGCCCCACCCCTCTCTCATTTGTAGGAACTTATGCATGAATATTGAATTCCAGATATACTCCAAATCCCTCTAGCCTTCTCTCTCAATATCTCTCTCTCTCTCTCTTTATCTCTCTCTCTCTCTCTCAAGGGGAAGAATTCGCCCCATTCTCTCTCTCCTCCCCCCTCTCAATCACTTCCAACCCCCACCTACCTCCAATAACTCCCCACAACTTTCCACAACCCTACTTTACTCTCCATCTAGTCCCAACAACCCTCCACCAATCTAAACCCTACTTCCCAACCACCACCACTTCCTTAGGCACCTCTCCACCTTCCCAAGGCTGAATTAACCCCTCCCAAAGCCCAAATTCGAATTTCCCTCCCCTCTCCCATCCTTCCCACACCCTAGGTCGACCCAAACCAGACCCCCTTGGTCTGGTCACCCTCCTCCTCTCCTCTCTTCTCACCCTCTCTCTTGTGCACACCCACTCCCCCATCTCCACCTCTAGCAGTTCCATCCCCCCCTCTCCTTCCACCACTGCCACTCCTGACCTCCTGGAGCCCTAGCCACGTCCTCCCCCTCTCCCTAAACCTTCAGCCATCATTCACAAGCCTAGCTAACCCCCTTCCACTCCCTTTATTCTTGCTAGTTTGCAGTTCAGATAGCAGGTCGCAGGCAACAGAGTTGGGTCCTGAAGATTGCATTGGGTCCGGCCGCTCCCTGGTCCTCCAGGTGTCAAGGCCTACCTCTCTGGAAAGGTCATCCAGAGAGCTTTCAAGGCGAGGTGGTTTTGTCGACATCCGAGGTCGGAGCTGTCCACAGGAGCCGATCTCCCTCGACTGCGCAGAAGACCCCAGGCAGAGAACCAGAGCGAGAGTGGGAGCTCGGCCACGGTGAACCTTTTGGGATTCAGATCAAGTGTTCTTTATAAGAATTCTTCCCTCTCAAGTCCTCCTTCATCCTCAAGAAGCAGAGCTGCATTTGGACATTGGCATCTAAAGTTACGAATTTTCTACTCCAAGTGTGTCAGGTCAGTTTACAGGATCCAGAACCAACACCCCTCTACTCATCTGATCGCCCCGGTCTTCTCCGACATCTGCCGACCCCGCCGTTGGTGCCGACAGAAAGAAGACTCGACCACGGTTCCAACGGTTCAGATCTCGTCTCAATCAGAGTTTGGTAGAGATCGTGGCACCCTCTGCAACAGGCCACATTGTTCTGCACCAGACAGAGGCAGAACCAGTCAGTCCGGTTCCAGACTCTGCCCCGGCCAGCAACGAATTTACCAAGCTCAGCAAAAATTCATAGATCATCCTTGGTCCATTGGGAAGCTTTTGGCGCAAGTCTCATCAAGTTATGAGCTCTGTGGAATTTGTGGCGGCATCATCACCGCACCCCTGTCCAGTCATTCTGAAGATTGGCAGAACCGGCATCAATCCGAACGTCGAGTTTTCTTCATAATTCCCCACCCCGCTTCGCCGGCTGAAGGCCCCTCCCTGCGCGGAGGTAGTTTTGGCTGTAATTCACATAACCCCCACCCCAAGATCCCCCCCCCCCTTGCATGGGGTGTAGTTCATGTCATTATTAAGTCGCAGGTTTGAAGCTTCAATCGACGCGGCGTGCGGGTGCATACCCTCGCCTCCCCGCTCGCCCCCGTCTCCGGCCGGAGTCAGTGTCTTCACGCTGGCTAGGTGAGCCTCGGACCCTCTCTTGACTGGTTTAATCACTTGCTTAGCTTAGTATTATTGCTATTGCTTCGTCGGACGGAGAGTGAGAGCTCGGCTCAAATTGCTAGTACCGTGAGTGACCACCGCGGGCAAGTTGAGAGTGAATCCACTTAACCCACACCCTTGGTGTGTTGGCCGCCTATGATTTGGGCATACTAGGCCCATTTGGGGTTCTTCCCAAGCTATCCAACCATTGGAGCCTAAAGGTCCCGCCTCGGACCCTCTCCAACATCGCCTAGTCGCCATCGGGTACTAGTGTGCGCCATACGGGTGAGCTCGCTAGTGTGAGTCCGCTGCTCAAACTTGAATGCCTGCTAAATAGGTCCAAGGTTGGTTTACATCAAGTGGTATCAGAGCAAGTTCACAACTTGTCTCTATCAAGTTGGTCCTAGGGCATGTCTATGCATTTAGAGTCTTCAAGTGCATCACTTTTGTCCCCTAATATGGCCACCTCATATCGACCTTACCAATCGGCCCACTCCTTAAGTCCAAGCCACCAAGAGATGCCTACCACTAACACCCATAACTTCCCGGGCCATGTCAACTACTTCATGAAAGCCTTGACCTATGCTAATGAGCGGCTTGATAACATATCGGGCCGACTCAACCAACTTGGAGAAAATAGGCCCGCCCCAAGGACGGACGATAGGATGGCCCCTTTCCCACTTCCCACCTTTGATGGAACCTCTCCTAGAGAATATTTAGATTGGGAAGCTACAATGGACCAATACTTCACTTTGTACCCTATGTCCGAGGATGAAAAGGCATGGGTTGCTAAAAAACAACTTACCAAATGGGCCGAAACTTATTGGATGCAAATTGTCGGGCTAAAGGTACTTAAAAGGGAAACTCCCATCACCACTTGGAAGGACATGAAGGAGTAACTTAGAGCAAAATATATGTCCCCTTCCTACCCGGGTTACCAAAACTCGAGGAGGATTCCCACTCCTCCAACCCCACCCATCCAAACCCTTACCACTAGAACCCAAGTGGCCAAGGCCTCCACCTCCCCACCTAATCCCATAATGGCCACCACCCCCGAACCCAAAACCCCTCACCCAACCCACCTCCCACTTCCTACACCAATCTTTCTCCAACCTAGGCCTCCTCTACTTCCCCTTCCTATCCCAACCCAAGCCCATGCTTGTTCACCACCCCGGGTGTGTCATACGCTAGCTATCACCCAACCACCCACCCTAGATCCCCCTACTCCATTAGCAATAGAAGTTGCTACCCACACACCTACCCAAGTGGAGAAGGATGCCCATCCGAATCCACCTCCCAACATAGAGGAAATCCAAAGGCCAAACAACTCACACACCTCTAGCCTAGCTCCTCTAGAAATACCCAACCTCACCATAGATAAGTCCATACTCCAATGGCTCAAGAAAGGTCTCACCATTCCTAGTTCACAACCATGCCACCTACCCATGGGATATCAATCCCAAATCATTCCCATTCAATCACCTGTCACTTATCAAACTTCCTATTGTGTGGAAGATTTGGAAGACTTAGTGAACTACCTACATTGGCAAATTCATTTGACCAATATGCTAGCCATGAGGCCGCCCGAAACTAACACCATTAGCCTAGCATATCCCACCATTGGCTCCATCACTTCCATCTACACTAATGGCCAAGTTACTAGTGAGATCATCCTCCTTCTTCCCATGGAGGAAGAACCTATCCTAGTCCACTCCCCAACCATTGAGATCCCAAGTGCTTTGATCAGCCAACCCATTAGCAACCTTGGCCCAATTATTGAGGAGGATGACTCACCATTCGAGGACCTTGAGAGCATAGAGTACCCCTACCAAGATGACCCTTACTATGATCCCTATGATCCATTCCAATGGGAGTCAAGGAACCCGTGTGACCCAACCACCTTAACCACCACCTACCTTTCCCTACCCCAACCCACCATATTTGATTCAATCCACCCCATCCCAGACTCGGGTTACACCATGAGAGCCATGACTTTGGGTGGTATACACCTAGGGATCGAGGAAGTGCCTCATTTCATGATATCCACCTTGCTAGACCCCTTTGACCCATTCCAATGGAAGTCCAAAAGCCCACACATAGGAGACATCTTTGTCACAAGAGTGCATAAGCCTTGGCATACAACACCACTTGGCATGATTCATAAGTCGGGAACATTCATTCACATCACCCACATGTCAAGTAGGAAGTATAAGTGGACCGTATTTGGATGTATTGGCCCGCCTTCATTAATCATGAGTCTTAAACATGAGAGGAGCATACATGGACGTCCGGGTCCCCCGACATTTGTCTTACCCATACATAAAAGGTTCATCTCTAGATGTCCCGGGCCCCCTAAGTCTGTCACAGTCTTCTTGGCATCAAAGCATGATCGAACTACATTTGGCTACCCCAGACGACCTTTGCATACCATACATTGTCCACTCACACCGCATCATAAAGCATGGCATATGCATCCAAGCAAATATCAAGCAGCAAGCGGTGAGATTCATAATAAGCAAGCAAAAACTCGTGTGCGCCACTTAAAATTCCAAGTTGGTAACTTGACGATGATGACTTTGGAGTGGCTCTACCCTGGGGTCACCTCCAAATCGAGGGCACGAGGACTTGGACCTTGCCAAGTTCCGAGTGGCTTTGGCAACCCGGCTTATGGGTTGAACTTCCAAAAGGGTTTTAGGATTCTCCCCATTTCTCATGAAGCGGATCCAACACCCACTAAGGGCACCGCGGTGGATCCTAGTGAGTGCCTTGAGCTTACACCTATCCTTGCGAGGGACACCTTCGGAGTGCCACCACAAATTAGCCCGAGAGCCCGACGTGAGCACACGGCATCAATACTAGGCAAGCAAGACATCATAGCCAGCATGAGGGTGTGTCCGGGCCACTTCGAAAGGCTGAAGCGCCGTTCCCCGACTATGGTCGCGGGTTGAGTATGGAGATCGTGGATCGCCCAGAGCCGCAGTTCGATGTACTACTTCCCTGGTGGACCCATACTCGACGGGGTCGAGTTTTCCCCACCCCGGGGGTATGATGAGGGCATCCCTTGCCCCTCCACATTTTCTCCAGACTCGGATTGTTCATCGGCTAGCGCCATTATGTTAGTCATGTATTTTTGAGTCTAGTCATGTAATCTTCACATTTTCTTTGAGTCAATATCATGTAATTTTCTCTTTATTTGAGTCATGTACCTAGGTTGGTGAGTCATTTTCCTAAGTCTTGAAGTCATTATGTTGGTATGATTAGTTAATGGGCCCAAACCATTGGGCTAGGCCCAGGGGCGCCCCTCCCTTGGACTGTTTGGTCATTAGTTAGCTTGTCAGGGTCAGTTTGGTCTTAGGAAAACTGTGGAGTCTATAAATAGCCCCACCCCTCTCTCATTTGTAGGAACTTATGCATGAATATTGAATTCCAGATATACTCCAAATCCCTCTAGCCTTCTCTCTCAATATATATATATCTCTCTCTCTTTATCTCTCTCTCTCTCTCTCTCAAGAGGAAGAATTCGCCCCATTCTCTCTCTCCTCCCCCCCTCTCAATCACTTCCAACCCCGACCTACCTCCAATAACTCCCCACAACTTTCCACAACCCTCCTTTACTCTCCATCTAGTCCCAACAACCCTCCACCAATCTAAACCCTACTTCCCAACCACCACCACTTCCCTAGGCACCTCTCCACCTTCCCAAGGCTGAATTAACCCCTCCCAAAGCCCAAATTTGAATTTCCCTCCCCTCTCCCATCCCTCCCACACCCTAGGTCGACCCAAACCAGACCCCCTTGGTCTGGTCGCCCTCCTCCTCTCCTCTCTTCTCACCCTCTCTCTTGTGCACACCCACTCCCCCATCTCCACCTCTAGCAGTTCCATCCCCCCCTCTCCTTCCACCACTGCCACTCCTGACCTCCTGGAGCCCTATCCACGTCCTCCCCCTCTCCCTAAACCTTCAGCCATCATTCACAAGCCTAGCTAACCCCCTTCCACTCCCTTTATTCTTGCTAGTTTGCAGTTCAGATAGCAGGTCGCAGGCAGCAGAGTTGGGTCCTGAAGATTGCATCGGGTCCGGCCGCTCCTGGTCCTCCAGGTGTCAAGGCCTACATCTCTGGAAAGGTCATCCAGAGAGCTTTCAAGGCGAGGTGGTTTCGTCGACATCCGAGGTCGGAGATGTCCACAGGAGCCGATCTCCCTCGACTGCGCAGAAGACCCCAGGCAGAGAACCAGAGCGAGAGTGGGAGCTCGGCCACGGCGAACCTTTTGGGATTCAGATCAAGTGTTCTTCAGAATAATTCTTCCCTATCAAGTCCTCCTTCATCCTCAAGAAGCAGATCTGAATTTGGACATTGGCATCTAAAGTTACGAATTTTCTACTCCAAGTGTGTCAGGTCAGTTTACAGGATCCAGAACCGACACCCCTCTACTCATCTGATCGCCCCGGTCTTCTCCGACATCTTCCGACCCCGCCGTTGGGGCCGACAGAAAGAAGACTCGACCACGGTTCTAACGGTTCAGGTCTCGTCTCAATCAGAGTTTGGTAGAGATCGTGGCACCCTCTGCAACAGGCCATATTGTTCTGCACCAGACAGAGGCAGAACCAGTCAGTCCGGTTCCAGACTCTGCCCCGGCCAGCAACGATTTTACCAAGCTCAGTGAAAATTCAGAGATCATCCTTGGTCCGTTGGGAAGCTTTTGGCGCAAGTCTCATCAAGTTCTGAGCTCTGTGGAATTTGTGGCGGCATCATCACCGCACCCCTGTCCAGTCATTCTGAAGATTGGCAGAACCGGCATCAATCCGAACGTCGAGTTTTCTTCATAATTCCCCACCCCGCTTGGCCGGCTGAAGGCCCCTCCCTGCGCGGAGGTAGTTTTGGCTGTAATTCACATAACCCCCACCCCAAGATCCCCCCCCCCCTTGCATGGGGTGTAGTTCATGTCATTATTAAGTCGCAGGTTTGAAGCTTCAATCGACGCGGCGTGCGGGTGCATACCCTCGCCTCCCCGCTCGCCCCCGTCTCCGGCCGGAGTCGGCGTCTTCACGCTGGCTAGGTGAGCCTCGAACCCTCTCTTGACTGGTTTAATCACTTGCTTAGCTTAGTATTATTGCTATTGCTTCGTCGAAACGGAGAGTGAGAGCTCGGCTCAAATTGCTAGTACCGTGAGTGACCACCGCGGGCAAGTTGAGAGTGAATCCACTTAACCCACACCCTTGGTGTGTTGGCCGCCCATGATTTGGGCATCCTAGGTCCATTTGGGGTTCTTCTCAAGCTAGCCAACCATTGGAGCCTAAAGGTCCCGCCTCGGACCCTCTCCAACATCGCCTAGTCGCCATCGGGTACTAGTGTGCGCCATACGGGTGAGCTCGCTAGTGTGAGTCCGCTGCTCAAACTTGAATGCTTGCTAAATAGGTCCAAGGTTGGTTTTACATCAACCTGTTGTCTTCTTCTCCCTCGACGAGGTCAAGGAGTCCTGTAAGCCCCTTCAATATGCTATCATCACCAGAACCCCACGCGGTCACCCTCCATTTCAGGATATCAGATGGCACTTGGCGCTCGATTTTTCTCTCAAGCAGGACTTCATCATAAGTGCGCTGGATGGTCACCACCTTCTCATCCGGTTCCAGAACATTGATGACTATCTTCAAGTTCTTCTCAAAGAAACCTTATATGTGCAAGGCCGGATCTTCAGGTTCTTCAAATGGTCCTTTGATTTCTGCCCTGATTCTGACTCTCCGATCGTTCCAGTTTGGCTGGAGTTGCCCGGCCTCCTGGCCAATTTTTACAACGATGTTTTGATCCGTTCAATTGCCAAGAGCATTGGGCTTGTTCTTAAGGTTGACAAGAACACATCTTGCTTACTCAGGACTCATGCTACAAGAGTTTGTGTTCAGTTGGATGTTTCCAAGTCCCTTCCGATTCGTGTTTGGGTTGGTATTGGGGGTGGCGGCCCCTGGCAGCCCATTGTCTTTCCAAATCCTCCGGTGTTCTACCGGGGTTGTAAGAATCTTGGCCATCTCGTGGACAAGGTAAGAAGGTTTCCCCGCATGCTGGTGGGTTAGATGACTCAAGTCTTGGAGGTTTGGTGAGACCTGTTCATCACCCTGCTGCAAAGGGCCCTGCACTGGCGTCCAATTCGGTTTGGCGGTAAGTCCCTACTGGTGTCCATGTTCCCTCTGTTACTCACCAAGTGCTTGCTATTTTGGCCTCTGGTCTGCATGTTGCTCCTTCGTCTCTCCATGTTCAGGCCACCCCTCCTGCTGCCTTGCCTGTTGTGCCTCCTGACCCTCCCCTTGTCCCTCAGTCCCCTGAGGTTGCTATCGTTCGTGCTCCCTCTGTTGCTCCTACAGTGCTTGCGGTTTCGACGGGAGTCACGACGCCTGGCGCAACGTCGATGCCTCAACCCCCTGCGTCTGGCGCTACGTCGATGCAGCGGCTACGGTGCAGGCCTCCCCGTCTTTCTCTGCCTTGCCAACGCCTTCTGCAGCTGCTCCTCCCGTGTCTCCTGCACCTTTCATGATCCTTCAGCGTCCGGCGACTAACTTGGTGTCTACTAGGGCTACTTTGGGTCCCTTGATTGCTGTGTCCTTAGGCCATCCCCAGCCTTCTGCTTTGTGGCCCGTTTGCATTGCCTCTCCTCTTCCTCCAGCTGTTGCTACTGTGGTGGGCAGCGGCCCTGCTGCGTGTCCGGCTGGTGTTCCTTTGGTTGCAGCCCCCATGGGCCAGCAACTTTCAGCCCCTGCTTCGCCCCCTGTGGTGACCGGCCCAAGCCTTTCATCCCCCGCCAGGTCTGCTCCGGTGGTGGTCGACTCCTCTTTGGCGGGAGTCGACTCCGACCGCTCCACCTTTGTGCGGGGGCTCTGCCAGCCAGGGCATGTTGCTTCTGTTGCTGTGGGTCCGTCTCCCCCTTCGGCTGTGGACCTTAGTTTATCTTCTATTGGCATTCAAGGTTCTGGAGCTGCCCTCCCCTCATCATATAAGGCCTTGGCTCCCTCCATCGGCATCTCCTCCTCTGGACCACCATGCCCAATCTTTGGTTGTGGGCTTAATGCTGCTGCTTCCTCTTGGTCCCCTTGTGTTGACCCCTCCATCCCTTTGGGACCCCGTGCTGATCTGGCTACTGGTACTTCTGATGCGGATGGTGCCCAGCGTTCGCCTACTGTCGAGGTTGCTAAGCATCACCTCTCCTTCATTTAGTCTATGCAATAGGCAACGAAGTCGTCCGATCGTGGCCTACCAACCCCGTACGTTTGTCCCCCTGCGGCCGTGGCTCTTGCTACCTGGGAAGGGTCCTCTTGTTCAGCTCCCCATTCTCTATCAGGTTCTTTCTATCCCAGACCTTGAGCCATCCGCTCCGTTTGACCTCCATAGTGCCCATGTGAACTGGGTGGGTAATCATGGCAAAGAGCGGTCGAGACCGCGTTCTAAGCCTGAAGGAGTTGATACTAGAAGCTCCCACCGAAGATCCAACTCCACTAGCTCCTCTTGGGACCACTGATGGCCTGCTCCCCTGCTTTGCTGGTTGTTTCACTTCTTGGTGCTGTAGGTCATCTTCTGTTGGACGGTATGAGAGGATCTAGAGGGGGGGTGAATAGATCCTATACCAATTTTTTGACTTCTACAAACAAGCTATAGATGATAGCACAACAGTGACCACATACGAGGACAAACGCCAGATTAACAGAGCTAAACGATAAGAGAAACTCTTAGACACAACAAGCCACCTGTGAAGAGGGGATAGAAGATATGGAGAGCAAACCACAACACAATGTTTTTTAAGGTGGTTCGGCTGCACCCTGGCACACCTATGTCCACCCCTCACCAACACGGTGAGGCTTCCACTCTTTGGCCAAAAGAAACACACACACACACGCTGAAGACCAGCTGAACACGGGGACTAGCCCCAACACACATACACATACAAGGACAAGTCCTCAAAGCACACGGGACAAAGATCCTACAAGAAGGAAACAAAACAGATCAGGAAACCAGACACACACAGACTGCAACTGTACCTACACGGTGACAGCACTCCACACACAAAGTGATTTGTTGTTGAAAGGCAAAGACACACAAGAAACCAAAAACAAGAAGCTGCAATTGTAGCACTGTCGAACGAAGAAGCACTATGAGCGGCGGTGGTGAAATAATAAAGCAAGGGAACTAGGGCTGGCTGGACGCCTGTGGATCCTTCTCCTTTCATTCACCTTTCTCTCTGATGGAAGTCTGAGTAGGCGCTCCTTTCTCTTCTCTTTTCTCTCTTTCCCACATTCTGCTCTTCCTATAGGCCAACATAGAACTCCAGTAGCGGCTTCATGCAAGGGAAGGGCGTCCAATATATAGGCCTAGAAAGGCATAAGTTTTCCCTCCATTTTTCTATACGATTTTCTTCGAAAACACAGAGTTGACGAGATTTTGTCAAATGAACCTTGAGTGCATTGATGCAACTTTCCCCATGCGTCGACATAGCTATTGAAGGTTGCCTTTTAGACGGCTTCTAGAAAGAGCGTACGGTCGACCTCCTGTTGCAATGAGGTCGATGCAGCTTCATCATTTTTTGAACTACTGGCGGGCTTGCCTTGATGGCGTCGATGCTGGATGGACGGTGCATCGATGCAGCTTCGCTGCCATTGCGTCGTCATCCCGGGATGGACGGTGCATCGATGCATCACTGCCATTGCGTCGAATCAGCTGAAGAGCCATGCATGTATTTGTGCTGGAACTGGAGGTTCTTCTTCTTCACTGCGTCGAGGCATAGGGACGTTGCATCGACGCAAGGGTGAAGGCCTGAGGTCGATGCTGCATACTGATGAGGTCGGGGCAGTTGTGATGGTTTAACATATAAGGCTTGGAAATCTTCTGGTGCGCCGATGCAGCACCACCGGTGCGTCGAAGCAACAGTTGAACTTTGCCTGTTAGACGGCGTGTGTGAAGAGCTTGAGGTTGATGTAGTAAGGCTGTGAGGTCGGAGCAGCGAAACGGAGGTCGGAGCAGCAACATGGTGAGGTCGGAGCAGCCTTGTTGACCTTGTTCATACCTGCCTTCTTCATGTGATTCTAAGTTAGTTTGGTGAATGACTTATAGTATGACATCATCAAAACAACATTTATCCAACATCTTGTTCTTTTTGGTTTCTTGGGTTTAGCTTCCATTGCTCCTCTTTTGTTGGGCTTCTTTGGATGTTTTCCCCCCTATAGTCTTTGGCCCCATTCGTTTCTATGAGTTTGGGTGCCCTTATCTAGCCTTGGCCTTCCTTTGGGTTGGCAACTGATATTTGTTCTTAATGATGAGTTGATTAAGTCACCGGTAGTTGATACATAGCCTGAGAGATATTTCTTCTTGACAAATAGAATCGGCGCACCCCAAGGGGATGTACTGGGTCGAATGAAGCCCTTATCTAGTAACTCCTGAAGTTGCCTCTTTAGTTCCTTGAGTTCTATGGGGGACATCATGTAGGGAGCTATGGAGATAGGTGCTGCTCCTGGAATGAGTTCAATGGAGAACTTTACTTCCCTTTCGGGTGGTAAACAAGGTAAGTCCAATGGAAAGACATCGGGGAATTCTTTGACAATAGGGATTTCTTCTATGTGAATTTCCTTGGACTCGGTGACCATCACCGAAGCAAGAAAAACTTCACATCTGTGGGAAATTAGTTTGCAAGCGTGCAGAGAAGAAATAATGGTAGGGAGCTTCTTATACTTGATGCCAAGGAAAGAGAAATGCGGGACACCTGGTTTTCGAAAAGAAATTCTCCTATTACAACAATTTATGTAAGCGTCACGGTCCACAAGCCAGTCTACACCTAGAATGGCATCGTTGCCTTCCATCTCAAGGCTTAAGAGGTTTGCCGGAAGATTATGACCTTCTAAAATTATCTCACTATCGGGGTAGTAGGTTGTAAGTTTTGTTCCGAGACCTACAGGGGTTGTGATTGCTAGGTCCGATGGTAGAGGAACAGGTGAAATTGGTAAAGTTCTTGCAAAGGCTGTAGATATAAAAGAATGAGAGGCATCAGTATCGAATAGTGCAAATGCAGGATGCGAATATATTTGAACGGTACCTTCCATCAGCCCATCATCCTTGGGCGCTTCATCATCGTCTAAAACTGCATTAAGATGCGCTTGCCGCTTGCGTCCACCGTTAGAGGGTTGTTCCTTCATAAGATGGTAATCGGGCATACGATGCTCCTGACTTCCACAACGTAAACAAGCACTAAGGCGCTTCCAGCATTCTTCGACCGAGTGGCTGAATTTTTCACAGAATGAGCAAGCCGTTGTGACTTGCGTTTCCTCCTCCTCTACCTTCTTATTCTTGTGATTATTCCTTCCGTTCCCATTGTGGGACCTCTTCTTGGTGAGGACACACGGCGCTATCCTAGACGGAGCACCCGGCACACCGCTACTTCCTTGTGGCTCGGCGATGGCGGCATCTTCTAGCTATCTTCTCTGCTTGCTCAGGCCATGTGGGCCTTGGATTAGTCCCTGCGTGGACATGTTATCTAGTTTTATTGCTATCAGACTATGTGTAGGGATAATGGGTCCTTTTTTTCTTTTACTATTGGGCTTGGCCTTGGCCCATAGTGTTTGGATTAGGGTTAGGGTTTGGGGCGCATTCCCCCTTCCCCATCCAAGGTGGCTGCGCCACCTTCCCCACCTTGCCTCCTCTTCTTTCCTTTTTGGGCACACCCCTTTCCCATTCCACCTCCCTCACCTTTCTTCTTTGGGCGCCCCCCTCCCCTTGATCCCTCCTTGATTGGAGGAGGCTTGGCCGCCCCCCCCCCTTGAATGGGGAAGGTCCTGGTCGCACCCCTCCTCCCTTGGCTGGGTGAAACCCTAATTCCCCTCCCCCGATATATAAGGCATGTAATTTCCTTTTGTGAGAATTAATGAATGAATGAATATTGAAGATTGTGCTTGAAGGTGGCTGCGCCCCCCTCTCTCTTTCTCTCTTCTCCTGCGACGGGAGATCGGCGAGGTGCGACGCCTCAGCCCCCGGTGGACTCCGGGGTTCCCCTTTACCCTCTTCTTCTTCGTCTACGGTTCGTGTGCGGAAGATCAGATTTCTACACCGACTTGCAGCAGATCTCGCCCCCTCTCTTGGACGAGTTTGGCTCCCTCCTATTTTCTGGAGATACGTTGGCGGATCAGCTTCGCGTTGGCGCTGGTTTCGCGTCAATCGGAGGTCGGCACCGCCCGTACCGATTTTCTCCGTCGACCTGCGCCAGCACCCCCTTCTCTGCTCGCCCAGCAGGGAGGCCCTTCTTGCGAATTTTCCCCAGGCCTCCACGCTGCGCCTTTTACCCTGGTTTCTTCAGGGTTCGTAGATCTCCAGGTCCTCTGTCCGACGCCGCCGACGGCGTCACGTTTCGACGTCGTCACCGTCCGTGGCAGTCGTTCTAGTGGGCTTGCGCCGGCGGGCCTGCACAGTCCGGCCAGCGAATCAACACCAACTTCCAGCGGCTCCTGCGACTAGTACCGGCGTCATCTGCCCGCGCCGTTTGACCGAGGACGACTTCTACCAGTCAGCTTCCACCTCCAACCGGCCTGGACCTGTTCGGATACCAGAAGGCCGTTTTCCGGATTTTACCGTCGGCGTGCGCTGTTCTGCGGCCCCAGAACCAGACCTGAGTTGCAGCAGCGCCCACGGCCACCACCGGCGGAACCAGCGCGTCCCCTCTGACCGGAGCGTACCTGCAGCAGTCAGTGACACGTCCTCCCTGACGGCACCTCATTCGGACGTCGCCTCAGTCCGTGGGACCCATCTTCGTCCAGGCGCGCGCGATACCGATTCTGCAGCATCGTGCCGTCACCGAGTGCGGCCCGTCAACCCGTGCCCGGCAACCCGAATGCTTTGTTTGTAGCCTGTTACCTCCCTGCGAGGAGTGGGCCGTTATTGGGTTGTATTTTATTGGTCTTCAGTGTATCGGGTTGTTGGTCCACGGCCGGGGTTCCTTTCCCACGCCTTGGCGTGGAGGTACGCGTTCCGACTCCTCTCCTGTTGCTTGCTCTTTTAGTATGCTTTTGACTATGCCGCGTGAGAGAGAGTAGGCGCCTAGCTATTTGTTATCATCACTGCGGATTGTGAGTGAGAGCATCCTTCCCTAGCACTAATCAAGCATCGAGTTAGGACTCGATTCCCCTAGTCTTTGGGGTTTGACTACACGCCTAGGCACGTGCGCCTCCCTCATTGGGACGGCCGCGGTCGGAGTGTCTGTTGAGAGACGTCCCTCCATCTGTGGGATATCACGGTGGTCAGCCATTTGGCGACCCTTGTGCGTACTATTGCTGGCCCAGTTAGAGTCTTTGTGACTCTTAGTCCGTGTCGGTCCCCGTCCCCCATCACTTCTTGTTATCTCGGGAATCATAAGTGATGCTGAATTTTTCTTCTTTTCATGCTCGCTTCTCGAACTTACTGCTAGACTCCTCGCTCTTTCTTTTGTACTTCTCGACCTTCTCCAAGGTCCTTTCACATAAATGAGCTCGTTGGACCATCTCCGTATAAGTGTTGATATTCTGGGGAACGAGTTGTTGAATGAAGCCAGGCCTTAAACCATCCATAAAATGATTCACCTTTAGTAGAACTGTGCCCACCAGATGTGGGGCATAAGAAGCTAGACGAGAGAATTGAAGTTCATATTCCGCCACGAACATCATTCCTTGGCGAAGCACGGCGAATTCCGCGGCATTTCTCTCGTTAACATGCTCGAAGAAATACTTTGCTCGGAAAAGTGCGAGAAATCTCTCCCAAGTTTGTGGTGCATTTGGAGGCGGTGCCGGAATAGCTTTCCACCACGTACGCGCATCCTTGTTCAACTGGAAGGTGGCGAGACAAACCTTTTCTTGATCAGTGCATTGTATAACGTCGAATATTATGTTCATTTTATCCATCCAATTCTATGCCTATTAGGGTTAGAGGATCCTGAGAATCTTGGAGGGTTCATGCTCTGAAAGTTCCCATGCAGATTATCCGCGCCAGCCCGAGCGCTAGCTTGGGCCACAGTCTGTAGGGCCTAGGTAAGACCCGCAACTGTTTGGTGCATCGTTTCCCAGTTAGCACGATGTGCGGCACGTTTAGCGGCCATTGTAAGAGTAAAGTGCCAGAACAAATAACAAAGCAATTAATTCTTATGGAATTGGAAGGGGATTATCCTAGAGATAATTTTTAATTAACTATCTCATCCTGGGTTCTACCCAATCTCTCATGGGTTCAAAAATTTCTTTCCTAATTTATAGGTGTGGATCCTTAAACCTCGGACTTATCCTATTGTTGACACCCGTTTTTAGCCCGCAAGTTACGTCATTTCTCTTATTCATCATTTTTGATGTCCCAAATTAATCGTTATTTTGGAGCGTTCCTTGTATGGATTTCGAACCCGTTTCATTGTTCCATTCCCTTTGAGCATTGGAGATCATGATTTCTTAGAGCCCTGGAGCCTATTCTATCACCTTTCGGCCTTCCAAGTCGACATACGGCCCATTTAGGTCAACTTCCCTCAGGAATGCGGCCCCTATCGCTGTGTAGTCTTGAAAAATGGTCCCTTTTCACCCCCTTTCTTTCCTCTATTCATTAAGTGTACTTAACCAAAGTTGTTCCATTTTTAAATTCCTACATTTTTTTCTTCTACGAGATTATCCACTTCTCCACCATTTTTAAGCCTCAGTGTTTTTCTCTGTTCTCACCCCATTTTCTCTCTCTTCTAATCGTTTTTTCATCTTGTTATCTTCCTGAAAGTTGTTCATCATTCAGCTATCTACAATTTCTTCTTCTACAACGTTTTCTAATTCTGTATCATTTTCAAGATATTTGTTGATTCCTAAAGTCGTGTGAGCCTAGCAGCAAAACGGTCAACAGTTGACCGTCCCATGGATAAACGGTCACTAGTGGACCGCCCAATGAATAAAATAGTCAACAGTTGACTGTGCGAATAGTAATTTTTTTATTTTTTATTTTATTTTTATTATTTTTGAAATGTCAAAAAACGGTCTTCTTGAGACCGCACCGCTTATGTCAAAAAACGGTCTGTGGATGACTATTTATTCATTTTGATGCCAAAAGTCGCCCGATCGCCCCCTGGTTCATTGAGCGGTCTACCCCTAGACCGCGCCATTCATAGAACGATCTATCCAACCGTTTATATAACAAAGAGTCCAAAAGTTCTTGAACTGCATTTTCTTCGCCGCTCGATGCTAAGGTTGATTTCTGTTCGTCGGGGTCACCTTTCTAAGGCTCTATCTTCTAGAATATTCTGCCAAATCACTTCCCGTTTGTTTCTGCCTCTTGCCACCACTATTATCTCGAGTTTAAGCCATATAACTCGAAATTTAGTGAAATACATTCACGGGAATCTTTGCCGCAATATCAGGTTTTATGAATTTTTGTGTCACACAAACTCTTCTACATTAGGCTCCCGGGCCACCTTCCGAGGACTCTATCTTCCAGATCCTTCCACCAAAAAGAGTCCCATTTGTTCTTATCTCTTATCCTATCTATTATCTCGAGATTGATCTATAGATCTCGAGATTTGGTGGACTCTAGCCTCTGAAATCGCAGCAGAAAGTTCTAGGTTCCAGCATTTCTCTATATAAACCTGCGCAGTTCGCTTGCGCGACGGGGGGCTCTTCTTGGACTCAGGGCGAAGCCATGTCGGATCGTCGACTCACACCTTCGACCCCACTGTGAATAGGAAAGTATCAGCTTTGATTTCCATCCTTTTGGGCTCAGTTTCATTGCTCCAATCCTTAGTTCTCATCTCCTACATTTTCAAAATCATCACAAATCGCACTATTTCTGCACGTCTCTGCATTTTTCTCCGTTTTGCACATCACTTTTCTCCTTATTCTCTCAATCATTTTTTGTGATTTCAAATCCTATGCATGCACAATACACCCACATTTTGTTTGCACCCATTTATAGGGGTTAAAAACCCTCCCCGGGTGCGTTCTCCCCCTTTCTTTCATGATACTTTATCATTTCGGGACATATGCTACACTTCACATTCTAATAGATTTTCTCTTATGTTTGTGGCTTTGTTTCGCTGGAGATTGTTGATAGAACGTGAGGCCCTTACTTTCTAGCCGACTGGAAGGCGAGGAGGTGTCACCCACATCGGTTCCCCGCACCCCTTTTCAAAGCGCGATCACGTTGTAGAGGCTTCCCGTTAGGCCGCGTCTTCCTTCATATTTTCCAAGGTACACGGCACCGTCTTCATCCGTTCTCCATCTTTTCAGTGCTGTAGAACCTTGGTGGCAATCACGGTCAGGTTCCTCTTCTTCATCGCCCCTTTCCTTTTCATGCACTTTCATACTTATATGCATGGTTACATGTTCATAGTTTGAGGCAGGATAAATTGAAACATTTGTATCCACAGTTTTTTGGCGATCACGGTGGGACACCTAGTACCCATCACGTTATATCTTTAGTCTCTTGCATGTTGGGAAGGTGTTCATGCATGCTTGGGTAGTCTCCTCCACGTTCTTCCAACATTCTGTCCATTTTCGGGTCTATCAGGGTTACACAGTCTATCGTAGGGCCGCCTAAACCTTTAAACGGCCTTTCCAGGACCACCCAAACCCTCTGTGAGTAATAAATGGTCCTCCCAAGACCGTCTAGCACTTGGGCAGTCATCCTGTAGACCGCTCATAGGGTAAAACTGGTCATCCAGGGACCTTTTATTGGTTCTGGCCGAGCAAGATTTGTATTCACAGGGGCCTTATTCATTTGAGCATAACTTTGCCTCCCGACGTCAGATTGGGCTGATTTTTATTGTGTTGTGCTTTCCTTTGTATTATCTTTCTATACATATAGAGTTTGCATCATTTGGACATCATTTGCATATTTAAAAACTATCTCCATTTTTTGCATTTTCTACATTTAGATTGCATGCGGTCTACGCACAGGTTCACGGGGGCATCTTTCTTGGACGATTTGAGTGGCCTCCCGAAGTCAGATTGCCCTGTTCTTGAGCCCATTGTATGGACCTTTGTATTATCTTTCTATACATATAGATTTTGCATCATTTGGACATCATTTACATATTTAAAAATTACCTCCATTTTTGCATTTTTGCATCTAGTTTGTAGGCAGATTCGGGACAGATTCACAGGGGCATTGTTTATTCGAGCATAACTTTGTCTCCCGACGTCGGATTGGAGTGATTTTTATTATGTTGTGTTGTCCTTTGTATTGTCTTTCCATACATATAGAGTTTGCATCATTTCGACATCATTTACATATTTAAAAATTGCCTCCATTTTTGTATTTTTGAATCTAGTTTGTAGGCAAATTCGTGACAGATTCACAGGGCCGTTTTGTTTGTTATTTTATATTGCCTTCCAGGGTCTATTCTGCCTATTTTTTTGGTCCATTGTGTAGTCTTTTATATTATCTTTACATCCATATATTATTTGCATGCATTGGACTTCATTTGCCTACTTAAATATTACCTTCATTTTTACATTTTATGCATAAAACTCACTTGTAGGTCCGTGGGCAAACACAAAGGTATGTTGTCCTTTGATGATTTTTCTTATCTTTTAGTGCCTAGTTGTCCCTATTTTAGGCCTTGCATCATTGGTATTTATATTTTTTTACATTTTTCATGCATTTTTGTGATGTTAGCATGATTTCATGATTGTCTTGATTTGCTATACTTAGGCTAGAAATTGCATGCACCCCGGTGCACATAGTGTAGCAACCCTAATAAATGAATAATTGAAATGAATTAAAACATATATATTACTGAAGTAATATATAAAAAGGAATAGGGTTAATTGGATGAAATAAAATAAAATTAAAAATAACGCCTCTTATTAAGGCGTTAATTTATAAAGAGACGTCTCTACCAATGGCGTGAATAAAGAAAGGACGCCCACACCTACGGTCGTCAGTTCTCACGCGACCAAATGGGTAAGTAAAATAAACGCCTCTATCCTGGGCGTGTTTTAAAACACGAAACGCCCTTTTTCAAGGCGCTTTTTAAGAAACGCCCTTATGCAAGGCGTTAATTCAAGAATACACGCCCTGACCTAAGGCGTTAATTCAGTTCGTGAACCGATCGAACCCAGAACTTATCCAAGGAAAGATTAACCTAATCTAGTAAGTGTCTATTAGAGTAAGGACTCTATTAAGGATATATTACCCTCAATCAAACCCTACTCTTGTTAGGACTTCAAAATCCTATAAATAACATGTTCGATCGAACCCTAAAACCCATTTGATCGAACGTCTGCTGCTAGGTACGTGAAGAACAAACAGTTCTTCTTCCTTTCCTTACTTTTGATAAACACATGAGGAGGTTTTAACCATCCTTCATCGTCTTTGCTATAGGTGGCTGCTTCTAGTGTTTGAAGACAAAGGGTCTTCATCATCATCGTCTTCATCACCATCGTTGCCGAAGAATAGGTAAAGTTCTTCTTTTTCCCTTGCCTTCAGGTAAAGAAGATTGATATCTTCTCTTCCTTTACAGGTAGCTGTGGCAATATCTTCCTGAAGAACGAAGGTTCTTCATCCACGAAGGTTCCAAACAGAGTATCAGACCATAAGGTAGGTTTTCTCAAGTTACTGTAGCCCAAATGAAATTAATGCAAGATATATATATATATATATAAGCATGTCATGCATATGATTATTATAGTTTTCACGCGTTTTATGAAATATTTTGAAAGAAACGCCCTTGATTAGGGCGCTAATTTAAAAGAAACGACCATACTAGTGGTCGTCAATTTAATATTTGACGCCCTCTACGCAGGCGTTAATTTCATAAGAATCGCATGTGATTAATAATTGATCCTGTTTAAAAATTACAATACATATGAAATATTGATTTTTAATATCTTGCATGACTCTGTGAATTCCTGTTAAATTTTACTGCCATTACATGACTCCTGTCTCTCGAAATATTATTTATTAAAATATCGTAAATCCCTTGAAATTCACGACTTGGACAAAGTCGTTTTCCATATTCTAACGCCCCAGTACAAGGCGTGAATATTAAAAGTAACGCCCCTTCCAAGGGCGCGTTTTTGATAAATTTCTGAGAATAATTATATCCTGTCGAATATGTAAATGATGAGACGCCTGCCCCTGCAGTCGTCAACTTTTAAGAAACGCCCCCAGGAAAGGCGTGTTTTTGATAAATTAATGAAATAATGGAAATTCTGCAAATTGGCAATATATGTAAACGCCCTTCAGTTAGGCGTTAATTACTTGAGACACGACTTGACCTAAGTCGTTATTTTACTGTAAACTGATTTTTCCTCTGATTTGCTAACCGATGGTTTATATATTATACATATATATATATATCGGCACTATTCTCCACTCCGTGAGTATAGTCCCACGTTTCATGTTGATTTATCGATCACACTCAACTCTCATTGACATACAAGCTCTCCATTGGACATTCCGTTCCTTTGGACTAGCAAGTTAGTCATAGAGACCTCCGTAAGACTCCTCGTAGCCTTGGATTCCCTCAAGGCCGACTGAGCTGGTTGTACCCTAAAAACCCATTACACAGTTTTTGCCATGTCAATCTAAAGAAAACATGGTATACCGGCCCTTATGATTATACAAAGAGTATATCATAAGAAATTCTTAATGGGATGATGATATCATGCCATGTCATGTCGTTCTTGTAAACCTCAATTCTATGATAAGAATGAGGGTATCTTACCTTTGATATACTGTTCATGTGGACCTCAATTCTATATAAAGAATGTCCATGTTGATTTGTCATGGTACCTAAGTTAAAGGAACCATAATCTACCTAGTTTTACCGACATCGTGATTATACCGTTATTATCGCCATTCTATGTCCTTTGTCATATTTTGGACTCTATTCTATCAAAGTTGTCATACGTATCTACAAGCTTGATTATTGAAATTCTATATTGGCTATATAAACAAGAGTGGATGTCAAAACACATGATAAATGCCTGCGCATATAGGGCCCGATCTGGTCCTGGGAGGAGCACCCGAAAGTACTTGTGCCCATGGGAGTTAAAATGATAAGGTATCTGGCATTATACCGAGTACTTGACTTGCTTGATTGGACATTCCATACACATCTTGTACTTGAATCGTACTTGACTTTACATGAAATGCGTGGCCCGAAAAAGGGTAATTTACTTGCTTGATACATGATAGCCAAAGTTCTTGACATGACTCGATAATGGTACTTGCTTGAATATCTTGAATAACTTGTATCTTGTTCATGAAAGTTCATCTTATTTCTTTGATATTACATTCTCTCTATCTTGTCGTTTCATGCGAGCATGCATAGCTTTATTGCATCCATGAAAATGTAATTACTTAAACCACTTGCTAGTACTTGAGATATAATTTCCTACTGAGCGTTCGCTCATCCCGTTTGTCCCTTTCTACTTTTCAGGTAAGTCCGACGACGATGGAAGTCAATCGGATGGGAAGGGTCAAGAGTGAAAGTGATAGAGCTTCTACAAGTGTCGTCTAGTCTTTTCCATAGCTTCTTGAGTCAACTATGTATTCTTTTCCTTTTTATTTAACAGAGTATTGGATTTGTAATAGTCTATCCATTATGAAATAAAGGATTGGGTTATCTTGCTATTTTACGCATCTCTGTCTTTGTGTCGAATACATGACCACTCTGATTGACATGATTGATATAGACACGTCGCGCATCTCCGGGTATCTTCCGCGCTCGGGGCGTGACAGTCTTTGTGGTATCAGAGCCTAAGGTATTCAATTCCTAGGAAACCCAAGTCCAAGGATAGGTTTCAAAACCTTTAACCAAGTGAGAGTGGGTAGAACCAAGGGTTAAATGATCAATGAGTCCTTTATAAGATCATAGTGATATAATACTAACGTAGCTATCGTAATTGTAGGATAATGGCTGCCGAACGTGCTCAATGGCGCAACATGCAGCGTACCCTTCAAGGGATGACCCAAGTGCTACAACAGGTAGCACAAGGTGGTGCTCCACGAGCTGGAAGCTTACACCAAGCATTCAAGAATATGAATCCCCCGAAGTTCATGGGATCAACCGATCCAGACGATGCCGAGCATTGGGTTCGGGAGATTGAACGTATATTCCGTGTTATGCAATGCACGGATCAGGACAAAGTCTTATTAGCTACTTTCCAGTTAGGAAAGGATGCTAGATGCTGGTGGGAGTCGATTGAAGCTACTATTGACCCAACTCAAGTTACATGGGGTGAATTCGTTGAATATTTCAACGCCAAATATTTCTCTGATAGGGTCCAGGAAAGGAAGGCCGCCGAATTTGCCGCATTAAAGCAAAGATCTTTATCGGTGGCTGATTATGAAGCACAGTTCTCTAGACTGTCTAGATATGCTAAGCATTTAATTGGCACGGAAAAGATGAAAGCCCGTAGATTTCTTAATGGGCTTAGGCCCCACTACATTACTCAACTGGCGCCTATGGATATTCAAGTTTATACTGAAATAGTGCGCCGAGCTCAGTTGCTTGAAGATGCCACGGAACTATCTGATAGGATCCGTGGGAAAGACAAAAAGGAGCAAGTCACAAGTTCGGGTTCTTTTAAACCCAACTTTAAGAAGAGGCCCAATAATGGAGGTTCTTCCTCTCAAGATCAGAAGTACAAGAAATCCAAGCCTTTCTCTATCACCACTACCCCTTCAAACGTAGTATGCAAGCATTGTGACAAGGCTGGTCACAAAACAGAAGAATGCTGGAGGAAATTAGGAGCATGTCTCCGTTGTGGGAGTCGTGAACATCGGATTCCCGATTGTCCATTAATGAATGACCAAGACGGTGAGGGTAAACGCCCAGTGACAAGGAACGCGCGTCTTCATGCAATCCAAGAGACCGAACCAGAAGAAGAAGGCGGATTGGTGGAAGGTACATTAAAAATTTGTTCCAAATATGCACATGTCTTATTTGATACGGGTGCATCGCATTCCATTATTTCCAAGAAGTTTGCTGACCCATTACCTCTAGAACCAGAATGGATGAAGTTAATATTGTCTACTCCTCTCGGAAACGAGACGGATATCACACATCATTACCAAAACTGTAAGGTATTGGTTCGAGGAAAGAATTTTCCTATTGATCTTATCTGCTTAGATCTAAAAGAGTATGATGTTATACTAGGAGCAGATTGGTTATCCAAATACCAGGCAACGGTTGATTGCCGTGATAGCAAGATTGTTTTCAAGGAATTTCCGGAACTGACTTATACTAGTCCTAAGAGTCGAAGCAAATCCCCTCTTATCTCGGCTCTTCGAGCAAGCAAGCTCGTCAGGAAAGGATGTGTATCCTTCCTTGCTTTTGTCACTAATAAAGAAGCTAAGGAAACCAAGATAGAAGACGTTCAAGTAGTACGAGAATTCCCAGACGTATTTCCGGAAGAATTGCCGGGATTACCCCCGCAAAGAGATGTGGCCTTTACCATCGACTTAGTCCCTGGTGCTGGTCCGGTTTCAAAGGCACCATATAGAATGTCCCCTGCTGAACTCAAGGAGTTGAAGGAGCAGTTGATGGAACTAATCCGAAAGGGGTTTATTAGACCAAGTACTTCCCCGTGGGGAGCACCAGTCTTATTTGTAAAGAAGAAGGATGGATCCATGAGATTGTGTATTGACTATCGACAGTTGAATCATCTTACTATCAAGAACAAGTATCCACTGCCGAGAATCGATGAATTGTTTGATCAGATTTCAGGATCCAAATATTTCTCCAAGATTGATCTCCGGTCGGGATATCATCAATTAAGGATCAAGGATGATGACATTCACAAGACCGCATTCAGAAGCAGGTATGGCCATTACGAATTTGTTGTTATGCCTTTTGGACTAACAAATGCCCCTGCTGCCTTTATGCAGTTAATGAATAGCATATTCAGGCCTTACTTGGATCAATTCATAGTAGTCTTCATCGATGATATATTGATATATTCTAAGACTAAGGAAGAACATGAAGAGCATTTGAGGATTGCATTGCAAGTCTTGAGGACAAATCAATTATATGCTAAACTCAGCAAATGCGAGTTCTGGCTTGAAGAAGTGGCTTTTCTCGGACATGTCATATCCAAGGACGGTTTATCTGTGGATCCGTCAAAAGTTGAAGCTGTGAGAAACTGGGAGAGACCCACTAATGCAAGCGAGATCAGAAGTTTCTTAGGTCTTGCAGGCTATTATCGGCGATTTATCAAAGATTTCTCTAAGATCGCCGTACCACTTACAAGATTAACTCGTAAGGAGACCCGATATGAATGGAGTGAGGAATGTGAAAGCAGTTTCCAAACTCTCAAGGATCATCTCACCACAGCTCCAGTCTTAGCCCTACCAATTGAAGGAGAGAAATTCGAGGTCTACACTGATGCTTCTGGCATTGGCCTCGGATGCGTTCTAATGCAACATGGGAAGGTCATAGCATATTCTTCTCGTCAACTGAAGAAGCATGAGGAGAATTACCCCGTCCATGACTTGGAACTGGCCGCGGTAGTATTTGCCCTAAAGATATGGAGACACTATCTCTATGGGGTACAGTTTACTGTATACTCCGATCACAAAAGTCTCAAATATCTATTTTCACAAAAGGAGCTGAACATGAGACAAAGACGTTGGCTAGAATATCTCAAGGACTTCGACTTCAGTATACAATACCATCCCGGAAAGGGTAATTATGTGGCTGATGCCCTTAGTCGAAAGCCGAGAGCAAAGATAGCAAATTGTATGATACAAGAATGGAGGTTACTTGAACAATTCTCCGAGCTCAATATAAGCTTGGACACGGAATCCAAATTGGTCACACTATCCCATGTAAGCATACAGTCAGATTTGTTATCTGAGATACGAACACTTCAGGATGACGATCCTATGTTAATAGAAATCAAAGGCAGATTAGAAGGACAATCTGATTTTCAACTAACTTCTGATGGAAGATTATCGTTCAAAGATAGAACTTGTATACCCGATTGTCCGGAATTAAAGAAGAAGATCTTAGATGAAGCTCACAGATCAAGATACACTATTCATCCTGGATCAACTAAAATGTACCAAGATGTAAAGAGGAACTTTTGGTGGCCCAATATGAAAAGAGAAATAGCGGACTATGTATCACGCTGTCTCACATGCCAACAGGTCAAGGCGGAACACCAAAAGCCTGCGGGAAAACTACATCCTCTAGATATTCCTAAGTGGAAATGGGAGGATATTGGTATGGACTTCATCATGGGTTTGTCTAAATCTAAAGGAGGACATGATGGAATCTGGGTTATCATTGATCGATTGACTAAATCGGCACATTTCTTGCCAATCAAAAGCCGATGGTCGATTGATGTGCTAGCTGCACTATACATTAAAGAAATAGTCAGGATACATGGAATTCCTGTCTCCATCGTGTCTGATAGAGATCCCCGTTTTACTTCTCATTTTTGGAAGGGATTACAACATTCGTTGGGGACAAGGCTCAACTTTAGTACTGCTTTTCACCCGCAAACGGATGGTCAGACCGAGCGAACTAATCAAGTTGTTGAAGATATGCTGAGAGCATGCATTATTGACTTTGGAGGAAGCTGGCATGATCACTTACCTTTAGTTGAATTTGCATATAATAATAGCTACCAAGCTAGTATCCAAATGGCACCTTTCGAAGCCTTATACGGAAGGAGTTGTCGATCTCCCATATGTTGGAACGAAGTTGGAGAGGAACAACTATTAGGTCCAGACATGGTAAGGGATACAACTTAGAAGATACAGGTAATCAGAGAAAGATTACAAGTTGCTCAGACAAGGCAAAAGGCTTATGCTGATACCAGGAGAAGAGATCTTGAATTCCAGGTTGGAGATCATGTATTTCTTAAAATATCCCCTGGACGTGGCATACGAAGATTTGGTGTTAAGGGCAAGCTTACGCCAAGATTCATCGGACCATTTGAGGTACTCGAAAGAGTTGGCGAGGTTGCTTATCGCATCGCGTTGCCTCCTCAGTTGTCCGAGGTACACAATGTATTTCACATATCTATGTTGAAGAAGTATGTGCACGATCCGTCACATATTATTGAGCATGGAGATCTGGTGATCCAGAAAGATCTCACATATGAACAGAGGCCCTTGAAGATATTAGATCGAGAAATACGAGCTCTAAGGAATAAGGTTATTCCCATGCTCAAGGTGCAATGGAATAAGAATCCTGAACGCGAAGCGACATGGGAGACCGAGGAATCTATGAAGAAACGATTTCCCGAGTTATTCTAAGAGGTATATGTCCTACACTCTCCGCATGTATAATTATATATATATTGAATTTGGGGACCAAATTCTTTTAAGTGGGGGAGGGTGTAGCAACCCTAATAAATGAATAATTGAAATGAATTAAAACATATATATTACTGAAGTAATATAAAAAAAGGAATAGGGTTAATTGGATGAAATAAAACAAAATTAAAAATAACGCCTCTTATTAAGGCGTTAATTTATAAAGAGACGCCTCTACCAATGGCGTGAATAAAGAAAGGACGCCCACACCTACGGTCGTCAGTTCTCACGCGACCAAATGGGTAAGTAAAATAAACGCCTCTATCCTGGGCGTGTTTTAAAACACGAAACGCCCTTTTTCAAGGCGCTTTTTAAGAAACGCCCTTATGCAAGGCGTTAATTCAAGAATACACGCCCTGACCTAAGGCGTTAATTCAGTTCGTGAACCGATCGAACCCAGAACTTATCCAAGGAAAGATTAACCTAATCTAGTAAGTGTCTATTAGAGTAAGGACTCTATTAAGGATATATTACCCTCAATCAAACCCTACTCTTGTTAGGACTTCAAAATCCTATAAATAACATGTTCGATCGAACCCTAAAACCCATTTGATCGAACGTCTGCTGCTAGGTACGTGAAGAACAAACAGTTCTTCTTCCTTTCCTTACTTTTGATAAACACATGAGGAGGTTTTAACCATCCTTCATCGTCTTTGCTATAGGTGGCTGCTTCTAGTGTTTGAAGACAAAGGGTCTTCATCATCATCGTCTTCATCACCATCGTTGCCGAAGAATAGGTAAAGTTCTTCTTTTTCCCTTGCCTTCAGGTAAAGAAGATTGATATCTTCTCTTCCTTTACAGGTAGCTGTGGCAATATCTTCCTGAAGAACGAAGGTTCTTCATCCACGAAGGTTCCAAACAGAGTATCAGACCATAAGGTAGGTTTTCTCAAGTTACTGTAGCCCAAATGAAATTAATGCAAGATATATATATATATATATAAGCATGTCATGCATATGATTATTATAGTTTTCACGCGTTTTCTGAAATATTTTGAAAGAAACGCCCTTGATTAGGGCGCTAATTTAAAAGAAACGACCATACTAGTGGTCGTCAATTTAATATTTGACGCCCTCTACGCAGGCGTTAATTTCATAAGAATCGCATGTGATTAATAATTGATCCTGTTTAAAAATTACAATACATATGAAATATTGATTTTTAATATCTTGCATGACTCTGTGAATTCCTGTTAAATTTTACTGCCATGACATGACTCCTGTCTCTCGAAATATTATTTATTAAAATATCGTAAATCCCTTGAAATTCACGACTTGGACAAAGTCGTTTTCCATATTCTAACGCCCCAGTACAAGGCGTGAATATTAAAAGTAACGCCCCTTCCAAGGGCGCGTTTTTGATAAATTTCTGAGAATAATTATATCCTGTCGAATATGTAAATGATGAGACGCCTGCCCCTGCAGTCGTCAACTTTTAAGAAACGCCCCCAGGAAAGGCGTGTTTTTGATAAATTAATGAAATAATGGAAATTCTGCAAATTGGCAATATATGTAAACGCCCTTCAGTTAGGCGTTAATTACTTGAGACACGACTTGACCTAAGTCGTTATTTTACTGTAAACTGATTTTTCCTCTGATTTGCTAACCGATGGTTTATATATTATACATATATATATATATATCGGCACTATTCTCCACTCCGTGAGTATAGTCCCACGTTTCATGTTGATTTATCGATCACACTCAACTCTCATTGACATACAAGCTCTCCATTGGACATTCCGTTCCTTTGGACTAGCAAGTTAGTCATAGAGACCTCCGTAAGACTCCTCGTAGCCTTGGATTCCCTCAAGGCCGACTGAGCTGGTTGTACCCTAAAAACCCATTACACAGTTTTTGCCATGTCAATCTAAAGAAAACATGGTATACCGGCCCTTATGATTATACAAAGAGTATATCATAAGAAATTCTTAATGGGATGATGATATCATGCCATGTCATGTCGTTCTTGTAAACCTCAATTCTATGATAAGAATGAGGGTATCTTACCTTTGATATACTGTTCATGTGGACCTCAATTCTATATAAAGAATGTCCATGTTGATTTGTCATGGTACCTAAGTTAAAGGAACCATAATCTACCTAGTTTTACCGACATCGTGATTATACCGTTATTATCGCCATTCTATGTCCTTTGTCATATTTTGGACTCTATTCTATCAAAGTTGTCATACGTATCTACAAGCTTGATTATTGAAATTCTATATTGGCTATATAAACAAGAGTGGATGTCAAAACACATGATAAATGCCTGCGCATATAGGGCCCGATCTGGTCCTGGGAGGAGCACCCGAAAGTACTTGTGCCCATGGGAGTTAAAATGATAAGGTATCTGGCATTATACCGAGTACTTGACTTGCTTGATTGGACATTCCACACACATCTTGTACTTGAATCGTACTTGACTTTACATGAAATGCGTGGCCCGAAAAAGGGTAATTTACTTGCTTGATACATGATAGCCAAAGTTCTTGACATGACTCGATAATGGTACTTGCTTGAATATCTTGAATAACTTGTATCTTGTTCATGAAAGTTCATCTTATTTCTTTGATATTACATTCTCTCTATCTTGTCGTTTCATGCGAGCATGCATAGCTTTATTGCATCCATGAAAATGTAATTACTTAAACCACTTGCTAGTACTTGAGATATAATTTCCTACTGAGCGTTCGCTCATCCCGTTTGTCCCTTTCTACTTTTCAGGTAAGTCCGACGACGATGGAAGTCAATCGGATGGGAAGGGTCAAGAGTGAAAGTGATAGAGCTTCTACAAGTGTCGTCTAGTCTTTTCCATAGCTTCTTGAGTCAACTATGTATTCTTTTCCTTTTTATTTAACAGAGTATTGGATTTGTAATAGTCTATCCATTATGAAATAAAGGATTGGGTTATCTTGCTATTTTGCGCATCTCTGTCTTTGTGTCGAATACATGACCACTCTGATTGACATGATTGATATAGACACGTCGCGCATCTCCGGGTATCTTCCGCGCTCGGGGCGTGACACATAGGATCATGCATATTGGCATATTGTAGTTGCATTCCCCCTTGGTAAGTCATTCTCTCGCTCCCATATTCCTTGGGCTCGACTAGGTGATCTTATCCGGGACCTCCGTAAGTCCCCGCGAGCCGTGGATTCCCACACGGACGCCGGGCCGGTTGTACCTTTCCACCTCATTGGCCTGCATTTGTATACATTGTGAAAGAATTAACCATAGTCAAACCAAAGGTTGGACCTTATTCCCTATAGGACACCTATCTTGAGGGAATTAATCTCAATTCAAATCATTAAAAGGCCCACCCAAAACTTTGACAATAAAATACTTCCCATCATATTATCTTGTTTGACATGGGTGAAATCCTTCATATTGTTTTTGTTATTTGGGCTTGTCCCAGCCCACTTGTGTTATTTTGTGTTGCATCCCCCATCATCCATATAGGTTTTGTTGTTAGGCCCATTTAGGCTGGTCTATTCTGTGTGTCCATTTGTCTAGTCTCATTGTCCTAAGTTTCTTTTTCTTTTCTTTTTCCTTTGCATTATGGAGTCAGTCCCCCTCCTTGATCCTTGAGCCCATACTTCCCTCATTGTATTTCCCTGATTTTCCTGTATAAAGTCTCCATTTACCTTCATGGAGCGCCATTTTTCTCTTGTATATTACCCTTCTTCATCCCCATCTTCATATTCCCGCATGGATTCCTCTTCCCACGCGGGCCCATCTCCTCGTGGCCCTTCTGACCCGCAAGCAAATCTCATGGCCCACTCATCACCTATTGTTGGCCAAATGGACCCGGTCTAGGACCAGAAAGTCATTGCTAATCATCTTAATGGGCTTCATCCTCATAACGGGCCCCATTCATCTAATGGGCCACATTCCTTTGATGGGTCATCTTTCTTGAGTGACCCATCTTCCTTTACTGGGTCCCAGTCTCTTAGTGGGCCTTATTCCTTCAATGGGCCTCGCTCTTTTAATGGGCCCCCTTCCTTTATCGGGCCTTTTTATTCCCTTAATGGGCCTACTTCACTTAATAGGCCCGCTCCTTCTACCCATGTTGCTGCCGGCCCAATCAGTTCTTATTCCCACATTCATGATCCTTCCAGGCCCACATATCCTTCCACTCCTGGAATCGGCTTCCCTTCTTCACAGTCCGGATCTCTTTATCCGGCCCAATATCATAACCCTGTTCCAAATCCACAATCTCTTGCTCAGGCTGGCTTGCATCCTTCCCGATCTCTCCCCATTGAGGAGATTATTGCTCAAGCCCAACGTCAGCTTGATGAACTTCAACGTCGAGTTGATCCCCAATCTTATTTGAGTGTCCCGTTGGCATTCCAAGATCTTCAACTTCCACCGCGTTCACAAATTCCTACTTATCATCGCTATGGTGGAGTTGGTAACCCCTATGTGCACTTGAAGGAGATCATTTATGAGTCGGTCCAATTCCAACATGACCAACACTTGATGTCCTATTTATTCGGTCTGTCGTTGGAAGGCCCGGCTCGGGATTGGTTCTTTTCTCTTCCGCAAGAGGAAGTTGTGGATCTTCAAGCCGTTCAAGAGAAGTTTATTCAGTAGTTTTAAAACCATGTTGGGACCAAGTATTCTATGGTTGATCTGGCCCATGAGAAGATGAATCCCGACGAGGAATTCTCTACCTTCGCTGACCGCTGGCGTCGCCTGGCCACGCAAGACCCGGGGCATATTCCAGAGGGAGAACAAATCAAAATGATCATTTCTAATGCAGCACCCAAGTATCGCTTTATCTTAGCCTTGAATGATATCAGTTTCTGGCAACAGCTTTATAGTCGAGCCCGCTTCATCCTCCAACAACTCCTAGGTTCCCTTGACCCCGAGTCTCCTCCACCTTCTATGCCCACATATATACGCCTCCTATCCATCGCCTTCCATGAGTCAGCCATCCACCGCATATTCTTCTACCAGTCAGCCTTCCATTCCCACATACGCATATGCCTCCACGTGTCAACCCTCCATGAGTCAACCTGCCGCCATCCATAGTCAGCCCTCCGCCCCCACATATGTGTCTTCGCCTGTGTCTTCCCCTCCGGTCAAGGGATGATCACACCCCGAGCAGGTAGATGCCGTCCACATACCTCCCATCTCCCTTTCCGCTCCACATATGCCTCCACCGAGTCATTCCACTAGTTTCCATGCGACTTTGCCTTCGCAACCCCCGCTTCCTTCTCCATTACCTTCCCATACCCCTCAGCATCCACCTTTCCCGAAGCAGGCTCCTCATCGTCCTCCATTGCCGGAGTATTTTTCAGATATTTTAAGGACTTTGATAGCTACTCATGCGTTGCCGCCCCCTCCAGTTGTGCCCTGTCGACCCGCGGTCGGGGATATGCTTCAATTTTGTGATTACCATCGCCAGCAGGGGCATTTGGTTGAGGACTGCCCCGAATTCCGAGAGTATGTTTATGGCCTGGAAGATAATAAGAGGATCGATTGGGCCGCCATGCATGAAGCTATTTTAAATCTCCGCAGCAAGCAGCAGCAGCAGTCGCCGCCCAAGCAGCTGTCTCTACTACAAGACCAGGGGCACCCCTACGATCCCTCATCTACCGATGCACCTGCTCCGTCACCTGTTCCGTTATCTATACCACCTTCCTCATCTCCTACCACATCTCCACAAACTCCGCCTACCCTGTCCCTTGCTCAGGCTAGTGCCTCCACTTCCGCCACTTCCACCGCCACTACTCCTACCCCCAATGCCGCTCGGCGTGTTATGTCAATACATCAACGTTGGATCCCATAGCCTTTCATTTCCCATTTACCTCCTTCTTCACCCACTCCATCTCTACCTCCATTACCTTCATTGCCCGCATGACCATCTCCACTACCCCTACCGCCATCACCACCGCCTTTATCGCCTCCTCCCCCGAAGACTCCTATTCCACCACTTCCACCATCTCCACCGCCTTTGCCATCCCCTTCGCCATTGTTGCCTGAGCCTGAGCAAGCTATACCTACACCTCCAACTTCGCCTTTTCCCCCTCTTACGCCTCCACCTTTGCCCTTACCTCCACTTGAGCCTGTCATTGCCGCTATCCATCCACCACTCGCATTGGCCTTACCCCCACTTACGCCTTCTAAACCTTCACCTACGCCTTCCAAACCTATTACTTCCATTTCTTCCCCATCCATTTCCACCCCACGGAGCGAGTGTGCGCTACCTTTGGTGCCCCTCGGGTCTGGTCCCCAGGGAAATGACAAGCCAACTCAGGATAGTTCAGTGCCGGTTCTCACTATAAGATTCAAGATTTCATGTGCCACATGCTAGTCCGAGTCTGGTTCCCCGATCATCTTTGGGATAATGAGCCCGCATTTCCTATGGAGACGGTTGCTAAGAAGAGCTCCCTTGCACTAGTGCCAGTTTCTTCACAAGCGAGGCTGGTGCAAATCTCATTGCTTGTCGGAGGTTCGATTATTAATGTTGTTATTACCTCTCGCTCGATTGCCATTCAGATTACTGGTCAGGAAGGGTTCTCTACTCAGATTTTTCTAACTCATACGGCTTCCAAGAGCTTGATGGATTCCCTATTCAAGGGGCAATTGGCTGTATCTTCTACATTTTCCAAGAACATTCTGCACTTGTTATGCAATCTCCCTTGGTTTATTGGTAAGTCGGCCACGTCAACGCCACGCATTACTCTCCCTCAGTTTTATCCTGCTCTTATGGTAAGGGAGTTACGCTTCATGCCCGTTTGTCGAGTGGAGTTGCTAAATCTAATGATGCTATTGCCAAGTGACAAAACTCCGTGGTTTTCTAATATTCATTCATTTCAGGAGTTATCTGTTCAAGAATGTTCACCTATTGTTAGTATCGGGTGTCTAGGGCAACCGCCCCGATGAGACTTCATGGTCATGACCGGGCCAGGCCATCTGCCAGATGGGCTCGTTATTTAAGAAGACATTACAGATCAAGAAGGTTGAAGGTCCAAGTCCGCACCAGGCGGGTTCGGGTTCAAAAAGTTTTTGCTAAGAAGAGGCGGCAGCGTAAGTACAAAAGCCGTGTGTTGTGCACTCGAGGGGCCACTTCTCCGTCTTCCCCTCCTCTCCAATCATCCTTTCTTCTACTCAGCTCCCACCCCTGGGTGGTGTACCTCCCTTCCTCTAATCCAATTTCTATGATCTTCTCCTCTCTTTTCGGGTCCGCAAACCCCCATTCTACTTTCTCCACTAATCCAGAGTCTCCAGATCCTCCGTTTTCTCATGATTCTAGGCCTCGGCCTATGTCATCCTTTCATCCCACTTTCGGGGCTTCTTCTGATCCTTCTCCTCTAGTATTCCCGGGTTCTTCTTCTCATCCTCTTTCCCCGACCCTGTCGGATGACCGTCATTTCCCTTCCTCGACCTTGTCGGGTGTTTATGCTTCTTCTTCCCCGCCTCTAGCGGGTGATCGCTACTCTCCTTCTCCGACCACGTTGGATGATCATTCTCCTTCTTCCTCATCTTCACAACAATCCTCTCGCTATCTTTCTACTTACTCCTCCTCACCCTTTCGAGGTCGTCACCCTATTTCTTGCTATTTTCGAGGCTTTAGTCTGCCTTGATCTCAGTTAATCTTTGTTCATTCTGTATTCGGTTCCTTATTATCAGGGCCTCTGTGCCTTAACGAGGGAGTTCTAGCCCTCATCTCTCTTCCTTTTATTCTTCTTCGTCCAGTTTGGTGTCTGCCATTCCTCCATCTAGAGGAATCTTCAATTCCTTGTTATCCTCTCCCTTTTACCCTGACAAGCGAGGAATACAAAACTCGTGTTGATCAAAGCTCAATGATCAAGATTGTTTCAGGACGCCGCTTTTTTGTTCCATGTATTCGCAAGGTATCTTTATTTTGTGCAAGAACATGCTATTATTGCTATCATTTCTATTTCTCTTGCGCATGGTTATAATGTGGTTTCCTCAACATGTTTTGAGCGACTTTAGTTCATTAAGTTTGGTTAGTTCAAGTCGAGTTGCTTCTGTAGCATCTTTAGGTTGGTGATAACTCCGCGTTGGGAGTCTAGTTTCTTTCCTCGATTGTTGAGGGTGACCTTTTGTATGAATTTTTCACACACTACACGGCGAGCCATAGCCTATCTCTCTAAGGCACACCGTTGTTGCTTTGACCATACATTGGGTATGCACGAAGACCTTTTCTCTTCTCTACTCGGCCAAGTGCGGGGGCAAGAGATTGATGGATAAGATGACTAACCTAAGCGCTCCCTAATACGAGAGAGGTCTCAAATAGGGGAAGGCTTGACTCTCAAAAGTGAGCTTTCATGCTATATCTGGCCAATAAGGGCTACCAAAATGATAAAATGAATCAATGCAAAATTATGAATCAAAGGCATGGCAAGAGTGGCAGTATAGTTCCCCGCGGGACGTCATGAGCCCGGTCGCATGCGTGCCTGATAAATATGGGTCTAAATTCAAAGACACAAAGCCCCGGCGCAACAGGCTATCTCTTTGAACGGTAGTGCCCTAGAAAGAATTCAAGCCTTGATATCTCCCATCCTGCATGAAGCTTGTCTCCAATTTTTCTTCTGCTTCTCCCTCTTAGACTGGGTTGTATCCCGGGTATAGCCTTAGTAGGGGCACCGTTCTTTAGAAGCGGTTGGTTGTGATAAGCCACCCTCACATGCACGCCTTGCTTAAGGGAAGCCTTTCATGAAAGGGGTAGGAACGACGGTCCCTAGCTAGTAGTTTGAGCCCGTCTTTAGGTGCTGCGGATTGCTATGTCAAAATCTAAAAAAAATCCAAATATTATCAAAAGTCTAAAAAAATCAAATACTTCAAAAAATATTAAAAAATCAAATATTATCAAAAATCTAAAATAATCAAATACTTCAAAATTTCAAAAAATAATCAAATATTTCAAAAACCTAAAAAATCAAACACTTCAAAAAATCCAGAAAAATGGAATACTATTGAAAATCTAAAAAATAAAAAAAAATTCAAAATATTTCAAAAAATGTCTCTTTTTCATGCATTTACATTTGTTTGAAGGATAGATACGTAATCAGTTTGCTAAGTGTGCAGGTTGCAAGTACTCATGCATTCCTTGCTACATCTTTGTGCTCTGCCTCCTGTCCACATCTTTGATATGTTCTTTCCTTCTTCGATCCACTCTCTCGATCTGCTCTGAAGCTCATGCCCTTCTCAGCTGCTGTTTGCAATGATCATATCTTTATGAGAGGGCTTTGCCTCACGATTATGAACCTGGCGATTCTGCTTCATTCTGATCTTGGGTTTTGATTGAATGGCGTATTTGTTTATGTCTTTTGTCCCGCCGCGTCCTTGTCACGTGTTTATGTCCCACCGTGTTGTCCCACACATGTTGTTTTGTCCTTCACCGAGTGTTGTTAGTTATCTTACACATGTTGTTAGTCACCCCTTTATGTCCCATGTTCTTGTCCCAACCGTGTGGTCATCCGTCATATTCTTGTCCCAACCGTGGGGTCATCCGTCATGTTCTTGTCCCAACCGTGTATTGTCCCACTGTGTTGTTGTCTTGTCACACCGTGTTCATGCATGCATGTTATCTTTTCATACCATTATATATGTGCTCGTTTGCCTTTGTTATGTTATGTTGCATTGTCTCCCATTTCATTTGATTGTTATGTTATGTCGTGTTATTTGTCGTTTAGTTAATCATTATGTTATCTACGCTATGTTTATACTTGCTTGTTTATCATATTTGTCTTATACATGAAAATCCATAAAAATCAAAATAAAAACAAAACAAATGCCATTTCACCTGTGTAGGTAAGTCAGGTATGGCTCTCTATCCCTACTCATTGTTGCATTACTATATGGTATCTATATTGTTATATTATCTCAAGAACCGGCTGGTCATTCACATGTTCCAGGATCTGACGTTCCCCTCTAACAAAAATGATGATGATCTAGGTGCACATGTTTAATCATCGGATAGGCCGTTAGGTTAGGAAAATTAGGGGACGATGGTTCTATCACGCACGCCATGGTTGCGAATAGTGTCTTGACCCTGATTGTTCCGGTCTAGCAATACTATTCTCGAGTACTTTCTATTTTAGCTTTCTTTGCATTCGTTTTGATGATTTCTTTATTTTAGCCCAACATCCATTATTGTTACATTTTGAGCACGCACGCCTCGTGACCCGTTCAAGGTTGTTCCTCAGTAATTGTTAATTGCACTTCAATTCACTTGGATAAGAGATTCTCTTTCCACTCTTAATTTGAACGATTTTTCTAATCTTGCCGCTTGGTCTGGTTGGCCAGCGTGATTCCTATCTGGATTTTATCTCAGTTATATTTCTCCTACTTTTTATGTTATGTTCCTTTCCGACCCCCTCATCATCTGTGGATTGTGTCCCCGATGAGGTTGGTCGTGTTTCTTTTTTTCCTGTTAGTTTTGTTCTCCAGACATGTCTCATCCGCGTCAGTCATTCTGGGTGGGTAGTTCGGCATTTTCAGGAGAATTCTTGTCGCTTGTTAGTTAAAACGGGTGTCATTTGCCTTGATGCCCGCTTATCAGTTCTCTCTGCTTCATCTCTACTTCATCTCCATTTCACGTCACTTTCACTTTCGCTCCATCTCCTTTCCATTTCGCCTCCGCGTCACTTCCGCTCGCTCCCTTGCAAAGCGGACATCAAGGAGGGGCATATGTTGACACCCATTTTTAGCCCGCAAGTTGCGTCATTTCTCTTATTCATCATTTTTGATGTCCCAAAATAATCGTTATTTTGGAGCATTCCTTAGATGGATTTCGAGCCCATTTCATTGTTCCAATCCCTTTGAGCATTGGAGATCATGATTTCTTGGAGCCGTGGAGCCTATTCTATCACCTTTCTGCCGTCCAAGTCGACTTACGGCCCATTTAGGTCGACTTCCCTCAGGAATGCGGCCCCTTTCGCTGCGTAGTCTTAAATAATGGTCCCTTTTCACTCCCTTCCTTTCCTCTATTCATCAAGTGTCCTTCACCAAAGTTGTTCCATTTTTGAATACCTACATTTTCTTCTTCTATGCCATTATCCAGTTCTCCACCGTTTTCAAGCCTTAGTGTTTTTCTCTATTCTCACCCCATTTTCTATCTCTTCTGGTCGGTTGTGCATCTTGTTATCTTCATCAAAGTTGTTCATCTTTTAGTTATCTACAATTTCTTCTTCTACAATATTTTTTAATTCTACATCATTTTCAAGATATTCGCTGATTTCAAAAGTGATGCGAGCCTTGCAGCAAAACGGTCAACAGTTGATCGTCCCATGGATAAACAGTCACTGGTTGACCGCCCAATGAATTAAACGGTCAACAGTTGACCGTGTCAATAGTAACTTTTTTATTTTTTATTTTTTATTTTATTTTTATTATTTTTGAAATGTCAAAAAATGGTCTTCTTGAAACCGTTTATGTCAAAAAATGGTCTGTGGATGACCCTTTATTCATTTTTTCTGCCAAAAGTCGCCCGATCGCCCCCCGATTCATTGAGCGGTCTACCCCTAGACCGCGTCATTCATAGAACGGTCTATCGTGCGACCGTTTATATAATAAAGAGTCCAAAAGTTCCTGAACTCTATTTTCTTCACCGCTGGACTCTAAGGTTGATTTCTGTTCGTCGGGGTCACCTTTCTAAGGCTCTATCTTCTCGAATATTCTGTCAAATCACTTCCCGTTTGTTTCTGCCTCTTGCCACCACTATTATCTCGAGTTTAAGCCATATAACTCGAAATTTAGTGGAATATATTCGCGGGAATCTTGACCGCAATATCAGGTTTTATGCATTTTCGTGTCACACACTCTCTTCTACATTAGGCTCCCGGGCCACCTTCCGAGGACTCTATCTTCCAGATCCTTCCACCAAAAAAAGTTCCATTTGTTCCTAGCTCTTATCCTATCTATTATCTCGAGATTGATCCATAGATCTCGAGATTTGGTGGAGTCTATCCTCTGAAATCGTAGCAGAAAGTTCTAGGTTTCAGCATTTCTCTATATAAACCTACCCAGTTCGCCTGCGCGACGGGGGGCTCTTCTTGGACTCGGGGCGAAGCCATGCCGGATCGTCGACTCACACCTTCGACCCCACTGCGAAGAGGGAAGTATCAGCTGTGATTTCCATCTTCTTGGGCTCAGTTTCATTGCTCCAATCCTTAGTTCTCATCTCTTACTTTTTCAAAATCATCACAAATCACACTATTTCTGCACGTCTCTGCATTTTTCTCCGTTTTGCACATCACTTTTCTCCTTATTCTCTCAATCATTTTTCGTGATTTCAAATCCTATGCATGCACAATACACCCACCTTTTGTTTGCACCCATTTATAGGGGTTAAAAACCCTCCCCGGGTGCGTTCTCCCCCTTTCTTTCATGCTACTTTATCATTTCGGGACATATGCTACACTTCACATTCTGATGGATCTTCTCGTATATTTGTGGCTTTGTTTCGCAGGAGATTGTTGATAGAACGTGAGGCCCTTGCTTTCTAGCCGGCTGGAAGATGAGGAGGTGTCACCCACACCGGTTCCCCGCACCCCTTTTCAAAGCGCGATCACGTTGTAGCGGCTTCCCATTAGGCCGCGTCTTCCTTCATATTTTCCAAGGTACACGGCACCGTCTTCATCCGTTCTCCATCTTTTTAGTGCCGTAGAACCTTGGGGGCGATCACGGTCAGGTTCCTCTTCTTCATCACCCCTTTGCTTTTCATGCACTTTTACGCTTATATGCATGGTTACATGTTCATAGTTTGGGGCGGGATAGATTGAAACATTTGTATCCACACCTATGACATGACATTTTCCTAGGACATACTTATGCCTAGGCTCTTATACCACTTTATTTGTCACGCCCTGAGATGTAAGTACAGCGAAAGATAATCGGGAACCTGAGCAGCCGGCGAGTACGCCACAAGCGTGTAATAAAAAATCAGAGCACTAACACATTCACACATAAAAGGGAATGGATAAGATAATATACTCAAAGCTTCAATTTATTGAATAATAGTCAAGTACAATGATAATTGACTCATTTCACTAGACTCAAATAAAGGGAAAAGTACATAGACTCGACTTGACTAATAACTCTACTAGGTCTTCTCTCGATCTTTAATCACTCTCGGACAGTTCACTTGAGTAATCCGAATCTCCGCTAGAGTTTCCTGAAAAGATTTACAAAGTAGGGAATGAGCACACTTGCCCAGTAGGTATCTTCGTATCAACTTGAAGGTAATGTTTAAGTAATTAGCATTTTAGCTCTAGAAAAGAAGAATAAACGCCTGCAAACAAAACCAAAGTAACAACGCAAGTAACAAGACATGACCAAGAAGATATGAGATTTTATATAGAGATTGAGAGGATATTCATTCCAGAATGTATAGTGGCCTTTCATGTAACAAGAATGTACTAGCATGTATCGAGAATGTATTATTCATAATTATGACGGTTATGCACTAGAAAGTCATGTAATCAAGAATAGATAGTTCATGTAGAGCCTCGTGGTTTTCACTCATGTATAAAAAAAGTACTCCCGACGCAATGCAACGCCAGTGTTCATCATTCTCCATGGTTTATAGCATGTTTCTGACAATCAGCCGAGGGGGCTAGTGTCTAGCCCTTGGACACAATCAGTGCCCGAACCGCATCTTCAAGTTATAAATCAAGCTACATCCACGAGAAATATCAATAATGTAAGACAATAATGTATCAATTCAAATAATAAGCTTGTAAAACAATGTCAAGGTAGGAATGCTTCAATTAAGAATCACGAGAGTTAAAAATGATTTAAAAGAAGGTCATGCCAGGGAAACTATTTAGCAGCATAATGACATATTCTTTTAACTTTCATAATTCATTAGATAGCTTATTTAACAAGGTGTTAGGTTCTAGACAATCAATAGACCATCTAGGATCATACAAAAACTAACCCTTGGGTCAAACCTTGGGTTCAGAACACTGAAGACAATTGCGGTCATGTCCAGACCGTTTATATACTTTAGCGGTCAGTATAGGACCATTTTTGACAGAGTTGACGCAATGAGTGAATTTCAACCATGCGGTCATGGTAGGGCCACTAGGCATCATTTGGTGGTCAAGGGAATCACCGCTACTAGACTCTGGCGGCCTCCATAGGGCCGCTAGTGACCAGAACACAGGAGACACCGGTAAAGTGCTCTCAAGACAATTGGGTTTTGAGGGTACAACCAGTTCGGCATAATAGTGGGAATCCTAGGCTCGCGGAGACTTACGGAGGCCTTGAAACAAGATCACCCAGTCCGGTGGAAGGAATATCCAATGGAAAGGATCACAAGTCCAAGATTGTGTACTGATAAGTGCAAAGTGTATCTAATGGCAACACACCGGAGTACGCACCATGTACTTAAGAAAAGACTATAGATGAGAAAGGATCGTGAAAAAATAGCGATCAATTCAATACTTAAACAAGTCCATGAAGTATGTAAAATATGATCATTAGTACAAGAATATAAGTTTTGACATGAAAGTAGCATAAGCTAAAAATAAGCATTTAAACCATGTAAGACATGCAATATATCAAAGATGATGCAGAATATAGCCAATATTATGAATATGAAGTCAAAACTTGGAATAAGACATAATTAACTAGGCTTAACATATGTTTAATAGGGTCTATCTGCAATCTGTTTGGAGTTACAGGTTGCAGAGAACAGAGAGAGTCTAGTAGTTAGGTGAGGACCGCATGCAGGTGTTTAGTAGTCTATCGCATGGCCGCTAAAGGATTACGGCGGTCTTAGGGAGATCGATTATTACCTGTAGTAGATAGAGTGAAAATCGAAGAACAGGCCTAATCTAAGGCAAATAGATGCATGGAAAAATATGCCAATAGATAAGTAAGGCCTGATACAACCATATTTAAAACATGGATATGAATGTTGATGCATAATTTAAACCAAGTTTATAACTTTCCTCTTAAGGTGAAAAGGGTAAGCATGCTGACTTAACCTAGATGCACAGTCTTGAGAGAACATGAAATACTATCTGTAGAAAGCATGAAACAAAGTGAAACCACAGGGATTTTATTCCTAATATGTTATTTTAGCCTTTTCAAGAGATAACCTACCTTTGATTTAATCCCTAGACTTCAAATTTCTGACTAGAACTACACCCTAGTTCCTACACGTCCTGTGCAAACCATCAACATTTCAGCCCTCGTTCTCCTCAACAACTTGACCTAAAACCATGAAATTTTGAGGATAGGAAGAAGATACGAAGGGAAACAGAAAGTTCTAAAGGATCAATTTCTAAATACCTTGATTAGAGCGTCCAATCTCTAGGTCTTTATTGGACGGCCACACTGGTTCCTGTGCGGACTACAGCGAACCAGCAACTTGTAGAGCTTCTAACCCTCCAACGGTGTGTTCTCCTGGCACGAGATTTTGAGGGGATTTGGACAAAACTACGGAGAACAATAAAGTCTAAAGGATTAACTTGAGAATATGTCTTCTTATGTTCTAATTACGGGAGCCAACATTAGGGTTCCCATGGGTCGAAGTTAGGGTCTATTTATAGGGTTTTGAGTTAGGGCTGAGGATTTGATCGAATTGGGAGTCCTAATAAGAGGGAGGATCAAACCCCAAGAGTCCTAGACATGTTTTCATGTCTACACACTTTGATCCATGAGGATTTGGATGCCAAAGATCCAAGCTTTTCACGTTTTTTCCTTTCACAGAATCAAAAGGGTCTGGCGGTCATAGAGGGACCGCTAGGTTGGATTGGCGGTCGTGCGATAGACTGCAAATTGGCCATTGCTCCAAAATTTTTAGATTTTCACATTTATCCCCTATTTGTCCCTTATTTGATCTATTTATTCCCTTTTTTATTCCCATTACGTTTCTATAATTGGACTTGGGCCTAAAAGACATGGTTTTCGGGCCTTATGGGCCTATTTAGTGGATTCCAACCAAACATAATATATGGGTATTTAAATAATTATTAAATGGTCCTTTATTTCTTAAATATATCATTGAGTCTATTTAAATGCTAAATAATCATATTAAATCCTCAAAAAAATCTTAAAAAATCCTCGGGCGTTACACCCTCCCCCACATAAAAGAATTTGGTCCTCAAATTCAATATGTGTGATTGTTAACGAGAGTGTACTTACAATTGAATAATTCTAGGAATCGTTTGCGCATTGCTTCTTCTGTTTCCCATGTCGCTTTGTGTGGCCAAGATTTGTTCCATTGGACTTTGACTATAGGAATAGTTTTATTCCGAAGTTGACGTATTTCTTGCTCAGTTATTTTGATTGGCATTTGTTCGTACGTCAAATCCTTTTGAACCTCCAAGTTGTCATGACTTATAACATGGAATGGGTCATAGACATACCTTTTAAGCATCAAGACGTGGAATACATCGTGGACTCCAGGTAATTAAGGAGGTAACGTAATTCGGTATGCGACCTCGCCAACCCTTTCAAGAATTTCAAAGGGGCCGATAAATCTTGGAGTGACCTTGCCTTTTATGTCGAACCTTCGAATATCTCGACCTGGAGAAACCATGAGAAACACATGATCTCCTACTTGGAATTCTAGATCATGTCTTTGATTATCAACATATGATTTCTGTCTATCTTGTTCCATATGGAGTCTTTCTCAAATGAGCTTTATCTTTTCGGTAGTATCCTAAATGATTTCTGGGCCTATAAGTTGCCTTTCTCCAACTTCATTCCAACATAATGGTGAGTGGAAGTTCTTCCATATAGTGCCTCGAATGGCGCCATTTGAATGCTAGCTTGGTAGCTATTGTTGTAGGCAAATTACACTAGAGGTAGATGATCGTACCAACTCCCGTAGAAATCAATAACACATGCCTTGAACATATCTTCCACTACCTGATTTGTCCTTTTAGTTTGACCATCCGTTTGTTGATGGAAAGCAGTGCTGAAATTGAGTCGGGTCCCCAATGAATGTTGTAGGCCCTTCCAGAATTGAGATGTGAATCGAGGGTCTCGATCGGAGATAATGGTTACAAAGACACCGTGCAGCTTTACGATCTCCTTCATGTATAAGGCTGCAAGGATATATATGGACCATCTGCTCTTAATAGGTAAAAAATGAGCTGATTTTGTCAAATGGTCAATGATCACCCATATACCATCATGTGCACCTCTTGTCTTCGGTAGACCCATGATGAAATCCATCCCTATGCTTTCCCACTTCCATTCGGTAATATCCAAGGGATGTTGTTTACCAGCGGGCTTTTGATGTTCTGCTTTAACTTAATGACAAGTGAGGCAGTGAGATACAAAGTTTGCTATCTCCCTTTTCATGTTGGGCCGCCAAAAATTCCTTTTTAGGTCTTGGTACATTTTGGTAGCGCCAGGGTAAATAGTGTATTTTCTCTTATGAGCTTTCTTCATGATCAGCTTCTTACTGTCGGCTTGATCCGGCTCACATATTCGATCCTTGAATAATAATTGATGGGAATCGACGCCGAGCATGTACCTTTTCTTTTACATTTATGTCCTTTTAGTTTGTGTTCATATCCTTGGGAAAGTATATGCGCAATTGTACGGCTTTGTAAGCCAATGCGTCATTCCCACGGATTGTGTGGGTTTCTATGTAATTTGTCAGTAGGACCAGCAAGGGGGGCCCTCAGCCCTCTCCCATTGGTCCATGTCACCTTGTGGGGCTGGTCAACCATCCTAGGTGGACATCTTGAAGGTTGGACTAGTCATATGCCACATGGGTAGACAAGAGGGTAAGAATTTCCATGGTAGGCTACCTACCATGTCAACTTGTTCCCCTTGCCACCCCTTGGTCAATAGCCCCCCCCCTTATATATTATTTTTATTTTTTGTGTGTTGGAGCCATGCAATCAAGACCATCCATCTCCCATCCCTAGATCCAAGGGTGGAGGTTGGATTTGATTGGAAGCATATAAAACCTTGTATTTTCCTTTGAAAATTAGTGAAAAGTTAGAAAATTTGATGGAAGCCTTGGAGCACTTTGCGCCCCTCCCCTCTCCCTGGTGTTCTTCCGTCTCAAACCCCAATTCTAGAGTGGTTTCTATCTTCTATCCCCTCCCCTCTATCTCCGGTGATCATCGGTGCCGCCGCCGCCACCGTTCGTGCCGCCTTCGAGCCGCCGCGGAGCCATCTTCAAGGTTCTGTCCTGCTGGACAGGGTTGTAGTCCACGAATTCCTGCCCTCCACCACGTGAAGATCTGAAGCTGAAATTTTTATGACCTCAAGAGCTGGATCGGACATCTTCCTCACGGTCAATGGCAGTTCTCAGACAAGTTCCTTGCAGATCTGAGAGTCCGGTCACTGTACAACAGAAACTCAAAATTTCATTAATGCCCAGATCCGTGTAGATCCAGGTTTGATCTCCAAGCTTAGGTTGAAGGACTTCAAGTTAGCTTTCCAATGGCGCCAGTTTCGTGTCGATCCGACATCGGGGCTGATCGCAGCGTCCGTTCTCGCCGGAGCGCGCGCCGGAAAATAGAACCGGCAGATCCATGGCCGGTTATTCCGACCGGTGCCGAACGGAGCCACCCGGCCTCCGGTCAACGTTCCAGTGTGCCACCAGCCCAGGGAACGCTTCCCCAAATGTCCCCACCACAGCGATGTCCCTGGGTCCCACACGGCCCCTCCGGACAGCACGTGGGCCCCGCAGTCACAAGTTTGGGTGCTGCCTAAGAGACGCGAGAAGCCGCCCGTCAACCCGAATTCGGTCCTCCTGGGCCCATTTGTGTAGCCCTTTACCTCCCTGCGTGGAGTGGGCAGCGACATGTATTGCTGTAATATTGTGTATTATTGTTCTGGCAGTACGAGTTTCGGCCGGGTCCGTCTTCCCCACGCCAAGCGCGTGGAGGTATCGTATTCGCTCCTTGCTTGGCATTTCACTTATTTCCATATATGCTTGTTTATGCCACTGCTAGAGAGCATGTTTAGGACCTAGCTCACTATATTTTCATATCACCGCTGCTGCGAGAGAGAGAGCGTGACCGTCCCGTGACCCGACCTGGGCACAAGTGAAAGCCGACCACCCTAGCTCACTGCCGGTTTCTCAATCGCGCACGTCCGATGCTTCCCTCGTTAAGGGACAGTCACGAGCTTGTCGTGTCCGTGGTCCGTCCCGCATCAATTTGGTATCAGAGCGAGTTTGAGTCTAGGGTCTCACAAAAAAAAAGAGTGTCATTTACGTCTAGTCATTAGTCATCGTGTTTAGGGTCATCATTGTTTTAAAACAAAAAAAAGGTGTCTTTTGCATTGCATCCCAATAACCCGGTATATAAAAAGGTGTTGTCCGAACGTTAGGCTACGCCTATCGGGAAGGCCGCACACTTGTGCGAGTGATCTTCGGATCGATTAACTCCACCACGTGCCGAGTTTTGGTTACATCTTGGTGCATCATCTTGTAGTGTGCATTTGCATTAGTCGGTGTCTCCTACTCCGTGTCTTGCATGCCCACTCGTCGAGGTACTCAATACTCACGCCCACCACCACCTATGGCGGAATCCCGAGTCTATAGTTCCGATGAAGTGGCCACAATGTTCTGAACTCTTATGGGGAAAATGGATGGGTTGAGTGAGCGCATGGATGTGTTAGGTACTCGAGTGGATAGGATGGAAGGGTTGAGTACTCAGGTGAATGGCCTAGGCACCCGCCTCGAAGAGAGGATGAAGGCCGTAGAGGATAGGGCCGCCGGGTCGAGCCAGTCCGTTCAGGGATTGTTCGGAAGAGTCACCGCACTAGAGAAAGGACCAGCCGAGACACACCCGATTGTCCCAGTCCAAGCACCCATCCCACCTACACAAGGTCAACCGGAGCCGGTTCACCAACCAGTGACTCCAAGGGTTCAAGGGGTAGCTGTTAGGAGGCACGAAGTCCCCGAGGTGCATGACTATGAGTCCGATAATGAGCATAGGGGACATGGTCGTGATCATCGCCCTACACGGCGTACCCATGACCAAGATATGGATGAACGGGCCCTTTGGACCATTCGGGCCGACCCTCCCACCTTTGACGGGTCCTTAGACCCAAAGGTCTATCTTGATTGGGAGGCTGGTATGGACCGATATTTTGAGTGGTTCGAGATGTCGGACCAACGAAAAGTCAAGTACGCCAGGATGAAACTTTTACGCCAAGCACAAACCTATTGGAGGAACATGGAGAACCTATTGTTTCATCGTCAAGAACCCCCGATCGATACGTGGACCGATATGAGGGAGAAGCTTAGGAAGAAGTACCTCCCTACCTCCTACCGCCAGCGTCTTATAGAGAGGTGGCAAAGCCTCACCCAAGGAGACCGGTCCATCTCTGATTACATCGTCGAATTTGATGAATACTACTTGCGATGTGATGTCACGGAGGAAGATTCCCTTACCGTCTCTCAGTTTCGGCGTGGCCTACGCCCGCACCTACGGTATGAGCTTCTCCGTCGCAAGGTGGACAAGTTGGAGGATGCCTATCAAGTTGCTCTCGAGATGGAGCAATTTGAGGGTGAGTTCGAGTCTATTCCCTGGTGGAGCCCCGCTCTTCCCCGTAGTGATTCCCGTGGCTCCTTAGGTTCATACCCGAGGGGACCCATGGCTCGTCCACAGGAGCCCGCCCGTCAGGAGCACTTTGCTCCTAGACCTCGACCTCCCCCACCATGGGATCTACCTTCACCCCATCCACCGGCACCCGTTGCCCGTCCCCCGGCACCCATAGCCCATCCCCTGGCCCCGACACTTCCTCCACTATTGCCCACGGCACCTACACCTGCACCCTTGTTGCCTACACCCCCTGCCCGTCGGGAGGATAAGGGTAAGGCCCCTCTTATCGGAGAGAGCAGTCGGTCGCGAGTGCAGTGTTTCCACTATCAAGGGTTTGGCCACTTTTCCAGTGAGTGTCCCGCTTGCGCCACCCTAGCCTTAGGTGTTGGAGAATCCGCACCTCCCGAGCTTGAGTGTGTCAATTACGTGGCCGATGAGGCACTAGCCGAGGAGTACTATGCTTTGGGGGGAGAACTAGAGGACTCTTCCGCAATGCAGGATGCGGCCACCTAGTGGGATTGATGGTACCACCTTAGTCTAGAGTCGTGCATGAGTCAGTGTGTTTTCTTTGTGTGGGTTGTTTGTGTGGTGTGTTTTGAGTCGATTGTTTGTGTGGTTTGCATACGTGTGTTAGTGCATGGTGAGTCTGCATGTGTCTTGTGCAAGCTCGTTGTCGTTCTCTTATGAGTAAGAGGTGATTGGACTCACTCGATGAGTATGGGATCAGTTCTATATCTATACCCGGATCTAGTCACCTACAGGGACTCAGCGGTGATTCGTAGTGAGTCTTCGAGCTGCTTCCTTCCCTTTTGAGAGTGCCCCACTCGGTGTGTCCACCTTCAGCCCATAGCAGTTCGTGCATATCAAGTATATATGGAATGAGCATGTGACGATCACTTGGAGTGGAGCATACCCGCGCTACTTGGCACGGTGACGGATCCGCCGGAGTACTCGAGCATCTATACCCCTACTCGACGGGGTCGAGTTCCTCCCACCCGGGGAGAGTTGATGGGAATCGACGCCGAGCATGTACCTTTTCTTTTGCATTTATGTCCTTTTAAATTATGTTCATATCCTTGAGAAAGTATATGCGCAATTGTACGGCTTTGTAAGCCAATGCGTCATTCCCACGGATTGTGTGGGTTTCTATGTAATTTATCAGTAGGACTAGCAAGGGGGGCCCTCAGCCCTCTCCCATTGGTCCATGTCACCTTGTGGGGCTGGTCAACCATCCTAGGTGGACATCTAGAAGGTTGGACTAGTCATATGCCACATGGGTAGACAAGAGGGTAAGAATTTCCATGGTAGGCTACCTACCATGTCAACTTGTCCCCCTTGCCACCCCTTGGTCAATAGGCCCCCCCCCTTATATATTATTTTTATTTTTTGTGTGTTGGTGGCATGCAATCCAGACCATCCATCTCCCATCCCTAGATCCAAGGGTGGAGGTTGGATTTGATTGGAAGCATATAAAACCTTGTATTTTCCTTTGAAAATTAGTGAAAAAGTTAGAAATTTTGTTGGAAGCCTTGGAGCTCCTTGCGCCCCTCCCCTCTCCCTGGTGTTCTTCCCTCTCAAACCCCAATTCTAGAGTGGTTTCTATCTTCTATCCCCTCCCCTCTATCTCCGGTGATCATCGGTGCCGCCGCCGCCACCGTTCGTGCCGCCTTCGAGCCGCCGTGGAGCCATCTTCAAGGTTCTGTCCTGCTGGACAGGGTTGTAGTCCACGAATTCCTGCTCTCCACCACGTGAAGATCTGAAGCTGAAATTTTTATGACCTCAAGAGCTGGATCGGACATCTTCCTCACGGTCAATGGCAGTTCTCAGACAAGTTCCTTGCAGATCTGAGAGTCGGTCACTGTACAACAGAAACTCAAAATTTCATTAACGCCCAGATCCGTGTAGATCTAGGTTTGATCTCCAAGCTTAGGTTGAAGGACTTCAAGTTAGCTTTCCAATGGCGCCAGTTTCGTGTCGATCCGACATCGGGGCTGATCGCAGCGTCCGTTCTCGCCGGAGCGCACGCCGGAAAACAGAACCGGCAGATCCGTGGCCGGTTATTCCGACCGGTGCCGAACGGAGCCGCCTGGCCTCCGGTCGACGTTCCAACGTACCGCCAGCCCAGGGAACGCTTCCCCAAGTGTCCCCACCACAGCGGTGTCCCCGGGTCCCACACGGCCCCTCTGGACAGCACGTGGGCCCCACAGTCACAAGTTCGGGTGCTGCCTAAGAGACGCGAGAAGCCACCCGTCAACCCGAATTCGGTCCTCCCGGGCCCATTTGTGTAGCCCTTTACCTCCCTGCGTGCAGTGGGCAGCAACTTGTATTGCTGTAATATTGTGTATTATTGTTCTGGCAGTACGAGTTTCGGCCGGGTCCGTCTTCCCCACGCCGAGCACGTGGAGGTATCGTTTTATCTCCTTGCTTGGCATTTCGCTTATTTCCATATATGCTTGTTTATGCCACTGCTAGAGAGCATGTTTTAGGACCTAGCTCGCTGTATTTTCATATCACCGCTGCTACGAGAGAGAGAGCGTGACCATCCCGTGACCCGACCCGGGCACAAGTGAAAGCCGACCACCCTAGCTCACTGCCGGTTTCTCAACCGCGCACGTCCGACGCTACCCTCGTTAAGGGACAGTCACGAGCTTGTCGTGTCCGTGGTCCGTCCCGCATCAATAACGTTTCATATTTTGAGATAGAGAACTCCGGTCTTTGATCAATATTAGCCTTGATTTCCATTAGTGTGGTCATTTTCTTGTAATTTGACTAGATCTTCAATCAGTGTAGGTTGTAACCGAATATTAACAATAATACTCTTTTCTTCTTCTACATCCACATCTAGATTCAAATGAGTAAAATCCTCGATAAGACAAGTCATACCTTTCCGGAGGCTTGCTAGAGTTGCTATTGGTCTTCTGCTAAGAGTGTCAGCTACGACATTTGCTTTGTCCGGATGGTACTGAATAGAGAAATTGAAGTCCTTAAGGTATTCCTGCCATCTTCTTTGTCTCATGTTTAGCTCCTTCTAGGTGAAAAGATATTTCAGACTTTTGTGGTCTGAAAATATAGTGAACTTCTCCCCATAAAGGTAGTGTCGGCATATCTTTAAAGCAAAAAAAATAGCAGCCAGTTCTAGATCATGGACAGGATAATTTTCTTCATGATGCTTCAATTGCCTTGAAGCATAACAAATCATCTTGCCATGTTACATAAGGACGCACCCGAGACCAATGCCAGATGCATCCGTGTAGACTTCAACCCCACCACCTTCAACCGGTAGTGACAAGATAGGAGCAGTGGTGAGATGTTCTCTAAGGGTTAGGAAACTCTCCTCGCAGTCTTTTGGCCATATGAAGGGATTTTCCATTCTTGTGAGCCTAGTCAAAGGAACGACGATTTTGGAGACATCATTAATGAACCGCCGACAGTAACCAGCCAAACCGATAAAGCTTTTAACTTCGGTTACGGTTGTTGGTTGGCTCCAATTCTTGACAGCTTCTATCTTTGAAGGATCAACAACAATGCCTTCCTTTGAAATAATATGGCCTTGGAAAGAGGCCTCCTTTAGCCAGAACTCGCACTTGTTGAGCTTTGCGTAGAGTTGATGCTCTCTTAGAGTTTACAGAGCTATTCTTAAATGTTCTTCATTTATTTGGGAATAGATGAGAATATCATCAATAAATACGACAACAAATCGGTCGAGATACGGCCTAAAAATATTGTTCATTAGTAGCATAAATGTTGTAGGGGTGTTGGTCAACCCGAACGGTATTACCACGAACTCATAATGCCCATATCGGCTTCGGAAAGTAGACTTGTAGATGTCTTCATCTTTGATCATTAGCTGATGGTAACCTGACCTGAGGTCAATCTTGGAAAAATATTATGCCATAGAAATTTGATCGAATAGCTCGTCGATACACGACAACAGATATTTGTTCTTAATGGTGAGTTGATTAAGTCGCCGGTAGTCGATACATAGCTTGAGAGATCCGTCTTTCTTCTTGACAAATAAAATCGGCGCACCCCAAGGGGATGTGCTGGGTCGAATGAAGCCCTTATCTAATAACTCCTGAAGTTGCCTCTTCAGTTCCTTGAGTTCTGTGGGGGACATCCTGTCGGGAGCCGTGGAGACAAGTGATGCTCCTGGAACAAGTTCAATGGAGAACTTTACTTCCATTTCGGGTGATAAACCAGGTATGTCTGATGGAAAGACATCAGAGAATTCTTTGACAATAGGGATTTCTTCTATGTAAATTTCCTTGGACTCGGTGACCATCACCGAAGCAAGAAAATCTTCACATCTGTGGGAAATTAGTTTGCAAGCGTGCAGAGAAGAAATAATGGTAGGGAGCTTCTTATACTTGATGCCAAGGAAAGAGAAACGCGGGAGACCTAGTTTTCGAAAAGAAATTCTCCTATTGCAACATGATATCTAAGTGTCATGGTCCACAAGTCAGTCTACACCTAGAATGGCATTGTTGCCTTCCATATCAAGGCTTACGAGGTTTGCCGAAAGATTATGACCTTCTACAATTATTTCACTATCGGGGTAGTAGGTTGTAAGTTTTGTTCTGGGACCTAAAGGGGTTGTGATTGCTAGGTCCGATGGTAGAGGAACATGTGAAATTGGTAAAGTTTTTGCAAAGGTTGTAGATATAAAAGAATGAGAGGCACCAGTATCGAATAGTACAAATGCAGGATGCGAATACATTTGAACGGTACCTTCCATCAGCCCATCATCCTTGGTTGCTTCATCCTCATCTAGAACTGCATTAAGACGCGCTTGCCGCTTGCATCCACCGTTAGAGGGTTGTTCCTTCATAAGAGGGCAATCAGGCATATGATGCTCCCGACTTCAACAACTCAAATAAGCGCCAAGGCGCTTCCAACATTCCTCGGCCGAGTGGCCGAATTTTTCACAGAATGAGCAAGCCGTTGCGACTTGCGTTTCCTCCTCCTTTACCTTCTTATTCTTGTGATTATTCCTTTCGTTCCCATTGCGGGACCTCTTCTTGTTATCCCGGGAGTTGTAAGTGATGCTGAATTTTTCTTCTTTTCGTCCTCGCGTCTTGAACTTGCGGCTAGACTCCTCGCTCTTTCCTTTGTACTTCTCGACCTTCTCCAAGGTCCTTTCACATAAATGAGCACGTTGGACCATCTGCGTATAAGTGCAGATATTCTGGGGTCCGAGTTGTTAAATGAAGCCAGGACTTAAACCGTCCATAAAATGATTCACCTTTAGTAGATCCGTGCCCACCAAATGTGGGGAATAAGATGCTAGATGAGAGAAATGAAGTTCATATTCCGCCACAGACATCATTCCTTGGCGAAGCACGGCGAATTCCGCAGCATTTCTCTCATTAATATGCTCGAAGAAATACTTTGCTCGGAAGAGTGCGTGAAATCTCTCCCAAGTACGTGGTGCGTTTGGAGGCGGTGCCGGAATAGCTTTTCACCACGTACGCGCATCCTTGTTCAACTGGAAAGTGGCGAGGCATACCTTTTCTTGATCAGTGCATTGCATAACGTCGAATATTCTGTTCATTTTGTCAATCCAATTCTCCGCCTCATCGGGGTTGGAGGATCCCGAGAATCTTGGAGGGTTCATGCTCCGGAAGTTCCCATGAAGATTACCCGCGCCAGCCCGAGCGCCAGCTTGGGCCACAGTCTGTACGGCCTGAGTAAGACCCACAACTATTTGCTGCAATGTTTCCCTATTAGCACGATGTACGGCACGTTCAGCGGCCATTGTAAGAGTAAAGTACCTGCATAAATAACCAAGCAATTAATTCTTATGAAATTGGAAGTGGATTATCCTAGAGATAATTTTTAATTAACTATCTCATCCTAGGTTCTACCTAGTGTCTCATGAGTTCAAAAAATTCTTTCCTAGTTTATAGGTGCGGGTCCTTAAACCTTGGACTTAGCCTATGACATGACATTTTCTTAGGACATGCTTATGCCTAGGCTATGATACCACTTTAACTGTCACGCCCCGAGATGTAAGTACAACGGAAGATAATTAGGAACGTGAGCAGCCGGGTAGTACGCCACAAGTGAGCAATAAAATCAAAGTGCTAACACATTCACACATAAAAGGGAATGCACAAGATAATATACTCAAAACTTCACTTTATTGAATAATAGTCAAGTACAATGATAATTGACTCATTTCACTAGGCTCAAATAAAGGAAAAAGTACATAGACTCGACTTGACTCATAACTCTACTAGGTCTTCTCTCGATCTTTAATCACGCTCGGACACTTCACTTGAGTAATCCCAATCCCCGCTAGAGTTTCTTGAAAAGATTGAAAAAGTAGGGAATGAGCACACTTGCCCAGTAGGTATCTTCGTATCAACATGAAGGTAATGTTTAAGTAATTAGCATTTTAGCTCTAGAAAAGTAGAATAAATGCATGCAAACAAAACCAAAGTAGCAACACAAGTAACAAGACATGACCATGAAGATATGAGATTTTATATAGAGATTGAGAGGATATTCATTCCAGAATGTATAGTGGCCTTTCATGTAACAAGAATGTACTAGCATGTATCGAGAATGTATTATTCATAACCATGAAGGTTATGCACTAGAAAGTTATGTTGTCAAGAATGAATATTTCATGTAGAGCCTCGTGGTTTTCACTCGTCCATAAAAAAAGTACTCTCGGCGTAATACGACGCCAGCGTTCGTCATACCCCATGGTTTATAGCATGTTTTCGGCAATCAATCAAGGGGGCTAGTGTCGAGCCCTTGGACACAATCAGTGATCGAACCGCATCTTCAAGTTATAAATCAAGCTACTTCCACGAGAAATATCAATAATGTAGGCAAATAATGTATCAATTCAAATAATATGCTTGGAATAACAATGTCAATGTAAGAATGCTTTAATTAAGAATCATAAGAGTTCAAAAATGATTTAAAACAAGGTCGTGCGAGGGAAAGAATTTTAAAGCATAACGGCATATTCTTTTAACTTTCATAATTCATTAGATAGTTTATTAAACAAGGTGTTAGGTTCTAGACAATCAATAGACCATCTAGGATCATACAAAAAGCAACCCTTGGGTCAAACCTTGGGTTAAGAACACTGAAGACAATTGCGGTCATGACTGGACCATTCATATACTTTAGCGGTCAGTACAAGATAATATTTGACAGAGTTGACACAATGAGTGAACTGGAACCATGCGGTCATGGCAAGGCCGCTAGGCGTCATTTGGCGGTCAAGGGAATGACCACTATTAGACTCTGGCGGTCTCCATAGGGCCGCTAGTGACCAGAACACATGAAACACCAGTAAAGTGCTCTCTAGACAATTGGGTTTTGAGGGTACAACTAGCTCGATGTCCTAGTGGGAGTCCCATGCTTGCGGAGACTTACGGAGGCCTTGAAACAAGATCACCTAGTCTAGTGGAAGGAATATCCAACGGAGAGGATCACGAGTCCAAGATTGTATACTGATAAGTGCAATGTGTATCTAATGGCCACACACCGGAGTATGCACCATGTACTTAAGAAAAGACTATAGATGAGAAAGGATCGTGAAAAAACAGCGATCAATTCAAAACTTAAACAAGTCCATGAAGTATGTAAAATATGATCATTAGTACAAGAATATAAGTTTTGGCATGAAAGTAGCATAAGCTAAAAATAAGCATTTAAACCATGTAAGACGTGCAATGCATCAGGGATGATGCACAATATAGCCAAAATTACGAATGTGAAGTCAAAACTAGGAATAAGACCTAATTAACTAGTGTGACGACCCGGACTCCGGATATCGGATATACCCGATAGGACTACTGAGTAGACCCGATACCACTTGGAACCTGTGAAGCCTCCCAAGAGCTGTAAAGCTTCGAAGGGATAAAAGGAATGTCGTGTAGTACATTGAAGTCGTAGATATAACAGTAAGCAATTAAATTTCATTAATCAGGTTTGCTAAAGTAGCAGAAATAAAATTACTTTTTACTTAACAGTTAAAATTAACAATTATACCAGAGTCCAGTCTAAAAGAAAGACAAGTACAGTTTAACAGAAAGAAAAACGTACGCTGAGGTCGGGGAAAGCCCCACCCAAGTACCGCTGGCAACTACGAACTCGCCACACTAGGAATCGCAAGGAAGCACAGACGACCCCACCTGAAAAGCAAGGGTGAGCCTCGTGTCATTGGCCCAGTAGGGGTCACGCGGATCCCCACTGAAAAACAATGTAGTAACACGGAAGCAAAACAGCAGTAGTATTAAAGCAGGAAAGGTAAACTACAACTAAAAAGTTGTAAAAGAAATCATAGCGGAAAGGAGTAAAATAGCTAAAAGAAAAGGGGAAAGTCATAGGGAACAGAAACATGGCTACCGAGTCAAAACTCGGCTCCCTAAGTTACTCCAAACAACAACAGCAAGGAGAACCCTGATCTCACAAAGTCAGGAGTTATCGATCCATCAACAGGCACAAGTCACGAAGCTAAGACTCACTAAAATAGGCAAAAGGCTTAGAAAAGTTCTATACACACAACAGACATGAACACACACGACTAGAACGTCGTGTATACGACACCGAGCTATTCTAGGTAAAGCCGAGAACGGACTAACTCAGAAGGGGAAGCTGCACTCGGACGGAGGCAAGGTCAGGCTAACTCGGAAGGGGAAGATAGACGCCGAGAAACGTGAGAGTCACGTGTCACGTGATGGAAGCACCTCCTCACTAGAAGAACAGCCAGATGCGTCCACTGACGTCTTACACTACGCCGTAAGTATCTCGCTACGGACGCTGAGAATGACATAGACTGAGATACTCTCTGAACCAGAATAGGAACTACAGTACCGAGTGACTAGTCAGGGTCACGCCCGTCAGTGCCAGTCTTAAACGTCCCTGACCACGTGTGCACACACCGACTCTTGCCTAGAGTCAGGCCTCTGGCTAGTTTTCTCCCCCAGTAGGATGCTACTATTAAGTAGGGGCCCACGGAAACTAGCTTACAAACCGTAAAACGGGACTACCCCGCAACCTCTCCCAGGTGGGATCGACGCTAAACGTCATCAAGCTACGACTAGTGGAGGTTCACAAGACACAGAAACTCTAAAACACGAGTGCTTGAGTACATACAGGCTAAGCACGCACTGACACCCATACTACGAAGCACAAAGGCAGTACACCAACTGCCAACAGACTCAGGACAGGGCAACTAGACCTACCAACGCAACGATCCTTGAGTCTCTTGACTCGGAGCAAAGATCGTCGCATGACGATGGCATGTCACCAATCGGTCTAATCCAAAGCCACAGGAAATGACAATGGATCATCGGATCCACAAAACCTTATAAAATGACTCACGGAGACCTAAGGGAGCATCAAGACCCTCAAAGCACCTGGACATGCAAACTAAGGTAAGACAGTACCTGTAGGCGTCCAGAACCACTATCTTGAGCTATTCAGAATAGTCGAGACACACAAGGTTACTTGTCAACCACTGGGTCTCACCGGGTTGACCAGATCCTAAATAATGACTATGAAACGATAGAACAGCATTCCTGGCTACCTGACTATGGTTGTAGCCCTCATAGGATGTCAGAAGACATCCACGGGATGACGCGCAAACCATAGTGTCAAGCCAAGATAATTAGAAGTCAAAATATTGGGAAACGACACTCAAGAATTAAGCGGAGGAACATATGCTGGCGGTCATAGAATGGGCCGCTAGGTGATTGTAACGGTCAAGGATTAGGCCGCTAAACCCAGTCAACCCTAAATCAACCTATTCAGTCAAACCACCAAAGCGGTCTAATATAGATCTGCCACACGGACTAGGCTGTCCAAGAGACAACCGCCACACTAACCGCCCTAAAACATTGACCTAAGTCAACGACTTATAGCGGCCTAAGAAAGGCGAGCCACAACGAAGAAACGCATGAAGGTTGGGCCGCGAAGGTCAACCGACTTAAAATATTGACTAGGTCTAAAACCACGGTAGCACGAATATCGAAGTAGACCACAAGCCGCCGAGACCATCCCCTCAAACGGGGACTCAAGGGAAGCCACTCACATGCGGGGGAACCCCACCGCACTCATATCGATACACGGTGACTCGATCGAACGCAACACAAAGGCCGGGACACACATCCCTACAGGCATGCTAATCAAGGTGACGTGGCACCTCCCGACAGCCCAGAAACATGGACACGGACCCCACATGGTGTCCGGGACACTCGCGAGGCCATAGGTTGGTCATTGGGTTTCAACCGGACAGACTAGGACTCTAAATGAACCAAAAAATAGCATTTCGGTCACCCTGGCCCTTGGGGTCGGTCGACCAACCCAGGGCAGTCGATCGACCGGACCCAACACGGTCCGCGAACACCTGCCGATCGACCAGCCCATCCGGTCCGGTCGACCGTTTATGGCGGAAAATCCGCCGAACCGAGCCCTAACGCCCAATTCCACGCCCCGTTCGATCCCGATCGAAGGGGAAACAGTCCTAATGGACAAAAATGACCTTCCACAAGCCGGAAGGGGCACATGCAATAGCTTAATCGGAAGACATGCGCAATTTCATCGAATCGACCCTAATTGGGTCACCGGGGTTATCGGGCTTGTATCGGCCCCAAATGACAACCAATCGACACGAAATTAGCAAATCTGGAACGTCGACATTCCAGGGGTTCGAATGATACCAACTGAGCTAAAAACCGTCACCGTTTTCTTGTGAACCCTGTGAGCACCCCAAAAGCATGATTTTACCCCAACAAGGCAAAACCCACTCGTATGCTCACCATTCGGCGTGAAACTTTGAGGGAACGTAGAAGAGAAGTAGGGCTTCCGTCTCCCTACCTCCACCGACGATTCCGTGCACCGCAGTGACTAAACCGCACCGAAAACCGCATCGCGAGCTCGACCATCGTCTTTGAATCCACCGTTCGGGATCGCGCCAGAAACGGTCCGATCCTTGCCCCATCGCGCTCCGGACCACCCCCACATCATCACCTCAGCCTGCACGAGCCTCCTCTGTCTGTAGCCGGAGCTGGAAGGGCAAGAGAAGAGAGAAAACGGGGGGGAGAGAAGTCACTGCCGCGAATGAAAGGGAGGAGAGATGAAGAAGAAATAAAAAGAAAGAAATTAAGAAATTTTCCTAATTTCTGAAAAGTCGATAATTGACCCGAAAATAGACTAAATCAAAAAAATACGTAAAAATAGTCGAAACGATCCTCTCAACGAGTACATCGCAACTGCGGCATCCACGAGTCGGTGAACTGAGAAATAAACTCACCACGGGATTCCATAACTTGTGCGAGATAAAAACCCACGTGGATCGTTAAACTCAACTCAGGACCCACAAAAGCGATCCGAAACTCACCGATAAAGATCCGAAAGATCCGATAAGAATCCAGGGTATTACAGCCTCCCCTCCTTCAAGAAATTTCATCCTCAAAATTTAAGGAGCGAACAAGAAGAAGTAAGGACGAATAAACCCCAAGACACAACTTGAGACAATACGACTCTCAAAAAATACAATTCAGAGGAACACCGTCAGACCATAATCAGAAGCATACGCTCTAGATCTCAAGGCAAGCCGATCCAAAGGATGAGCATGGCACATCAGTGAACACACACGTCTGACACCTTTGAAACAAGGTAACGTCGCTTACGTCTCACAGGAAAGGAGACACGACTCATGCCACGACAACAGATATCGATAAAACAAAACGACAAACACGGCCAGCATCAGCTTAAACAAGGAAACATAGTCCTCTCAGCTGACAGCTCGACACATTGGCTCTAGTGCCAAAGGCAACCACGAAACCAGGCACACAAGATGCCAACGACAGCACCGGACCATAAACACAATCAAGTCAGTCCTCACTCAGATATTACATCTGATCGAGTCGCATGCTAACTCTATCAGGGATGAAGAGTACAGCACGCTAACCGACAAGACCATGGTCCACACAGTGCCAAGACAGATTCACCGGGAAACAACGAAAAAAATGACAACAATAATAACAACACTTGCAAGATTCTGGCTCTGTATTGAACACAGAACCACGAAACACAATCGCAAGCTGGGTCACATCACGGCATGAAAACAGCTGAACACACGACTATGATGGACTAGTCATGCATCGAGCAGCTTACGAAGGAAAGACCCACAACAACGAGAGCAACAATCTTGGGAAACGTATCTCAAGGACCACGATCACGCCCTGAGAGCACAACACCCAAGAAAAAGATACAGAGCAGACGGTACTCAACCAGCAGAAATGCCGATCGATTCCCCAATACTCACAACTGCCAGTGCCAACACCAAAATGCCTCTAGTAGCAACAGCACGGCAAGGACAACATCAAGGCACATGAAGCCAAGACGAAGTCACATCGAGAAGAATAATTCTCTCGACTGGCCAGAATCTTACAACCAACGATCCTCAACCCGTGGGTATCAACCCACACGCTTCCGCTGTGCACTCATGCAACGCACACATGCATCAGAAATATCCCGATATCCGCATCTCATCACAAACTCGGCGCCATCGCAATTCATGAAAATCGTAATGTATTACGCCACGAGTACTGATCCTGCGAACAACCGATCACAAGTAGCCTAAGTGCAAACCATGAAGAGCACCAGCATCAACACAAAGCACAAAGAAAATTGCTAATCTCAGCTTTCCCTTACGTCCTGAAACAATTATTGAGCCTTCACAACACATCGGCCGCTAGACACGGCATGACAAACACGGCGCACAACGACTGTCAACACAATGATTAGGTCCAAAGTCAAGCAACTGTAAAATAGAGAGCAGACCAGGCTCAGAATAAACACTGTCCACACTTAAGTAGACACAGGACAAAGGTCTCACCAAGATAGTAATTCTAAGGCTTACCTCGAAAAGACTCCACCAAATAGGATGAGAAGCATCAAGCTCACTAACATCAGCTCACCAGGAAGGAAAATCCTAGGCTCGCCCGAGCATATTCTCAATCGAGGCAAAAAGGCAATCACTTCAACAAAAGCGAAACACCTCAGGAGCTTCACAGACTTAAGCTGGGATGACCAAAACAACGTAAGAACGTGTACGGCCATCACACCAATGCAAAAAGTCGCCAGCCACCTGAATAAATCATGAAAAAATCTCGAAGAATGTATTGCAGATTCAAGCCTACCGGCTGTAGTGCCCCAGAATTTATATAAATAATTTTTGATTATAAATGGAATTTCCTAGAACTTATTAAAAATTTATAAGGGCTAAATAGATTAATAAATGGATTATTGAATTTATAAATGGGATATAAGGCCCAATGGTGTTAAATAATTAGCCTAGCCTATTCAATTTAGACACAAAAGGTTTAAGGACCAAGCCCATTAAGTTTAGCCCATATTCTAGAAGGTTATTTAGCCTATTCACGAATTTTAAGGATAAATACTATTTTTATAGATAATTATATAGATAAAATGAATAAAAGAGTTTTATTAAATTGAAACTCTACACACGTTGAATGTAACGGTCTATCAGGCGACCGCTAGAGTGGTGTAACGCACCTAGACACGACCGTTACACCCTGCTGATTCCGTAAGTTGAAGAACTTGAGAAAATATTGGATCTTTGGGATCCTATCTGCAAGAGACCTAATTAGGAGAACATGTAAGGTTACTAGGGACTCTTAGGGATCAGGTTTTAGCCAACTAAAGACTCTAGAATCGATCTAATCCTTGAACCCTAGCCAAATCTCTATAAATAGGACCCAGTTCTGAACTGAGCGACCCTTACTTTTGGCTCGTGAAGAATCAAGGTAAGGAGATAGAATTTCGGGTATACCCTTTAAAACTTTTTGTTTATAATACTAAGGTCTAACAACTCTCAAATTTTCATGTTAGGAGATCAAGTAACCAAGGAGATAAGGGCTTCTAAAGTCGTTGATTCTGTCATAGCAACCAGGGATTCAGATCAAAGGACCACTGAAGATCAAGGAATTATGATGCCTAAACGAGGTAATTAGAGTTCGGTGTTTTAGAACTTTTTGTTCCCCCTAGATTAATCTTCTTACCCTCCAATATTCACCTCTTTAGGTCAAGGGATTGGAGAGTTAGGGCAACGTGAAGTTGTTAAAAAACTACAGGAAGAAGAGAACTAGGGCGTGTCTTGAAGACCCACATTGGAAGTATAAAGCCCAGGGAAAAGGTAGGTCATCTCATGAATAGTAAAAAGATCTCGTTAGGGATAATAGCCCTCTGATTTGACTTGATTTCATGCATTATAGATTGTGAATTTCATGTTTTAGTAAGTTCATGCATACATGCATACCTTTAGCCTAACCAAAGACAAAAGATATCATCTTGTTTATTTAATGCGACCTATGCATATACCTGGCCTTTACTTCGTTTATCACGGCTAGACTAGCTAGTGATTATGATTCTTCTTGCATGGACATAGTTCCTTATCTTTACTGTCAGCAGAAGCTCTAACGGATGAGGGTAGAACCGTCACATGATTGTAACGGTCCTACGATAAGCCGTCACACTCTCTGTTGTATTTAAATTGATCTGTTGTCTCTGACGCACCATAGCAGGAGCGTTACCATACTGTAACGGCCCCTCGACAAACCGTCACACGGACTGTAACGTGCCTATGCTAGACCGTTAGAACACTATTTTCTGTCAACTCGAGATGGAATGGAAATTAGTCAAGTCTACTTATAAAAAAGCCTAGTTATCTAAGTTTTGACCTGATATCATGACTTTGAGTTTATTTATTGATTCATGACAGGAATTGCATGATTACAAGCATTTGAAGTTACTTTGAGTTATGTTAATTTCATTGGCTAAAATTTTATAGTTTGTATTTAAATTATGATTTCAACTGATCTATTGACGGAGTTTTATCATGGTTTTACACTGTTTCACAGTCTTTTCTATCTATAGTCATTTTTCATAAGTACATGTCATATATTCCGATATATCGCCATTAGTTCACACTTTGCACTATAGGAACATTATCTTGAACCTGAGGACCTCTCTATTGGATATTCCTTCCAATGGACTAGGAAATATTATTTCAAGGCCTCCGTATTTCTCCGCGAGCCTGGGATTCCCACTAGGACGCCGAGTTGGTTGTACCATGAAAGTCCAATCATTAGAAAACACTATCGATGGTTTCTAGTTTTTGGAGATGTAACGGATCAATGTTGGACAGTCAGGTACGTCTAACGGCCCAATAAACGACTGTCACATTGTACTGAGTCTAATTTCTTGTTTCAGGATTCAGACTATTGTAACGGCCCAATATTGGAGCGTCACATTATGTAATGGCCCAGTATAAGATCGTCACAGTTCTTGAATACATTAACCCAAGGTTTGACCAAATGGTTGATATTCTAAATATTCTAGATGGATTATTGATGATCTAGGACTTGTCATATTGTCCAAAGAAACTTAATTTAAATTATGAATGATAATAAATGTATCGTTATGCTACCAAATTATTTCCATGAGCATGACCTTGTTTTAAGTCATTCTTGACCCCGCATTTCTTCATTGAAACGTTCATTGTTGATTATTGTTATCATGAACTTATTTACATTCTTGGCCATAATTTTATTGCTTAAAACGTGGAAATAGCTTGATTTATACTTGAAGATGTGATCGAGCACTGATTATGTTCAAGGGCTCTATGCTAGTCCCCTCGACTGATTGTCGGAAGCATACTATTATAAACCAAGGGGTATGATGCTACTGGCGTCGCATTACGCTAGGAGTACTTTCTCTATAAATAAGTGAAATCCATGATATACGTACACGTTACATGACTTTCTTAATTGTTACATGATATTCCACAGAAATTCACTAAATACTTGCTCATAAGCAAAAGATGTTGAGTGAGGAGTATGTAAACTTTCTAGTACATTCTCGATACATTCTTGTTCATGAAAGGCCATGCTACACACTTGTTACATTCTTACTAGTTCATACTTGTTCATTCTATCTTACATGATCATCTTGTTACTTTAGTTTAATCGCATGATTGATCGCATTCGCATGATTTTACCTAAATTCTTTAGAGCTAAAATGCTAATTACTTGAACATTGCTAATTATGTTGATGCGAAGATACCTACTGGGCAAGTGTGCTTATTACTTATTTCCAATCTTTTTCAAGAGATGGAAGTGATACGAATTCGTATTCGAGTTATACAAGTAGCGGGTCCGAGAGCGAATGAAAGTCATATCAAATTGAGAGTGAAAACTTAGGAAGTCTACAATGTTTAGATTGACTTTGTGTAATTTCTTGTTTCTTGAGTCTAGTGGAATGGAAAAAGGATGAAAATGTTATTGTACTTGAATACTTGATTATTAATGAAATAAAGTTGGAGTTTGAGTAATTATTGTGCTATTGCATTCTTATGTGTGATTGCCTTACGCTCTGATCGTTCTTGCTTGCAAGAGACTTACCATGCCGGCTGTTCACGTTCCTCGAGCGAGTCTTTCGCTGTAATAAAGGCTCGGGGCGTGACAGTTAAGTTGATATCAGAGCCTAAGTCTCAGGACTTAGGGAGAAGAATCATGTCATAGGATAAGTCCAAGGCTTAAGAACCCCTACCTATGAATTAAGGAAGAAATTTCCATACCCATGTGAGAATTGGGTAGAGCTCGGGATGAGATAATTAATTAGCTTTAAGATTAATTTTCTTCCAATTTCACGAGAAATAACAAGTTGTTATATTTCTTCAAGATTGACCTCAGATCAGGTTGACATCAACTTAGAATTAAGGAAGAAGACATCTATAAATCAACTTTTTGGAGTCGTTATGGCCACTATGAATTCGTAGTAATGCCGTTCGGGTTAACTAAAGCCCCAGCAGCATTTATGCAACTTATGAACAGTATTTTTCAACCATATCTGGATCAATTCATCGTCGTCTTCATCGATGACATCTTGATATATTCCAAGATAAAAGAGGAACATGAAGAACATCTAAGGATAGCTTTGCAAACACTTAGGGAACATAAACTTTATGCCAAGCTTAACAAATGTAAATTCTGGCTCAAGGAAGTTTCATTCCTAGGCCACCTTATTTCCAAAGAAGGTATCGCTGTGGATCCTTTGAAAGTGGGAGCTGTCAGAAATTGGAGCCGACCAACGACTGTATCAGAAGTAAGAAGCTTTCTGGGTCTAGCTGGTTATTATAGGAGGTTCATTAGGGACTTCTCAAAGATTGCAGTTCCTTTAACTAGACTCACAAGAAAAGAAAATTCTTTTGTCTGGTCAGAGGAATGTGAAAAAAGTTTTCAAACTCTTAAGAATCACCTTACTATAGCTCCTATTCTATCACTACCTATCGAAGGTGGTGGATTCGAAGTATATACGGATGCATCTGGCATTAGCTTGGGATGCATTCTCATGCAAGATGGAAAGGTAATCTATTATTCCCCAAGATAATTGAAACGTCATGAGGAAAATTATCCCATGCATGATTTAGAATTGGCAGCAGCTATCTTCGCCTTGAAAATTTGGCGTCATTATCTCTATGCAGAAAAGTTCACGGTCTACTCGGACCACAAAAGCTTGAAATACTTATTTTCTCAAAAAGAGTTAAATATGAGGCAGAGGAGATGGTTAGAATATCTCAAGGACTTTGATTTTGCTATTCAATATCATCCTGGCAAGGCTAACGCTATAGCAGATGCACTCAGCAGAAAACCAATGGCTATGCTATCAAGTCTTATGATTAGTATGACTAACCTTATTTTTCAATTTGCTCAGTTAAACTTAGATATTGACATGAAGGGAGAAGATTATTTCATAGCTAATATCCGAGCTCAACCTACATTGATAGAGGATCTGGCCAAGCTGCAAAATGATGATCCCGTGTTACTGGAGATTAAAGCCAATATTGAACAAAGACCGGATTTCTATATTTCCAATGACGGAGGATTGCTATTCAAGGGTCGAGTGTGTGTACCAGATCATGAGAATACAAAGAAACTGATCCTAGAATAAGCACATAATTCTAAGTACACCATTCACCCAGGTGGTACAAAGATGTATCAAGATCTCAAAAGAAATTTCTGGTGGCCAATATGAAGAGAGAAATAACTGATTTCTTGTCTCGCTGTCTCACTTGCCAACAAGTTAAGGCAGAGCATTTTAGACCTGTAGGTAAATTGCATCCCTTGAATATTCCCGAGTGGAAATGGGAGAGCATAGGGATGTATTTCATTATGGGTTTACCTAAGACAAGAGGAGGACACGATGGTATATGGGTAATCATAGACCGATTGACAAACTCTGCACATTTTCTACCCATAAAAAGTCGATGGTCTGTGGATATTCTAGCAGCAATATACATAAAATAAATTGTCAAATTACATGGTGTGTAATACCCCGATTTATTTATTGAGCTCTTATTAATTAAAAATTGAAATAAAATGGATTAATGCTTGAATTTCAGAATTTAATATTTAATTCCTTAGTAAATAGGACAAGTGAAATTTTGACTACCTTATAAAAATCTAGAAAAATGGTAATTGGGGAAAGTATCATTTATTTAGCAACTTTGTCTTCTGTGGTCGACCCAACAAAAATTCGTAATCATGTCTAATTTGTTGATTAAGTCCAAAATACACACTTACCTAACCTTTACCTAACCTTGGCTTAAACCGTAAAATTAGAGCTTAATACTCAACCAAATGACCTCAAATCGGTGGCAAATGAAAGGCCACGATCTAAGGATCATTTCCCCTCTATCAATCGAGCGAAACCCTAACCCTACAGTGTGGTGGCGGCGGAGCTTTGGCTAGGTCAAACATTTCGGTGCCGTTTCAAACACTCACCTTGCATCGATGAATTCTCCCAGCACCGAAGGCTCCAGAAGGTGTATGAGCTATAAAAATAAAGCTCTTCAACCCTAGTTTCCTTTGGTAGCAGTGGCAGTCGCAGTCGCAGTGGAGTTCGATCTAGGAAGATCTTTGGCGATTAGTGGAGGTGGGTCGGCATCCCGTCGTCCTCCTTTCTTCATCTTTGTTCCTTCGATTAAGGTAGGTACCCTCGACCAAAATCAGCACATGAGTACATCATTTTGTTCCTCTCGACGAGATATTTCCATTGGTAGTAAAAGCCCTAATTTTTATTAGGTATCCAGGGAGATCTCGAGATTTTTGTGAAGTGCTGTCAAGATCGTTCTTCATTCTAGTTCTTTAGTTTATCTCTTCGTTTGAGGTAGGTTATAACAGACCAAACTATAATTAATATATATGCATGTAATCAGCAGCATGTTAGCTTTCATTTGGCGTAGAAAGCCCTAAACTTCATGAAGCATGCTTAGAGAATTTCTGTTCGGAGTAAGAGCATGTCTAGACTTAGTTTTTGATGTGTTCCTTCAAGTTAAGTTATGATTTCGAGTTATCAATCCTGATCCCCATATAGCATGCCTTATATGGTTGGAATCAGCATCGAGTAAGCTTTCTTTTGATATATAAAGCACAAAATTTCATTGTTTATATCGTGAGAATATTACGATTTAGTAACAGTATGTCAAAACTAGGGTTTCTAGTGTTCTTGCCTTTATAGATCTCGATTTCAGCAAGTAAATATGAAATTGACCTTACTGTTAGGTAGAGTTTTACATTAGCTTTCCAATGGTACCAAAAGCCCCATGTTTCAAGACCGTTTGCATTAGAATTTAGTGTTTTTATCAAACCCTAGCAAACCCCCAACTTCCCGGCATTCATCGGACGTGGAAGGGACGACTGGAATACACCCAGAGATAGATGGTCTTACGATAGACCGTACAACTCAAGCACATACTTCAACTCCAATTTAGCTGTAGTTAAACGGTTCCTAACAGATCACACAACTGGATAAACGGTCCAAAACTCACCACACATCTAGTTAAACGGTCCAGAAGTGACCACATAACCCCCTGGCAGGATGAAAGGTCCCCAAAGGACCACATATCTGGCAGGGCCAGGGATGGGCGGTCTTGACCTGACCGCCCAACCCTTGGACGGCCCCCAGATGACCGCCCAACCCCTTGGACGGTCCAGAGAGAGCCGCCCATCCCCCTGCTCATGCCCTTTCAGCGCGAATGCATTCCTGTTAAGCCGAAAGATGTATGGTTCACCATGAACCGTTTATCTAGATAGTAAGTGACTTAATGAGAGTTCTATATGATTCATCTTAGTGTCATAAATGATAATTAGTAAATTAGAAACTCACATGATAAGTGGTTAATTTTGTAACTAAATTTCTGTTAATTGCATGTTGTTCATTCCTACGCGAACTTGTTCATTCTCTTTATCATCTTGAATCATATCTTTGGCAAATACATAACTATAAATTATGATCCTTGATATATTAACATGGTAATTAGGATTAAAAATAATTGTATAGTTGCTGGATAGCCATTATAATGTTTTGACGAACCGCTGGTTTAAAGTCTTGATCGAATTAGACTATGCGAGACATGCGCGGCCAGTAGTGGACCGCATATCCTCACAGGCGGCCCCATAACGATCGCATATCTTCAATACGGCCTAGTATGGTCCATATATCTTGTTCATGGGTCTTAATGTCTTCTGGACATGAGCGGCCCAGAACACACCGTTCATACTTTCTAGCGGCCCACTGTCAGTCGTTCATCTTTGACCTCGTGGGCTGTGTTTCAGTTCAGTTCCCGTATGCGCGGCCCTGTATTAGCCGCATATACCCTTGAGCGGCCTTTGTATGACCGCACATCTCTCGGAGATGAGTTTTATTGTGTTTTGTACTCTTGAATCCAAGGACATGTTAGTCCTTTAAATATAAACTTATGGACAATAATTCCTCTGATTAATTGGCCACGAATTTCACTAAATGTCTAGACGGATCTTGGGATCTTGTATCCAATAAATTAATGCCAACGCATCATAAGGGCCCGATCTGGTCCTGGGGAGAGCGCCCAAAAAATTAGTGAGCCCATGGGATGTTATAATGACATGGTGAGGCATTGCATCGAGTGCATGACTAGCTTGTTGTCTACGACAGAAAAGCTCTTGTTACTCTTGTTACTTGATCGTGCTTGACTTGTTATCTCTTGTTACTTGCTAGTGGCCATTCCTCGTTACAGTTCTTGTTACACTTGTACATGTTATTCTTGTTAAATTCTAGTTATCTTATATCTCTTGACCTTGCAAGATCTTTTCATTATGTTGTTTCATTATATCATCATTCATTTCTTTTGTTAGCGTGGTATATGAAAATGTTATTAAATTGTTAATCATGTAAACTTGCCTGTTATTTCCTACTGAGCATCAGCTCATAGTTGTTGTTTCCCGCCTTTCCAGGCTGTTCAGGCGATGACGCGCATACCGATGGGGAGGGACAGGAGTGATACTTAGAGTGTACCTGTTAGTAGATGCCGAGTTGGCATAGATAATTACCTCTAGTTATTCCTTAGAGTTGTGTTAGTACTTTACTACTTTTGGAGTCAGTTATTGTATTAGAATCAGTTGGAAGTTATGTTTGATCGTGTGTTAGCAGTGGTGGTTATTGTAATAAAATTTGGTTTTATCCTTGATCAATAAAGTTATTTCTTTCCATAGCACCTGTGTAATTGGTTAGTTTAGCTTGTTAATACTATTTCTAGCTAGTTTCTAACTGTACGACCCGATATTCCGCGTCGGGGCGTGACAGTTTTGTTGGTATCAGAGCCCTAGGTTTCACATTCCTAGGTGTTCCTAAGTTCTAGGTTTTCCAAGTTCTTGGGTTCTAAGTGTTATCATAGGACCCCTAACCTTGTTAAAGTCTAAGAACCCGACCTGGTGAGATTTGGGTAGAAACTCGGGTTAAGTTCATATCGTAATTGTGTTATTATCTATCTTATTGAACCTAAGTAATCTATTCCTCGTGAAGGCCATTACAATCGTAGCTGATCGTGCGGAATGGAGGAACTTGCAGCGTACGGTTCAAGGCCTTACTCAGGCTTTGCAACAAGCGGCCCAAGCAGGAGCTGCACACCATGGCACTGGTGACTTATATCGGAACTTCCGAGGGATGAATCCACTGAGATTTGGAGGCTCGACTGACCCTGATGAAGCCGAGCACTGGCTAGATGAGATGGGAAGGATATTCAAAGTAATACAGTGCAGCAATCAAGGGCGTGTCCTTCTTTCAACCTTTCAACTTGAACGTGATGCAAGAACATGGTGGGATTCTGTGAAGGCTACCCTTGGTGATCAGCAAGTCACATGGGAGGAGTTCGAGGAATTCTTTAACAGCAAGTATTTTTCTGATAGAGTGCAAGAGAAGAAGGCAGCAGAGTTCGCGGCTTTGAAGCAGTGCAATCTATCTGTGGTAGAATATGAAGCTCAATTTTCTCGGTTATCCCGATATGCTAACCACTTGATATCTACCGAGAAGATAAAGGCCAAGCACTTTCTCAATGGACTGAGGCTGCATTATATCAACCAATTGGCACCAATGGAAATCTCCACTTATTCTGAGATGGTGAGGAAAGCTCAAGTCCTAGAAGATACTCTAGAAATGACGGAGAGAATCCATGGAAAAGGTGCAAGAAAGGAAGAACCTACGGGTTCAGGGAATATCAAACCCGGGTATGGCAAGAAGAGGCCCATTAGTGGACCTGGTTCGTGGAGTGGTTCTGGATCGTGGAAGGGCAAGATGCCAAAGCATGAAGACTAGAAACCTGGCCCTATTGTCCCATTCAAGGGAGTGTGCAAGTTTTGTGATCGTCCTGGTCACAAGATGGAGGATTGCTGGCGCAAGCTAGGCGCCTGTCTGCGATGTGGAAGTAGGGTGCACCGTATCCCTGACTGTCCTCTTCTATCGGAGCAAGCTACCCCGGCAAAACCACAAGGCATCAAGAAGCCACAAGGCAAGCTTCAAGCTTTACATGCAGATGAAGTAGGAACCGCCGAGGATGGTGGACTCGTCGAAGGTACTCTTATTATACTCGATAAGCCAGCATTTGTTCTTTTTGATACAGGTGCCACACATTCATTTATTTCTCATAGATTTGCTAAGTCTTTAGCTATGGAATTTGTTTTGATGAATTCTTCGTTAGAAATATCAACCCCTATTAGCACTAGATCGGCAATACAGTACTTCTATCCTTCTAGTACGGTCATGATTGGAGAATAGAATTTACCAGCTGATTTAGTTTGCATGGACATGAAGAATTATGATGTAATCCTAGGAGCAAATTGGTTGGCTCAATATGAGGCTAATGTTCACTGCAGTTCTAGCTCCGTGTCTTTTACTAGGCACCCGAGACTTTCCTTTGTGGGAGTTAAGCACCATAACTCCGTATCACTTATCTCGGCTCTTCGAGCTGATAAGCTGATGAGACGAGGATGCGAGGCTTTTCTGGACTTTGTCTGTGCAACCCCTGAGCAGCAGATTGAGATTAAGGACATTTCTGTTGTCCGAGATTTTCTTGATGTCTTTCCAGAGGAACTACCAGGACTTCCGCCTGAGCGGGAAGTTATCTTCTCTATTGATCTCATTCCTGGCACATCTCCTATTTCCAAGACTCCTTATCGTATGTCTCCTGCGGAACTAAGAAAATTAAAGTAACAGTTGATGGAATTGCTCGAGAAGGGTTTCATTCGTCCTAGTACTTTCCCCTGGGGAGCCCATGTATTATTCGTCCGGAAGAAAGATGGTTCGATGAGGTTGTGCATCGATTATCGGTAATTGAACCAGCAGACTGTCAAGAACAAATATCCATTGCCGAGGATTGACGAATTATTTGACCAGATAGCGGGAGCTCAGTATTTTTCTAAGATCGATCTTCGATCTGGATATCATCAGTTGCGGATTAAGGACGAGGATATCTATAAAACAACTTTCCGCAACAGGTATGGTCATTTTGAATTTGTCGTTATGCCTTTTGGTCTAACGAATGCGCCAGCAGCTTTCATGCAGTTAATGAACAATGTATTTCGGCCCTATTTTGATCAATGGGTCGTGGTATTCATTGATGACATCCTGATTTATTCTAAGAATGAAGAGGAGCATGCTGAACATCTGAGGATGGCATTACAACTATTGAGAGATCATCAGCTATTTGCCAAGTTCAGTAAGTGTGACTTCTGGCGACAAGAGGTGTCCTTTCTCGGACATATCATCACAAAGGAATGAATTTCTGTTGATCCTTCAAAGGTAGAGGCAGTGAAGAATTAGGATCAGCCTACCAGTGTGACTGAAGTTAGAAGTTTCCTAGGCCTGGCAGGCTACTACCGGAGATTTATCCAAGATTTCTCTAAGATTGCGGTACCTATGACAAGATTAACCTGCAAAGAGAAAAAGTTTGATTGGTCAGATGATTGCCAGCGAAGCTTTCAGACTTTGAAAGAATGTTTAACTACTGCACCTATATTGGCTTTACCTTCTGGTGAAGGAGGTTTTGTCGTATACACTGATGCTTCAGGTATTGGTTTAGGTTGTGTACTCATGCAGCATGGTAAAGTGATTGCCTATTCTTCTAGGCAGTTGAGGAAGCATGAAGAGAATTATCTAGTTCATGATTTGGAACTAGCAGCAGTGGTATTCTCCTTGAAGATTTGGAGGCACTACTTGTATGGAGAAACATTCACAGTGTTTTCAGATCATAAGAGCCTGAAATATTTATTTTCTCAAAAGGAACTCAATATGAGGCAGAGAAGATGGTTGGAGTACTTGAAGGATTTCGACTTCTCGATTGAGTATCATCCCGGAAAAGGTAATGTTGTGGCAGATGCATTAAGTCGGAAGCCTGTAGCTAAATGTTCAAGTCTCATGTTACAAGAGTGGAAGCTACTGGAACAATTAGCTAGCTTGGATCTGAATATTGACAATGATCGAGTTATGATTGCACTAATACGACTTAAGCCCGAATTGTTGATGGAAATCAAGTCTTTGCAAGATAATGATCCTGAGCTAGTAGAGATCAAGGAAAGCTTGAGCAGTAGACCTGACTTCACGATCACTGATGATGGAAGATTGTTATTCCAGGGCTGTGTACCTGATGAAGCTGGAATAAAGAATAAGATTCTTGAGGAAGCACATAGATCTAGATACACCATTCATCCTGGAGGCACTAAAATGTTCAAGGATTTGAAGAGATCCTTTTGGTGGCCGAATATGAAAAGGGAAGTTGCAGACTTCGTGAGTAGATGCTTGGTTTGTCAACAAGTTAAGGCTGAACATTTCAGACCGGCAGGAAAGTTGAAACCACTCGACATACCTCAATGGAAGTGGGAAAGTATTAGCATGGACTTCATTATAGGTCTACCTAAGACTCGTGGTGGACTTGATGCGATATGGGTGATCGTCGATCGATTGATAAAATTAGCTCATTTCTTACCCATTAAGTCTAAATGGACAGTTGATATATTGGCTGCTTTGTATTTGAAGGAAGTGGTAAGGCTCCATGGCATACCAGTCAGCATTGTGTCTGATAGAGATCCTAGATTTACTTCACATTTCTGGAAGGGACTGCAAGAGTCTTTGGGTACTCGTCTGAATTTCAGTACTACTTTTCATCCACAGATAGATGGACAGACTGAAAGAACCAACCAGGTATTGGAAGATATGCTTAGAGCATGCATGATTGATTTCGGAGGCAGTTGGAGTGATCACTTGGCACTGATTGAATTCGCCTACAACAATAGTTATCAATCCAGTATATAGATGGCTCCTTTTGAAGCATTGTATGGAAGAAGCTATTGTTCCCCGTTATGTTGGGATGAGATAGGTGAGAAACAATGGCTTGGACGGATCTTGTTTCAGAATCATCACATAGCATCCGTATTATCCGAGACCGGTTACAAGTAGCCCAATCAAGACAGAAGAGTTATGCCGACAATAGGAGGAGAGAATTGGAGTTTCAGGTTGGCGAGCATGTATTCTTAAAGGTGTCTCTGACGAGAGGGTTTCGAAGATTTGGTATTCAGGGCAAGCTAAGTCCGAGATATATTGGTCCATTCGAGATCCTAGATAGAGTGGGAGAGGTTGCTTACAGACTGGTATTACCACCTCAGTTGTCTGGCACACACAATATTTTCCATGTGTCTATGTTACGGAAATATGTGTATGACCCCACTCACATCATTCAGCATGTGGATTTCGGACTGAAGAAAGATTTGACCTATGAAGAAAGACTGATGAGGGCATCCCTTGCCCCTCCACATTTTCTCCGGACTCGGATTATTCGTCGGCAAGCGCCATTATGTTAGTCATGTATTTTTGAGTCTAGTCATGTAATCTTCACATTTTCTTTGAGTCAATATCATGTAATTTTCCCTTTATTTGAGTCATGTACCTAGGTTGTTGAGTCATTTTCCTAAGTATTGAGTCATTATGTTGGTTTGATAGGTTATTGGGCCCATCTCATTGGGCTAGGCACATGGATGCCCCCCCCCTTCCCTTCGGTTATTAGTCATTGTGTCTTTTGTTAGGGTCCTTTGTGAAAAAGTCATGTGCCTATAAATAGGCCACCCCACTCCTCATATGTAACAACTTTTGAAGAATCATTTGAATAGAAAAAATTCTCTAATCTTACTCCTCTCTACCAAATCTCTCTTCCCTCTCTCACCCATTATCTCTCTCTCTCTCTTTATCTCTCTCTCTCTCTCCCTCCACCCAATTTTCGGAATTTTCTCTCTCCTCCCCATTCACCCCTCATTAAGACCTCTCCCCTTCCCCATACACCCATTTAACTCCCCCCCAACCCAAGGTGGCATCCTCCAATCCACACCCCACCTCCCAACCCCCAACTACCCAACACCACTTCCTAAGCACCCCTTCCTCTCCCCAAGGTTGAAGGGGCTCTTCCCTAAGCCCAAATTCGAATTTCCCTCTCCCTAGGGCAGTGCCCTTCCATCTCCCCACCTCCCAAACCACCCAAAGTCACAGCCCCCCTTCCCCATACCAGCCAAGTTCACCCTCCACCTCTTACTCTCTTGGCCATCCCCTTCCCCACCCCCTCATCTTCTTCTCATTCAGCCTCTATTTCAGACAGCAGAGTTGCAGAAACTTGCAGAGGCAGCCACGACCGTCTCTCAAAGATTCAGGTGGCAAGGCCTACATTTCTGGAATCGCCATCGAGATAGCTTTCCAACGGTGGTGGTCTCGCCGGCTTCTGAGGTCGGCGCTATCCGCAGGAGCTGATCTCCCACCACTGCGCAGAAGACCCCAGGCAGAGAACCAGAGCGAGATTGGAAGCCCGACCACGACGAACCTTTTGGGATTCAGATCAAGTGTTCTTCAGCAAAGTTCTTCCCTCTCAAGTCCTCTTTCATCCTAAAGAAGTAGAGCTGCATTTGGACATCGGCATCTCAAGTTACAAATTTTCTACTCCAAGTGTGTCAGGTCAGTTTACAGGAGCCAGAACCGACACCCCTCTACTCATCTGATCGTCCCAGTCTTCTCTGACATCTTCCGATGTCGCCGTTAGTGCCAACAGAAGGGAGACTCGGCTACGGTTCCAACGGTTCAGGTCTCGCCTCAATCAGAGCTCGTTAGAGATTGTGGCTCCCTCTGCAACCAGCCATATTGATCTGCACCAGACAGAGGCAGAATCAATCAGTCCGGTCTCAGACTCTGCCACGGCCAGCTCGTGAAGGCTCTGAGCGCCATTTTTGGAGGGAAGAAACTACTTCAAGCTAGCTGCCACCTCCAAGAATAAGGGACTCAATCGGCCACCGGAACCCTCTGCTCCAATTTTCTTCGTTGGAGACGGCAGACTTCCCCCTGTGGTCCCAGGTTAGACCAGTCCTCACTCCTCCGGTTACCCCTCTCTCCACCAACATCAGATCGCATCCCCGTCAACTCTGGCTCGAAGCTACCCCGACCACGATCGCATCACCGCCAGGTTCATTCCAATCGAAGTCCGTGAGAGCCCACAGTGACTTCTTCAACATGCTGCATCAGTTCGGTACCCGCCAGAGACCAGACGCTGCTCTCCTGTTCTAGTCGCCGGCGCGGTCAGCCCCGAGTATCAAAGCTTCCCCAAAAATTCAAGCTTCATACTCTGTCAGTTGGGAAACTTTTGGCGCTGGTCTCGTCAAGATCCGAGTTTCGTGGAACCCGTGGCAGCACCGTCTCCGACTGTCTGTCCAGTGAACCTGAAGCAGGGCAGAACCGGTGGAGCTCGGGAGGTCAAGTTTCATTGCGTAATCCCCAACCCGCTTGGCCGGCTGAAGGCCCCTCCCTGCGTGGAGGTAGTTTTGGATGTAATTAACTTAATCCCCACCCCAAGATCATCCCTCCTGCGAGAGGAGTAGTGTTGTACTCTTTACACTTTCAGGTTGAAGCGACACCGACGCGGCGTGCGGGTACATACCCTCGCCTCCCCGCTCGCCCCGTCTCCGGTCGGAGTCGGCGTCTTCACGCTAGCTTGGTGAGCTCCTGAACATCCCTCATTGATGTATTGGACTTGCTTAGCTTAGTATTGCTATAGTTACTCCGTCGGCGGTAAGAGAGTGTCCGATTTTACATTGCCACCAAATTGAGTGACCACCGCGGGCGAGTTGAGAGTGAATCCACTTAACCCACACCCTTGGTGTGTTGGCCGCCCATGATTTGGGCATCCTAGGCCCATTTTGGGTTCTCCCAAAGCTTGCCAACTGTTGGAGCCTCATGGTCCCACCTCAGACCCTCTCCAACATCGCCTAGTTGCCTTCGGGCCCTAGTGTGTGCCATACGGGTGAGCTCACTAGTGTGAGTCCGCTGCTCAAACTTGAATGCTTGCAAAATAGGTCCAAGGTCGGTTTTACATCAAGTGGTATCAGAGCAAGTTCACAACTTATCTCTCAAGTTGGTCCTAGGGCATGTCTATGCATTTAGAGTCTTCAAGTGCATCACTCTTGTCCCCTAGTATGGCCACCTCATATCAACCTTACCAATCGGCCCACTCCATAAGTCCAAGCCACCAAGAGATGCCTACCACTAACACCCATAAGTTCCCTGGCCATGTCAACTACTTCATGAAAGCCTTGACCTATGCCAATGAGCGGCTTGATAACATATCGGACCGACTCAACCAACTTGGAGAAAATAGGCCCGCCCCAAGGACAGACGATAGAATGGTCCCTTTCCCACTTCCCACCTTTGATGGAACCTCTCCTAGAGAATATTTAGATTGGGAAGCTACAATGGACCAATACTTCACTTGGTATCATATTTCCGAGGATGAAAAGGCATGGGTTGCCAAAATGCAACTTACCAAACGGGCAGAAACTTATTGGATGCAAATTGTCGGGCTAAGATTACTTAGAAGGGAAGCACCCATCACCACATGGAAGGACATGAAGGAGCAACTTAGGGATAAATATGTGTCCCCCTCATACTCAAATTACCAAAACTTGAGTAACACTCCCACTCCTCCAACCCCACCCGTCCAAACGCTTACCACTAGAACCCAAGTATCCAAGACCTCCACCTCCCCACCTAACCCCATGAGGTCCCCCACACCCCACCCAAAACCCCTTTCCACAACCTACACTACTCAAGCCCCTTTAACCCCCACCTCCACCCCAAATGATCCCAAGGACAAGAGACCCTTAACCGGCCCGATTCCCTCCAAAAGGACCACCACTCATCCAACCTTCACCACTCAAACCCAAGTGGACCCCATGACCACCTCTCCACTTAGGCCCATAATGACCATCACCCCCCAACCCAAACCCCCTCACCCAACCCACCTCCCGCTTCCTACACCAATCTTTCCCCAACCTAGGCCTCCTCTACTTCCCCTTCCTATCCAAATCCAAGTCCACCCTTGCCCACCACCCCAAGTGCACCATGCTCCAGCTATCACCAATTCTCCCGCATTAGACCTACCCAACCCATTAACACTAGGAATTGAAACCTCCACAACCATCCACATGGGAGTAGATGTCAGTCCAGAACCCATACCCCACCCCATAGTGGTAAACACTCCAAACCCACTCTCCACCTTGGAGGAAACCCAAGTCCAAGTTGAGAAAGAAACATCACACGATGGCCTCACCTTACATCACCCTCTCTAGTTGGGACCAAGCTCATCTTAGGAGAACCCATTGTTAGTTGGCTAAAGGAGAACCCAATTAGAGAGATCCTGGCCCATGTTTTCCCTCCCATAGAACAAGACCTTCCCATAGTGCCCTTCTTCTCCTATCACACCACAATCCAAGCATTCTATCAAGTGGAGACCTTAGAGGACCTTCTCAAAGGCATAACATGGCAATTAGAGATGACTAGCATGATGACCCTTATGGTTGAACAACCTAGGAGCCTTAGCCTCCTACACCTATGTATAGGGTCTATCACCTCGGTTTGCACCATTGGTTACTACACTAGCGACCTCCTTCTATTCCTCCCTACACCCGATAAGCCCAATCTTCTCCTCGATTTAGAGCTTCTTATCTCGGGTAGAAAGCCAAGGCCTCCATTCATGGCCGACCCATTTGCCAAGAACATTGGCCCAACTATCATGGAGAAGGATGACTTAGCATCTTTTGAAGATCTTGAGGATGAGGAGTTCCTCTCTCTAGGTAACCCATTTTATGATCCCTATGATCCATTCCAATAGGAGTCAAGAGACTCGTGTGACCCAAACACTTTATCCACCACCCACCTTTCCCTACCCCAACCCACCATGTTTGATCCAATCCACCCCATCCCAGATCCGGGTTACACCATGGGAACCATGACTTTGGGTGGTATACACCTAGGGATCGAGGAAGTGCCCCATCTCATGATATCCACCTTTCTAGACCCCTTCGACCCATTCCAATGGAAGTCCAAAGGCCCACACATAGGAGACATCTTTGTCACAAGAGTGCATAAGCCTTGGCATACAACACCACTTGGCATGATTCATAAGTCGGGTACATTCATTTACATCACCCACATGTCAAGTAGGAAGCATAAGTGGACCGTATTTGGATGTATTGGCCCACCCTCATTCATCATGAGTCTTAAGTATGAGAGGAGCATACATGGATGTCCGGGTCCCCCGACATTTGTCATACCCATGCATAAAAGGTTCATCTATGGATGTCCCGGCCCCCCTGAGTCTGTCACAATCTTCATAGCATCAAAGCATGATCGATCTACATGTGGCTGCCCCGGACCACCTTTGCATACCAAACATTGCCCACTCACATCGTATCATCAAGCATGGCATATGCATCCAAGCACATATCAAGCAACAAGCGGTGATATTCACAACAAGCGAGCAAAAACTCATGAGCGCCACTTGGAATTCCAAGTTGGTAACTTGACGATGATGACTTTGGAGTGGCTTTACCCCAGGGTCACCTCCAAATTGAGGGCACGAGGACTTGGACCTTGCCATGTTCCGAGTGGCTTTGGCAACCCGGCTTATGGGTTGAACTTTCAAAAAGGGTTTTGGGATTCTCCCCATTTCTCATGTGGCGGATCTAGCACCTTATAAGGGCACCGCGGTGGATCCTAGTGAGTGCCTCCAGCTTACACCTATCCTTGTGAGAGACACCCTCGGAGTGCCACCACAAATAGCCTGAGAGCCCGACGTGAGCACACAGCGGCAATACTAGGCAAGCAAGATCCCATCGCCAGCATGAGGGTATGACCGAGTCACTTTGTCGAGCTGAAGCGCCGTTCCCCGACTATGGTCGCAGGTTGAGTATGGAGATCGAGGATCACCCAGAGCCGCAGTTCGATGTACTACTTCCCTGGTGGACCCATACTCGACGGGGTCGAGTTTTCCCCACCCCGGGGGTATGATGAGGGCATCCCTTTCCCCTCCACATTTTCTTCGGACTCGGATTGTTCGTCGGCAAGCGCCATTATGTTAGTCATGTATTTTTGAGTCTAGTCATGTAATCTTCACATTTTCTTTGAGTCAATATCATGTAATTTTCCCTTTATTTGAGTCATGTACCTAGGTTGTTGAGTCATTTTCCTAAGTATTGAGTCATTATGTTTGTTTGATAGGTTATTGGGCCCATCTCATTGGGCTAGGCCCATGGATGCCCCCCCTTCCCTTCGGTTATTAGTCATTGTGTCTTTTGTTAGGGTCCTTTGTGAAAAAGTCATGTGCTTATAAATAGGCCACCCCACTCCTCATATGTAACAGCTTTTGAAGAATCATTTGAATAGAAAAAATTCTCTAATCTTACTCCTCTCTACCAAATCTCTCTTCCCTCTCTTACCCATTATCTCTCTCTCTCTCTCTTTATCTCTCTCTCTCTCTCCCTCCACCCAATTTTCGGAATTTTCTCTCTCCTCCCCATTCACCCCTCATTAAGATCTCTCCCCTTCCCCATACACCCATTTAACTCCCCCCCAACCCAAGGTGGCATCCTCCAATCCACACCCCACCTCCCAACCCCCAACTACCCAACACCACTTCCTAAGCACCCCTTCCTCTCCCCAAGGTTGAAGGGGCTCTTCCCTAAGCCCAAATTTGAATTTCCCTCTCCCTAGGGTAGTGCCCTTCCATCTCCCCACCTCCCAAACCACCCAAAGTCGCAGCCCCCCTTCCCCATACCAGCCAAGTTCACCCTCCACCTCTTACTCTCTTGGCCATCCCCTTCCCCACCCCCTCATCTTCTTCTCATTCAGCCTCTGTTTCAGACAGCAGAGTTACAAAAACTTGCAGAGGCAGCCACGACGGTCTCTCAAAGATTCAGGTGGCAAGGACTACATTTCTGGAATCGCCATCGAGATAGCTTTCCAACGGTGGTGGTCTCGCCGGCTTCTGAGGTCGGAGCTATCCGCAGGAGCTGATCTCCCACGACCGCGCAGAAGACCCCAGGCAGAGAACCAGAGCGAGATTGGAAGCCCGACCACGATGAAACTTTTGGGATTCAGATCATGTTTTCTTCAGTAAAGTTATTCCCTCTCAAGTCCTCTTTCATCCTAAAGAAGCAGAGCTGCATTTGGACATCGGCATCTCAAGTTACAAATTTTCTACTCCAAGTGTGTCAGGTCAGTTTACAGGAGCCAGAACCGACACCCCTCTACTCATCTGATCGTCCCGGTCTTCTCCGACATCTTCTGACGTCGACGTGAGTGCCAACAGAAAGAAGACTCCTCTACGGTTCCAACGGTTCAGGTCTCGTCTCAATCAGAGCTCGTTAGAGATCGTGGCACCCTCTGCAACCAGCCATATTGATCTGCACCAGATAGAGGCAGAATCAATCAGTCCGGTCCCAGACTCTGCCACGGCCAGCTCGTGAAGACTCTGAGCGCCATTTTTGGAGGGAAGAAACTACTTCAAGCTAGCTGCCACCTCCAAGAAGAAGGGACTCAATTGGCCGCCGGAACCCTCTGGTCCAATTTTCTTCGTCGGAGACGGTAGACTACCCCCTGTGGTCCCAGGTTAGACCAGTCCTCACTCCTACGGTTACCCCTCTCTCCACCGACATCGGATCGCATCGCCGTCAACTCCGGCTCGAAGCTACCCCGACCACGATCGCATCACCGCCAGTTTCATTCCAATCGGAGTCTGGGAGAGCCCACAGTGACTTCTGCAACCTGCTGTATCAGTTCGGTACCCGCCAGAGACCAGATGCTGCTGTCCTGTTCCAGTCGCCGGCGCGGTCAGCCCCAAGTATCAAAGCTTCCCCAAAAATTCGAGCTTCATCCTCTGTCATTTGGGAAACTGTTGGCGCTGGTCTCGTCAAGATCCGAGTTCCGTGGAACCCGTAGCAGCACCGTCTCCGACTGTCTGTCCAGTGAACCTGAAGCAGGGCAGAACCGGTGGAGCTCGGGAGGTCAAGTTTCATTGCGTAATCCCCAACCCGCTTGGCCGACTGAAGGCCCCTCCCTGCGTGGAGGTAGTTTTGGATGTAATTAACTTAATCCCCACCCCAAGATCATCCCTCCTGCGAGAGGAGTAGTGTTGTACTCTTTACACTTTCAGGTTGAAGCGACACCGACGCGGCGTGCGGGTACATACCCTCGCCTCCCCGCTCGCCCCCGTCTCCGGTCGGAGTCGGCGTCTTAACGCTGGCTAGGTGAGCTCCTGAACATCCCTCATTGCTGCATTGGACTTGCTTAGCTTAGTATTGCTATAGTCACTCCGTCGGCGGTAAGAGAGTGTCCGATTTTACATTGCCACCAAATTGAGTGACCACCGCGGGCGAGTTGAGAGTGAATCCACTTAACCCACACCCTTGGTGTGTTGGCCGCCCATGATTTGGGCATCCTAGGCCCATTTTGGGTTCTCCCAAAGCTTGCCAACTGTTGGAGCCTCATGGTCCCACCTCGGACCCTCTCCAACATCGCCTAATTGCCTTCGGGCCCTAGTGTGTGCCATACGGGTGAGCTCACTAGTGTGAGTCCGCTGCTCAAACTTGAATGCTTGCAAAATAGGTCCAAGGTCGGTTTTACATCAAAGACCTATCAAGATTCTGGATCGGAAGCAACAGCAACTTCGGAATCGTTCCATACCGATGGTCAAGATTCAGTGGAGTCGGCGTGGGACCGAAGAAGCTACTTGGGAATCTGAAGATACTATGCGGAAGCGGTATCCCGACTTATTCTAGGTGAACTATCTCTTTCTCTACCTCCTGTATTTAGTGCAGTGAATTTGGAGGACCAAATTCTTTAAGTAGGGGAGGGTGTAATACCCCGATTTATTTATTGAGCCGTTATTAATTAAAAATTGAAATAAAATGGATTAATGCTTGAATTTCGGAATTTAATATTTAATTTGTTAGTAAATAGGACAAGTGAAATTTTGACTACCTTATAAAAATCTAGAAAAATGGTAATTGGGTAAAGGATCATTTATTTAGCAACTTTGTCTTCTGTGGTTGACCCAAAAAAAATCCGTAATCATGTCTAATTAGTGGATTAAGTCCAAAATACACACTTACCTAACCTTTACCTAACCTTGGCTTAAACCGTAAAATTAGAGCTTAATACTCAACCAAATGACCTCAAATCGGTGGCAAATGAAAGGCCACGATCTAAGGATCATTTCCCCTATATCAATCGAGCGAAACCCTAACACTATAGTGTGGTAGCTGTCGAGCTTTGGCTAGGTCAAATATTTCGGCGCCGTTTCAAACACTCACCTTGCATCAACGAATTCTCCCAGCACCGAAGGCTCTAGAAGGTGTATGATCTATAAAAATAAAGCTCCTCAACCCTAGTTTCCTTTGGTAGCAGCGGCAACCGCAGTTGAGTTCGATCTAGGAAGATCTTTGGCGATTAGTGGAGGTGGGTCGGCATCCCGTCGTCCTCCTTTCTTCATCTTTGTTCCTTCGATTAAGGTAGGTACCCTCAACCAAAATCAGCACATGAGTACATCATTTTGTTCCTCTCGACGAGATATTTCCATTGGTAGTAAAAGCCCTAATGTTTATTAGGTATCCACGGAGATCTCGAGGTTTTTGTGAAGTGCTGTCAAGATCGTTCTTCATTCTAGTTCTTTAGTTTCTCTCTTCGTTTGAGGTAGGTTATAACAGACCAAACTCTAATTAATATATATGCATGTACTCAACATCATGTTAGCTTTCATTTGGCGTAGAACGTCCTAAATTTCATGAAGCATGCTTAGAGAATTTCTGTTCGGAGTAAGAGCATGTCTAGACTTAGTTTTTGATGTGTTCTTTCTAGTTAAGTTATGATTTCGAGTTATCAATCCTGATCCCCATATAGCATGCCTTATATGGTTGGAATCAGCATCGAGTAAGCTTTCTTTTGATATATAAAGCCCAAAATTTCGTTGTTTATATCGTGAGAATTTTACGATTTAGTAACAGCATGTCAAAACTAGGGTTTCTAGTGTTCTTGCCTTTATAGATCTCGATTTCAGCAAGTAAATATGAAATTGACCTTACTGTTAAGTAGAGTTTTACATTAGCTTTCCAACGGTACCAAAAGCCCCATGTTTCAAGACCGTTTGCATTAGAATTTAGTGTTTTTATCAAACCCTAGCAAACCCCCAACTTCCCGACGTTCATCAGACGTGGAAGGGACGACCGGAGTACACCCAGAGATAGACGGTCTTACGATAGACCGCACAACTCAAGCCCATACTTCAACTCCAGTTTAGCTGTAGTTAAACGGTTCCTAACAGACCACACAACTGGATAAACGGTCCAAAATTGACCACATATCTAGTTAAACGGTCCAGAAGTGACCACATAACCCCTTAGTAGGATGAAAGGTCCCCAGAGGACCACATATCTGGCAGGGCCAGGGATGGGCGGTCCTGACCTGACCGCCCAACCCTTGGAAGGCCCCCAGATGACCGCCCAACCCCTTGGACGGTACAGAGAGAGCCGCCCATCCCCCTGCTCATGCCCTTTCAGCCCGAATGCATTCCTGTTAAGCCGAAAGACGTAAGGTTCGCCATGAACCGTTTATCTAGATAGTAAGTGACTTAATGAGAGTTCTTTATGATTCATCTTAGTGTCATAAATGATAATTAGTAAATTAGAAACCCACATGATAAGTGGTTAATTTTGTAACTAAATTTCTGTTAATTGCATGTTGTTCATTCATACGCGAACTTGTTCATTCTCTTTATCATCTTGAATCATATCTTTGGCAAATACATAACTATAAATTATGATCCTTGATATATTAACATGGTAATTAGGATTAAAACTAATTGTTTAGTTGCTGGATAGCCATTATAATGTTTTGACGAACCGCTGGTTTAAAGTCTTGATCGAATAAGACTATGCGAGATAAGCGCGGCCAGTAGTGGACCGCATATCCTCACAGGCGGCCCCATAACGACCGCATATCTTCAATACGGCCCAGTATGGTCTGTATATCTTATTCATGGGTCTTAATATCTTCTGGACATGAGCGGCCCAGAACACATCGTTCATACTTTCGAGCGGCCCACTGTCAACCGTTCATCTTTGACCTCGTGGGCTGTGTTTCGGTCCAGTTCCCGTATGCGCGGCCCTATATTAGCCGCATATACTCTTGAGCGGCCTTTGTATGACCGTACATCTCTCGGAGATGAGTTTTATTGTGTTTTGTACTCTTGAATCCAAGGACAGGTTAGTCCTTTAAATATAAACTTATGGACAATAATTCCTCTGATTAATTGGCCACGAATTTGACTAAATGTCTAGACGGATGTTGGGATCTTGTATCCAATAAATCAATGCAAACGCATCATAAGGGCCCGGTCTGGTCCTGGGGAGAGCGCCTGAAAAATTAGTGAGCCCATGGGATGTCATAATGACATGGTGAGGCATTGCACCGAGTGCATGACTAGCATGTTGTCTACGACAGAAAAACTCTTGTTACTCTTGTTACTTGATCGTGCTTGACTTGTTATCTCTTGTTACTTGTTAGTGGCCATTCCTCGTTACAGTTCTTGTTACACTTGTACATGTTATTCTTGTTAAATTCTAGTTATCTTATATCTCTTGACCTTGCAAGATCTTTTCATTATGTTGTTTCATTATATCGTCATTCATTTCTTTTGTTAGCATGGTATATGAAAATATTATTAAATTGTTAATCATGTAAACTTGCCTGTTATTTCCTACTGAGCATCAGCTCATAGTTGTTGTTTTCCCCCTTTCCAGGCTGTTCAGGTGATGACGTGCATACCGATGGGGAGGGACATGAGTGATACTTAGAGTGTACCTGTTAGTAGATGCCGAGTTGGCATAGATGTTTACCTCTAGTTATTCCTTATAGTAGTGTTAGTACTTTACTGCTTTTGGAGTCAGTTATTGTATTAGAATCAGTTGGAAGTTATGTTTGATCGTGTGTTAGTAGTGGTGTTTATTGTAATAAAATTTGGTTTTATCCTTGATCAATAGAGTTATTTCTTTCCATAGCACCTGTGTAATTGGTTAGTTTAGCTTGTTAATATTATTTCTAGCTAGTTTCTAACTGTACGACCCGATATTCCACGTCGGGGCGTGACATGGTGTCCCTGTCACTATTATATCTGATAGAGATCCTCGATTCACATCACATTTCTGGAAGGGTCTACAAAACTCACTAGGGACTAGATTGAACTTTAGTACATCATTTCACCCACAAACTGATGGTCAGACTGAAAGAACAAATCGGGTGGTAGAAGATATGCTCAGGGCTTGTGCTATTGACTTTGGAGGAAGTTGGCATGATCACTTGCCTCTAGTAGAGTTTGCATACAACAACAATTATCAGGCCAGCAAACAGATGGCACCCTTTGAAGCTTTATATGGATAAAGCTGTAGATCACCAATATGTTAGAATGAAATAGGGGAAAAGCAATTCCTAGGCCCCGATCTTATAAGGCATTCCTCAGTGACGATCAAGCTCATTCAAGGAAGAATGAAGATGGCACAAGATAGGCAAAAGTCTTATGTTGATAATCGAAGGCGCGACTTGGAGTTTCAGGTTGGAGATCATGTGTATCTAAAGGTTTCTCCGGGTCATGGTATTCGAAGATTTGGCATCAAAGGCAAGCTAACTCGCAGGTTTATTGGCCCATTTGAAATTCTCGAAAGGGTCGGTGAAGTGGCTTATAGACTGGCTTTACCTCCACAATTAGTAGGAGTTCATGACGTATTTCACGTCTCTATGCTGAAAAAGTATGTATATGACCCTGACCATGTTATCACTTATGATAATTTGGAGATTCAGAAGGATATGACGTACGAGAAAACACCAATAAAGATTTTGGAATGAGAAGTGCGTCAACTAAGGAATAAAGTTATTCCTATGGTCAAGATACAATGGAAGAAAACATGGCCATATGAAGCAACATGGGAAACCGAAGAAGCTATGCGGAAAAGATTCCCAGAATTGTTCAGCTGTAAGTACACCCTCCACAATCCATCTATTGAATTTGGGGACCAAATTATTTTAAGTGGGGGAGGGTGTAGTGCCCCAGAATTTATATAAATAATTTTTGATTATAAATGGAATTTTCTGGAACTTATTAAGAATTTATAAGGGCTAAATAGATTAATAAATGGATTATTGAATTTATAAATGGGTTATAAGGCCCAATGGTGTTAAATAGTTAGCCTAGCCTATTCAATTTAGACCCAAAAGGTTTAAGGACCAAGCCCATTATGTTTAGCCCATATTCTAGAAGGTTATTAGCCTATTCACGAATTTTAAGGATAAATACTATTTTTATAGATAATTATATAGATAAAATGAATAAAAGAGTTTTATTAAATTGAAACTCTGCACACGTTGAATGTAACGGTCTATCGGGCGACCGCTAGAGTGGTGTAACGCACCTAGACACGACCATTACACCCTGCTGATTCCGTAAGTTGAAGAACTTGCGAAAAGATTAGATCTTTGGGATCCTTTCTGCAAGACACCTAATTAGGAGAACATGTAAGGTTACTAGGGACTCTTAGGGATCAGGTTTTGGCCAACTAAGGACTCTAGAATCGATCTAATCCTTGAACCCTAGCCAAATCTCTATAAATAGGACCAAGTTCTGAACTGAGCGACCCTTACTTTTGGCTCGTGAAGAATCAAGGTAAGGAGATAGAATTTCAGGTAAGTTCGTTGAAACATTTTGTTTATAATACTAAGGTCTAACAAGTCTCAAAATTTCATGTTAGGAGATCAAGTAACCAAGGAGATACGGGCTTCTAAAGTCGCTGATTCTGTCATTGCAACCCAGGATTCATTACAAAGGACCACTGAAGATCAAGGAATTAGGATGCCTAAACGAGGTAATTAGAGTTCGGTGTTTTAGAACTTTTTGTTCCCCCTAGATTAATCTTCTTACCCTCTAATATTCACCTCTTTAGGTCAAGGGATTGCAGAGTTAGGGCAACGTGAAGTTGTTGAAAAACTACAGGAAGAAGAGAACTAGGGCGTGTCTTGAAGACCCAAATTGGAAGTATAAAGCCCAGGGAAAAGGTAGGTCATCTCATGAACAGTAAAAAGATCTCGTTAGGGATAAAAGCCCTCTGATTTGACTTGATTTCATGCATTATAGATTTTGAATTTTATGTTTTAGTAAGTTCATGCATACATGCATACCTTTAGCCTAACCAAAGACAAAAGATACCATCTTGTTTATTCAATGCGACCTATGCATATACCTGGCCTTTACTTCATTTATCATGGCTAGACTAGCTAGTGATTATGATTCTTCTTGCATGGACATAGTTCCTTATCTTTACTGTCAGCAGAACCTCTGACGGATGAGGGTAGAACCGTCACATGATTGTAACGGCCCTACGATAAGACGTCACACTCTTTGTTGTATTTAAATTGATCTGTTGTTACTGACGCACCATAGCAGGAGTGTTACCATACTGTAACGGCCCCTGGACAAACCGTCACACGGACTATAACGCGCCTATGCTAGACCGTTAGAACACTATTTTCTGTCAACTCGAGATGGAATGGAAATTAGTCAAGTCTACGTATAAATAAACCTAGTTATCTAAGTTTTGACCTGATATCATGACTTTGAGTTTATTTATTAATTCATGATAGGAATTGCATGATTACAAGCATTTGAAGTTATTTTGAGTTATGTTAATTCATTGGCTAAAACGTTATAGTTTGTATTTAAATTATGATTTCAAATGATGTATTGACGGAGTTTTATCATGGTTTTACACCGTTTCACAGTCTTTTCTATGTATAGGGTCATTTTTCTTCAGTACATGGCATATATTTCGGTATATGGCCATTAGTTCACACTTTGCACTATAGGAACATTATCTTGAACCTGAGGACCTCTCTATTGGATATTCCTTCCAATGGACTAGGAAATCTTATTTCAAGGCCTCCGTAATTCTCCGCGAGCCTGGGATTCCCACTAGGACGCCTAGTTGGTTGTACCATGAAAGCCCAATCATTAGAAACTACTATCGATGGTTTCTGGTTTTTAGAGATGTAACGGATCAATGTTGGACCGTCATGTACGTCTAACGGCCCAATAAACGACTGTCACATTGTACTGAGTCTAATTTCTTGTTTCGAGATTCATACTATTGTAATGGCCCAATACTGGAGCGTCACGTTATGTAACGGTCCAGTATAAGACTGTCACAGTTCTTGAATATATTAACCCAAGGTTTGACCAAATGGTTGATATTCTAAAGATTCTAGATGGATTATTGATGATCTAGGACTTGTCATATTGTCCAAAGAAACTTAAATTAAATTATGAATGATAATAAATGTACTGTTATGCTACCGAATTATTTCTATGCGCATAACCTTGTTTTAAGTCATTCTTGACCCCGCATTTCTTCATTGAAACGTTCATTGTTGATTATTGTTATCATGAACTTATTTACATTCTTGGCCATATTTTTATTGCTTAAAACGTGAAAATAGCTTGATTTATACTTGAAGATACGATCGAGTACTGATTGTGTTCAAGGGCTCTATGCTAGTCCCCTCGGCTGATTACCGGAAACATACTATTATAAACCATGGGGTATGATGCTACTGGCGTCGCATTGCGCTGGTAGTACTTTATCTATAAATAAGTGAAATCCAAGATATATGTACACGTTACATGACTTTCTTGATTGTGATTGTTACATGATATTCCACAGAAATTCACGAAATACTTGCTCATAAGTAAAAGATGTTGGGTGAGGAGTATGTGAACTTGCTAGTACATTCTCGATACATTCTTGTTCATGAAAGGCCATGCTACACTCTTGTTATATTCTTCCTAGTTCATACTTGTTCATTCTATCTTACATGATTATCTTATTACTTTGGTTTAATCGCATGGTTGATCGCATGCACATGATTTTACCTAAATTCTTTAGAGCTAAAATACTAATTACTTGAACATTGCTAATCACGTTAATGCGAAGATACCTACTAGGCAAGTGTGCCCATTACCTATTTCTAATCTTTTTCAGGAGATGGAAGTGATACGAATTCGGATTCGAGTTATACAAGTAGCGGGTCCGAGAGCGAATGAAAGTCATATCAAATTGAGAGCGAAGACTTAGGAAGTCTACAATGTTTAGATTGGGTTTATGTAATTTCTTGTTTCTTGAGTCTAGTGGAATGGAAAAAGGATGAAAAGGTTATTGTACTTGAATACTTGATTATTAACGAAATAAAGTTGGAGTTTGAGTCATTATTGTGCGATTGCAATCTTATGTGTAATTGCCTTGTGCTCTGATCGTTCTTGCTTGCAAGAGGCTTACCATGCCGACTGTTCGCGTTACTCGAGTGAGTCTTCCGCTGTAATAAAGGCTCGGGGCGTGACACCGACGAACTCTACCAAATACAACATGATCGAGACAATCACCACGATGAAAAGGAATGTCGCGTCACATCCTGACGAGAGCAAAACCATCTCACACAGTACTGACATAGCACGCACAAGACAACACACGGAAAGAAAGCGACAAAGAATCACGAAACCTAAGCCAGCGAAGGACTGTACTGGACTTTCAGGACTCTGGACACTATATATCTCGGATTCCTATGTACTTCACACAACAACTGCTCTGATACTACCTGTGACGACCTGGACTCCGGATACCGGATATACCCGATAGGACTACCGAGTAGACCCGATACCACTTGGAACTCGTGAAGTCTCCCAAGAGCTGTAAAGCTCCGAAGGGATAAAAGGAATGTCGTGTAGTACATTGAAGTCACAGATATAATAGTAAGCAATTAAATTTCATTAATCAGGTTTGCTAAAGTAGCAGAAATAAAATTACTTTTTACTTAACAGTTAAAATTAATAATTATATCAAAGTCTAGTCCAAAAGAAAGACAAGTATAGTCCAACAGAAAGAAAAACGTACGCTGAGGTCGTGGGAAGCCCGACGCAGGTACCGCTGGCAACTACGAACGCGCAACCCCAGGAACCGCAAGGAAGCAGAGACGACCCCACCTTAAAAGCAGGGGTGAGCCTCGTGTCACTGGCCCAGTAGGGGTCACGTGGATCCCCATTGAAAAACAACGCAGTAACACGGAAGCAAAACATCAGTAGTAGTAAAGTAGGAAAGCTAAACTACAACTAAAAAGCTGTAAAGGAAACAGGAGCAGAAAGGAGTAAAACAGCTAAAAGAAAAGGGAAAAACCGTACGGAATAGAAATACAGCTATCGAGGGAAAACTCGGCTCCCTAAGCTACTCTGAACATCAACGGGAAGGTGAACCCTCATCTCACAAAGTCAGGAGTTACCGATCCGTCAGTAGGCACAAGGCCCGTAGCTAAGACACACTAAAATAGGCAAAAGGCTTAGAAAAGACCTAGACACACAACAGAGATGGACACACACGACTAGAACGTCATGTATACGACACCGAGCTATCCTCGGCAAAGCCAAGAATGCACTAACTTGGAAGGTGAAGCTACACTCGGACGGAGCCAAGGTCAGGCTAACTCGGAAGGGGAAGACAGACTCCGAGAAACATGAGAGTCACGTGTCACGTGACGGGAGCACCTCCTCACTAGAAGAACAGCCAGATGCGTCCACTAACGTCCTACACTGCGCCGCAAGTGTCTCGCTATGGACGCCGAGAACGGCAGAGACTGAGATACACTCTGAACCAGAATAGGAACTACAGTAACGAGTGACTAGTCAGGGTCATGCCCATCGGCGCCAGTCCTAAACATCCCTGACCACGTGTGCACACACTGACTCTTGCCCAGAGTCAGGCCTCTGGCTAGTGTTCCCCCCCAGCAGGACGCTACTGTTATGCAGGGGCCCATGGAAACTAGCTTACAAACCGTAAAATGGGACTTCCCCGCCACCTCTCCTAGGTGGTATCGACACTAAATGTCATCGTGCTACGACTAGTGGAGGTTCACAAGACACAGAAACTCTAAAACACGAGTGCTGGAGTACAGACAGACTAAGCATGCATTGTCACCCGTACTACGAAGCACAAAGGCAGTACACCAACTGCCAGCAGACTCAGGACAGGGCACCTAGACCTACCAACGCAACGATCCTTGAGTCTCATGACTCAGAGCCAAGATCGTCGCCTGACGGTGACATGCTGCCAATCGGTCTAATCCTAAGCCACAAGAAACGACAATGGATCATCAGATCCACATAACCGTATAAAATGACTCACAGAGACCTAAGGGAGCATCAAGACCCTCAAAGCACCTGGACATGCAAACTGAGGTAAGACAGTACCTCTAGGCGTCCAGAACCACTGTCTCGAGCTATTTAGAATGGTCGAGACACACAAGGTTACTTGTCAACCACTAGGTCTCACCGGGTTCACCAGAACCTAAAAAATGACTCTGAAACGATAAAACAACATTCCTGGCTACCTGACTATGGTTGTAGCCCTCATAGGATGTTAGAAGACATCCACGGGACGACGGGCAAACCACAGGGTCAAGCCAAGATAATCAAAAGTCAAAACATCAGGAAACGACACTCAGGAATTAAGCGGAGGAACATACGCTGGCAGTCATAGAATGGGCCCCTAGGTGACTGTAACGGTCAAGGATTAGGCCGCTAAACCCAGTCAACCCTGAATCGACCTATTCAGTCAAACCACCAAAGCAGTCTAATGTAAATCTGGCACACGGACTAGGCGGTCCAAGAGACAACTGCCACACTAACCGCCCTAAAACTTTGACGTAAGTCAATGACTTGTAGCGGCCTAAGAAAGGTGAGCTACAGCGAAGAAACGCATGAAGGTTGGGCCGCGAAGGTCAACCAACTTAAAATCTTGACTATGTCTAAAACCACGGTAGCACAAATACCGAAGCATACCACAAGCTGCCGAGACCATCCCCTCAAACGGGGACTCAAGGGAGGCCACTCACATGCGTGGGAACTCCACCGCACTCATACCGATACACAGTGACTCAATCGAACGCAACACAAAGCCCGAGAGACACATCCCTATGGGCATGCTAATCGAGGTAACATGGCACCTCCCGACACCCCAGGAACACGGACATGGAACCCACAGGGTGTCCGGGACACACGCGAAGCCATAGGTCGGTCATTGGGTTTCAACCGCAATGACTAAGACTCAAAACGAACAAAAATATAGCATTCCGATCGACCTGGCCCTTGGGGTCGGTCGACCGGGATAGGGCGGTCGGTCGTTCAGACCAACGGTCGGATCCAACACGGTCCGTGAACACCCGCTGGTCGACCGGCCCATCCGGTCCGGTCGACCGGTTACGGTAGAAAACCAGCCGAACCGAGCCCAACACCTGATTCCATGCCCCGTTTGATCCCGATCGAAGGGGAAATAGTCCTAATGGACAAAAACGACGTTCCACAAGCCGGAAGGGGCACATGCAATAGCTTAATCGGAAGAAATGGGTGATTTCATCGAATCGAACCTAATTGGGTCACCGGGGTTCCCAGGCTCGTACCGGCCCCAAATGACAACCACTCGACACGAAACCAGCGAATCTGGAACGTTGACATTGCAGGGGTTCGAATGATACCAACTGAGCTGAAAACCATCACCGTTTTCCAGTGAACCCTGCGAACGCCCCAAAAGCATGATTTTACCCCCAACAAAGCAAAACCCACTTGTATGCTCACCGTTCGGCGTGAAACTTCGAGGGAATGTAGAAGAGAAGTAGGGCTTCCGTCTCTCTACCTCCACCGACGATTCCATGCACCGCAGTGACTAAACCGCGCCGAAAACCGCATCCTGAGCTTGACCGTCGTCTTTGAATCAACCGTTCGGGATCGCCCTAGAAATGGTCCGATCCTCGCCCCATCGCGCTCCAGACCACCCCCACAACATCACCTCAGCCTGCCCGAGCCTCCTCCGTCTGCAGCCGGAGCCGGTAGGGCAAGAGAAGAGAGAAAACGGGGCAGAGGGAAGTCACGGCCGCGAATGAAAGGGAGGAGAGATGAAGAAGAAATAAAAAGAAAGAAATTAGGAAATTTTTCTAATTTTTGAAAATTCGATAATCGACCCAAAAATAGACTAATTCAGAAAAATACGTAAAAATAGTCGAAACGATCCTCTCAGCGAGTACATCGCAATTGCGGCATCCACGAGTCGATGAACTGAGAAATAAACTCACCATAGGGTTCCGTAACTAGTACGAGAGAAAAACCCACATCGATCGTTAAACTCAACTCAGGACCCACAAAAGCGATCCGAAACTCTCTGATAAGGATCTGAAAGATCCGATAAGAATCCAGGGTATTATAACTAGTCTTAACATATGTTTAATAGGGTCAATCTACAATCTGTTTGGAGTTACAGGTTGTAGAGAACAGAAAGAGTCTAGCGGTTAGGTGAGGACCGCATACAGGTGTTTAGCGATCTATCGCATCTCTGCTAAAGGATTACATCGGTCTTAGGGAGATTGTTTATTAACTGTAGCAGATAGAGTGAAAACTGAAGAATAGGCTTAATCCAAGGCAAATAGATGCATGGAATAACATGCCAATAGATAAGTAAGGCCTGATACCACCATATTTAAAACATGGAGATGCATGTTGATGCATAATTTAAACCAAGTTTATAACTTTCCTCTTAAGGTGAAAAGGGTAAGCATGCTGACTTAACCTAGATGCGCAATCATGAGAGAACATGAAATACTACCAGTAGAAAGAATGAAACGGAATGAAACCATAGTGCTTTTATTCCTAACATGTTGTTTTAGCCTTTTCATAAGATAACCTACCTTTGATTTAATCCCTAGACTTCGAATTTCTGACTGTAAGTAGACCCTTGTTTCGGCACGTCCTGTGCCAAACCAGTGACTTTTCGTCCCTCATTCTCCTCAATCACTTGACCTAAAACTGTGAAATTTCGAGGATAGGTAGAAGATACGAAGGGGAACAAAAAGTTCTAAAGGATGAACTTCTAAATACCTTGATTAGAGCATCCAATCTCTAGGTATTTACTAGACGGCCACACTGGTTCCTGTGCAGACTACAGCGAACCAACAACTTGTAGAGCTTCTAACTCTCCAACGGGGTGTCCTCCTGGCACAAGATTTTGAGGGGATTTGGAAAAAACTATGGAGAACAATAAAGTCTAAAGGATTACTTGAGAATATATCTCCTTACCTTTGAATTGTGCGAGACGACATTAGGGTTCTCATGGGTCGAAGTTAGGGTCTGTTTATAGGGTTTTGAGTTAAGGCTGAGGATTTGATCGAATTGGGAGTCCTAATTAGGGGTAGTATCGATCCCTAGGAGTCCTAGATATTTTTTCATGTCTACACACTTCGATCCATGAGGATTTAGATCCCAAAGATCCAAGCTTTTCACGTTTCTCCCTTTCACGGAATCAAAAGGGCCCGGCGGTCATAGAGGGACCGCTAGGTTGGATTGGCAGTCATGCGATCAAATCGCCGATTGGCCATTGCTCCGAAATTTTGGGATTTTTGCATTTATCCCTTATTTGTCCCTTATTTGATCTATTTATCCCCTTTTTAATTCCCATTACGTTTCTATAATTGGGCTTGGGCATAAAAGACTTGGTTTTTAGGTCTTATGGGCCTATTTAGTGGATTCCAACCTAACATAATATATGGGTATTTAAATAATTATTAAATGGACCTTTATTTCTTAAATATCTCATTGAGTCTATTTAAATGCTTAATAATCATATTAAATCCATATAAAATTCTTAGAAAATCCTCGGGCGTTACAACAAGACTCGGGTCCTCTTCGAATGGGTTGTCATATACAACAAGGTTACCCTACCGGAGCCGAAGAGACTGGAAGATGTTAGAAAGAAAGACCATCCCCTCTTCTGTCCATATCACCAGATGGTTGGGCACCCTATTGAAGATTGCTATGTCTTTAAAGACGTTATTGAAAAGCTAATCAAGAGAGGGGAGCTAAAAATGGGTGACTACAAGGTTGATCCTCTTCGCCTGCATGATCTGCCTGCTATGGAAAGAACAATCAATCTGGTATCTCTAGACCAGCAATCATCTGAAGAGGTAGCGGAAGCTTGCATGGCACATCAGGCATTAGCCGCAGAAGGAAAAGAGAAGAATACGCGAAAGAACAAAAAGAAGAGCGTTGTCCTCTCCTGCCATGCCCTATCGGCCTTGCCCAGTGCAAGCCAAGATGTTGAAGAAGAAGACGAAGAGATATGCTACACACTGGTAAGGGTAGGTCAAGCTGTAGCATCTACCTCTCGCCATAAGTCCCAGGAAGAGTGGGGGCACCCTCCACCGCCAGCTAAAGAAGTATACTATTATACCCCTCCTCCGCGTGAGCACATGGGGGCAAGGACATCAACCCTATATGGGACCGTATGCACCTCGCGCCAACAACAAGATGCCGCTAGTGCCACTTGAGATCAGTACGAGAAACATCACTCCCTGCTACTACCAGGCTAACCCTACCTTGATGGCAGAGCTGCATCAGAAAATACAAGAAGTCAAGATGCTGAGGAAAATATTGAGTGATATGGATTTACACACAGCTGCACCTGGGCAGGCGGGACCCTTGCCCAAGGCCCTACAAAGTAGTGCTGGACTACTTGGAGCCCCATCGCAGTTGGATATGCTCCGATTCACATATGATCGTGAAGGGACCATCCTCCCTCGATAGCTGTATCACGCGGCCTTCATCCACCCTTCAGCTTTCCAGGTGCATCAAGGGGTAGCTTCTACACCTCAGCCAACGCCGCTAATAAACCCATTGCTACAGCAAGATGGCTCGTACCAACGTCTAACAACTCCAACAATAATGAGCAAGATAGGGATGGAATAAGCAGCTGAAATAAAGCCCGTTGAGGGAGAAGTCACCAAGGTAGAATTACACATGACAAACAAAAAGATGATGAGTCCGTGTCGAACTACATACAACGCTGGAAGAATCTCAGTGAAGGTGCAAACGTCCACTAAGCTACAGGGATGTTGTCCAGCTATGCAAGCACAATCTCAAGAAAGAGATCCTGCTAAGGGTAATTGACCTCGAAGTCAAGTCCTTCGACCAATTAGAAGACATGGCAATTGACATTGAAGCCTTTTGGGCTAAATATTACCTAGCTTCTGCTACCTCAATTCAGAGGAAGAGGCCAGTCGAAGAGTGGCCTACACAAGAAGAAATAAACACTACTGACTTTGAAGCCTTTGAGCGACAACTGAAGAAATCTAAAGAGGCAGCTAGACCTTCTTCTATCAAGCTTGTTAAGCAAAGACCCTCACTAAGGGCAAGAATGAAAAGACTGTACTCCTTTCCTCAATACAAGACGCAAATTCTATTCAAGTGGGCCCTCGAATACAACAAGGTCATCCTCCCTGAGCTTAAGAGACCAAAATACAGTGAAAGAAAAGATGACCCTCAGTTCTACCCCTATCACCAAAAGAGGGGGCATCTCATCAAGGACTGCCATGCATTTAAAGACATCATGAAAGACTTGATCCAAAATGGTGAATTGTAGGTAGGTGAATATAGGGTGGATCCACCTCGCCCTCACCAATTGCACGCCTTTAAGATGGCAGCTGACACGGCCCATCTATATCAACCGGGACAGCACACCCTCTAGAGTGCATCTCTAGCTCCCTCATTTGTGGCAAAAGGCCGAACAAAATAATGCAAGGTGCCAGGCAAAAGGCAACTGGCGCTCCACCCCAGGAGCAACTGCTGAAGACAAGAGGAGAAATAAAAGATGCTGCTCTACTGCTCGATGCGTTGTCGGCTTCATGCAAGCCAATCAATTCAAGAATATAGCCAACCCATGTCAGGATCAACTACAAAATGATGAAGATGGAAGGAAGAATCTCGCTCCAAATGAAAAGACCTAGTGCGATGCAGTCGCTGCCTTTCCTATTCCAACACATGATGAAGGATGCCCGACCCTCTTCAAAGGAGGCATACTCCCGCTATCCATAGCCCCTCATGAGTCACTCCGTATGGGAAGGGGAAAGCTGAATAAACAACTGTAGGATGCTCATTTCCTAGAGTCAATAATTTTTTTTCCAACACAAACCTGACAAGGGGGTAGGAATGAAAAGAGCTTCGTCCGCAATCAAGCTTTCAAGTGCCACTAGGCACAGCAAGACTCTATTCCCTGCTTTGTAGGGGGGGCTACCAACGATAGAGAAAATGGTAGAGTCCAATGGTCGGATCTCCCCACTATTGTCTATCTACATAACTATTCATAACAAGCTACCCAATGTAAAGAGGTGCTCTGGGCAACTCTTCTCCAGCTATCCACCCCAGCCTGGCAGCATAAAAAGGGAGAGCGAAATCTCCAGCTATTCACCCTGGCCCGGGGGTGCAACAGAAAAAAGAAGAAGAGAAGAATGGAATTATTCGGGGCATACCAAAGTCCCGTCGGGAGCTGTACAACCCGCTGTAAATGCTAATTGCTTGACAAGGTGGGCTGCTAAAGATTCCAAGCTCCTCGCGTAGAGGTCTCATTTGTTGTATCGCATTCAATGGAAGAATGGGATTCCCCCTTTTCCAGGAAGCTACTGTATACAAGTTAGCACCATGGAACGTGGGCAAGCCCAGCAGACTCTTCTTCAAATGAAATCCCTATAAGCAGTGCATGGTGCACGGCTAGAGGAGCTTAAAGCCACCGACACCATTTTTGGAGCTGAAGAGACCCCGCAACCATAACTGCTGAGGCAGCCAGGTCAAGAGACCAACATACGGTGCAAGTCCTTCCAGCCTACCCTCGCCAAGCTATAGCATTTCGGGTATCCCCACAAGAGATAGTAACACAAAGGGTGGCCGATGACTCTGTACACAACCACTGCCATATGTCCCCCGGGGCAACGCCAACTCGAAGCAGTCACGCAGCAACCTCCCTGCTATCAAAGGATGTGTGCTGATCCAGTCTGAAATACTCGAGCTGACAAACTAACCAAGCTTACAAAGCTTGTATCAACAGTCCCACCGAGACTAAGAAGCCTTCACTGGCCACCGAGCCTCCTGTCTCAAACATGGATCTAGGCCCCATCAGAGTACCCCTTCCATCCTTAGCCTGGATCCTCCAGCCAAGACATCAACTAAACATTCATCGTGTTTGCCAACTTCTCATCCTCCGAGATGCTTCCCATCAGTCCCACTGGAGTGACCCTCTACCTTTGGCATGGATCCTATGTTCCTAGGTGATGTATTCTCACCGTCCTTTGGCATTCTGCCGAAGTAGCTACACAAACACACTAAGAAATACCAAATTCGTCCCACTAGGCTCTCCCCCCACCACCTGGACTGGGCTCATAAGCCCTTTCCTTGGCCAGAGGCACTCCACCCTCGCCGAGTTCTTAGACATTTCCTAATAGTCTCGTCCGACTGGGCCCATAAAATCCTTTTCCCTTGGTCTGAGGCACTCCGCCCTTACCAAGCTCTAAAAAATTGACCCCTAGATTGAGCCCATAGACCCTTTCCTTGGCCTGAGGCACTCTGTCCTCGCCGAGCTCTTAAACATTTCCCCCTAGATTGGGCCCATAAGCCTCTTTTCTTGGCTTGAGGCACTCCATCCTCACCGAGCTCTTAAACATTGCCCCCCAGATTGGGCCCATAAACCTCTCCCCTTGGCTCGAGGCACTCCATCCTCACCGAGCCCTCAAGTATTGCCCCTAGGTTGGGCCCATAAACCTTTTCCCCTCAGGCTTGAGGCACCCCGCCTTGGCCAAGCTCTCAGATGTTAATTCCTAGTCCAACCAGTACAACAACAAGGCAATCAAGTTCATTAACTGTCTCACCAGCGCTATAATAAAACAGTCAAGTCCATTGATAGTCCCACAGGACAACACAGCCCGCACTATGGGCTAGTTTGTACCAGGAGGCAATGACACACACAAAAATGGAGGTTAACAATAGAAGCGGACCACTTTTGGAGGGTACCAATCTTGGCCCCCGCAAGCCAGTTATATCCCTCCCTTGGCTTAGACCTCATGTCTTCACTAAGTTGGTTGATGTCGGCATTCTGTCGAGTTAGCACCTACATGTCTCCCTTGGCTTAGACCTCACATCTTCGCCAAGTTGATTGACTTCGGCATTCTGACGGGTCAACAACTATATTCTCACTAGGTTGATTGACCTCGATGTACCATCGGGTTGACATCTACATCTATATTCTGGCCTTGGTTCAGATCTCCCGTCTAAACAAGGTTGGTTGACTTCGGCATCTCATCGAGTCAACGCCTATACTCTGCCCTGCTCTGGACCTCACGTCTCTGCCAGGTTGGTTGACCTCGATGTACCCTCAGGTCAACATCTATATTCTATATTCTGCCCTTGCCCCGGACCTGCCGTCTGAGCAAGGTTTTGTTGACTTTGACATATCATCGGGTTGACGTCCAGATTCTGCCCTTGCCCCAGACCTGCCATCTGAGCAAGGTTTGTTGACTCCGACATCTCGTCGAGTCGACATCTATATTCTACCCTTGCTCCGGACCTGCCGTCTGAACAAGGTTTTGTTGACTGTAACATATCATCGGGTTGACGTCTAGATTATGCCCTTGCCCCAGACCTACCATCTGAGCAAGGTTTGTTGACTCTGACATCTCATCGAGTCGACGTCTGTAATCTTCCCTTCACCCAGACCTCCCGTCTAAGCCAGGTTGGTTGACTTCGACAGTCCATCGAGTCAACATCTATCCCATATTTCTTCCGAGCCCGACATCTTACCAAGATTCGCTATCCTATCTTATGGCCTTGATGCCCATCCAAAGCCAGCTATCCTTGTCGGCAAACTCAACATCCTATCATATATTTTAGCTATCGTATCATCAGCTTAGCCACCTCGGCCGAAGCCTCCTACCGTATATGTTTAGCTATCCTATCCTCCGGCTTAACCATTCAAGCTGAAGCCTGCCACCCTATATCTTTCGGCCAGTTTATCCTTTGGCTCAGCCATTTTGGCCGAAGCATGCTACCATAATTCTTCAGCTATCCTATCCTTCGGCTAAGGCCGCTGGCACAATTTTCAACTATTTTACCTTCTAACTTAGCCATTTCAGCTAAAGCTCGCTGCCATACATGTTCAACTATTCCATCTTCTAGCTTAGCCATTCCGGCCAAAGTCGCTATAGCAATTTTCAGCTATCTTATTTTCTCATCATAGCCATTTCGGCTAAAGCTCGCTACCATACATTTTCAGCTATTCCATCTTCTGACGTAGCCATTTTAGCCAAAGTTGCTATAGCAATTTTCAGCTATCTTATTTTCCTGGCTTAGCCATTCCGGATAAAGTCTGCTACCGTATGTTTTCAGCTACTCTACCTTTCAACTTAGCCATTCCTGCCAAAGCCCGCTATCACAATTTCCAACTATTCCACCTTTCGGCTCAAGCCATTCCGGCCGAAGCCCGCTACCATATCTACCAGCTATTCTACCTTTCGACTTAGCCATTTTTGCCAAAGCCGCTATTATAATTTCCTCTATCTCATATTTCGGCTTAGCAAAACCCGCTAATATACGTTTCTAATACTCTATCATTCGGCTTAGCCATTTCGGCCAAAGCCCGCTATCGGGACCAACCCATCCGTCCCACCATGATAACCAATACAACTCATTGACTTAGACCTTTCGTCGAAGCCCGCTTTCCTGACCTCAGCTTAGAAGCCCGCTTCCCCTGACTTCAGCTTGCAAGCTCTCTCCTTAATCTCGGCTCACAGCCTACTTTCCGGGATGTCAGCTTGGAAGCCCGCTCCCCTTGATTTCTATTGGGCAAAGCCCGCTATCGCACATGGCTACTATCCTATCTTCCGGCTTACCCATTTTGGCCAAAGCCCGCTACCATACATTTTTCAACTATCATATCTTTTGATTTGGCTATGCTGGCCAAAACCTGCTTCCTTATATCTCAGATATCTTGTCTTTCGGCCTATCTCTTCTGGCTCAAGCCCGCTTTCACAATTCTTCACCTATCCTATCTTTCAGCTTAGCCATTTCGGCTCAAGCCTGATATCACAATTTTTAGTCATGCTATACTTCAGCTTAGACCTTTAGTCAAGGCCCGCTCCCCTCTGTCTTTCGCAATGTACTATCCCTGCTATCTTTTGGCTTTATAGCCCGCTTCCCTACTATCTTTTAGATTTATAGCCCACTCCCCCTAGCTTTCGCAGCCTGCAATCCCTACTATCTTTCGGCTTTATAGCTCACCTCCCTACTATCTTTCAGCTTTATAGCCCACTTCCCTACTATCTTTTAGCTTTATAGCCCGCTTCCCTACTATTCACTAGCTTTTATAGTCCGCTTCCTTGCTATATTATGGCTCTTGCAGACTGCTACCATGCTGTTTATGGCTCTAGTAGTTTGCTAGCCCGCTATTTCTGGCACTTGTAGCCTGCTATCTCTGGCCCTTGTAGCCTACTATACTGCTACCTTCTGGCTCTTGTAGCCTACTTTACTGCTATTTTTTGGCTTTTGTAGCCTGCTATCTCTGGCTCTTGTACCCTACCATCTCTGTCTTAGCTTGCTAACTCTGGCTCTCGCAGCTTGTGTTGGACCCCTAGGTGAGTTTGGTGATTAAGTTTTAATGTTGACAAAACTTTTGTGCATGCTTGTGTGCATGTGATGTGTAAAATGTCCATAGAAAGAATGGCTGATGATCAAGGAACTTATGCAAATATGACTATCTTGCATTGTAGGATTGAGATCCATGGAGAATATTCTCTTGAGCTCAAACCAATGCTTACTTGAATATTTGACTGCCCATAGTTCAAAATAGGTGATATATGTTATGATTTCTTCTCAAGAACTCTTGGTCAGGGTCAAGTTCTCAAGTCTTGACAAAGGTAATCTTTTTGTCAATCATGGTGAAAATGGGTTTGTCTTGGTTCATACAGGGTTGAGGTTTTTACCTCAATCTTGGTTAATCTTGGTATCATGTTGAGCATACATGTTAGTTAAACACATGGTTAAGTAATCCTAATTTTTTATTGGCAAAAATGATGATTTGAATGGGTTTGAAAGTGGTTAAATGTTTCTTGTCATATTAGGGTTTCATGTATACACATCTTGCTATTTATCTTATGGAGTTAATGGTTTTATTTTCAAAAAAATCTGGGTGTTCTGAACTTCGGTCGACTAACCCCTCCATTTTGGTCGACTGAAATTCCCAGCAACAGCTGGAATGAAACCCTGCGAAAGTTCGGTCGACCGAAATCCTTACATTGGTCAACCGAAATTCCAGTTTTGTCTGTAAAAATCCCTACAAAATTTTGGGCGACCGACCCTCAATTCCGGTCGACTGAAACCGGCAGGTGGCCCGTTAAGAGTGTATTTGAAACCCATCTATTGTGATCCCTTTGGGGTCAAATTTGACCCTCTTACCCCAAGGGCATTCATACACATGTTAGATATATTTTGAAGGGGTTTTAGCATGGGTTTAATGGTCTTTTCCTCATTCTCTTGAGGGGGTTTATAAGAGCTACAAATTTTGAAGGAATCATTCGAAGTATTCATGTTCCATCTTTCTTGCAGGAGAAGAAAAAGGGAAAGGAGAGGAGCTGAAGAAATATGTGGATATCATCTACATCTGGTAGGATTTCGTGATCATGATAGAAGATAAAGAAGAGCAATTCGGAAAGATGATCGCGGTGATGTTCAAATAGACATCATTCAACTTCCCTCCAACCTGTTCTTCAACAAGGATCTCCTCCGACACTTTCATCTCTAGAGGATCAGTTTCTTTCATTAATTTTCATCTATTCCAATGCTTTCCATTTAATTCATGTGCATGTATAGAACATATCTTTTATTTCTGAACTCTGACACTGTGAGTGTTGAACCGTCTATGTACGGTTGTGGTATATTGTGCTGCGGCTGTAGCAGCAAGTGTGTGTGTGTCTTGATCCGTGGTGGATCGTGTAGGAGATGACGTCTCCGTGTCATTGGAGCAAAAGCTCCGTGTGCTTCATTTCGAAGCGAGTGGATCCTCACCGTTTTGGTGAGGGGTGGACGTTGGGAGCCCGTCGTGGTCCCGAACTATTGTATCCCTGTGGTTTTGATGATGCCAAACACTATGACTCATTATGAGCATGATGTCGTATGTGCTTTGATGGATTGATGATTTATTTCTGATGATACAAACAATATGATTCATATATGCTTCACTGTGCATGTGTCTCTCTTGTTCTGGACAAGGTTAATGCATAACGATCACCATGTATAGAAGGTCATGGGACATGCGTTCTTTTTTGTGTATTTAGGACGATGCACATTTCATTCTTCATGTAGACAGTTGTGTGCATTTCATCGAATAGGTAGTGCACACGCTTTCTTCACTAAATAAGGTCAGTGCAAATTCATGCATATGGAAGACCAAGGACGGTGCACATCCCATTTGTGCAAGACTAAGGTCGGTGCATATTTCGCATCCTGCATGATAGAGGTCGGTGCATATTTTAGCCATATACATACAAGGTCAGTGCACATTTTCCTTGTGTAGATACAAGGTCCGTGCACATCTGCATTAAGTATAAAGAAGGTTGGTGCAACTTTTACCTTGTGCTAAACCAGGTCCATGCACACTTCTCTTGTGTGATACAAGGTCGGTGCACATTTGCCCTTGTGCGATACGAGGTCGGTGCATACTCTGCTAATATGCATATCAGGTCAGTACACCTTCTACTGGTCCGAATACTGGGTCGGTGCACACTTTGTTAATCTACATGCAAGGTCAGTGCATATTTCTTATTAAACATGCAAGGTCAGTGCATATTGCTTATCACGCATAGCTAAGGTCGGTGCATATTGCCTGTGCATATAGAAGGTCGATGCATAGCCAGGGTCGGTGCTGGTTGTGTTCTTACATAGCTAAGGTCGATGCTAGTTGTAGGTCATGCATAGCTATGGTCGGTGGTAGTTGTGTTCTTACACAGCCGAGGTCGACGCTAGTATGTTGTGTCATGCATCCAAGTCGATGTTAGCATTAATTTCATGCCCAATTCCACAGAATTCCCTGCATATTTTATCTATTTGATCTGAACATTCATTATGGGCATGACCATTGATTATTTCTCTCACTTAATTACATCATGATTAATTTCATAAACCATGAATGAATGTGTTAGATTTATTGGTTTCTTTTAGTCAAATCTTACTGCCAGGTGCTTGACTAAATGCCTCTTCTACTGCAGGGACTTAAGTACGAACCAGCTTCGAGTAACTTAAGTTCTGGAAGCAGCAAAGTCAGAAACATGGTCAAATAGGTCAAGACCAATGATTGGCACAGTCATGTGCAAATGATTAGTTGGGGCACGTGATCCAAAGGATGCCACATGAAAAGCTTAACAACCTACTTTGACACGTGGATGCTTTAAGGCGCTCATCTTTTGGCGGGAACATTCCCTCCACACGACTGTAGATATATATTTTCCTCTCCTCTCTCTAAGAATCAGGGCGCATCAAGTGCGTGGACCAATGCGTAATGGGCAAATAACAAAAACGAGAAGAAAGTAGAGAACAAAAGAAAGGACCGTGATCGCCACCAAGGCGCCGCACGTGACCGACACGCCGTACCTTGGAAAGGAAGGAGCTGCAGCGTTGGAGAGATGAACGGTTCTTTAGGAACCGCTCGGCTTGACGCGGTCTTACGACAGACCATCCTTGTACGCTGCAAAGGAGGCGGGAGGAGCTGCTGCCGTGGGACGGACGGTGGAAGGTAGACCGCACTCCAAGGAAGAACGGTCATCAATGAACCGCACCACACGTTGAACGGCCAAAGGGAAGCCGCTCGATCCCTTCACATAGCAAGCTGACAAGGGTTCGACCTCCACCCTCTCCGACCAGCCAGAGGGGATGGGCCCCGTGCTGATGAAGTGCTGACCTGCAAAACAGTGTAAAGACACAAGAGAAACACCCAAATTAGAACTAAAAGACGTAGTACATGTTCACATAAGGAGGATTAAGCATAAATTAATGAAAAGGGGAATACCTGGGGGATTTTAAACCCCTAGGGTGACAAAAGCATGGGTGGATGTGTGCATGGAAACGAAAACGAGGGAAGACGTGGGGGAAAAGCAATGCATGCAACAGACGACGAAGAAATCGAGAGACGACACTATGACTCAACACGCGGACTACTCCCTGAACTGGAGGCTCGTAAGGACGTAGAGAGCCTCCCTCCTTGGTGCTAGGTCGCTCAGGAATGCGGCAGGGCTTCGCCGTCGACCAAAAATCTCCCCCCTTTTCGACGTCCGGCCACTAGGGTCTATTTATAGAGCCTAGAAAGCTAGCCTCGAAATCAGGGTTTTTAGGTATTTTCAGGTCGAGATTATAAAAGATAAATCATAGATATTATCATAATCACTTATCCAGTCGAAACGGCATCAAAAATAGTTGATTATCCACGGAGAAATCATCAAAACAAACTGGGGATAAAGCCATGAATAAAAGAGACAAAAGTCTGTTAAAAAGCCTCATCCGACGGGATGAGCGGTCTTACGATAGACCGCGCAACATTTGGGCGGTCGAGTTCAGACCGTCCAAGTTGTCGGTGGAAATTCAGATAATCAGAAAATCAACCCAATTATCTCTCCAACTGGCCGAAACGCCTGCCGTTGGACCCTCAAAGGTGAACGGTTCTAGTGAGACCGTTCTAGTGTAGAGCGGCCAATAGCCAACCGTTTCACCCTGTCGGTGATAATTCGGATAATTGGATAATTATCTGAGGAAATGGGCGTGCGTAGGACTCTGAGGTATAGGCGGTTGTAATACGCCCGTCCATTGGTTTGAACGGTCCTAATAGGGCCGTACCACAGCCTGTCGGTGAATATTCAGAAAAGACCTCAGAAATTAACAAAATGTATGAACGGTCCATATTTAACCGCTCATCATTTGAACGGCTGAGGTTGGGCCGTGTATGCTATGAAACGTTCAATTGACCAAAGCCAAGGCCCATTAAGCCCTGAATTGCCACGGACTTCACCAAGGAGGGAGGCGACCCATAAAATGAGCCCAAGACGTGCCACAAAAAATGGCCCAATGAATGATGGACAACTCGAGGCATCAACTAATGGGAGTAAGAGAAACGACTCAAATTATCGATATAAAACGGGTGTCAATAGATGCCCCTCCTTAACATCCTCTTTGCAGGGGAGTGAGCGGAGGTGAAGCGGAGGTGACATGGAACATGGAGGTGGAGCGGAAATGCAGCGGAGTGGACCGGAAAAGCGGGCGTTAAGATAAAACGACACCCGTTCTTACCAACAAGTGATGACAATCTTCCGGAAAACCTTGAACCAAACGCCAGGAATAGTTAACTGAAAGTGATGCCAAATCTGGAGAAACTAAACTAAATAAAACATATCGACAAGACTGACCTCATGGGGGACACAATCCCGCGGTCCAATGAGGGGGCCACAAAAGAAAAAAGGCTAAAGCTCCAGACGGGGACCTTTCAATCAACCGGACCAAACGAATCGACCAAAGAAAGCCTTCGAATTCAGAGTGGAATTAGTTCCTCTTACTCGAGCGTCCTAACACATAGCTGACCATTACTGACGGGACATTTCTTAAGCAAACCATGGGGCATGAAAGCTCAAAAGGATGCGTATGATGCATGCTGGGCTAAAATAAAGGAAACCGTTAAAACAAATGCCAAGAAAGATTAAAATATAAAATATTCAAGAGTAGTATTGCTAAGCTGGAAAAGTCAGAGTCAAGATACCGTCCGCAACCACAGCGTGCGGATAGAACCGTCCTCCTCGTGACATCCCAACTTAACGGCCTATCCAAAGGTTAGGTACATGAGCCTGGATCATCATCGTTTTTGTTGAAGGGGAACATCAGATCCGGGGACACGTAGATAACCTGCCGGCTCTTGAAATAATATAACCTAATACCATATAATTAATGCAATAAGGGATTAGGGATAGAAGGCCATACCTGACTTACCTGTGCAGGCGAAACGGCGAGACTGGAGGAAATGATGCTGCATAAGATGGTTAAGAGATAATTTCCAAAGAAAATATCAACATTCATGATCTAAATACACCATCCAGATAAACGGCCTTATTGTAACCGTGCAATATTCCAAATGGCTCTATGTTAACCGTGTATACCTGACCTTTAAACGATTCTAAAGGGGCCGGTTGCCAGGGATGAACGGTCCACATAATACCGTTTATGATAGAACGGCTCTATGAGAACCGCTCGGGCCTGGAATTTCAACCGACTTAAAGTTAACGGTCACTAGTGATGTACGGCCAAATAGGAACCGCCCAACGGACAAACGGTCTAACGATAGACCGTCCTTCTCTGTAACCTCGAAAAACTGAAACCCCCTCGTCTCCCTCCACCGTAACCGACGGTGGAAGGGGGCCAAAGACCCTCGTCTCCCTCACTCTCTCTTCTATAAACCCCCCCCTTTCTCTAAGCCTTAAGCCATTCTCTCAAACCCTCCCTGTCTTCCCGATGACACGGACAAAGCACCAGGCGGCCAGGCCACCTGCCGCCGGTTAGAGTTCGCCGCCGCCGCCGCCGCAACCGCCACCACCGCCGCCGTCCGAGGAAGGAGGGACGCCCGGAGTCACGATGGAGGAGCTCGCCATCGTCACCGCCGAGGAAGAGGCCCCCGCCGGAGAGGAAGAGCTCGCCGGAGAACAAGTACCGACGAGGGCGGCCAAGAAACCCCGCGACCCCGAGGTAGGCCTTCCTCGCTAAATTTTATTTTTCATTCAATTTCCATTAGTGCATGCCAGTTTAGAAAGCTTTTTAGGGGGGTCTAGGTGTTTAGGGGTTAGTTAGGGGGCCACGGCGATCTCCCCAGCCGGCTGGGGACATTCACCGTCGTCGGGGACGACGACGGTAGAACGGTTCAACAGAAACCACCCGAACCGAACAATGCGGTCCACATAGGACCGTCCAAATTTACACGGCTTAGGAAACGCCGTTCAAACCCACACAGCAAACGAACAATCTTTAAACAGACACGGTGAGGGTATCATCGTTCAAACAGTAAACGGACCGCATTGGTCCGTTCAATCATTCAACCGAGGCAAAACAATACGGTCCCCATAGGACCGTCCACAAGTCATGCGGACCAAGGGGGGCCGCTTCTCCTTAGGAAGATGGGCAGACAGACGGTTCGAGGTGATCCATCCAGGACAGGAACGGTTAAGGGGAGCCCGTGCAAACACAGAACCTGAAGAATCAGAACGGTTGGAAGGGGACCGCTCAATTGACGAGCGGTCAGTGGATAACCATTCTTCAAACTAAGAATTGGATCTCAAGAATTTACGAATCAATATGCAAGACTAAATCATTAATAAGAATGAAATGCATGGAGGGGAAGCGTAGGACCCGCACCTCGTGGTTGCAGGTCCGTGCAGTGTACTTGGCGCTGCTGGACTTCCAGAGGGAGCGGTTGACCGCCATGGGGTTCGCCCCCTTCCTGAGCATTGAGGTGTGTCGCTTTGACGTGGCTCTGCTCTACGCCCTGCACGACCGTTGGGATCCAGTGAGTCGCGCGTTCCTTTTTCTGTGGGGCCACATGGTCCCCACGCTAGAGGACGTGGCCAGGCTCACTGGCCTACGCGTGCACGGGTCACCGGTCAGTGGGACTACCTTTCCTGACTACCGGGGGATGGCTCGGGAGTTGCTCGGCTTACAGCTGCGGCGCCCCGAGAGGCAGTCGACCCTCCATCCCCGGGCTGCTCTCCAGGACAGCCTGGGTCTACGACGTGCGGGAGTTGCGGTCGGGGAGCGACCGGAGGAGCACTTGGAGCGGCTCGTGGGGCTGGCGAGGCCGAGAGTTGCTGCAGGACCGGGACCTGAGGCGGACAGAGTTCTATGACGGTTCCTGATGTTGCTGTTCGGGCAGCTTCTCTTCTCCACTCGGGCAGACGTGATGAGCTGTAGGTTCCTTCCCTTCCTCCAGGAGCTTGCGCACGCGGGTGACTACGCTTGGGGAGCGGTAGTTCTCGCTTTCCTGTTTGACACGCTCAGTTCGACAGCACGCCGGACGATGCTTGGGGGCTTCTCCCCCTTACTCCAGGTACAACTTTCTACCCTATACTCGGTTATGCTATCCTACATGTTTGCTGAATGCTGACACGACCTTGTAATGCAGGTGTGGGCCTACGTGCGCCTACGTGGGCTAGGTAGGGGCGAGGAGACCCGTCCTGGGCTCCTGCCGATCGCGCGGAGGTGGACAGCACCTCGAGAGATGACAGCCCTGAGACGACAGGTCCGGGAGCTGTAGGATGACCTGGACACCCTACCGTATACCTCGGTATGTTTCTAAACTCAGACTCCTTAGTTAAATGCAATTCTTTCATGATTATGATGCTGATGCAGTTTCCTATCTTTTACAGGCGCGGTGGACTCCTTATACGGAGGAGAGCCCGGAGGGCCAGCCGTGGGTGGCCGAGGCCTTGGCCTTTTCTGGCCGGGAAGTGTGGCTTCACTGCATGAATGTGGTGGAGCCACTGTACTTCAGGTTGGTTATGAGGACCATCGGGGTCCATCAGCCGGCTGTTGAGTTCCCTGCGCCTGAGAAGGCGGGGGAACGGGTGACGAGGACGACCCGGGGACTCGGCGAGGCATTTGATTGGACAGCGAGGAACGCCGAGCAGGTCACTGACTGGACCGCGCATGGGCGAGTGGTGACCGCCCGGGCAGAGAGCGACAACGCGTACTACAATGCGTACGCACGGCACTACTGGGACCAGGTGTTCCGGGGCGCCCACCGACCGGTACGACTTCTAAACTTAAACTTTGTCTATTATGCTTATGATGATGCACTGACACATGGACTTTTAAATGTAGGTCGACCCTGCAGGACGAGTGGCAGAGTTGCAGGGACTCCTGCACTCCACCATCCGGGAGAGAGACGAGGCCCGGCAGGCCCTGGCCCTACTGGTGAGTTTTCTAAACCTTACACTCTTTAAATTATGCAGTTCTATATGATTATGCATGCATGTGACTGACCTGGAGTATTTGGATGCAGCGTGCCGAGGGGACTCAGAGGCAGGGACCAGACGCTCCTTCTTCTTCTTCTGCCCAGACCCCAGCAGACCGGGCCGATCGAGATGCTGACTTTACTCGGATGGTGGAGCGGGCCAAGGCGGCTGAGGTGGCCCTTACAGAGAGGGTACGCAGTTCTAAACTTCCTCTTGCTTATTATGCTTATGAATGATATGCTTATGTAACTGACTGACAAGTGATGTGTGGATGCAGACATCTGAGTTGACCCGCCTTCGGGTCGAGTTGGAGCGGAGACGAGCAGCGGCTCGAGAGGAGGTAGCTCGCGCGCGGGCGGAGGCCGCACTGAGCTGACCGGCAGACACTGTGGAGACCGCGCTCCTCCAGGCCGAGTTAGAGAGACTCCGGGCTGGTGCGGCCGAGGCTGAGCGGTATCGGACCGAAGCGGCGGAGTTACGCGGGGAGCTGCGAGCGTATAAGGACATCAGTCGGCGCTCGCGCAGCGGGACCCCGAGCATCAGCCACGGTACCCATGGTTCTGTTAGGAGCTACTTCACAGGTTCCTCCGACCAGAGGAGGAGTGAGGAGGATGAGCAGCGCCGGCGACGCCGTCGTGACGAGGTGACCTCAGTGATGCCTCCCCCGAAGAGGCACCAGGGTGGGGGAGACAGCGACGAGAGCCAGGGAGAGGGAGCTGCTTGACTTGTTGCACTGGGCCCATCTTTTGTACATGATGTGACATGATAGTGATGTGCATATTTTTTTTTTCGCTTGCTTTGTGGATGAATGTATGTATGCATGAATGGATGAATGTGTCTTGACTACTAGATAGAGTGAGATAGACGGGCGAGTTTGAGAGATACGCTCAGCTAGAGAGAGGGTGAGACAGAGGGACGCCGATTGAGTGACGCATACGCCGACTGAGTGAGATGAGAGACGAATGCCGACTTGAGTGAGACGAGAGACGTACGCCGACTGAGTGAGATGAGAGACGTACGCCGACTGAGTGAGATGAGAGACGTACGCCGACTTGAGTGAGATGAGAGACGTACGCCGACTTGAGGGATGGGAGAGACGTACGCCGACTGAGTGAGATGAGAGACGTACGCCGACTTGAGTGAGGCGAGAGTGGTAAGTTGATTGGGGGGCAGAGCACATGGGCGGTTCTTGTACAGCCGTTTAGAGATAAGGGCGGTTATCCACATACTGCTCCAATTGGATTGGGACGGTTCAATATAAACCGTAAGAACATTTGAACGGCGTATTGTAGACCGTACAAGTCACTGGACTCGGATTTTCCTGAGGGAGATGAACGGTTGATAGTGGGCCGTTCATGAATATGGACGGTCTATCGTAAGACCGTCCAAGTGGACATCCTGTCTGCTCGAACGGGGACTCCCTGGAGAGTCCCCAGCCCAAGGGTAAGACGTTTTGAACTTATCAAAACCTTATCTTAACCCGTCCTAGACTTAACCAAGCCTAATCTTGAAAGGCCTAGGCTTCCTAACAAGTCTTATAAGTAATACAGGGGCCTAAACTTGTAGCTCACACATCCCCTCTCTTTCAAGGCTTGAAATCTTTGATTCTCACTACCAAAACATCATGAAGAGGGCCCTAGAGGCGAGTTCGATGGAGGGGGCACTTTTTGAAGGGCCCAAGTCGGCCAGAAAAGAGCGGGAAGTGCTCCAACGGCTGACCGCAATCCCACGACATCTGAGCTCAAGTCCCATGAGAGAGGTAAGCCTATCACGGTACATTTAGTTCAATTTATTTTCTTCCACTTATATTCCCTCCTTTCTCTCTCTTTTGGCCTCCAGCTTCTTCCTGGCGCGAGGCGGTACTCTATCTTGAAGTGGCTGGCTCCCATGGTCCGTGCTTTGCCCCTAGGAGTGACGGCCATCCTTCGATCCTGGCATCTGCAACCTCTCCTAGTGCTTGGTCAAAACTATCCAATACTTTCCCTTGACTGGCACATCATCTCAGCTATAGTTGAAATATGGCACCCTCAGACCCATACTTTCTTCTTTCCATCATTTGAGGCCACTGTCCTACTAGAGGAGGTGGAGACCTACTTTGGGTTCCCTAGATCCAAGGTGGGGGAGGAAGACTTGATATGCCATACGGTTGCCCCTATAGACCCGAGACTCATTCTAGGGGGATTCATCTCAGACAGTAGAGAGATTCACACCTTCGTAGGCCCGCGTCAGATCCACCTTCTTCCCCTCAGCCAGTGGGTAGTGGAGCATTGTAAGAACAGGAGTGAGCGGGACAAAGCTATAGCCAAAGCCGCCTCCATTTGCTTATGCGGGGCCGTCTTGTTTCCCTCCGTCGACCACATCCTAGAGACGCCCCTTCTTAGTACCATCAGCAGACTGTGGCAGGGACTTTCCATCTCCCAGGCCATCCTTACTTATTTGTACGAGGGTCTTACTTCAGCAGCCTTGGGAGGTCCCCTCTTTGGTTCCATGATCCTATTGGAGTGCTGGTGGGGAGTTAGGATGAAATTCATTCAAAGGGAGGAGGTCACTTCGGCGAGCAGGATCTTTGGGAGCCACCCCCTCTTCTTATAGGTGGCGCGTTCAGATTCTCCCCACAGGTCGAGTGCAGGAGAGCTGAGATGAAGACCAGGGACGAGTGGCGATTGTACGTCAATCGGCTGCCCCTGGACAGGTTCGTGATGCGCCTGGGCTTCCTTCATGACACCACCGTCAGAGTTCACAGGAGGATCGGCTTGGACTTGAGGCTTGTGAGCGACACTGCACTGGCGATGTACAGCCCACACCGGTGCTACTTACAGGTCGGGCTACCCCGGATGGTTCTACCGTCACTACCCCACCTTCCTGCATTGCAAGCGAGGAGGATCGACGCGGAGGAGGACGAGCAGGCAGTCAGGAGTGCCCTGATTATGTGGGAGGTGAGCAGGGTACTTGCCTTACCAGCAGAGGTGGAAGAGATCTCGGCGATACGCCAGGCCTATCTTAGTGAGCTAAGAAAGATACGTCCTCGCGGGGATGCCCAGCGGAGGATCGAGTGATTTCCCTTTTCTTGTTTGATGATGATTGTTGGATGAGACTTATGTTTAGACAGTTTGATATATGAAAGGAATAAAGTGGATGAGTTTGATTGAATTTGGGCTTTGTGGTTTGATCATGATGTGATTGCATAAGGCGAGGATTGAACATTCATGTGGTCACGAACCGACTGCCCTTCCAATCTGCCCCTGTACACATGCAAACATGAAAAAGATTAAATCTATTTTAGGCTTAGCCCCTTGCCTATAGTAAGTCAGGAGATGACCGTTTTCTTGATTTTTGGTCAAGGGGTTAAGCCTTATCAAATAGGGAAATATCAAAATGTGAAAAATGCAAATGAATGCTATGAATGCAAGAGGGAAACATACGATTTGTGAGTTTTGGAATATTTGATTTTTTTTTTCGGGTTTTGAAATATTCGATTTTTTTGGTTTTTGAAATATTCGATTTTTTTGGGTTTTGAAATATTCGATTTTTTTTGGTTTTGAAATATTCGATTTTTTGGGTTTTGAAATATTCGATTTTTTTGGGTTTTGAAATATTCAATTTTTTTGGGTTTTGAACCAGCTCGGGTTTTACTAGCAGGGACCTCTCATCTTGCCATGGACTTCCCAGCCCAGCGTGTGCAGGAGGGGGACTGCCTGTGGTCGGAGTCAACTTTGCTCAACGGTGTTTCTACCGAGGCCATATCAGGGGTGGGATTCATTCCTTGGGAAAGTAAAAAAGGATCGAGTGGGAAAGCTGATGATAGGTGTAGAGGTTTTTAGGGCTTGAGTTCTTTCCCAGGACACCCCTTTTCAAAGAATCCGGTCTGTTGCGCCGGGGCTTTGTATCCGTTATCGAACCTTCATCCGCTCTAGGCACGCATGCGACCGGGCTCATAACGTCTCGCGGGAAAACTGTACTGCCACTCTTGCCATGCCTAGTTGTATCCTTTTGGGGATTTTGAGAGCTTCGAGCTTTGTGCTTTCGGCCTTATCTTTTGATTTTGCCCCTTTTCTTTCTTTTTCTTCTTGCTTTCCTTTTCTTTCTTTGCGGAGTGAGGTCTTAACGGATTGCCCCTATTTGAGACCTCTTTAATGGGGGGATCTGGGTCAGTTCTCGCCCCCTTATTCACCACTTGCCCCTATCTTCAGCCGAGAGAGGGGAAATACAAGGATTTCCACCTTCCCCGAGCATGGCCAAAGGAGAAACGGTGTCGGGTAGCATGAGAGAATACCGAACCACAGGCAATCGTGTAGTGTGTGAGATGCTGGACCTAGGTCCTCCTTTCGCAATCTGGTGGGGTATACCCTGCCATCGAGCCGTTGCTGGTTTTGACTTTATGGATAGAAATGTTTTAAATACAACCCATTCCACAGGTTTGGCAATTCTTCACCCTCCGCGTTGATTAGACGATACGCGTTACCTGGGTAAGCTCTTTGATTACGAAGGGCCCTTCCCAGTTGGGTTGTAGCTTAGACCTGGGACCTGCTGACCTGATGAATTTACGTTTCAAAACCATATTACCTACTTGGAATTTTCTTTCAATGACCTTCTTTTGAAAATATCGCGAGACACGCTTTTGATATACTGAAACATGATTGGCCGCATTCAACCTTTTCTCGTCTAAGAGTTCCAGTTGGACTAGCAACGCCTCTTGACGTTCGTCAAGATTAAGTTCCTTATCCAGCTGCACTCTTAGGGAAGGGATCAGAATCTCATACGGGAGTACCGCTTCCATCCATATGTGAGAGCAAAAGGAGTCTGCCCTGTGGGAGTGCGGATGGAGGTGCGGTAAGCCCATAGAGCTTCTATCAGTTTGTCGGCCCAATCAGCAAATTTATGTGATTCGCATGTTTTCTTGATAATTTTAAGAAGGGTTTTATTCGTGGCCTCAGCCTGGCCATTACCTTGGGGGTAATATGGTGATGAATGATGCAGAGCTATATTGAATTTCTTACAGAGGTCCTGGAGTTCTTGTGAGACGAATTGAGGCCCGTTGTCGGTGACGATGTCACTTGGCACTCCAAATCGCGAGATGATGTTCTTCATAATGAAGAGGCATACCGTGGTGGCTTTGATTTCTGCATAAGCTTCAGCCTCCGCCCACTTGGTGAAGTACTCCGTAGCCGTCAAAATGAAGGACTTCTGCTTAACTGCGGAATTTGGATCACCAAGGGGTCCGATAATATCAAAGGCCCACATGGAGAATGGCCAAGGAGCAGACAGGGGGTGAAGAGAAGAAGCAGGAGCGTGGATTTTGTCAGCGTGGATCTGGCACTGAAGGCACCTACGGACATAGGTGGAACAATCTTCTTCTAGGTTGGCCAGTAGTAGCCCTGCCTAAGAATCTTTTTCGCCAACGCCTGTCCATTCACATGCCCGCCACACTCACTGGAGTGGGCTGCTTCCACGACTTTCCAAGCCTCTTCGTCATCTAGGCACCTCATTAGAACTCCATTCAGAGCCCGCCTATATAATTCACCAGCAATGATAGTGTATCTCGCGGCAACTCTTCTAATGGCCTTTCGCTGCCCAGCGTTTGCCTCTTCCGAAATGTACCGTCCTTGCAATACTGCTCAATTTCATAAAACCACGGCAATTCTTCTTCTTCGATGATCTCCTCGAGCTCAGCTAACGATACTTCCTTCACTTCCTCTCTTTCTATCTTCCTCTCTACGGACTTTCGAAGGTTGTCGAACCAGGGATCCTGAAGAGAAGGAGCATCTAGCCGTTGGACCACAATGGTCTCAGTGGCACGACTTAGGGGAAATGATAGGGAAGAAGCGAGCGATGCAAGGGCATCAGCCAAGATGTTCTGAGAACGAGGAGTATGAATGTAGACGAGTTTCCTGAATTGCCTAGCCAAGAGCGTGACCAGATCTTGATAGGGTTTAAGCTTAGGGTCACGGGTGCGGTAAGTTGACAAAACTTGGCGCAGCACCAATTGAGAATCTCCTATGATGTTAAGGTATCGCGCGCCCAAGATGTAGCGTGCTTCAGACCGGCAAGGAGAGCCTCATACTCGGCTATATTGTTAGTGGCAGGAAATGAGAGTTGATATGCCACAGGGATAGTTACCCCTTCCGGAGTGAGAAGAACGGCGCCAATTCCGCTGCCCTGGGAATTAAGGGCACCATCGAAATGAAGAGACTAGAAAGGAAGATGAGTGATCACCGCCAGGTGTTCATCGGGGAATTCATCCTGGATGGAATCAGTACGAGGGATAGGAGAATGAGCCAGGTGCTCGGCAATAGCATATCCCTTGATTACTTTCTGCACGATGAAGGTGATGTCGAACTGGGAAAGAAAGCTCTGCCAGCGAGCTAGTCGACTAGAAAGGACAGGCTTTTCCAAAAGATAGCGAATGGGGTCCATTCTAGAGATGAGCCTAACCTCGTGGGCGAGGAAATAGTGTTTAAGCTTCTGAGCTACCCACACCAGCGCCGCACAGGTCTTCTCCATGGCAGTGTACTTGGACTCAGCGGGATTAAATAACCTTGAGAGATAATATGCTGCCCTTTCCCTTCCTTCATCATCTACCTGTGCCAGGACGGCTCCTAGGGAGTCCTCAATCACAGAAATGTACAGGATCAGGGGTTTCCCAGGGACAGGTGGTTGTAGAACCGGGGGATTAGAGAGGTAGACCTTGAGTTCCTCATAGGCCTCCTGACATTGTTCATTCCATTCAAATTTCGCGCCTGCCTTTAGCAATTCATAAAATGGGCGGCATCTTTGCGAGTGCTGAGATATGAATCTCCTAATGAATTGCAAATGCCCGATCAGACCTAGAAGCTCAGTGATGTTCTTCGGCGGTGACATTTCCATAACGGCCTTCGCTTTGTTTGGATCGATCTGAATCCCCCGTTTGCTAACTATAAACCCGAGCAATTTCCCTGATGCGACTCCGAACACACATTTCTTTGGATTCATCTTTAATTTGTATTCCCTAGCCCTTTGCAACACCTTGGCTAGAATGGCGGGGTGTTCTTCTTGCGACCTCGATTTGACCAAAATATCATCCACGTAAGCTTCTAAGTAGACGTGCATCATATCGTGGAAGATAGCCATCATTGCCCTTTGATAGGTGGCACCTGCATTCTTCAATCCGAATGGCATAACGACGTAGCAGTATGATCCCCATGGTGTGGTAAACGAGGTCTTTTCTTGATCTTCCGGAGCTAGAAGGATTTGGTTATACCCAGAATAACCATCCATGAAGGAGAGGGCTTCGTACCCAGCTGTATTATCGACCAAGACATCGATGTGAGGAAGTGGAAAATCATCCTTCGGACATGCTTTGTTCAAGTCCCTGAAGTCAATACAAATTCGATTTTACCATCTTCTTCATTACTGGGACTATGTTTGCCACCCATTGTGGATACAGCACAACTCTAATGAACCTGGCCTTATGCAATTTATCGACTTCTTCCTTAATCCTCAAGGCCATCTGCGGGTGGAATCTTCTTGCTCTTTGCTTAACGGGCGTTGCCCCGGGTTTGAGAATCAACCTATGTTCGACCAAGGCGGGGTCAAGACCCGGCATGTCCTCGTAGGACCAGGCAAAAGAATCGCTATATTCCCTCAAAACTTTGACAAGCTCCTCTTCAACTTGAGGAGGGAGGTTAGCAGAAATAAGTATGAGCCTGGGATCCTCTTCTGTTCCGAGGTTAATTTCCTTAGTGGGCTCATCCACTGCTATGGAAGGTTCGTCAAATTTCTTCAAGCCTTGTGCGTATAAATCGGCAGTGTCATCCACCTCATCTTCCTCATCATCCGCTGGGTCCTTCTCATTCATAATTTCATATACTCCTAATCCATCATTGCTCCATACCCCGTCAATTCCCTCATCATCTTCCAGGACAATCGCGGTCTCTACAAATTCGGACATTTCAGCAGAGCATGACATCTTCCGGCCAAATCTTGTAGAAATCTATCGGGAATGCTTTTGGGAGGACGCGTTACGGCAGGCGCCGCAGACGTGGAAGGGCTGACTAGACACGAACTAGATTCTACCCTGACTGATTCGACTATCCTAGGAGACTCTGCACACTGTACATCTAATCTAGGGGAGCGAAGTCTACCGGAAAAGGAACAGGGGCCTCATGCCCCTGGGAATTTGGGCAGAACATAGCGTAATCTTCCATGGAGACCTCCGTTTTGAAATTGGTGTTTTTTTTTGGAGGCTGGAGGTGATCACGCAGCAGGAGGAGGAGAGGATGGAGGAGGTAACTGCATAGGAAACAACTCAGGGAAAATGCAGTCAAAGAAGGGATCAGAAGAGGAGAACCACATTTCATGGAGCTGAGCTCCTGGGGGAGGAGGGGTGAACAGGGTGGATAGATCAATGGGCGGGCAGCGCCCGCAAGCACATGGAACGAATAAAATTTCAGGCCTCTCCGCGAAGTACGGGTCGACCATGAGTGGAGGGGAACGGGGAACAGAGTCCAACTGTTGAAACCAGGAAGCAAGACGGGACGGGGATGTAGAATAAGTAGTGATAGAGCTTCCCATCTTCGTGGCCCCTGGCGGACCAATGGCCTCGGAGGACGCTTCACCAGCTGCGTCTCCCTCTTCTTCGGCTTGCTTTCTTCTTCACGAAACATCTTCATGAAACCATCAGAGAAATCTTCTGGGTCATCAACTAGCCCTTTCGGCGGTGGTGGTGGATCAACAACAGCACAGACTTCATCTGCCTTTTCTTTAGAACTGGACGGCAATTCCTTCAAGGTACCAGGCTGTAATGGACCCCTCACAAAATGTTGCCGGTAATCCCATGTTAAGGGCCCAGAGTCTCCGAGCATCGACATCGAGGCTTCATGGTAGCCGAGGCCCTGGCGACCCATTTTCTTGCTTTTGGGGATGGGATTAGTCCGGCCCTGCAATTGCGCGCCGAGCCCCCGGCCCGACTGGTAGCCTAACTTCAAAATCATATGCCATCCTTTGGAATCTCTAATCTTGGATTTGACTTTCACATTGACTGGCGCAGTAGCGGGCTTGCGTGACGCATATGCCCAAGAATAATTCAAATCCATTACTGACAGAACTGGCTATTACTTGGCCATAATGTAGGCAGGATCTTGGCTGCTATGGCGTCGACATTTTGGACTGTGGAGACTGCTTTTTACCTTGACCACCCGCCCTTGGAAAGGGAACTTCAAGCATTGGTGGGCGGTTGAGGGGACGGCATTTAAACTGTTCAGCCACGGATGACCCAGAATAGCTTTAAACATCGGGTCTATGTCCAACACATAAAACTCCGCGTCCATAACCAAAGGCCCCAGCTCGGCCTGCACAGTCACGACCCCGTGACAAGCACGCCTGGAGTTATCATAGGCCACTATTGTGGTCGGCGTCGGCTTGAGCATGTCTCTGAGATATTGCAGGCACGGAGGGTACTCAATGGACACACATTTATTGATGCTCCAGTGTCCACAAGGGCAGATTCCACGGCCGTTTTGTTTAGAGAAATGGTTATACACAACGGCATCTGTCGGGCCTCAGGGGGTGGTAGCTCTGACTCGAAAATGAAATAGAAGGCCCCTTAGTAATCGTTGCCAAGACCGAGGGCAGGCTGTCTACTGCCACATCTTCACTCACCATAACTTTCTGCAGGAAGGTCTTCAAGGCATCTTGGTGGAGTGGCGACCTCTTGATCAATTCTAACACTGAGATTTTAGCCAGCATCCGGTCTAAATGCTGCAATAAGTCATATCTTGTGCCTGGCACGAGGTCTGCTTCTTCTGTTTCAGCTGTGGGGGGATGAACTTGGAGATTAGGTGCAGATGCACCGGAAGGGGGGAAAATTCTCTGGAAGGGACGCCCGCTCCGAAGGGCGCACTGTGATGCCGACACGGCCTGAGACGGACCCCCGCTTGGCCCGGTGGGATAGGTGAACGGCGTAGAAATGGGGGTGAGGATGGCGGAAGTGGGTTTAATAGGCCCTGGTGAAGAGGAAATGGGTAAAGGGTTAAGCGAGGGGAGATAACGGAGGGTATGGCGGGTGGTGGTGGAAGGACGGGTGGAGCGGAGGGGAATGTAATGGGTCTAAGGGGCGACGTGGAGGGAGCGACAAGTGGTGTGGTGGTCAAAATAGCGGGTCTGAGGATGGAGGGGATAGTAGGTGCGGGAGAGTAGTTGTGGTGGAGGGCCAAGAGGTGTGCGGGGGTTTCATCGTCAAACGTCCACCCAGCGTTGGGGGCCGGGCGCTGGACCATATTTACTTGTGCTGGGGCCGGTGCCGGCGGCTGTTGTTGTTGCTGGGGAGCGGGTTGATGTACTGGCATGGGATTCTGATGGATCCGAGGTCTTGTTGCTGTTGCTGGGGTTGTTGTTGCTGCTGGGGTTGTTGCTGCTGCTGCTGCTGGGGCGCCGCCTGCTGCGGCCTGGCCTGTCTCTGTCTCTGCTTGATATCCTCAATCAACTGGTGCATCTGGGCCCAATCAATCCTCTGGCCCTCATGCAAGTCATATACCAGATCTCTGAACTGATAACACCGTTCTATCGTGTGCCCGGGCTGCCGATGGAATATGCAATATCGGGACTGGTCGGCTGCCGGATTCCAGTTTGGGCGCTCAGGAGGCAACTGAAGATCACCAGTATACATTAGAGCAGAGAAGATATCTGGCAAGGTTTCTGGAAGAGGAGGGTAATGGGCCCTCTTTGGAGCTGGTCGAGCAGAGCCGTAGGCGGCGGGTGGAGGAACATTATTGTACTGCGGGGGCCGCTGAGGCTGTTGGGGTGGCGGAGGCGCCTGTTGAGGGTATTGTGGGACTTGGAAGGTGGGCTGGGGAACTTGCGGAGTGGCGAACTGGGGGTTGCGCTGAGGCTGTGGGAAGCGAGGTGGAGCGGCTTGGTGGGGAAACTGAACAGCCTGGACATGCTCATTAATTTGTACTCCCTCAGTAACGGGGCCCTGGGATTTCTTGGCAGCCTTGGGTTTCTGGGCCTCGAATAAAGAATGGATGGGGGAGTCTTTGAACTGGGTTTGTATGAACCGAGCCCTGCTGTATAACTGGTGCATGCTCGAGATATCATTCATTGCTAAAATGTTCCTGAAAGTTGGTGTAGCATTGGAAATTAATAACTTCACTTTTTCTTCTTCCGGGATCTGCCCAGGCACACGTGAGGCCATCTGCCTCCAGCGGTCTACGTAGGTTGCGAAGTCTTCTTCCGACTTCATCTTCTCTGCCACTAAATCAGTGAAGGAGTATTCGGGTCCAACCCGATCCTGAAATCTCTGTATAAACCTCTCCTTGACTGTCTTGAAATTCTCGGCCTCCTCCATAGGCAAGGTGTATAACCATTCCACAGCGACCCCTTCCAATGACCGGCGGAACAAATAGGCCATCAGGCGATCGTCCTGCTGGAACTGAGCTGACTCGTACAAGAACTCCCGAACATGGATGAACGGGTTGCCATTCCCGTCGTATTTACGGTACACGGGGAGCTCGGACTGTGCTGGAAAATGAATGTCCCTGAAGTTAGGGATAGGGACGTCAGCAAGGGATTGCGGACCAACCCGCCTTTGGAGGAGATCAATCTGTTGCTGCATAGCAGCCCACTTGTCAAGGATCTCCCGTTCCCGGGAAGGAGGAGAAGGAGCAGGAAGAGCAATATTTGGATAGGAAGCCGGAGGGTGAGCCGTCTGAAGGGGCGGCGCGTAAGAGGGATAATGGGCTGAGGAGGGGCCCATATCCGCGCGAGCTAGCTGAGCCGCCCCGGCTGCAACCTAACGAAATCCGCCGGGGCCACGAGGGCTTGCGGCGATGGAGAAGCTGTGGTGTAGGGATCAGGATAAGGAATGGAGGGGATCTGAGATTTCCCCTTATCAAGCTGTTGATGGACCGAGGTGGAGGCCTGGCCCATTTCCATGTTAGAGGAGCAAAGGATCTGAGGACGGAGAGGAGTGAGATCAATGGGTGCCACAGAGGTGGTCCCGCTAACAGGGGAAGTGGTGGCAACAACAGTCGTGCCACGAGAAAGAGCTGGGGTCGGGGCATCGCCCCCTTGCAAAGCCTGCCGAATGAGGTGGAGCTGGGTCGGATCCAGTTGAGCCATCATATTAAGAATTTGACTGGCAGGATTCTGAATGGAGGGATTTAGAAGAGAGGGTTGAGAACCGTCACCAAGAATGGTCGGGAGCGGAGGGGCATTCCCCTCTCCCCCTTGTATATGGGCGACCTGAGGTGGGTCCTCGAGAAGGCCATGAGAAAGAGAATCCTCGTGAGACTGAGAGAAGTCGTAAGACGACATCGGGTAGGCAGAATCAAACAAGGGGTTGAAGTAAGAATGGAAACGAGAACGGACCCTAGGAGATGATCCTGAGGGACAGAGACAACCCCACATGCACTAAGAGACCTGAAGAGGGGAAAGACAGATAACCCTAACCCAACTGAATCAAACAAACAAATCAAACCACGAGCATGCAAAATGGAATGAAGAGATGAGAGGAGAATCACCCCAATTGTGCAATCAAGTTATTAAAATGATGCTCGTCGGATTTCTTAAAATTTCCCTTTCGAACCTTAGTGGATTAATGACAATATGAATTCTCTCAACCACTAGGTGCCTAACTGGGATGGGAAATGGGGAACTGTGTGAGTCTACTAGGATTTCTCACCGGCGAGTGCAATCCTATACTGGGGGTGGATACGGTACAACCTGCCCGGCGTCCGTGTGGGAATCCACGGCTCACGGGGGCTTACGGAGGTCCTCGGCGGGATCCCTAGTCGGCTCCAAGGAATATGGAGACGAGAGGAAACCCCACCTCGGTAGGAATGCAGCTAATATGAGAACAGGTGAATGTTCCTATGCGCACCGGAGTGCATGCACAATCTAGCCTAGCAGCTAACAATCAATGAATAAGCACACACACGAGCAATAAAGAAACATGGTGATGCAATGATGATAAGGAAATCGGGGGGATCAATGAATAGCGCCAGAAATAGCAGACCACATGAAATATGATAATCAAAGCATAGCGTAAGTACGCTGTGGTAGCAGATGAACGGCTCTTCCTCGACCGCTCCAACAGTAGAACGGTCTGTCTGGGACCATATAATGTAGGGAGAAAGCAAAACTACAACGTAATCACAGGACCTGAACACATGGGGCAGCAGCGGGGGGCAAAGATAATACTAGACAGACGGTCCATCAGCAACCGTGCAGCATCCCAAACGATCCCCCAGTAGCCGCGTACCTACAATAAGAGCAAAGCGAAACGCACCTGTGCTGGAGGACTGAACGGCTAGATCCAAACCGCTCTAAATATTGTACGGTGTATATGGCACCGTCTGTAACAGGAAAGACCGGCGAAGCTGGCTCGGACTGCAGGGTTGAACGGTGGAATGTCAACCGTGTCTGTGTTGGGCGGCTCTGGGAGAACCGCTCAGGTCCCAGGGGACGGAAACGCACCCCAACCTACAAATCACTCTTGGGAAGAACAAAAAACTTGGACACAAAGAAAGAGGGTCAGCAATCTCAACAGCACGATGGGCATTAGGCGTCCCATCGTGATCGCCACAAAAGGGGTGTAGATATATATTTTTCCTCTCCTCTCTCTAAGAATCAGGGCGCATCAAGTGCGTGGACCAATGCTTAATGGGCAAATAACGAAAACGAGAGGAAAGTAGAGAACAAAAGAAAGGACCGTGATCGCCACCAAGGCGCCGCACGTTACCGGCACGCCGTACCTTGGAAAGGAGGGAGCTGCAGCGTTGGAGAGATGAACAGTTCTTTAGGAACCGCTTGACTTGACGCGGTCTTACGACAGACCGTCCTTGTACGCTGCAAAGGAGGCGGGAGGAGCTGCTGCCGTGGGACGGGCGGTGGAAGGTAGACTGCACTCCAAGGAAGAACGGTCGTCAATGAACCGCACCACACGTTGAACGGCCAAAGTGAAGCCGCTCAATCCCTTCACGCAGCAAGCTGACAAGGGTTCGACCTCCACCCTCTCTGGCCGGCCAGAGGGGATGGGCCTCATGCTGATGAAGTGCTGACCTGCAAAACAGTGTAAAGACACAAGAGAAACACCCAAATTAGAACTAAAAGACGTAGTAGATGTTCACATAAGGAGGATTAAGCATAAATTAATGAAAAGGGGAATACATGTGGGATTTTAAACCGCTAGGGTGACAAAAGCATGGGTGGATGTGTGCATGGAAATGAAAATGAGGGAGACGTGGGGGAAAAGTAATGCATGCAACAGACGATGAAGAAATCGAGAGACGACACTATGACTCAACACGCGGACTACTCCCTGAACCGGAGGCTCGTAAGGACGTAGAGAGCCTCCCTCCTTGGTGCTATGCCGCTCAGGAATGCGGTAGGGCTTCGCCGTCGACCAAAAAATCTCCCCCTTTCGACGTCCGGCCACTAGGGTCTATTTGTAGAGCCTAGAAAGCCAGCCTCGAAATTAGGGTTTTTAGGTATTTTCAGGTCGAGATTATAAAAGATAAATCATAGATATTATCATAATCTCTTATCCAGTCGAAACGGCATCCACGGAGAAATCATCAAAACAAACTGAGGATAAGGCCATGAATAAAAGAGATAAAAGTCTGTTAAAAAGCCTCATCCGACGGGATGAGCGGTCTTACGATAGACCGCGCAACATTTGGGCGGTCTGGTTCAGACCGTCCAAACTGTCGGTGGAAATTCGGATAATCAGAAAATCAACCCAATTATCTCTCTAACTGGCCGAAACGCCCGCTGTTGGACCCTCAAAGGTGAACGGTTCTAGTGAGACCGTTCTAGTGTAGAGCGGCCAATAGCCAACCGTTTCACTCTGTTGGTGATAATTCGGATAATTGGATAATTATCTGAGAAAATGGGCGTGCATAGGACTCTGAGGTATAGGCAGTTGTAATAAGCCCGTCCATTGGTTTGAACGGTCCTAATAGGGCCGCACCACAGCCTGACGGTGAATATTCAGAAAAGACCTCACAAATTAACAAAATGTATGAACGGTCTGTATTCAACCGCTCATCTTCTGAACGGCTGAGGTTGGGCCGTTTATGCTATGAAACGTTCAATTGACCAAAGCCAAGGCCCACTAAGCCCTTAATCGCCACGGGCTTCACCAAGGAGGGAGACGACCCATAAAATGAGCCCAAGACGTGCCATAAAAAATGGCCCAATGAATGATGGACAACTCGAGGCATCAACTAATGGGAGTAAGAGAAACGACTCAAATTATCGGTATAAAACGGGTGTCAACATATACATTGGACTGTGCTCAACTGAAGTCTATACATTGGTCTTCACACCTGAAGTCTCTACATCGTCAATTGTCTGTCAAGTCTTCATATTGCCCAAGTATGTACAGCGAGCAGGCTGAGCAAGTCCATACATTGGTCGGTGGAAAGTCTGTACACTTAGAAGTCTGTACATCCACCGTCTTCCTCAGCGTCTCATGCAAAAGTCTGTACAGTCAGTGCTGGTTAAGCATCCTCTCATTTTACGTCTCAGTTTGCAAAGTCTATTCATTGCTGCTGAACGCAAGTCTATACACTGCACTGGAGCATGCATCTCATGCAAGTCTGTACATCGCATTTGACGAAGGCATTGAAGTCTATACATTGGCCTTAAGCTGAAGCCTGTACATTCGTTTGGGACCATGTCTATACATTGCCTTTGGGATCTAAAGTCTATACAGTCTGAAGTATATACATTGCTTCACAACGTGAAGTCTATACAATGCCATAGCTCTGCTTATGTGAAGTATATACATTGCTTTAGCTTCACTAAGTCTATACATTGCTTCGCCTTCACAAGTCTATACAGCGAAGTCTATACACTGCAATGCATATACTTAATCCGATACTCTATCTGACAGGTGCTCTGCTCGTGAGGCTAATGAAGAGCACGTGTTCCGAGGATAAGGAGAGTGCCCAGATGAGGACCCGTGTACTGACAGCCTGCTGGATGCTGCCACGTGGTCCGAATTCTTAGGGCGGGAACTGTGGAAGCCACACGCGCCCTGGCTGCTGCTGCTGCCGCTATATATACGAGCCTTCTTCCACAGAAGAAGACTGATCGAAATTGACAGAGCAGAAGCTGTGAAGAAAAAGCAGAGTGTAGAGAGGTCTTCGATCCAGAGAAGAAAAAGGAAGAGGAGAGAAAGAGAAGAAGAGAAAGAAAGAGAGATTGAGTGAGAGATCGAGAGAGCAGAGTGTGAAGAGAAGAAGAAGAAAGAGAGAGAGAAGAGAAAAGCAGAGAAGATCGTTCCCACTGGAAGTTGGATTAGATCCACTCCAGTCAGCTCTTTAAGAGCCACATTTTGTGCTTCACTGTTTACAGCTTTCCGGTGCTGTTTGGTTCTTGTTTTCATTTTCCATTTTATCCTTTCTTCAAGCTATTAGCCAGCGGTTTGCAGAGGTGCATCCTCTGGACGGCAAGCTGTGTTGCCCAGCGGTTGTATGACAAGCTGTGATGCCCAGCTGTTCAAGCTGTGAGTCAACAGAATCCACACTCGATTTGAGTGTGAGGTGGATGTAGGTGTGCAGGACCGAACCACCTAAAAACCCCTTGTGCACTGTGGTTTGATCTCTTTGTGTGTTTGGCGCTAGATGCTTGCATAGGGGCGATATGGCTTGATTGCATACCATGTGCTTGACTGTGGTATTGAGTATTCTTTGATTGGTTATTCCGCTGTTGTTCTTTGTCCTTCTGAAGAAGGTAGATTTAATTCCGCAGCTCTTAATATTAGATTTAATTAGCCTTCAGATTGTCCAATCTGTCTTGTTAGCATTCTAGTTTTTAATTGGTTGAAATTTTTATAAGGGCTATATTCATTCACCCCCCCTCTGAATACTTCACCGAACCCAACACTTGGTATCAGAGCGGATCTCTGACTGAACAGATCTAACAATCTGCAGAGGATCCTGCTAATTGTTGGTGCATTTCAGAGTGGGTCTTTTGGAATCATTTTTGATTTACTGTTTTAGTGCTTTACGTTGATCATCTGGTTTACTGCATTTCTGTTTGGTGCATTCCATAGTGTGTTTTTCAGTGTTCGGTGTTTAGTTTCACCGACTTAGTGCCTTGTCTCGTTTATTTGGTCTAGGTGTTGTAATTTTCTGAGCTTTCAGATTATTTGTAATGGAACCAATCGTGCTGAAGGCTGGTTCCATCAAAGCAAACAGATCCAGCCACAGTGGATCATTAAGCGAGAAAAGCAGCTTCTCGGGGTCTGAAATTAATGGAGACCACATTGCAATGATGATCAGTGATTTCAGGAAATTCCTGAGAAAAAAGGAAGGAAAGCTTGGTGATGGCAGAAAGTAAATAAGGTACAGATCTAACCCTGCCAAGATTATTGACTCTAACGTTTGCTACAAATGCAGGAAGGCTTGGCCACACGAAGGCTGACTATCCAGAATTCTCAAAACTCAAAGGTAACACCTCGGACAGTGATGAAGAAGGAGAAAAGTCAATATGCTTAATGGCCAACCGGGGAATTGATGATGAGGAAACCTCATCTCAGGTAAGCTCCGAATCAGATGGATACACTTTTGATGAATTGATAGTGATGTATGAAGATTTGTTTAAAGTATCCAAGAAATTAAAATCTGAAAATAAAAAATTAAGAAAAGAAATGAATAATTTGAAATCTGAAAATGAATCATTGCTAGAAAAGAAAACTGAAGCTGAAGAAAGTAAAGAAAAGTTGGTTGAAGAAAATGCTCATCTGAAGGAACAAAATAAAAAGTTAATGGTTCTTAACACTGTTTTCTCTGAAAGATGGATGACAATTGAAAAGAGAAATCAGTATTGAAAGAGTGTATCAATTGCAGTGATGAAGAAATTGCTAGTTTTTTAATACACACTGCTGATTTGGAAAAAGAAATTAGTTTGTTAAAAGAAAAACTGGCTGGTCATGAGAAGGAGAAAGTTGATTCAGAAAATTTTATAATCTCTTTGGAAAGTAAAATTATTGAGCTGAATAGTACTTCATCTAAGGTTGCTAAGGATAAAGGTAAAATGAAAATATCCTCGAAAGATGAAGTAAGTGATCAATGTGAGGAGATTAATAATATTTCTGAAATTAAGCAAGCTAAGAAGAACCAGCTGTACACCACTTTTATTCGTAGCTCTGGTTTAGCTAGCACTTCAGCTTCTTCTTCATATGTGCATGCTATTCAGGAAATTCAAAAATGAAATAAAAATCAGAAAACCCCAAAAACTCAAAGGAACAATCTGCATGCTAAAAACTCATCTGATAAGTGCCATGTTTTAAAGAAATCTAATGGTTCTTGTTCTTGTCATTATTTTGGTAAGCATGGACACTTTATGAGTGAGTGTTTTGTGATGAAACAAGATGACAAAAAGTATGCTAAAAAAATTCAGTCTGATCAGAAAAAGGGTAATCTGAATGTTAAAAAATTTCATGCTAGAAATCATGTTTCTAGGAGAAAGAATCTAAATTGTTTTTGTTGTGGAAAGTTTGGCCACATTGCTGCTCAATGTTGGCAGAATCTGAGAAAGAGATTCAATTCTGAATTTGTTAATTTCCATGTTAACAAAAATGCTTTTGATAGGAATAACCTTGGCTTCAAAAGTAAGCACCTGAGGTGCTATGAGTGTGGGAAGCATGGCCATACAGTCAAGAACTGTTGGCATGCTCAAGTAAGTCATGTTAATGACAAAGCCTTTAAATTCTCTGCAAAACGACCTGTGAATTTTTCATACTTTAACTGTGGTAAAAAAGGTCACAAATCTGCTGAATGTTGGGTGAAGAAGAATAAGAAACAGAATGTCCATGTAAACAACAGAACAACTCATGTTCAATCTCATAGGTCTCATGCTTCTTTTGATAAGCATCATAGGACCAGACAATCTACTGTTTTTGTCATTATTGTGGAAATTTTGGACATTCCATGGACAATTATTTTCTGATGGAATATGATGATAATTCTGCTAAGAAACTGTTCAGAACACCTGTTAGGGCTCATACAGGACCCAAGACTTCTTGGGTCCCTGCAGGGTCAAATTGATTAAAATGTTGCAGGTGTGCCTTGGAACAAATTGATTAAAATGTTGCAGGTGTGCCTTGGAAATGAATAAAAGGGGTTGAATTTAGCCAAGGCACTCAAAAAGGGAAAACCCCAGGATTCAATTCTTAGGTCAGTTCTGAACTTTGTTTTAAATTCATCATCTGAAATTGTTGTTTTTGCTTGTTTGATTTTTGATGATCTCTTCTTGTCTAGCTGATCAGTCTGTATTCCAGACTCAGCTACTGAAGTTAAATTCTGCTCAAATTGATGTTCTCTTGCCATCTATTGCACTAAGCGTGAATGATTCTTTAGTGTAGACAGTTGATGCATTATATAGACTTTGTGTCAATACACTTGTATGATTGTTGCTAAATGCATAACTTGCACTGAGCTTGAATGGGTCATTTAGTACTACAGTCAATGCATGTGTCCAATGACTGCATATCATAATGATCTGTCTATGCTAAATCGATTTATCTTGAAAAGTTGATTACTTTCTCATGATGCTATTTGAATAAAGAATGCTCTGATGTTTGAGTAAACATTCCGCATAGCATGTTAAATATGATTTTTGAATTTGAGTTTTGCACATTCTTTCATGTTCAGCATTGTCAGGTTTAGATTTTCTGAATTCTCCTCATACATGATTTGCATATTGATGATTGTCTGAAATTGCATATGCATACATATAGTGAATGCATTGCGCATCATCATACTGAAAACTCCAAAAGAAGTAGCTGTCTACATATCGAACTGCATTAGCACTGCAATTGTCATTCATGGCCATCATGGTATATTAAATGGAACAGTGCTGAAGGGCAGATGGAGTATGTCTTGATGCTACTGCCATGTGTGAGGTGGTCCTTGGACCAAGTCATCCGCCCAGTACCATGGGTCTAGTTTTCATATAGAATAGTGTACTACATATCATCAATTTGAAGAAAATTAAATTTGAAAAGAAATGATTCATTGCATATCATGCATTTTGTAAGGGGGAGCTTGTTTGCTGCTGCTTGGTCATCATGCTCTCCTTATCAGAATTGTTGCATACTTCTCATATGAAGGGCAGTGCATATCATAAATTTTTTTTAAAAACCTAAAAAGAAATTTCATTGCATCTAGACAGGGGGAGCATTTAGACTTGGTGTTTTGATTGTCACATCTTGAACACCTCTTGTCTAATAACTGATCAACTCTCATCTGATATCATATTTTTCTCTCTTGAAAAAGGATTTGCCTTCTATTGTTGAGCTGTTAAAGAAGAATTTCTTTCAACTCCCTTCATGATACTATCTGTCAGCTGATCTGTCTGAATTCCAGACTCAGCCACTGTATGTTGATGTACACCCTTCTGAAATATTTTTCTCTTGCTGATTGACTCCTCCACCAGCTTGTACTCTTTATTCATATACCTCTTAGCTGGTGTGACTATTTTGGCTCCATTATTGAGTTGTTGGTCAGCTAAATTTACTGATCTGGTCTGAGGAACTTAAGCTGCATGTGATGCAATTCAGTCTGAGAATTTTGTAGAAACTCCTATCATATAGGTTTAAGAATTACCACTAAACCAGACTGATATAAGATTAATGTATCCTCAGATTTGTAATTAAATGAATTGAAAATATCTGAATGATAAGGATTAATAAACTTTAACCACATGTGTCAAGTAAACCTTAAACTCTCTCATCTGATATTTGAAAATATGAAATCAAGGCTCTTTGGTAGAGATTCATAGAGTGAGTACTGTGGTTAAACATTAACTTGAAAAATGTTGACGAAATGAAAAATTGTGAATTCAGAGCAATGTCTTGGTCACTGAGAAACTGGGTTCTTTGTCAATGAAATAAAGTAACTCATGTCATGAAGTGCCATAGTTATCTCTGATAAAAATTTATCAAAACCTGACAGAGCAATGGCAAAATTGTGTTGAGTAGCTGGGGAGTCTGGCCTCTAATCAAGATGTCTCCTCATGCAAAAAGACACTTATATTGCTAACTCTGGTCTCAATGTTGAGAGGCGATGACAGTTATCACACTGAGTAACTGGGTCACTTCAACTAAGACTTGTTGTGCCTCATGTAAAAAGGTGTTGATCAACTTAAATTGCTCAAGAAAAATATAATGTGCTTCAAATAAAAATATTGAAAAGTCTGTCAACTCATATTCTTGGAAAAAATGTTTAACATCTATACTAATCTGTGTAACTCTTAAAAGAGTCATTGAGATCATGTGTGTAAGATAAAAGATGATTGTTTTTGAGTGCTTTCTGAATATTTGGTTCACCTTTATTAAAACTTGGATTCAGATATGAATATTGAGTTTAATTTGACAAATTTGGTATACATCAAAATTAAATCAGATTGGTTAAGCTGCAAATTCATAACCCCTTATGATAGAAGAGTCTAATCTTCTTAAGACTTATTGTTGTGATGGATGCTTTAAAATTTCTCATGATCAGATTCTTTTCAGTCAGCCTGATCAACATCTTGCTAATGAGTGATTCATTGAGATGTATTGTGCTTTGACTATTTCTCTCCCTTACCCATGGCTAAATCTTACATTATCAGTTGATCCACACTGTTGGAATCTTCCATCCTGTTTCACAATCAGCTCTGGTTCTATTTCATTCTCTTCATGTAACCAGAATTCAGATTCCTTGTATTGACATATTTGAGCTGGATTTATTGGATAACCAGAGTTCATTCCTATGCTTCAGGGGGTGTTTTAGTTTATCTGCAGTTAAGGGGAGAGTGGTTTATCTGTAGTCAATCATGCATGTTGATAGGGGGAGAGCTGTTTCATTGTCATAAGAGAGAACTTCATTTTAATGAACCATGACTCATTCTCTGAATTTATGTGCTGTCTTTGTGTACTAAATTTGTCTCTCAAACCATTTCCCTTCTTTTTGATTATGTCAAAGGGGGAGAATAGTTTGACGAGTCAGTGGGACTCATTATGTTGCCATCATCAAAAAGGGGGAGATTGTTGTGCCCCTTGTGCTTTGTTGATGATGTGGTATTTTAATGATAGCAACATGAATGAGTCACCACATTGAATGATAGTAACATGAATGTTTATAACTGATATGAATGCATAATTGATATACTCTGTGGAAAATGCATATGACTGTGACTGGTATATTCTCTGGAGAATGCTTGAGTATGTTATATCTGATCTATTTTGTGGAGAATGCATGAGTGTGCTAAATCATGCAGTGTTCCATACTAAGTGCATAATGTGTTTTGTGTTTGAATCAAGATCATGCATTGCTTCTTATGTGCATATACTGCATCAGTGCACTTAGATGGGTCGACCCCCTTCCTTGATGGGTCGACTCCCTCAGAACACAAGTCTATACAACTGTCCATCTTACTTAGTGTCTCATGCAGCGTCAACGCTGTAAGTGTGTACGTTGCATTCTCAAGTCTACAGCGTCAACGCTGTAAGTCTAGACAGCCTTTGTGTGTTCTATGCATTTCACAAGTCTACACACTCAGCACAGTCTATACATCGTGTTGTGTCTGTGTTGTGTTTGGGCATCGTTGAGATCACAAATCTATACACACGTCTCATGCAGCGTCAACGCTGTAAGAGTGTACATTGCATTCTCAAGTCTGCAACGTCAACGCTGTAAGTCTAGACAGCCTCTGTGTGTTCTATGCACTTCACAAGTCTACACACTCAGCATAGTCTATACATCATTCATGCATGTGCACAGTTCGTGGACAAAGTCTGTACATCGTCCTAGATTGCATTAGCAAGTCTATACATTGTCAGGGCTTCATGCACTAAGTCTATACAGGCTTAGTTTGTACATCGGCTTGTTCACGCTTAATCATGTCTGTACATTGTCAGTGCATCATGTAAGTCTGTACAGAGTATTGTTGAAAGTCTGTACATCGTCTTCTTATTTATGCATAGCATGCATTGTTCATGAACTCTGTACAGCCCAAGTCTCTACATCGCATCATATTGTTCATGCAGTGTCTTGGTGAAGTCTATAGATCGTTTCATGGTACAACTCCATACAATGCATGCACTTTCATTCAAGTCCACACATTGATGCACTGTAGATAGCTCGAGGTGAAGTCTGTATAGCCCAAGTCTGTACATTGCATCATGAGCAACTAAGTCTATACATCGTGCATCAGCAAGTCATTCATAAGTCTGTACATCACTGTAGCTGCATCGTATCATGCAGCGTCTCATTCAAGTCTGTACAGCCGTTTGCATTGGATTTCAAGTCTAGACATTACACTGTTGCATCCATCGTCTTGGCCAGTGTCTCATGCAAACTCTATACATTGGTCTTCACTTCAAGTCTGTACAGCATTGCTTAAGGCAAGTCTGTACATCAGACTTTTCATGCTTTCATCGTGAAGTCTGTACAGTGCATGCCTTCCACCAAGTCTATACATTGGTCGGTGGCAAGTATGTACATTGGCTTCTCATTTGAGTCCAAGGTCTATACATTTCTCAGTCGTTCATTCAGCACTGTTAAGTCTATACATTGATCATTACCTACGTTCTGAACTGAACTGGGTAAGTCTATACATTCCTCATATCTTTTACCTACACTCAGTTTAGTAAGTCTGTACATTGGCTTCAAAGACTCTCAAGTCTATGCATTCGTTTCTGAAGGGCAAGTCTATACATTCCCAGCCTTTACCTACGTTCAGAACCCCAAGTCTATACATTGGTTCAATCTTCCAAGTCTATACATTGGACTGTGCTCAACTGAAGTCTATACATTGGTCTTCACACCTGAAGTCTCTACATCGTCAATTGTCTGTCAAGTCTTCATATTGCCCAAGTATGTACAGCGAGCAGGCTGAGCAAGTCCATACATTGGTCGGTGGAAAGTCTGTACACTTAGAAGTCTGTACATCCACCGTCTTCCTCAGCGTCTCATGCATAAGACTGTACAGTCAGTGCAGGTTAAGCATCGTCTCATTTTACGTCTCCGTTTGCAAAGTCTATACATTGCTGCTGAACGCAAGTCTATACACTACACTGGAGCATGCATCTCATGCAAGTCTGTACATCGCATTTGACGAAGGCATTGAAGTCTATACATTGGCCTTAAGCTGAAGCCTGTACATTCGTTTGGGACCATGTCTATACATTGCCTTTGGGATCTAAAGTCTATACAGTCTGAAGTATATACATTGCTTCACAACGTGAAGTCTATACAATGTCATAGCTCTCCTTATGTGAAGTATATACATTGCTTTAGCTTCACTAAGTCTATACATTGCTTCGCCTTCACAAGTCTATACAGCGAAGTCTATACACTGCAATGCATATACTTAATCCGATACTCTGTCTGACAGGTGCTCTGCTCGTGAGGCTAATGAAGAGCACGTGTTCCGAGGATAAGGAGAGTGCCCAGATGAGGACGCGTGTACTAACAGCATGCTGGATGCTGCCACGTGGTCCGAATTCTTAGGGCGGGAACTGTGGAAGCCACACGCGCCCTGGCTGCTGCTGCTGCTGTCGCTATATATACGAGCCTTCTTCCACAGAAGAAGACTGATCGAAATTGACAGAGCAGAAGCTGTGAAGAAATAGTAGAGTGCAGAGAGGTCTTCGATCCAGAGATGAAAAAGGAAGAGGATAGAAAGAGAAGAAGAGAAGAGAAAGAAAGAGAGATTGAGTGAGAGATCGAGAGAGCAGAGTGTGAAGAGAAGAAGAAGAAAGAGAGAGAGAAGAGAAAAGCAGAGAAGATCGTTCCCACTGGAAGTTGGATCAGATCCACTCCAGTCAGCTCTTTAAGAGCCACATTTTATGCTTCACTGTTTACAGCTTTCCGATGATGTTTGGTCCTTGTTTTCATTTTCCATTTTATCCTTTCTTCAAGCTGTTAGCCAGCGGTTTGCAGAGGTGCATCCTCTGGACGGCAAGCTGTGTTGCCTAGCGGTTGTATGGCAAGCTGTGATGCCCAGCTATTCAAGCTGTGAGTCAGCGGAATCCACACTCGGTTTGAGTGTGGGGTGGATGTAGGTCTGCAGGGCCGAACCACCTAAAAACCCCTTGTGCACTGTTGTTTGATCTCTTTGTGTGTTTGGCGCTAGATGCTTGCATAGGGGCGATATGGCTTGATTGCATACCATGTGCTTGACTGTGGTATTGAGTATTCTTTGATTGGTTATTCCGCTGTTGTTCTTTGTCCTTCTGAAGAAGGTAGATTTAATTCCGCAGCTCTTAGTATTAGATTTAATTAGCCTTCAGATTGTCTAATCTATCTTGTTAGCATTCTAGTTTTTAATTGGGTGAAATTTTTATAAGGGCTATATTCATTCACCCCCCCTCTGAATACTTCACCGAACCCAACAATCCCGACTAAACCAGTCGATCGCTCGACAGGAGCTGATGCGGGCCTGAGTAAGCTGGCCCTCTTCTTCGAGGCTTTGCAGCAAGAGTCAGCCGCGGAGACTTCGAGTGCTCCCAGAACGGCGGGCGAGCCCTTGGAGGAGGGGGAGATCGCCCCCGAAGGCAGCATCATCCCGGTGGCCGAGGTGAGTACGCGGGTCTTGTGGTTCCCTTCTGCCTCTTGATCCCGTGTGATTTATTCCAGATAGCGAGTAGCTGACTCCTCTCCACATGGTCAGGCAATGCCGATGCCAGGGAAGACGTCTGGCCGTTTCCGGAAGGCCGTCGCCAAACAGAGACCGGCCATTGGTCCGATAGATGTGGAGGGGTCAGCTCTGGTCTCGGGCCCGGGGGCGGAGAGCCTCGTAGCACTTGTGCAAGCGGGAGGCATACCCCACCTAATGATTTCGCTTCCGCCTCTCCCAAAGCTTCCGGCCCAGATGGAGGACCCGCTTTTGAAGAGGATATTTACGGGACTCCGTGCGCATCTGGAGGGGTCCCAGGCCCAGGAGAGGGGTCGACCAGCGATGGCTTCGGGCCTGGCTTTGCTAGAAGCCCCTCCTTTGCCTGTAGCAGGGCACCTGCATCCCCGTCCAGGAAGACGGCGGCGACGTCAAGCGATACGGCGATGGCCTTATCCACTCCCCTAGCGATGACCCGCCAGGGGTCTTCTATCGAGCTGCGCCGGCCAAGAGACTTGGCCCTTGCTCTTCCATCTTCTTCAGTCACCGTGGATGCTAATTTGTGGGCCGAGGTGGACAGCTCTGTAGATTTCATCCCTCCGGCTGTGCCCTCAGTCAGCCACACCTCGTCAGGCGCACCGGTCCGACAGATGTTGGTAACACTGCGGATAATGCTCTTCGCCGATCTTTCTTTGTCATACCGAGAGGTGCAGAGTATAGTGACGCAGCGGATCGGGGCACTGCAAGTGCTGGGCTGTCCACTGGGGGAATGGTCACGGCGGGTCTTGTTGCTGCTGAAGTATGTCAAACGTCATGAGTTCCTCGAGACCCAGGCTCCCGACGAATGTGCCGCCCTCGATGCCCAGGCAGACGAGTATTTACAGACCTTGGAGGCACGGTGCCATGATGAAGAGCACCGTGGGAAGGCTTTGGGGAAAGGCCAGGGCAATGTTTGCTCCCTCAAGAGCCGAGTCGCAAAGCTTGAGAGCTACCTTGCTGCGGCTAGGTCTGACCTTGCCAAAGCTGAAAGAGTGGTCGAGACGGAAGGCGAGGCTCTTGCCGTTGCCCAGGTCGAGACGGCGTCCGTGGAGGCGGAGCTTGCTCGACTCGAAGAACGGAGGGGCTGATTACGCGACATGACAAACTTCCCTTGCGTTGGAATCCTCACTCTCGAGGACATCTTCAGGGGCATTGACTAGGCGCCGCTCCTTTGCTCCTTTCTCTTCTCTTCTTCTTTCTTTTTGAGATGTAACCTAGGGGTATGCCCCGAAGCACATGTAGTTTAATCTTTCTTGAATAGAATAGATCATTTACTACCTCGCATGTCCTTTCAGTGTGCGTTCATCCCAGGGGGGATCTCTTTTCTCCTCCCTTCTCTTTTGTGCATATTATCTTCTTCTTCCTCTTTCCTCCCTTTTGCTGTGCCAAAACACATTGGCAGGGTGTGAATGTTCACGGTGATTCGCTCTGGGAGAAACAGGCAGGAACCCACGTCAGGGCACGGGAGAGTGCTTGCCCTCCCAGGGGGAGGACGAGGGAACCACTCCACCATACCAAATGGGTGACTTACCGGTCTCGCCATAATGTTGGAACCGTGCACTGGCCTCAGGCGGGGAGCCTTGGTCAGAGACCGGGTTTTTTCGTTGCCCGGAGGGGACGGAGAGAAGAGTCTGTTTAGCCAATGGTCTGGACAGAAGGTCCAAACCAAAGGGGTACTCACCGCCCGAGAGGACGGAGAGAAGAGTCTGTTTAGTCAATGGCCTGAACAGAAGGTCCAAACCAGAGGGGTACTCCCCGCCCGGGGAGGACGGAGAGAAGAGTTTGTTTAGTCAATGGCCTGGACGGAAGGTCCAAACCAAAGGGGTACTCACCGCCCGGGGAGGACGGAGAGAAAATTTTGTTTAGTTTTTAGTATCTCAGCTGATATGGGGTGATGACTGGAAATGGGGGGCGTTCCCCCTTCTTCTTAGCTTTTATTCTTCCCTTGCTCTTTTCTCTTCTTCTTTCTTTTCTTTTCCTCTTCTTCTTTTTTTTTCTTTTCTTTTTTTTCTCCTCCTCTTCTTTTTTTTTCTCTCTTTTTTTCTTCTTCTTTCTTTCTTTTTCTCCTCTTCTTTTTTCTTTTTCTCTTCCTTTTTTTACTTTCCTCTTCTCTTCTTTTTTTCTCTTTTTTTTTCTTCTTTCTTCCCTTCTCTTTTTTTGAACACATGGATAGCGATCAAGTCGTTTAGACATTAATCACGCGAATCCGCCCAAAATAGGGCGGAGAATAATATTATTGATTGAATGGGGGCACCGGAGCGTGGTACAGTCTCAAGTGCCTTCCATTAAGAGGCAGGAATTGAAGTTCCCCGCGGTGGTTGACAATTACATAGGCTCCGCCTTCGTAGACTTGTTGGACTACGTAGGGTCCGAGCCAGTTCTCATTCAGTTTTCCCTTGGGGTTGGCAGCCATGACGTCTCTTCTCTTGACCATGACAAGGTCACCCTTCTTGAATTCGCGTTCCTTGACGAGCTTGTCAAAGGCACGCGCTATTCGGGCCTAGTAGACCTGAATGTTCTGTTGGGCCTGAAGCCGCTTTCCTTCCAGGCTGGAGAGCTCTTCGAGCCTTCGCTCGACGTTGGTCTGCCCTTCATGGACAAGGCCGTGCTGAATGGCGACTCTGAGGGAAGGTATCCCCAATTCAATGGGGACGATTTCCTTCGAGCCGTATACTAGAGAGAAAGGCGAGCAGCCTGTTGGGGTCTTGTATACGGTTCGGTACGCCCATAGCGCCTCATACATCTTCTCCTCCCAGTCCCTTTTGTTAGAGCTTACAATCTTGGCCAGGAGGGTGCAGAGTGTCTTATTAAAAGCTTCGGCTAGCCCATTAGCCTATGGATTGTAAGGAGTCGATGTCCTGCAATCAATTTTGTATTTTTCTGCCAGCCGATATACCTTCTAGTTGCGGAAGTGGCTACCGTTGTCTGACACAATCCTGTCGGGCACGCCAAACCGGAATATGATGTTACGGCGGACAAACCTGGCCACGATCTCTCCGGTGACCTCCCTTAAGGCGACAGCCTCTGTCCAATGGGAGAAGTAGTCGGTTGCCGCCAGAATGTATTTGCAGCCGACGGATGATGCCGGTAAAGGACCCACGACGTCTGTTCCCCACTGGGCAAACGGCCAACTGGGCACGGTTGGATGCAGCTGCACGGGTGGCCTTCTGGGTATGGTGGCATGCTCCTGACACTTCTAACACGACTTAGCGTATTTGTAGCAGTCATCAAACATTGTCGGCCAGTAGTATCCAAGCTTCTTTATTTCAATCTGCATTTTTGGTCCCGCTTGGTGTGCACCAGCTGTCCCGGCATGGACTTCCTTCATGACCCTCCAGGCCTCTTCAATCAAGAGACATCGAAGGAGTAGCTTCTGTTTGGCGTCGGCCACAATTCAGAATAATACTCTGTTTCAGAACTCATAGGAGTCCTTGGTTCTGGTTAGCTTGATATTCTCTTCTCTTCGTTTGGGTAGTTGCCGGTATTTGAACCACTGCATCAGGGGGTCTCTCCAGTCAGGTAGGCCGACGGCTTCTGCTACAGTGACTTCTAGCTCTTCTTCTTCTGGTTCTTCTTCTATCATGCTGGGCACTTGGCGTTGATTTATTACTTGGATATTGAGAGATCAATCTGGCGGCACTGCTAGTGAGCTTGCCAATTTTGCCAAGGCGTCGGCTTGTGCGTTCTCCCCTCTGGCGACGTGGCCTATCTCGAGGAGGTAGAACCGCTCCATGAGCCCCTTTGCCTTAGTGTGATAAGGGAGCAACTCAGGTTTCCGGACGTGGAACTGCCCCTGGACCTGCTTGACGACCAGCATCGAGTCGCCGAATACTTGGAGCATTTTGATCTCCATTTGGAGGGCCACCTAGAGGCCGATGATCAGAGCTTCATACTCTGCTTCATTATTTGTTCAAGGCATGCTAATGCAGCAGGAAGTTGTTGACACCTTGAAAATGAACAGAGGTGGAAGCAGAATTGAAAAGGGAAGTCAGACCTACAGTGAAAGATCACTGATGAAGCTCGTCAACCATCTACCCGGTCGAAGTCTTTTCAGACTGAAGCTGATGTCCGGTCTTGTCACCGTTCGGCTGACAATGCTGATGAAACATACCCGGTTTTGTCATCGTTCAGAGGGCAATACTGATTAAACCCCAGTTTGTTCACTGATGGAACCTCAAGAAGATCTCAACAAAGTCATGTCGCTACTAAAGAGGCCTTATTCGGTCTTGATGGAAATCAATTCAAATAAGAAAGAGAATCCTAAGGCACGTGTGAGGCCTAAAGGCACCAGATGGGCCGGCCGTTTGGGCTTCTGAGATTAGCGCCGGGAACCTCAACGAGGGGCCACTTGTCGTGCCGGGAGCTGTGTCGAACGGAACGAGCCACGCCGACTGCCCTCCACCGAGAGGACGGGAGGATGGGGTCTATAAAAACAAACCCTCTTTGAAATGAAAAGGGGATCGAGGTCGGGCGGTGGATCAAAAAGAAAGAAAAGAGAAGAAACCTACAGAGAGAGAGAGCCTCCTCCGCTGAAAAAAAAGAAAGAGAGAAGAGATCAATCCCAAGGGAAGAAGCTCCAGGTGGGCATCCGGGGAGGGAGAGGAGTCAATGCTCCGCCCTCCCCCATGTTTTCTTTTCTTCTGCTTCATGTAATCGTTCAAGTTTTGTTTCGATTCCTTGAATGTAGCTGGGATATCTCGGCGTCTGTCTTATCCCCTTTCCCTCACTCTCTCCCTGTGATCGGTCTAAGTCTTGAATGATGTATCGCCTGGGTTTTCTTACTATGTATCTTCCCTGATGGATGTCGTAAAATGAATAAATATGATGGGCTACAGTTCAAGCCTGATTTTGATTCCTCTGAAGCTCTATCATCTTTCTTCGTGTTATCTGTCTTCTCTCAGACTAGTAGCATGCTGATCCCCTTCCCCAGTGGATTAATGATCTGCCGATTCGTCTGTTTTCTTTTCGTTGCAGCAATGTCCGTGCTTATCTCAGAGCCCGGGACAGACCATCCCTTGGCTTCCGGGATGATGCCGTGCTATGCAATGATCGAAGATTGTGAGACTCCGGAGTTCTAAGTGCTTATACTTTATCCGTTGGCATCGTCGAAATCGCCTCTGGGTCCAGAGACAGTCATCTGTTGGCTCCCAGGGCGATGAATGACCATATCAAGGTTGTCCCTAGGGCCCTGCGTGATAATGGCGATAGATGGGGGCCTCCAGACCTCGGCCTCCCCAAATCCCTCCTGAACCCTGATGCCTCTATGAAGCCTAAACCTAATCCAGCTCAGATTTGATAACCTGATCAGTTTCGATTCCATAGAACCTGTTTGTTTCGGCCTGGATCATCATTAAATCCAAAACAGAGTGTCGTAAAACCCTAAACCCATCTCGGTGCCCTCATCCATCTCGGCCCCGTAAACAGTAAAGCAAGTGAATAGCCCTCGGCGCGAGTCTTCCCGCGCCGATAACCCCACCTCACCTGTGCCGAGAGCTCCCCTTTGCCAGTTCCCCGCGCCCAAACAGTCCCCCACAAAGCGGCCTTCCCAGCGCGAAGCTTCATGCGCCGAGAACCCCCACTTGTGTTTGCTTCCCGGCGCGCCGAATAGTATCCTATGAAGAACCCTTCCCGGCGTGATGGTTTTGGCGCCGGGAACCACCCTTTTCCAAGCCGAGGGCCTCCTTAAGCCGTGAACCCTCCATCTCTTGAACCTTGGACGAAAATCCTTGCTATCATTGAAGAAACCCCACAGATACCCTTGTGAACTGCTCAGTATACCCTACATTCTATCAAGAATGCCTTGAGTCATCACATGCACTTCAGGGGCGACAATTAGTGGGAACGACTCCCCTTTTTCCACGTGGTTTCCCGAACTCGATCGGCTTTTATAACCTTAAGGACCAAGGAAGCTCTGCCACTGCATAAGCTTCTACGGTCTCAAAAGGAATATCAAGATAGTGCTGCAAGCACATACAGGCGTCAGGGGCCCTATACCCCTCTGTTTTTGGCTTTCACCCCGGCATTCCATGGGTGATCGTCTATCATTCTCTGGCAAATATCAAGTCCAGGGGAGGTGCTGTCAAAATTATCCCAGGATGACAGAGATGACATGAAACCTATCCCCGGGACCTTATCTATCAATGGTGACAGAGGCTCCCTATACTTCATTGTTCCCCTCCCAAAGTTTTCTATGTTCCTGGCCTTCCTTGGGAACCTACACCGAAATAGGTTGAAGTCCAGTGAATTGAGCCATTTTGACTCCTTATGGCCCATTTGCTTCAACCCGATCATCATGAAACCCCAAAACAGAGTACCGTAAGCTCTGTTCTTATCCCGGCGCCCTCACACCTCTCGGCCCTGCTTACAGGGAACTGGATGAACAGCTCTCGGCGCCACTTTTCAGGCACCGAGAACCATCTTGACCTCCTCCCCTGCGCGCCGGAAGCCCCTGCACCTTGGCCGCGCCGAGAACCGGCTTGGCCTTCTCCCCTGCGCGCCGAGATCCCCCCTTGGCATCTTCATGTGCCGAGAGCCTAACCCACTGGTATCTTTCTGGCGCCAGGAACCCTAACTCCTTGGCATCTTATGGCGCCGAGGACCTAACCCCTCCTTGGCATCGCATGGCGCCGAGAACACTCCCCTCATTCATGCAGAATGGCATTAACACCAACTTCCCGGCACCTCAAACAGTACCTCATGAAGAACCCTTCCCGGCACGGTGGTTTTCGCGCCGGGAACCTACATGCACACCCAACCTGCCCCAGGAGCCTACTCCTCCATACAATTGAACCCCCCGTCACTTTAATCAAGCCAATCCAGGGACTCCCATGAGTCATCATATCTGGCCCGGGGATAAATTTAAAAGGAAGTTAGACTCCCTTATGCTCCGCTATCCTATATCGGACTTATGAACAACCCCTTTTGCTCGCGAGGATTCTGTCACTGCATGAGTCCCGCCGACTTTCCACAAAGGGAAAATCATACATTGCCCTATAGCCTATATATACGGGTTGGGAGGTTGGACCTCTCTCTTTCTCTCGGCTTTCATCCCGACACTCCGTGAGTGATAGCCTATTTCCCTCTCGGCATAATCCAGATTAAGAGGAAATGCTGTCGAAATATTGATCGATGCTTTAAACCTACATCATGGTCGTGGCTCACCTCGACCGTGATTGATATCTTCCATCTCCTGGTTCCCCCCTAAGCATAATTGTTTTGAACCGCCGATTCAACGATATGGTCTGTTTCTGTGGTTGATGTTATTATCTTACCCGCCTCCCTGGCCCTGGTATGAAGTTTAAAATTAAGCATGTGAACATCTGTTCGCCTTATGAGGCCTCCTATTCCGGCGTTTAATCAAGGGTTATCCTTCCTTGGAAGGGCGTAATTAACGTCATAGCCTTTATGGTATGGCGGACTTCTGATCCCGACTCGGACTTCACAATCGACTGACCAAGTCAAGTCGAGCGCACAATGAAATCGTCACGCATGTGACTGGCACGCCTAATAAATAGAAATAAGAGAAATTCCCGAATAAATAATAATATAATCAAATATCAAAAAATAAAAATAAAATAAAAAGAAAAGAGACCAAAATCCCGCGTTCGCAGTCTGGCACGCCCGGTGGGACCCAGTCTCCCTTCATCTCTACGCCAAAAATAGGAGGCCCAGCGGGCCCCCCCCCTCAAAATTCTGATTCCGTGTGCTTTCCTTATTTTCAAGAAACTATGATAACAACAGAAATCGCGTCTGTGTGCTTCGATAAGCAACCGGTCGACATGCACGTTCAGGAGGGATACCTGGCGGTACCACTGGCGTTTGGATTATTGCCCCTAGCTGTCGGGCTGCCCAACTGCTTGGGCGTCGTCTTCACCGACCTTCTGCAGGTCGATGACAATGAGCAAGGCACTGCTGCAAGTGCCCCGGTGAAGATCACTGACCAGAAGAATATCTTACCAGAGAAAACGGTCCCCACGGCCGTCGCCTGCTACGTCCATCATGTCCAAAAAAGGGACATGGTCCCTGCTGCTGCTCAGAAGGGGAGAAGAACCAACCGGAGGAGCCGGTATGTTGCTGTTGACCGTCGTCTTTCCAACTCCGGAAAGACCATGATGATTGGAGGTGTCCGGGCAAACATGAATGGTTGCCCAAGGGCGGTCAAGCCGGACGTGATCGTCCCGATGGTGCCCACTACCAACAGATTCCAGACTCTGGCCACCAGGCAGGCCAACTGGGAGGCTGATGAGAGGAAGCCGCTGGCGCCCAAGCCATCAAAATACAAACAGGTCTGGCGACCGAAGAGGATTCAGAGCTGGGCTCCAGCTCGAGATGAGGAGAAGGCTGCTGAAGATGCTGTTGCCCGCTTCAGGGTAGGAAGCCGAAGAAGAGAGGGAAAAGAGACAAGAAATGTTGTTGCTGCTCGCCCCAAGGCCTGGGGCAGAAGAGATGAGAGAAATGATGAAGAAAGAAATTTGACTGCTGCTCGCCCCATGATGAGGGGCAGAAGGGATGAGAAGAAAGAAGAACTTACTGTCACCCGTCCCAGGACTGGGGGCAGAAGATGGCAAAGAAAGAAATATGATGCTGTTGTCAACTGCTGCCGAAACGGCAATGTGGGAATGAGCGAACCAGTCACGGTCGCCATCCCAAGAAGACCGAGGGCCTGTGCCAGACAGGCCGACTTGTTCAAATATTCCAAAGCCGAGCATTTGAATGCTCAGATAACAAGACTGGCCTATCAGCAGAGAAGCCAGGAAAGACTAATGCTCCAGCCTAAGCCACAGAGGCACAATTCTGAAGAGATGAAGCAGATAGTCCAAGACTAATTCCACTACCTGGGGAGCTCTGCCCTCGGTCAACAAAGACTATCCCGTGCCTTGGGCACCAGAGGTGAAGAAAAAGAAGAAACACTTCAAGAAATGATGATCGGAGCCTCTTCCTCCGATTCAAATCACTATGAAGAAGGTCTCAGGGCCGGATATGACAAAGAAGACCTGTACCGGGAAGAAGCCAAAGAAAGAATATCGGTCTTTGACCGGCTCAAATATCCTGACCAGGCCAAAATAAAAGTTTGCAGGCAGAAGGGAAGAATGCAAATCTTCGCCTGTAACATGGCTGGACTTGCCAGGGGGCAAGATATACTACCAACTCGGCCAGATGAACTGCTCAGGTTGGCTACTAGACCAGGCCCCGTCACAAGAAGAGGTCAGGCTGCAAAAGATAAGATGAAGAATGATGAAGAAACCCGCAAGATCACCACCATGACGGTCAATGTGGTGACAACAGAAGAAGAAGACAATCCCTTCGTTGATGATGCTGAAGGGACTTCAGAAGATATACAGATCCCATCGACTCTGGATCCCATGATCTAGATGATGTTTAGAAGATATCAACAGGAGATCAGTGCTCTCAGAAGACAGCTAAATGAGAGGCAGGAAGCCACACCGGTCTCCAAGCAAGCCGAGCCTGTGGGGCATACTTCCAGCTCAACAGATACGGCTATCCTAGCTAATCCTTACCTGGCTGATAAGGGCAAAGCACCGAGCCAACCTGTTCCACAGCAAATAGTAGCTCAGCCCTCTGCGTCTCAGACACAGCCTACCGCGCCCACCTTGCACGCCACTGCGATGACAACTCCTCATAGTCAGCAACAAGCTCACTTCTTCCCAGAAGACATAGATCCAGCCGTAGCCCACAAGCTGATGATTGAAAGAATTGTGGAGATGAAGCTGTCTGAGAAGACTGGCGATGATGTTAGTACCTATGATGTGTACAAGGTGCCATATCCTCTCCAATATGCTGCTAAGAGACTACCTCCAAGCGTCAGTAAGCCGCCTAAGTTCGAAAAATTTAACGGCCAGGGCTCCCCCAGAGAGCATATAGCTTACTACACCACAATCATGGGCGACCTGGCAGTCGACGAAGCTTATTTGCTTAAGTTCTTTGGCTCATCCCTTACTGGGTTAGCCTTTGAATGGTATTCAAGCCTGCCAGCTGGATCGGTGGTTGATTGGCCTGATATGCAGAGAAAATTCCGCGATAGATTTCATGTCACTGCGAGAGAAATCACAATAGCAGAGCTATATGCAACCAGGCAGAAGCAAGATGAGACTGCACTGGACTACATCAAAAGATGGAGGAACTTAGCCATGAGATGCAGAAGACCCCCTCATCAAGAAGATGCAGTGCAGATATGTAAACAGAGCCTCAGGAGAGAGGTGCTAGAAAAGATGATTGGTGCAGATGTCAGAACATTTGACTGATTGAACAATATAGTGGCGGAGGTCGAGACGTTCCTGTCTAAGCGTCCAACCGCCAATGCTCCAACTATGCCGAAAGGGAAATCTAGTGATCGACGACCATCACACTCTGAGGCCAACACCGTCGATTTCAGAACCTTCGAGCAACAGAAGGGGAAGAAAGGGGCAGATGAAGCTCCCCCGCTGGCAGATACAGCAGAAAGAAAAGATAAAGTCTCTCTGAGAGACAAGATGAGAAAAGCATATTCCTTCCCAAAAGATAAGACGGCCGCACTGTTCAACTGGGCATACAAATTCAATAAGGTAACATTGCCTGAACCCAAAGGACCAGCAGATGCAGCAAAGAAAGAGGATCCGCTGTTCTGTCCATTTCACCGTGCGCTGGGGCACGCAATTGAAGATTGTTATGTCTTCAAAGATATCATGGAAGGAATGGTCAAGAAAGGTGAGCTGCAGCTGGGAGATTACCAGGTAAAGCCGCCCCATCCACATGAGCCTCCACCCTGGAGAATGGCTGCCAATATGATCTCAGTCTACCAACAGCTGCCCAAGGAAGCCATTGAAGAATGCACCAAGCATACCTATGAAGCTTGCTTCCTCACCCCACAGAAGGATCAGGAAGGATGGCAGATGATACCCATAAAAAGCAGAAAGAAGATTCCTGCAGCCAGTACCAGCGGAGCAGTTATCCGAGGTGTTACCCCAAGGCCCGAGCCGCCTCCAATAAAGCCAATATGGCATACAGCTGAGACCGGACCAGTCATCCGGATCCCTACTCACAACCGGAGGAGACAAACTCCCCTCCCTACACATAAAGAAGTAAGCCCTGCAGCTAGGCGTCTGCAGCAATATATTAATGAGCTTGATGAGTACGAGCAGAAGAAGCCCAAGCATCTGCTGATGAAAGACTGTATACTCTAGGAACAGCTCGAAGAATTGAAAATCAAAGAGCAGCCAGAGGTAGAACAAGAAAAAGCTGAGAATGAACCCTTCTGGGGGCAGGAGCTAGTAAAGCCAAATTCCCAGAAGAAGAAGAAACGACCCAAGTCCAAGAAAGGAAAGAAGGTCACGACAGTACAATGTAACACTCTGTCGGTACTCTTTTCCTTGCCCGGGGAGGATGATGAGCCAGAAGCATCCAACGCTCCGCTAGAAGCTAACCATGCCGAAGCCTCTACCTCGGCCCATGCAACACGTTCTGGGAGAAGATGGGGGCGCCCACCACCAGCCAACCATAATATTATGTTCAGAGGGGAGCAACCCTATCAAATCCCGGAACCAGAGATACGAGGTGTCCAGGTTCCTCCCCCTGCCAGTCTGTACCAAGACAAAAAGAAGGCAGATGAAGCCCCTTCATTCCTGGAGTTCCTGTCCAGCTTAGAAAACGAGCAACCGGCTCATACTGCTCCAGCTAAAAGTAATAAATGCCAGCAGACAGCAGCTAGAAAGTAGAAACAGCATGAAGAAAATGAAGAAAGTAACCCTGATGCGGGACGGGACCACGGACACGACAAGCTCACGATCGTCCCTTAACGAGGGAAGCGTCGGACGTGCACGGTTGAGAAACCGGCAAGAGCTAGGGTGGTCGGCTCGCACTTTCGTGCCCGGATCGGGTCACGGGACGGTCTCGCTCACTCTCTCGCAGCAGCGGTGATATGAAATTATAGCAAGCTAGGTCCTAAAACATGCTCTCTAGCAGTGGCATAAACAAGCATATATGAAATAAGCGAAATGCCAAGTGTAGGAGCGAAGACGATACCTCCACGCACTCGGCGTGGGGACGACGGGCCCGGCCGAACTCGTGCTCCCGGGACAGTTAATACATGAATAGTACAGTAATGGAAATATACCCACTCCACGCAGGGAGGTAAAGGGCGACACAACGGGGCCCGGGAGGACCGAATACGGGTTGACGGGCGGCTTTCCGCGTAGCTTCGGCAGCACTCGAACTAGTGACGGTGGGGCCCACGTGCTGTCCGGAGGGACCGTGTGGGACCCGGTGTCACCACTGTGGTGGGGACACTGGTGGAAGTGATCCCCGGACTGGCGGCACGCTGGAACGTCGCCCGGAGGTCGGGCGGCTCCGATCGGCACCCGTCGGGTTTGCTGTCCACGGACTGGTGGTTGCTGTTTTGCAGCGCGCGCTCCGGCGAGAATGGGCGCTGCGATCAGCCCCAATGTCAAATCAACACGGGACTGGCGCCGTTGGAAAGCTAGCTTGAAGTTCTTCAACCTAGGCCCAAAGATCTGGCCTGGATCTGCTCGGATCTTGACTTATGGAATTTTCAATCTCCTGTTGTACAGTAACCGAAGACTCAGACCTGCAGTGAACGTGACTGTGGATTGACTTTGACCGTGAGGTAGACGTTCGAATCTGGGGTTCGGTTCTTCAGCAACATTGTGGGAAATTGAGTTGGGAAGACAGCAAAATTGGTTTGGACACGTTTGGATGTGTCTATGATTTTCTGTGATTTGTTCACTAGACGAAGATCGGATCTGGGATCTGACTGAAAGTACTGTAGCTCCGGTAGAACATGAATTATTAAAAATAGGTAGAGGGATGATAAAAAGTTAAGAAAAATTGTGGTGGTAGGGGACGATGGACAGAACACCTAGTTAAATTGGGAGGTCTAACATAAATCAAAAGGGTGGTCTAAGGTGGAGAACGTAAGGCTACTGTCACTGTAGATAGTGACAGAACAGATCTGAGATAGAGGGTTGAATGAAATGGGAAAAATATGAAACAGTGGCTTTTAAACCTGGATTTTTTTGTGGAGAAAGGGATAGAAGATAGGAACCAACCCTCAAAATGTCAAGTCGATCAGAACTCGTGGCTGGCTTCAGGAATTCACGAACCACACCTTTATCTAGCAGGACAGAAAACCGAAGATGATCCCGTGGCGGCTCGAAGGCGGCACGAACGGCGGCGGCGGCACAAACGATCACCGAAGGTTGAGAGGGGATGAAGGAGATAGAATCCACTCTAGATCTGGGGTTGGGGAAGGAAGAACACCAAGGGAGGAGAGAGGGGCGCACCAAGCTTCAAGAACACTCACAAATTTTCTGATTTTTCCTTGAATTTCTCATGAAAATACAACATTATATATGACTCCAATCAAATCTAATATGGACCCTTGGATCAAGGGTTGGGGATTGAATGGCTGAGATGAGGTGTGAATAACACACCAAATACAATTTTTTAATCTACCTTGACCATCTCCATTCAACCTTAGACTAATTACATTCAAACTCCACCTAATACACACCAACCAAGCCTAATAAGGCCAAAAGAGGGGGCGCCCCCTTCATGGGCCTCTCTTGGGCCTAGGCTGGTCCAAGGCCAGCCAACCCAATCCATAACCCATGCTTGGTCCATGGATTCTCCCATCTAGATAGCCCATGAGAGGGAGTGGCCCAATTGGGCCTTAAATGGCTATTATGGTCCATAAGGGTGGCATAAGGTCCAATATGATAATCACTCCTAATAGACTCTACTAAGGCAACCTAGTAATGGACTCTTCCTAGAAATGTGGCCCAATGGCTTAATGAAGCCTTACAAAGAGAGCCCAAATGAAAGAAATCAAAAATTACACACTTTCAAGCCAATACAACCCATAATACACACCTATACAAGCTAATACACACTAATACTCATCCCATAAGCTCATGATGTCCTCATCAATTCTCCCCGGGTGGGAGGAACTCGACCCCGTCGAGTAGGGGTAGGGATGCTCGAGTACTCCGGCGGATCCGTCACCGTGCCAAGTAGCGCGGGTATGCTCCGCTCCAAGTGATCGTCACCTGCTCATTCCATATATACTCGATATGCGAACTGCTATGGGCTAAAGGTGGTTACTCCGAAGGGGCACTCTCAAAAGGAAAGAAAACAGCTCGAAGACTCACTAGGAATCACTGCTGAGTCCCTATAGGTGACTGATCCGGGTATAGAAGTAGAACCGATCCCATACTCATCAAGTGAGTTCAATCACCTCTTACTCATAAGAGAACGACAACGAGCTTGCACAAGACACATGCAGACTCACCATGCACTAACACACGTATGCAAACCACACAAACAATCGACTCAAAACACACCACACAAAACAAACCACACAAGGAAAACACACCGACTTATGCATGACTCTAGACGAAGGTGGTAGCATCAAGCCCACTAGGTGGCTGTATCCTGGGCGGCAGGAGAGCCGTCCTGCTCTTCCCCTCCCAAGGCATAGTACTCCTCGGCTAGTGCCTCATCGGCCTCGTAATCAACACACTCAGGCTCGGGAGGTACGAATCCTCCAACACCTAAGGCTAGGGCGGTGCGAGCGGGACACTCGCTGGCAATGTGGCCAAACCCATGACAGTGGAAACATTGCACTCTCGACCGACTACTCTCTCCTATAAAAGGGGCCTTACCCTTATCATCCCGTCGGGTAGGGGGTGTAGGCAGTAATGGGGGAGATGTAGGTGCTTTGGACAATAGTGGAGGGGGTGCCGGTGCCAGAGGACGGGCTATAGGAGCCAGGGAACGGGCAATGGGTGCCGGTGGTTGGGGTGGAAATAGATCCCCAGGTGGAGGAGGACGAGGCCGTGAAGCGAAGTGCTCCTGACGGGTGGACTCCTGAGGTCGAGCCATGGGAGACCGCTGATGCAGGCCTATGGAGTGACGGGGCTCGGCACTACGGAGAGGGGTGGGGCCCAACCGATGGCTAGACTCGAACTCTCCCTCAAATTGCTCCATCTCGAGAGCAACCTGGTATGCCTCTTCCAATGTCTTGGCATTGCGGCGGAAAAGCTCATACTGGTAGTGTGGCCGCAAACCACGTCGAAAGCGGGACACGGGCATGGTACTCTCCTCCGTGACACCACATCGTAGAAAGTACTCATCAAACTCCGCGATGTATTCGGAGACGGACCGGTCTCCCTGGCTAAGACTTTGCCATCTATCGATGAGTCGCTGGCGGTATGTGGGAGGAAGGTACTTTTGCCGAAGTTTATTCTTCATCTCGGCCCATGTGTCGATCGGGGGTTCTAGCCGTTGAAGTAGCAGGTGTAGACACGCCATTCTTGACGCCTCCTGAGAAAGTCTCATATTACTATACAACGCCCCGCAACGGCTTACGCATTCTGAATCACTCGAGTGCTTCCTTTTCTCGGATCTTCTTCTGCCTTTTTCGGCATCCGAAATCGTCTCGTCACGGCATTCGGACGGCATCAACACCAGTCGGACGCATCAAGAGGTTCCGGAATCAAGAAGGGGGTCTGCCGGGCGGCCGCCGACACCTGATTTGAGGACCCGGGTGGGTCTTAATGGGGGCGTCCAGGCCCCTGGACGCCCCCATCTTTTTAATTTATTTTATTATTTTATTATTTTTCTTAGGGCCCAAAAATAAATAAAAATAAATATATATTAATGGAGGCGTCCAGGACCCTGGACGCCTCCATAAAAACTAATAATAATAAATATTTATAAAATGCCAGTTGGCATAAAAAAATAAAATAAATAAAAAATACATATTAATGGAGGCGTCCAGGCCCCTGGACGCCTCCATAAAAATAAATAAAAAAAATTAAAATGCTAGCCCTTGTATAAAAGACAAAAGAAAAATAAAAAAAAATAATAAACTTTTGGAGGCGTCCAGGCCCTTGGACGCCTCCATCAACTTCCCTCACGGGCGCCGCCCACCGAACGACGGTTTGTCGTGTGTGAAAAAAGCCAAATTTAGAGACGTCCAGCTGACTGGACGCGCCCATTTCTGAATCACGAGGCGCCGCTCACAAAACCACGCGTTATGCCAAACCGCGTGCGGCCGTCGTCGGTTTTCGGTGGACCTGTTAGAGGCGTCCGGGACCCTGGACGCCCCCATAAAAGTATTCTAAAAAAATCAATAAAAATAGAATAAAATATTATTTCGGCCCTGATGGAGGTGTCCAGGGTCCTGGACGCCTCCACCTTCCGGAGCTCTATAAATAGAGGCCCACCCCCTCAGTTCTAGGGGAGCTAAGCAGTGATCCGATAGGCTGCCGGAGCCCAGAGGCTACGGAGTCATTTTTCTAACCCGTGGGGTCTTTTGTAGGTGGAGGTTCTGCCGGCTTCTCGGGTGCCCACGCTCGCGAGAGGAAGATCGTCTTCATCCACCGCGCTTCCCCGTCGTCCCCACGCTGCCGAAGCTCCGCCGGATTTCACCCTCGGCTCATCCAATAAGCCTTTTCTTCCCCTTTTTCTCCATAGTTCTTTACATTCATCATATTGCATCCTCTATCCCCCTTCACAAGGGCGCCTCTTCTCTTATACTTCTTGCATCCATCATCTCATTTTCCTCCTACTCGAGTCCGAGAGGGGTTTAAAAGATAACACCAACCAGGTGTGTGTCTTGCCATCATTTCGTTATTTTTACCGCGAGGATTTGAATACTACACCTCCATCTTTCTAATCCACTTGTCATTTATTTGTCGTTGTTTTGCAAGGGTACCCGAGGAAAGCCCTCTCCGTCAGCCGGCCGGAAGGAGAGGAAGAAGCAACCCGCCATGTCCCGCTCTTGAGGTAGGCGCGATCACTTTCTTATTTTGGGGTCTTTCGGCCCCTGGCGATCACATCTTTTCATCGAGGCCGCGGCGAGTCACTTCCCCAATGGCCGTTTAAATTTCCGTTTCCTATATTCTCTTTATATTTTGTTAAATTCTGCTTATATCATCGAGGCCGCGGCGAGTCACTTCCCCAATGGCCGTTTAAATTTTCGTTCCTATATTCTTTCTATATTATATTATATTTTGCTCATATCATCGAGGCCGCGGCGAGTCACTTCCCCAATGGCCGTTTAAATTTCCGTTCTTATATTCTCTCTATAATCTGTTATATTCTGCTCATATCATCGAGGCCGCGGCGAGTCACTTCCCCAATGGCCGTTTAAATCTCTGTTCTTATATTCTCTTTTATATTCTGCTATATTCTGCTCATATTCTCGAGGCCGCGGCGAGTCACTTCCCCAATGGCCGTTTCAATTCTTGTTATTTAATTTCTGCACCATTCCCGTCCCCCCGAGACCGCGGCGAGTCACTTCCCGCTATGGCCGTTTGAACCCCATATCTTGCTATATTATACTTGTCCCGCTCGCCCCACCGGAGCAATCTCCCGTGGTGGCCCCTTCCCTCTTCTCTATCATTTCTGTGTTGCAGCAAAACAACAAAACAAACAAAAAAAGAGGAGCCAGCGCGCTCTCCGCATCCTCTTCCTCGCACCATCGAACTCCGAACCACGTGACGTCGCTCACAGATTGGCGATCACGGTGGGACTTCACTGCTTCCTCCCGGCTACCCTTGCAAGTTCGGCACCACCCGTGCCTCTCCACCTTGGCGCCCACGCGCGCCCCCGTTGTGCTCACGGCAGCACCGTCAGTTCTGATTGGTTCTTTGTTTATTACATGTTTGTTATTTCTGTTGTTTTCCCACTCCATATATCTGTCAGCATTCCATTGCATACATCCATTCCTCTTTTCTATCCTTTTTTTCATTTTTTTGAGGATCACCCTTTCCCGGTGAAGGAAGGACTCTCCGTTTGGGAATTCCTCTCAACGGACTAGAATCTCCTACACTGGGACCTCCGTAAGTCCCCGACATCGAAGAATCTCCTCTTCGTTCACTGGGCTGGTTGTACCATTGAAGTTCCCCGAAGTTAGTCATTTCATTCGTGGTGAGACGAGAGACCCTAGCTGACACGGCGGTGAAACAAAAATAAACTAGGGTCCCTATCTTGTGTAAACTTCGGATCTCGCTAAAAACACACAAAAAAAAATCATCAAAATCAAAACAAAAAAAAGGGTGTAAAGGCATCCACTTGTTTGATAATCTCTGCTACCTACTTGCTAGTGTATGTTTTTGCGTTCTGGGAGAACTGTGAGCATGTCTCACGAGTCTTCTGAGGAGAACCACCCTAGCCGTGGTTTGACAGCCGACCCGCGAGTCTATGCTATGGACTCGGGTCCTTCTCATGACCCCTCGCATGAGGTGCAGGTTATTGCCGGGGACACGTCCCCGCCACAGGATATCACTTCCTTACTGGGCGTCGTCGCCAACACGGAGCTTACCTCTGAACAGCTCCGGGCCTTCCAGGCCATTCTAAAGGGGAAATCTGTTTCCCCCACGCCCCAGGAGTCAACTCCGGCTATCGCACCTCTCCACGAGTCCGTGCAGGCCATTCCATCTCCTTCATTGGCGCAAGCCATCCAGTCTCCCTCGCTTCAAGGACAAGCGAGCCAACAACCTCCCTCATTCCAATTCCCGTCACAATCTCAAACTCCCGGTGTTCCTCACACACCGTTTCAGCCAGGGCCAACTGTCGGTGGTCCGACAGTTCCCTCTCATTCCGGGTTTCCCCCTCAAGTCTCCGGGAGACAGTTTCTCCCCTAATGGCAAGTGCCACCTTCACCCCCAGAGGAGCTCGCCCAATCGCTCCTCAATAGGTTCAATCGCATGGACGAGCAGTTTCAAAATCTGAGAAGAATGGTGGACGTGAAAGCCACCCCGGAGGTTGCTTTGCCAATCCTCCCCGTCATTCATCTCCCTCCCTCCGAAATGCCCACGTACCGCAGATACAATGGTACCGGCAACCCCTTCATTCACCTCAAGGACTTCATGTATGAGTCCTCCTATTGGCAAAACGATCAGAGGTCCCTGGCATACCTCTTTCGGAGATCATTGGATGGTCCCGCGCTTGAGTGGTTCTATTCTCTGGAGCCCCGCGAGGCCGAGAATTTTGAAATAGTGCAGAGAAGGTTCTTGCAGAAATATAGGGATAGGGTCGGTCCCTCACTCTCCATTACCGACCTAGTGGCCGAAAAGATGAAACCCGACGAGGATTTTGTCCGATATGCTGATAGATGGAGTTCTCTGGCGGAAAGAATAAGGGATACCCTCTCCGAGCCCGAACAAGTGAAGATGATTGTGTCTAATGCAACCCCGCAGTTTAGACACGTCCTCGCCATGAATAAACTTACTACAATGGAGGAACTCTATGAAAGGGCCCGATACATCCAAACCCAGCTAAAAGACTCCCCCATCATGAACATGTTTGAGTCGCCAAAGCCCAAAGTGGTCAGAAAGACAGGCGCTGGTGTCCCGGGCGGAGCCACAGAAGGGGTCGTGACAAATGAGCAAGTCAGTGCGGTCAACAATGCCAACTATGCAGTCAACCCAAGGCCTCAACAAATGCCCCGACTACCCCTCCAATCAGGTCCTTTCCCTCTCCGTCCTCCACCCCAAAATAATCCACCCCAGGATAATATGCCTCCATTACGCCAACCCCAGCAACAACAACCACAACCTCAGCAACAACAACCACCGCTTCAGTACAACCAAGTTCCACCCCCGGGGAACTATGGTCCCCAACAGCAACAAAGGAGGCCGCTCGGTCCTAAGAGAGCCTACTATCCACCATTGCCTGAAACCTTAGCAGATATTTTTAATGCCCTCATGGCATCAAACCAACTCGCCCTACCCAGAGAAAGGCCCGCCTGGCCCCCCAATGTTGATACCTCCAAATACTGCGTCTACCACAGGCAGCCGGGACACACAGTGGATTACTGCTTCCATTTCAAAGATTACATCCATGACATGAATGATGAACATCAAATAGATTGGGATGAGATGAGACAGTACGTTGCGGCTCTCAAGGCTAGGAGACCTCCTTAGAGGCCACAGCAGCAGTTACAACAGCAGCAGCAGCAGCAACCACCACAACAACAACAGCCTCAGCAGGCCCCACAACAACAGCCCGACATGGGCATAATCCAGAATCCACTACCAGAGCACCAACAGCCCAATCATCAGGTTAACCCCATCTCCTCCTTCCCGGAAGTCGGGAGAGAGCAGGTGTGGCACCAGGAAAGTACCTCCATTCTTTATACCTCCAACCCTATCGTCATGCAACCCCCTCACCTTGCCCGGGTAGCACCTCTCTCTCATCAACCCGCATCGGTATCGCCTTCACCATTTCCACTACCATTACGCCCTCTCATCCGCACCCCGACCTCCTATCAACCGACACTTTCTACTACGCCTTCACACCCTCTCACCTTCTCCCACTCCCCCACTTTACCATCCACCTCTACCACATTTACCCCTACGCCTTCTAAACCCCTTATCATCCGTCCACCATACATAACCCCGTCTTTCTCCACCACATCACCACTAATGCCTTCAAAACCACTCATCACCCACCATCCACCTCAAAACCTTTACCCGTTTCAAACCTTACCTCCACCTCCACCTTCCAAACCCCTTATCCTTCATAATCCGCGCGATATCCCCTCTACCTCCGCTATGTCTCCACCTAACAAACCCCTCATCAGAATCCCTGCTCCCGTCATCACCCCTGCTTCATCAACCATTCCTCCACTACTACCCCTCAAACCCCTGTTAAAACCCACTGCTACCCCCACAGAGGTACAAAAGCCGCAGGCAATGGTGCTCCGGAGTGGAAGGATTTTCCACAGGGTTTTCCCCCACAACAGTCAGAATCCCGAGCAATCTCAGCCAGAGAAGGATGATGCAGAACAACCAGAAAGAGCTATCCCTGGAACACAGTATGATCTACTGAAACACTTGGACAAGACGCCTGCCCGGATCTCCATCCTAGAGCTACTTCAAAGATCCACATCCCACCAGGCGGCCTTGATGGAATATCTTCAAAAGGTCATGGTTAATGAAGACCTCCCCGTGGAGAAGATTTCGACCGTCCTAACCCCAACAGACACACAACCAGCCATCATGTTTCACAACTACGAGCTCGCTCCCAAGGAATCTCGGAAATATGCATTGTGCATTTCAATAAAAATTAATGGGGTATCCATAAACCCATGTCTTGTCGACACGGGTGCGTCCATAAATGTTATCTCCATGAGCACTCTTCAGTTGTGTGGGGTTGACGAGGAACAAATAAGACCTTCCTCGATCACGGTCACGGCCTATGACAATAGCAAAAGGCCGCCGCAGGGGATGATTATTCTGAAGGCAGAACTAGGCCCCATGGCAATTCCCACGGAATTCCATGTCCTCGACATGGACCCCACATTCAAGGCTATACTGGGTCGTCCTTACATTGAAGCCATGGACGCTGTGCCTTCCACCAACCATCAGTGCCTGAAGTTTCCTTACAACGGGAGAATTATTAAAGTAGTCAGTACACCTGTCCTTCACACAGTGGATGCTATCAACACCTCTCTGCCCTCTGTTTGGCCGTCTCATCGGCCCATATTGTCACTGCTGGACGTGCGTGATCCATCTCGCATGCCACTAGCACCAAAAGAGCCGGTCAGGGCAACCGCAACATCATGTCTCCCTTTTCACTCCAAAGGTTGGGAGATTATGAGGAACATCGGCTATCAACAGGGAAAAGGTCTGGGCGCACAGTTACAGGGTATGCTCAAGCCGCCAAAAGAAATTAGGCCGAACCGTAGGTTTGGCCTAGGCTTCAAAGGACCGTTCAAGGCAGATTGGAAGCCCCTCACGTGGACTCTATCAAACCACTTCGACAGAGGGCCCGTTGTTCAGATGGGAGATCACCCACGAGAAGCATATGGAGGATCACATGCTGTATATTTGGCTGAAAAATGTCCGAGGATCACCAAAAAAGGCAAGATCAAAGATCCGGAATGCGAGTGGGACAAATGGTTCGACATATGGGACATTTCTGTTGCACTGGAAAGGATGTTCTCATCTCCACAGTTTGAAGGACCACCATTGATCTCCGAAATACCAGAGAATATTACCACTCTTGCCAAGATTCCAAACTATCCTCGTCCTCGCCAGAAGGACCATGTCATCGACGGATC